>CM042696.1:70719989-71919989 GCA_023614405.1 Avena insularis | reverse complement strand
TCTATGAGGGACAAGCTGAATGCCAGTATGCTATGTTTTCTTTATGTGGAACAAACAAACGTCTTGCAAGGCATTGTTATTCATGATTTTTTTGTTTGTGCCTTTTCATGTTGCATCATAGTCTATTTGTCTTATTGCTAGAACTTTGTCTTTCATGTTATGATTGAAGTACTATGATCCCAGCTTTGAATGTTTACAAATACTTTGGTCAAATCTTTGATGGTGCATGTCACCTCAAAAATTATTCTTTCTTTTTATCACTTACCTACTAGTGGACGAGCAGGAGTTAAGCTTGGGGATGTTGATACATTGCAAATGTATCTATAATTTTTGATGTTCCATGCTTGGTTTTATCTCCTTTCTTGTGTTTTGTCCACACTTTGGAGTACTTTTCATATGATTTCTTGGACTAACCTATTAACAAGAGCCACATGGCATACTGCTTTTCTGCTGTTTTTGTTTCGGGAAAGTCGAAAATGAATATTCTCGAATTGACGGACAAAAGCCAAAGTGCCTATTTTTCCGAAGGCTCAGAGCAGAATACGAGACGGAGGATTGTTGTGGCCACACCCCTGTAGCGGGCTGGCACAGCCGCGCCAGGGCATGGTGTGGTGGCCCCAAGCACTCCTTCGGTCTCCCTCTTCGCCTATAAGAAGCCTTCTGACCTAAAAACTTCGGGGGGTCGACGTTTTTCCACGAAAAGTTCCGCTGCACCGCCGCCACCGAAGGGGAGATTCGGGGGACAGAAAGTGTCTGTTCCGGCACCCTGCCGGGACGGGGAAGTGCCCCCGGAGCCATCTCCATCGATCTCCACCATCATCTTCATCGACCATCCATGTTTCCCCCATCTATGAGTGAGTAATCCCCCGTTGTGGGCTATGGGGATGGTAGGGATTGGATGAGATCGTTCATATAATGGCATCAGATTGTTAGCGCATGGTGCCTAGTATCTTTTATTAGTGCTTTAAGACTTTGTTGCGACTTGTTGTGCTTAATGCTTGTCACTAGGGCCCGAGTGCCATGATTTCAGATCTGAACATGTTATTGATTCATTATGATAGTATTGTTCTTGGTCTTATCTACATGTTGTATACACACGTTGTTGTCCGGAACCTATGGCCCCAAAGTGACAGAAATCGGGATAACCGGAAGGGAATGGCTTTGATGTGAGGATCACATGTGTTCACAAAGTGTTAATGCTTTGCTCCGGTGCTCTATTAAAAGGAGCACCTTAATTGCCAGTAGTTCCCTAGAGGCCCCGCTGCAAACGGGCTGGCAGGACAAAAGATGTTGTGCAAGTTCTCATTGCAAGCACGTATGACTATATATGGAACACATGCCTAGGATTGTCTAGTACTTGGATGCTTTATCTTATTTATCTGCAATTTCCCTATGTTCTGATTGCTATGTGAATTGTCTTGTCCATGCAACGCCCGTCCATCCATCCCTATGCCTACCCCACTCGAATCCCACTGTTTACTGCTTTTGTTACTACTGTCTTTGCTTTACTACTGCTGTTACTTTACTATTCCTACTACAAAATCGTTACTACTGATAAACTGCTGTGAGCAAGATTGTTTCCAGGTGCAGCTGAATTGACAACTCACTTGTTAAGGCTTATAAATATTTGTTGGCTCCCCTTGTGTCAAATAAATAAATTGGGTTTCACTTCCCTCGAAAATACTGCGATACACCCCCTATACTTGTGGGTCATCAGCACCTCGCTAGGATTTACAAGCTACAACTGAACAAGATAAGGATTCGGAAGTTTTGACCTAATCTGACTGGCTTCTGTTACGCTTCTGGGCCTCCAGTCTCTAGTCGCCGGGCCTCTCCTTCCGTCGTAGTCCAGTCGCCGTCCTTGAGGCCTTTCATGAACCCTTGACCCAGTAGATCTGTTGGGCATAGCCCCTTTGGCATATCCCCATCATTCCGAATTAACTTGTTATGAGAAAACTAGTGATTAAAGCTCTCACGAACTTGATGGCACACTTTACTTTTCTTGCCCTTAATAAACTTGAACCATTGTGTCTTCTATGTTGTATATGCTTGCACTTATATTATGGGGATTAGCAGAACCATGTTATCATGGGGAAAGCTTTCAACATTGCACTTGTGCTTTGTACCTAGTTGATATCATGGTCTTTTGTCTATGGATGTCGTCAGTGTGAAATGAAAGGGGAGCTTGTAAGTCCATGGAGCTTGTCGTTAGTGTGTTAGAGAAACGCCTGGGTCGCCGGTCTAATCCATGCCTAATCATGGTGGAAACCTGCATCGTAACCATAATGAGCAATATATGAAGCATTCTTCTTATAAAAAAAGAGATAGAGATTGAGGAAAAGAGAACAAGAAAAAAAGATATGAGAAAAGAGGAAAGAGAGAAAAAATCACCATTTTCCCATGGTAAATAAGAAGATTACTGAGATGCTCGTTGTCTGCTTGCCTTGTCATTTTGATATGGGGATTCTTCCGTATCATCGGGGAAGGGGTACCCCGTTGGCGGTTCTCTATGATACACATGTACTTACTATGACAACAACTTACCGGTAACTAAACTTGAGTAGCATGAGGAGCGGCCCTCGTATTCCAGGGACATGAGATTTCCAACTTATAATTTGTCAAGCATATACTCCACAGCATGAGGAGTTAATACGTCCATTTTGCATCACTATTCTATGTCTTAATTCACTATTATTCATTGATATATTTCGTATTGAGAGGTGATACTTATGTTATTTCATCTATTTTTGCATGGTTGATGACTTTTGGAGCATGGACCGCTGCAGTCAGGATTCTGATGGAAAAGGTGTTGTTTGGAGGCAAAATTCGCGAAGATCAGAAAATCTGGGAAAATATACGGAAAATTCTATTTTTCTAGAAGACTCAGGATGCCAGAAGATGGAGTGGAGGTGGGCCATAGGGGGCCCACACAACCCCATGGCGCGGGCAGGCCTAGGCCACGCCTGGAGGTGGTGTGGCCGCCCTGGCCCACTCCAGCCTCTCCCCTCTGGCGTATATCATCCCCACAAAACCCTAAGACTCGGGGAGTGACCACAGAAATATTCTGCCGCCTCTGCGGGGTGGAAAACATCGAGAGAGAAAGATCTCTCCGGCAGACAGATTTCTGCCGGGGGAATTCCTTCCCAAAGAGGGGAGATCATCGCCATCAACACCACCATCTAGCTGGACTTCATCGGGATCATCATCATCATCATCACCACCATCATCACCATCATCACCATCTCCATATTGCTGTAACAATTGAGTTTAATCTTGCATTAGTTCATAGGGGAAACTTTCCCGTTGTTGATTACTCTTTGTAGTTGATGCTATTGAGTGAACCATTGAATTATTGTTTATGTTCAGATTGTTATACATCATTATTCCATCTCTGATCATGATCCATATGATGTCTTATGAGTAGGTCGTTTTGTTCTTGAGGACATGGGAGAAGTCTTGTTGTTAGTAGTGAAGTTGCGTTGAGAAAGATTCAATAGATTGTTATTTAAGTTGTGGTGTACTTCTTCTAGTGGTGTCATGTGAACGTCGACTACATGACACTTCACCTATATGGGCCTAGGGGAATGCATTGTGTATTTGGCTACTAATCGTAGGGGTTGCCGGAGTGACAGAAACCTGAACCCCCGTTAGGAAACCATTACACAAGGGATGTAAGGGTCTTAGAGTTTAAAGTTGTGGTTAGGTTTCTACCTTAATTGCTTTCTTGTACTTACGGATGTTTGCAAGGGGTATAATCACAAGTATGTATTAGTCTTGGATGGGGCGGTACATTAGCACAGGTTCACCCACACAACACTTAGCAAGCTAAAGAAGATTAATCGACTATATGTAGCGAAAGCACTTGACAGTCTTCCCATGTGTCCTCGAGAACGTTTGGTCATCTATAGAAATACAACCGGCTTGTCCTTTGCTGCATAAAGGATTGGGCCACTTGCTGCATTCATTCTTACTGTCTTTTATTTACTCGTACTTTGTTTACTTGCTTTATCGAAAACCCCTAAAAATTCATTTGCTAAGTATTTGCAGAGAATTCCTGATCCATACCACTAGCCAGCACCTTCTGCTCCTCGTTGGGTTCGACACTCTTACTTATCGAAAATACTGCGATACACCCCCTATACTTGTGGGTCATCAAGACTATTTTTTGGCGCCGTTGCCGGGGAGTGAAGCTCTATTGGAGAGTGGAACTGGTAAAGGAAACTTCTACTATGAGTATTGTTTACTTCTGCTAGTTGCTTTATTTTCGTTATGGATAATTTGCTGAGTTTATTATTTGGTAATGCTACTACCACTGCTAAGGTAGTAGATAAGCCACCACCTGCTGAGAAAGATGATTTCAAAATACCTACAAGAATTATTGATCGTGTTATGGATAACTACTATGTTGGGGATGGAACTGTCCATCCCGGTGATCATTTACTCTTTATACATGAATTATGCGGGTTGTTCAAGTGTGCAGGTATTACTACAGATAAAGTTAAGAAGAAGTTATTCTCATTATCACTGAAAGGAAGAGCTGAGGAATGGTATAAGTTGCTGAAGAATTGTCAAGCTCTGGAATGGGAGGAAATAGTGCCTCTCTTTTATTCAAAGTTTAATCCTCCTAGTGAGATTCATAAAGATCAGAATCAAATATACAACTTTTGGCCTCTTGATGGAGAGAGTACAGCTCAAGCTTGGGGGAGATTGAAGTTACTAATGCTCAAATGTCCCATTCATGAGCTCCCCAACAATATTATTATCAATAACTTTTATGCAAGGCTCCCTCTACATGATAAGGATTTATTGGATGCTTCTTGTGCTGGATCATTCACTCGCATGGAAGAAGAAGTTAAATGGGACCTAAACTATGATTATGAATGCATTGAATCTTTTATGGGAACTGATGACTTTCAAAATATTAAAAATGCTTATGGTCTAGACTCTCAAGTTATTGCTTCTTATTTTAAGGCCTTTGCTTCCTATATTGAAGTGCCTAAAAGGAAGTGGAATAAGTATCATGAACCTTATAAAGATGTTGCTAAGAGTGTTCCTGCAAGAAATACTGAAGTTTATACTGCTAGTCATGTTTTACCTAAACCTTATATTGAGAAAATGCCTTTCCCAGTTAAGGTAAAGGAACATTCTATGATGGCTAGTATGGTAGATGAAAGTATGAATAAAGCTGTTGAACTTGATGAACACATGGTTGATGAACCTATTGTAGCAAATGTGAAAGACTTTGTCACTAAGTATGAGAAAGAGGGACACACTATCCTTTGTAAGGATACCATTAATATTGTTTCACAAAGTAGTGTTATGAGAGCTAGTATTCCCGTGTTTTCTGTTAGAATAAGTGATCATTGCTATGATAGTCCTTGTGATAGCTATATTGTTAAGTTTATGCATGATACTGAAAGTTACTATGAGAGAGGGAAAAGTGTTCTTATGTATCTCAATAATATCAAGTTTCCTCGTTTTATGCTGAAAGTTTTTATGTTGCACTTCTTTTGCCTTCTTATGCAAGTTGCCCTTGGTTTCAATAACTTGTTTGTTTACAAAATTCCCTTGCATAGGAAGTGGGTTAGACTTAAATGTGTGTGTGTTTTTGCTTCTTAATGCTCTCTTTCACTTCAATTCATATCCCTATGAGAGCTTCTTCAAAATTATCATGCCCATCTTAAAAGGCTATAAAGAGAGAGCTTTATGGGAGACAACCCAATTTGTTTTTGCTTTTAGTTTGTTTTTGTTTCTTTGAGTCTTGGAAGTTATTACTTAGGAATAACCGCTCCTTATCCGTTTTGTTTGGTTTTTGTGTCAAGATCAACCTCTAATGAGAGAGAAGTAATATTTGGGGAAGTTGCTGTCCCGAAACAGATTTTTGTGCTTCACCGTAAATATTTGTGAGAGACCTCTGTCTATCGGATTGAGCTGTAATTTTTTTTGCTTCTGACCCAGGTTGTTATTTAACTTTCATTAGATTTGCACTTTTTGATTTGAGCAACATAAGATTTTCGAAAAAATTGATCTTTACCTGCTGGTCTGTTTTGACAGATTTTGCCAATCTTGCATTTGCTTCTTTATTCGATTTCCTTTTTGAATTATTTTTGGGTTTTCGGAAGGAGTTGCTACAGTAGCCTATGTTTCTATGGTTTTCAGTTTAAGTTGGACTCAAAAGGTTTTATCACTTCACTTATACTAATGTTGCTAATGAGAATTGCGTGAAGTTTTGTGTGAAAGAAATTTCCAGGAAGTGGAGATAATGGTGTAATAAGGAAGAGAAGGGTTTTATGACTCAAGTAGTAAGTGTATGAAGATGAATATATTGATGTTATTCAAGTGATGACTCCGGAAGAATCTACTAAATACCAAATTCAGAGACCTGCAGAGTCCGTTTCCAAATAGGTAACAGTTCTGGTAAGAAAAGTTCCACGAAAATACAATCCAACTATATTTTTGCAGTTTTCAGTCAATAGCGAAAGCTACAAAGCGAAAAAGGGATGGAAACGGAGCCAGGGTGGCTCACACCACCCTATGGCGCGGGCCCTCCCCTGGCCGCGCCACTAGGTGGTGAGTCCACCCAGGACTCCGTCTCCGACCCATTTTCTCCCAGTACCTTCCTTTTGATATGAAACTTTGTAATATATAACCCCCCAGATCCCCCGAGGTCTGTATATCATGTTTTTGTTTCGATCTATTTCTGCCAGGTAGAATCCCAGATTTGGAGCCACGATGTCTTCCTCTGGATCATCCAAGGGAGATTCCTTAGAAGATATCATCAACCCATACATGAGAGAATTGAAGATTCATCCCAAGGAGTTGTTGCTCGAAGGTGGAGAGGTCCGGATTAAAGAGGTTCAAGACCCTAAAGGTGAAGGAAGTCTGGAGGACAGGATGGAAGCACTGGAGCATGAAGTCTTTAGGTACAGGAAGATGGCAGAGCGCGAAGTGGATATCATCCATAAGATTTGTTCTGAACTCATCACCGAGCACCAGAAGGAGACTGCTGAACTCAAAGACGAAGTCCTCTCACTCCGCCAAACAACCAACAAACTGCAAGCACAGTTCTATGATGTGCAAAATCAAAACTGTGAGTATGAGGCTAGATTTAAACGCATAAGTGCTGCTGCAAGTTTCAGGATGTTGGAAACCACGATGTCCTTTGTTGATGGGAAGCCCTTACCCTGGAAGACGGACGAAGATGAAAGGATACCACCACCACCAAAGGAGTAATTCATCATCAGGTTTGGCATCCCCTTGGTTTGTTCCAAGCTTGGGAGTGCCGCGGTATCATATCACTATCTTCTATCTTTTTACCTTATTAGTAGAGTCATATCACGAATAGAGGAGTTATTTTGTAGTATGGTTTGCATTATGGAAGTGTCCCCTCTCTCGTTAGATATGTATCCCTTGGTGTGAGTTTCCGTTATGGAATATTAATGAGAAGTTCTATCATTCACTCTTTTGCATAGCTTATATTAGTTTTCAATTCGTGGTTATATGATTGATCTTATTGTTAGTATTGGTAGCACTCTGGGATCATTGAGTTAATTTAGTTGGTTTTGGCAAACCTGGCTCGGTCAGTAGCAACACCTTTTTGAGAGTTGAAAAGAAAAAGATAGAAGTACTCTAGAGAAAAATAATTTCATCATCTTTCTTTCTTGATTTGCTCATAAGTCTAGTATTCTCTAGTTAAGATCTTTTGTGCTTCCAAGGAAGATTGCATGTTTGTATTTATCATTTGTATGTTTGTTTGTTTCCTTCAACTCTTATACTTGCTACCCAGCCTTGCTAGCCAAAAACCTGTACTGAGAGGGTATTCTTCTCGTGCATCCACCTCCTTTAAACCAAACCCATGCCATTTGTGTCCACCATACCTACCTAGTAGCATTATTGCTATTCCAAGTAAATTCTTGTTTTATCTACCGCCCAAATTAAACTTGTTATGTGAAAAATTAGTGATTAAAGCTCTCACGAACTTGATGGCACACTTTACTTTCTTGCATCTAATAAACTTGAACCATTGTGCTCACCTATGTTGCGTATATGCTTGCGCTTTGTAAGTTGTGAATTAGCAGAACCATGTTGTCATGGGGAACGCTTTCAACATTGCACTGGTACTTTGTACCTAGTTGATATCATGTTCTTTTGTCTATGGATGTCGTCGGTGTGAAATGAAAGGGGAGCTTGTAAGTCCGTGGAGTTATGCATGTGTGTTAGAGAAACGCGTGGGCCGCTGGTCTAATCCATGCTGACATGGTGGAAACCTGCAGCGTAACCATAACGAGTATCTATGAAGCATTCTTCTTATAAAAAAGAGATAGAGATCGAGAAAGAAAAAAGAAAAAAAGAGATATTATGAAAAGAGGAAAGAGACAAAAAGCACCATATTCCCATGGTAAATAAGAAGATTGCTAAGATACTTGTTGTCTGCTTGCCTTGTCATTTTGATGTGGGGATTCTTCCGTATCATCGGGCAAGGGGTACCCCATTGGCGGTTCTCTATGATACACATATGCTTACGATGACAAGAACTTACCGGTGACTAAACTTGAGTAGCATGAGGAGCGGCCCTCGTATTCAAGGGACATGAGATTCTCAACTTACAACTTGTCAATGCATATCCTCATTTTTTACCACTTTAACCTTAAGCACCTAAAGATGCCTATGATAGGGGCAATGAGAGCTGAAAGCTAGTAAGTATCATAATTTTTGGGAGCTCTTTATGAGACTTGCAATCCCTGCTTCCCTCTGCGAAGGGCCTTTCTTTTACTTTGTAGTTGAGTCAGTAAACCTATTCCCTTCTATCTCAGCAAGTATTTTGAGTTGATGTGTTTCATTCATTCATATGATGATTTATGCAATCATGTTTCTTATGTTCCTTGCTTTGCACGTTGCTCTTATCTTGATGTTTACTACTTTGAAAGCTATCATTGAAAAACCAGCTATTTGTGAACTCCAGTAAATTATCAACTATTCTTTGACCAAGAGCTAAAGTTGCCATTACCAATTATGATTCACTTTATGTATGTTTATTTGTGTTTCCTTTACTCATTGCAAGTTGAGTTATATAATAGTGAGTTGTCTTCTATTATGATCTATGCTTTTGATGAATGTGATGCTTCTTGTCCATATTCTTTTATCGACTCTTCACTCCATAAACCTGAGGCCATGTTTATTGAGCTCAGTTTCGCTTGGGGACAAGCGAAGTCTAAGCTTGGGGGAGTTGATACGTCCATTTTGCATCACTATTCTATGTCTTAATTCACTATTATTTATTGATATTTTTCGTATTGAGAGGTGATACTTATGTTATTTCATCTATTTTTGCATGGTTGATGACTTTTGGAGCATGGACCACTGCAGTCAGGATTCTGATGGAAAAGGTGCTGTTTGGAGGCAAAATTCGCGAAGATCAGAAAATCCGGGAAAATATACGGAAAATTCTATTTTTCCAGAAGACTCGGGATGCCATAAGATGGAGTGGAGGTGGGCCACAGGGGGCCCACACCACCCCAAGGTGCGGGCAGGCCTAGGCCGCGCCTGGAGGTGGTGCGGCCGCCCTGGCCCACTCCAGCATCTCCCCTCTGGCATATATCATCCCCACGAAACCCTAAGACTCGGGGAGCGACCACAGAAATATTCTGCCGCCTCTGCGGGGTGGAAAACATCGAGAGAGAAAGATCTCTCCGGCAGACAGATTTCTACCGGGGGAATTCCTTCCCAAAGAGGGGAGATCATCGCCATCAACACCACCATCTAGCTGGACTTCATCGGGATCATCATCATCATCATCACCACCATCATCACCATCATCACCATCTCCATATTGCTGTAACAATTGAGTTTAATCTTGCATTAGTTCATAGGGGAAACTTTCCCGTTGTTGATTACTCTTTGTAGTTGATGCTATTGAGTGAACCATTGAATTATTGTTTATGTTCAGATTGTTATACATCATTATTCCATCTCTGATCATGATCCATATGATGTCTTATGAGTAGTTCGTTTTGTTCTTGAGGACATGGGAGAAGTCTTGTTGTTAGTAGTGAAGTTGCGTTGAGAAAGATTCAATAGATTGTTATTTAAGTTGTGGTGTACTTCTTCTAGTGGTGTCATGTGAACGTCGACTACATGACACTTCACCTATATGGGCCTAGGGGAATGCATTGTGTATTTGGCTACTAATCGTAGGGGTCGCCGGAGTGACAAAAACCTGAACCCCCGTTAGGAAACCATTGCACAAGGGACGTAAGGGTCTTAGAGTTTAAAGCTATGGTTAGGTTTCTACCTTAATTACTTTCTTGTACTTACGGATGTTTGCAAGGGGTATAATCACAAGTATGTATTAGTCTTGGATGGGGCGGTACATTAGCACAGGTTCACCTAGACAACACTTAGCAAGCTAAAGAAGATTAATCAACTATATGAAGCGAAAGCACTTGACAGTCTTCCCATGTGTCCTCGAGAACGTTTGGTCATATATAGAAATACAACCGGCTTGTCCTTTGCTGCATAAAGGATTGGGCCACTTGCTGCATTCATTCTTACTGTCTTTTATTTACTCATACTTTGTTTACTTGCTTTATCGAAAACCCCTAAAAATCCGTTTGCTAAGTATTTGCAGAGAATTCCTGATCCATACCACTAGCCAGCACCTTTTGCTCCTCGTTGGGTTCGACACTCTTACTTATCGAAAATACTGCGATACACCCCCTATACTTGTGGGTCATCAGGAGTGTCCTATGCATTTATGTTTGCTACTCTATGAGGGACAAGTTGAATGCCACTATGCTATGTTTTCTTTATGTGAAACAAACAAATGTCTTGCAAAGCATTTTTATTCATGAATCTTTTGTTTGTGCCTTTTCATATTACAACATAGTTTCTATGTCTTATTGTTAGAACTTTATCTTTCATGCTATGTTGAAGTACTATGACCCTAGCTATCAATGTTTTACAAATACTTTGATCAATTTTATGATGGTGCATGTCACCTCAAAAATTATTCTTTCTTTTTATCACTTACCTACTCGAGGACGAGCAGGAGTTAAGCTTGGGGATGTTGATACGTTGCAAACGTATCTATAATTTTTTATGTTCCATGCTTGGTTTATATCTACTTTCTTATGTTTTGCCTACACTTTGGAGTACTTTTTATACACTTTCTTGGACTAACCTATTAACAAGATGCCACAGTGCCATCTGCCTGTTTTTTGCTGTTTTTGGTTCCAGGAAAGTCAGAAAATGAATATTCTCGGAATTGGACGGGACAAAAGCCAAACTTAGTATTTCACCGAGGGGGACACGGAGCGAGAATATGAGACGGAGAGGGGCCAGGGGCCGCCCACACCACCTGGTTGCGCGACCAGGCCTGGCCCGCGCCAGGGGGTGGTGCGGCCACCTAGGGCACCCCCTCGGCCTCCCCTTTCGCCTATAAGATGCCTCCGATATAGAAACCCTAAGAACCCGATCAAAATTCCATGAAAGAGTCTGTAGCCGCCGTCATCTCCATACCTAGATCGAGAGGGATCTGAAGCTCTTCCCGCACCCTGCCGGAGGGGAGAATTCACCCTGGCGGCCTTCTTCATCACCATGCAAGCCTCCGGTATGATGCATGAGTAGTTCATCCTTGGACTACGGGTCCATTTAGTAGCTAGATGGTTGGTTCTTCTCCTTTGTGCTACGATGTCTAGATCTTGTGAGATCCGTTCATGATCAAGATCATCTATTTGTAATCTTACATGTTGTGTTTGCGGGGATCTGATGGATATTGAGATGCTATTTCAGATTGATTATTGATTCTATCATGTCTTTGTTATTTGTTATCTTGAATTCTCTCCGTTGTTAGTAGATATCTTGGCCGAGTAGATGTTAGCAACTCCAAGAGGGAGTATTTATGCTCGATAGTGGGTTCATGCCTCTAGTAATCTGGGGAAGTGACAGAAATCTCTAAGGTACTAGATGTGCTGTTGCTACTAGGGAGAAAACAGCAATCATTTGTTCATAGAACAATCGTATTGTTTACTTTTCACGCAATGCATAATGCAATTACCTGTTGCTTGCAACTTAATACTGGAGGGGGTTCGGATTGATAACCTGAAGGTGGATTATTAGTCATAGATGCAGTTGGATTACGGTCTATGTATAATGTTGTAATGCCCAATCAAATCTCATAGGAGTCAAGATGATTAGTGTATGCATGTTTGCTTTCTCGATGTTTGTCAATTGCCCCGCTGTAATTTGTTCACCCAACATGTCATCTATCTTAAGGAGAACCACCACTAGTGAACTATGGACCCTGGTCTTTTCTTTTACCATCAATCTACAACTGTTTACTGTTTTCTGTTTACTTTCTACAAGCTTTTACTTTCTTCCACACAATACGTTTAATCCTTTGTTTTCAGCAAAACTGGTGAGATTGACAACCTCACTGTAAGTTGGGGGCAAAGTTCTGTGGTTGTGTTGTGCAGGATTCCAAGTTGGAAACAACACCTTGGAGGTGTTTCCTTGCTCCTACTGGTTCGATAACCTTGGTTTCATAACTGAGGGAAAACTTGTTGTTGTGCTCATCATACCTTCCTCTTGGGGTCCCCAACAAGCTCGACATGTTGAGCCAATAATCAGTCCCTGCCACCACCCACGACCTCTCCACCGCCACCATTGCCCAATCCCTGGCCACCCTCCTCTCCACAATCTCCCTGAGCTCAATCCACCATACACCCTCACCCCTCGGGTTTAAAGCCCATAGGTCTCCTTAGTGCTCCCACCTACCCCCACTTCACCCTCACACCTTCCTCTTGCTCTCCCCGAGCCCCTGCCTTTCCCTAAATCTACCTCGGCATGGAGGGAGATAAGCTCTCCTCTTGGGTATACAAGAAAAGGGACATTTGCTCTCGATGCTGACCATCCCCCTCCACTTTCCCTGGCATCTTTGTTCTTCCTAGCCTCTAACCTACCTCCCATGTTGTTGTTCTATCCCAGGGACGCTGAAGGCCGCCTCCACCGTGCATGTCTGAGTTGCCGCTCCGCTGTTGGATTGACCGCTCTGATCCTCCGAAGCCTCGCCATGACCACCTCTGTGTCCCCTCGGACCTCTGCACCCCTATAGACACCTCCACATCGACATATAGAGGCCTAGGCGATGACCCCGCCATGCTCCTGAGTGTGCTTTCCGGCGAGGGTGCGCATTTTGCACCTGACACCATATCTACCACTATCGCCCCTCTCCATGGTCACCGGCAAATGCCAAGTCGCATCTGCTTATCCTCCGACCACCTCTGCCCCTCGGTAAGCCCTCCTCGCCATCCTCTGACCCTCCATAGGGTTTCCTCCTATGGCCGCTGAATCGAGCAAGATGATGAGCCCTGGCCGTCGATATGGATCTAATCCAGTGGCCAGGGACTCCCGATACCTCTTCGGCTCAACCTTCCGCTGACCAGTGGACCTGTCGGTTATTTGAATGTCGCGTATCCCATGCGCAGTCCCACCGACGTTGGCCGGATCGGCTGGGATCGGCCCAGTTTGTTTTGATCTGGCCCATGCCTGTGAGCTTCCTATTTATTATAATTTTAACATATCTATTTATTTAGTTTCTCGGATTAAATCCATACAAAAATGAAAAATGCCTAGAAGCAACTAGATCTAAATTTTTATTAGGTATCTAGCTATTTCTACAACATGCATAACAAGTACTTCACACAAAAGAAATTTGGTTTTTTCTAGGATTTTAATCTTCTAAAAAGTCCCCTTTTCAACCATAAATCATTATCTAAAGTTTTACAACTCCAAATGATGTGAACCTAGGTTGTATTGGTATCTATTATAGATATAGATCATATGGCCTTAGACTCATACCAAGGTGAACTATAGATCTACTATAATAAAAATGAAAAAAACAATCTAAATTTGACTTAGAAAAATACTCTAGGTTGATCTACAACACATATTTAGTTGATTCAAACTCTCAATGATGTGGTACTACAAGTTCTACCAAACCCTCCGAGACCATAATTGATTGAGCACTTAATGAATTCATGTAAATTAAATACTATTGCCTGTAGTAGTTTAACTCAATAAATTATAGTTGGAGTTCTGCAACTCTAAAAATAGTGAAACCAATTTATATAGAATGATATTAATGATTCCTAGCTTATGTACTTGGTTTTATACCAAAATGACATGTCGTATAAATCTGGTGAAAATAAAGATTGCTTGCAGAACTAACTTTGGGAATTTCCCAAGGGCATTCTATTAACTAATTTGAAGTGAAACCAACTCGCAGGGAACCAGTACTCGGATACACTCTCAAACCTAAGAGAAAGTACGTATTTAACTTACCTGTATTTTCTGGTGAATTAAGTACTAAAACAAGAGTAAAAATTACTAGAAAAAATCATAACTAATTAAATAAAAGTGATAAAATGATGAAACAACTTCTGGTGGCTTTATTATTTCAATACCTACCTTTTGATATCATTTTTGTATATTGATATCATATAGGACTTGGTCTTGGTATAAGATACGTTGTTTGAAAGGTGTTTGATATTTAAATCATAAGTAGGGTTTAGGAAGTGGAATTGAGCTGAACCCAAATGTGCTAAACTACACTTTTCATTACATACTGATTGGTTTAGTGCATGTTAAGATTGCTTGATGTACTATATTGGTGTTTTGTTGCTTGGTGGTGATTGTTGTGTTTGCCTATTTGCATGTGTGACCTGTTGCGATGATAGTTGCGATTATTGACATCAAGAAGAAGAAGAAGGAGTTTATTATTGGATTTCTAAGGAAAATTCTAGGGAAATATTGCTGACCGCAGGCAAGCCCACCTACTTGTTCGTAAGCTTGCCCTACTATTTTACTTATGCATGTTTTATTTATCGATTTATGCAAACTGCATTATTTTGGTATATTGTTATCTATATCTGGTAGTGGCTTGGTGCCTACAATATATTACACCTTTGATGACCCCTACATATCCCCTAGTATTGTAAGTTGGTGGATAACACCATGCCCCCTTGGAGACCCAGTTTTAGGCCAAAGCAAAACTATAGGTTAGGAAACCCGGAAGGTTTACAAAAGTGCTTTATGGTAAAACCTTGGTAAGTAATGACTTACTAGGAGGAGTTTTGAGAAAGTAAAAGGTTTTGTTTTACAAGTGGTACTAAAGTGGAGAAGGAGGAAAAGTGCTTACAAAAACACACCCGGTTCTATATAGTTTGCTAGAACAACTAAACCGTGCAACCACATTATCCTAGAATGGGATAGGGCTTAGCTCAGAGTTAGTTTGTCCTAGCATTGGATACCAAGCTACTACTTATAAGGGATCATATCCCTTGACTGACAGGCTTCCCTCACTGGTAGGATCATATGTCGGGGCTAATGATCTAGGGGAGGTGTGAACTGTCCTTATAGGTAGTTGGACGATACTATGAGCCCCTCATTGAAAGTGCCCACTCTAGAGGAGTGTAAAATGCGCTCTGGTTGGTCTTGGGTACTAGACGTCTCGGTTTTGAGAGGAACAACTCATAGGGTAGGGCCCATGCTGGGGTAGGCTTTCCAAGGGTTATGGTCGGTTACTCTACCCATGATCCATGTGGGATCAGGGAAGGGTACCAGAATGGTGTGGGTAAAGTGTACAACCTTTGTGGAGTATAAATCTACTCGAATAGCCGTGTCCGCGGTCATGGACGGTTGGAAAGGCTGCTACTTAGCATTGTGGTTTTGGTTTCTAAAAAGGTTTTGAGAAAGAAAGAGTTTCCTAAACAAGGTGGTCTAGGATGACCACAAAGAAGATGGTGTGATCCCGGGATGATCACGGAGAAAGGAGAGATCGGTCAAGGGATGACTAAGAGATGAAATTGGGTGATCCTAACCTAGTGGTTTTCAACTTTAAATGCTTTTCAAATGTTTTAAAAAGGGTTTTCAACAAAGATATAGAGATGTTATATCTACAAGAGAAACTACTTTTGGAAAAGAACCTCATATGGATCCCTCCTACTACCTCATCCATATTGCATATCCTCTTACTATTGTTCTCTTAGGAGCATTATCCCTGGCTATTTACTTGGTTAGACTTGGAGAAGGAAGGTGAAGTTGACAACTATGCGAGCTACAACATTCTCCTAGTCAGTTTCCTGTAGGGTTAAGGCATGGCATGGGCCTCGATAATATTCCTCTACTAATGATCGATGGTAGCCATCAAGGCTTCTGTATGATGTAGCCATAATGGAATCGAGGTATGACGTGTATCCGCTTATGTAATGGATGTTTACTTTTATACTTGTCAGTTATGCTCCATGACACACTCATCCTGAGGTCGTGGTCAAATGCATAAGGGATTCTCGGATGGATAATCTAGGGGCCCCACAGTTGTTGTTGTTGGCATTCGTTATACTACCTCGCGCTTAGCTGTAATTCAGAAAATATAACTATAGAATTATATATACTTACTTTATGGACTAGTACCATATTGTTTGAGTGTTTAATTGAAAGATAAAAGTCCTCAAGCAAACTTTCAAGTAAACATCACTTACTCCATAAGGTTTAATAAGTGTATTAATCTTAGTGTAATTGATTACAAAGTTATTGTCTAAAAGATCATGCTTGAAGGGATTCCATGTTATAAAACAATAAATTTTCCTACTACGAGAATGCACCAACCCAAGATCTATCTATGTAGAAGTATAGTAACCAGCGGGATACGGTGATCATACCTTTGAAGATCGAGAAAGCGGGAATACGTTGCTGATGAAGCCGAGCATCGCAGACCTCAAGGTCTAGAAGGCTTCAAGCATTCAACACCACTATTGGTGATGCCTCGTCGAGCTTTACAGGCCTCCGGTGTAAAGGACGTATCCCGAGCCCCAGTCCAGCAAGGCAGCGGAATAAGAAGATATAGAGCGATTTTAATGGCTCGATGGCGTGCGCTGAGTGGAGAAACCTCTACCTCGTGTAGCACGTTCCTAACTTGGGAACACACTTGAGAGGGAGTGAGAGAGAGAACGACTAATGCCAATTGATTGATGGATTGAGAAATTGGGCTCAATGCCTCCCCTATATATAGGAAAAACTGGGCTACTCCCACCCTCCAAGTCCCAGGGTGGGACTAAACAAGAGGAGGTGGGAGGAGGGAGCTGGCCGGCGGGAGGATGGGCACCACCTACGTGCCTTGGCCCACCTAGGGTGGTCGGAGGGGTAGGAGCCTCCTCTCCCTAGTCTCTTGGCCCCTAGTAACCTTGGCCCTTCTTCCCTCCTAGGGAAGGCCCATGTGGAGATTTTCCATTTTTCTTCTATTTAAATAATTTCCATATTTAATATTAATTCATAATTAAATATAAATACATTATTTTATTTCCTCTTGTTCAAAACTCCTTCTGAACAGACTCCGAACACTTTGGTTTTCTCTTCGGAACCATTCCGATTCCCCCTTCCTATTTCTCTATCGGTATAGGTCAACTCGCAACATCGATTAACCTTCAGCGTGACACCCTTATGGTTCGGGAATGTTCAGGTATGAAGGGGATCACTCCCCAATCATTGATCATTAGCGGTGTGTGGAAATACATGATGATCCCTGCTCATTCCATGACATAGTGTTGTTCGCTTGAACCTTCTAAATGTCGAGTCTTATTCCCTTTACACAACGATACCTGGTTTGTCCAATACTTGATCTCATGTATCTCATACAGTTCAATCTTGTTACTGACAAACACTTTTACTCGTTCCCGTGATAACACATCCTTATGACCTGGTCACATGCTTACAAGCTCATTGATGTGGTATCACCAAGTGGGCCTAGAGTATCTATTTGTCACTCGGATAGGCAAATCCCAATCTCGATCACACGCCTCAATTATTCCTCTGGAATACCTGAAACACACCTTTATAGCCACCCAGTTATGGTCATGGGGGTTGATGTGATCAAAGCAGACGCAGGAGATAGTGATTAAGCATGATCTCATGGTCGAAGGATTAAGTTACTACACTTTGCTAGATATTGGAACATTGAACTTTGTGACTAGATCACGTTGTAATTCTATAGTTGGATTTTTCCATTACTTCATGAAGTGACCTTGTTGTCAGGTGACTATTTTATGCCAAGTCCATGATCGGGAAACCTCGATCATCATCTGCCCAACAAACTAGTACTAGAGGATACTAGGGACCTGGTTGTTTATATACCACACCTGTATTTATGCTCACGCTAAATACAATTATAGCATGATACAAAACTATTATGAACACATAGAGATATAACAACAAAACACTTTATTTATTGTCCTCTAGGGCATATCTCCTTCAATGCTTGCCTCCATGATACTTGGTATTGCAAAGAAAGTTTCTAGTATCAAGATTAACTAGGAGCTAAAAGATTTATTTTAGAAATCATATTATGTAAAAGATATTCTGATATCTAAAACACTATTTGATTGCAATATATAAAGTATAATTTCTTCAGAAACATATTCTCATATTGGATGAGCATCTACCAATGATGGTGAAACTATGTGTACCTATCACCCAATAGGCTTGGGAATTAAAGTTATACAAACATTCGTCCTTATGAACTATAGTAGTTCAATCATGAAAGTTGTCATTATAGGATGGATAAGAGGTATAGGTAAAATGTTTACTATGCTAAAAGATCCCTAAAAGAAGAGTATGGAAGAACGTGAATCATGTGATGATTGTAATCCACCTCAAAACTATAAGTTAGAGAGTACCAGTGTTTGACTAATACACCTGAACTAAGTATCATGTGATTGGTGCCACTATTGATGTTGGTTGGTTCTTCTGAAAGAGAGAAAAATGTTGGAAGAGAATCCATAAATGTAATTGTCAGAAATTAAAAGGACTGGATTGTCTAGCTTAGGTATGTACAAGACATGCTATGAATATATATTCTTTGCTTGTTAAACCAATGTAATTCTTCGGTGTTGGATGCTGGATTGGTTGGTATGAAGTATCATACTAAGCAACACAATATGAGAAATACGTTGGTCCGAGTAAGTAGCAAAGCATATGGTGATGATGTTAATTGATAAACAATAAATTTGTTATTATGTTTATCATCTACATCAAGGATTAAGCCATCAAGATTTATTCTGGTAATTGTTATTTGGTCCTAGTATCGTGAGATCAAGTTATTGATCAAATAATTACTGTATTGCATAGATGATGGATGAACCATTATAAATCTCGTTGGTGAAATAATATTCATAAAACTAAATGCTAAAAGCATCGCAAGTGTGACACCATCATTTAAGTTATATTGGAAAGAAAGACATGAAGAAACTCCATGTTAATGGAATTTTGGAGTCAAGCTGTTTTCGAATGAATTGACGCTTGTAAGACTTTCTTATAAATAACTAAAACTCTATTCAAGAGCAAAATATGAACAAACGACTAACTTACTGGAAGTAATGCATACTGATGTGTGTGGTCATTTATGTAAAACCATGTGTGGTGGATTATTCTACTTCATATACTTCCACCAAGGACTTGAATAGATATATGAGTATATTTGTTTAATGAGAAGAAGTATAAGACATTTGAAACATGTTCAAATTTTTTAGCATGAATTAGAAATCATCTTAACAACAAAATCAAGAGTTTATGATTGTATCATAAAATAAGATATTTGATTTACAAGTTTAGCAAACATCTGAAAGTTGAGAAATTGTTTCATAAACTTGAGTTCCCAAAACACCATAGTAGTATGGGGTGTTTTGAGAATATAATCAAACCTAGTTTGACTTGGTGAGATCAAATATAAAACTTCTATTATGATTTAAAAGATTATGCTATAGTGACATACTACTTTTACATTGAAAAAGGGCAACATCATGATCTGTTAAAATGGCAAGGGGTAAAACCCAGTTTATCATTTCTTAAATTTTGGTATGCAAGGCATAAGTAAATTGTTGACAAAACCAAAGTCGGATAGGCATGTCTTTGTAGGTTATCCCAAAGCAATCATCGGTAGTTCCTCCACCTTAACACTAAAGACACAAGATTTTGTCGCTAATATGGCGAGTTCTTTGAGAATGTATTCTTCATGAAAAGTTGTATCGTGGTATTGGCCATGGCAGATGCTACAGGGTAGCTTACATAGAGGAAAGAGCAAGGCGACGTAGGAGAATCCGGAAGCGATATTGGCACACGATGTACCTAGGTTCACGTCCCCTCGATGGAGGATCGCTACGTCCTGCTGTCAATCCAGTATATGATCATAGATTGGTTTACATGGAGCCGCCAGAGGCGGAGGGGGAGACTAGATCTAATCTTATGTGGGAGCCCTCCCCCAAAGGGGTGCCCCTGGTGGCTTTATATATGCAGTCAGTTAGGGTTTACAAGTGCTAATGGGCTTTTTTATTGGATTCGCCGTCTTGGGCCTCCAGTCGACGAGTCGTCCAGGTATAGTATGCGCCAGTCGCTGTATTTGGCGAGTCGATCCATCCTGGGATAGGCTTCAGTCGGCTCGCTCCAGCTGGCGACTTCGCTTCATGGGCATACCCCGATTGGTATTCCCCCATCAAGTTGAGTGGAAGGATAATAGGAATTTTGATAAGGTTGTTTAAACCTAAGTGGCATGATCAGAGTAGTGCAATTCCAGAAAATATTCTGGAGACTGCTACAATGGTCATGGCTACCATTTCTACAAAATATTGTAGTTCCAGAAATCTAAGTTCCTATTGAACCATATGGATCGGGTGAGAATAAAATAACAAGATTTGATGAGAAGTGTCATTGTTGGACAATGATATACCAATTAAATGCAAAGATGTGATGATGAGCCCTGACTCCATTAAATGTCTAGAGGCAATAATAATTCTTAATAGTATCCATATACGGAATACAAGTTATGAACTTGGTAGACCCTCAAGAAGGCGTGAAGATTTTCGAAGCATAAATGGATCTATAAAGAAACAAACATTGATGTTTACATCTGTGAAATAATTGACATGTTGGAAATAAGTTCACGACAAAAATCAAAGAGTTCATTACAAGAAGATTTGATCTTTCACAACGATATTTAGTCTGTACGAATTATTGTAGCAACCACTAAATATTGAGATATGGTAGTTGAATAAACAAAAACAACATTCTTCTAATAGAATGGTTACCTAAGATGTGTACATGACACTATCCAAAGGGTTTTTTTTAATTCAAAAGGTGCTAAAATATTGCAAATTTGAATGGTTGAAGTAAGCATAGTGGAGTTGGAATCTTCACCGTGATGAAACTATTAAAGAGTTTAATTTCATCAGAAACGATGAAGATGCTTGTGTTTACAAGAAAGTAAGTGGGAGCGTTAAGACATATTTCCAATGCTTTGTGTGAAATACATTATGTTGATTGGAAATGATGTATATTTTGAGAGACGTGAATTCAAGAATTTCATTAAAAATTGGATTTTGATGAAAAACTTAGGCAGAACCAGAATATTAGACATCAAAGTATATACAAATAGATTGAAATGCTAATATAGTTATGTCAAGATACATATATGAAATATTGAATTAGTTCAATATGGTGGCATATTTGAGTGGGAGTTGTATGAGTTTCCTAGTCAATATTTGACAAGAAAATGTCTTACTACATGGTACCAATATCAATTGTATTGACAATTGATAAGTAAAACCCCATGATTGGTTAAATCATGAATGCCATGATATGTACATATCTAGATAAGTCCTATGCTCTAAGTGTTAAGAGCATATACTAGAGTGATTCATACGATGATCATTGGACAATAGTAACGATATTCTTGTGTACTTTAGAAGAAACAAGAATATGATATGTATGTAGAAGTGACAAAATAGTTCAATGTAATGTGTTACATTGATGCAAATTTTCTTCACATATACGAATGAAATTTATCTCAATTTAGGCTATGTGTTAAGAAATAAGGTAGCACAATGACATGTAAGAAAGTTCCATGATGGATTTGGACTAGTTCCTAAGTTGTAACATTGTGACGAATAATACAGCGACGACTGAGTATATGACTGCTTTAGCATCAGCATATAGATGACTTTTGTGTAAAATAGTTTTGTTTTCAAAACTAGGTGCAGTTCCAAGTCGGCTATACTATGAAGATCTATTGTACCACAATAGTGTCAACATAGTTTTGGATTAAGGAATTGAAGTCTCACCAAAATATTTAATTTATACAATGCCATCTCATTAGAGAATGAGTGATGTGTAATGATGCATAGACATGCAAATGCACACAGAGCTGAAAGTGTCAGTTCTGGAGATTAGGTTTTCCACAAGCGATGCGTGTGGTTAATACCGGAATGCCATAGGTGTTAAATGCGTGAAGACATAACTAGATTATTGACTCTAGGGCAAGTGGGAGACTAAAGGAGATATACCCTAGAGGCAAATAATAACAGTATTTTATTGCCATAGCTCATTAGTTCGTAATAGTTTTATACAATGTTATACATGTATCAATGATACGTCCATTTTGCATCACTATTCTATGTCATAATTTACTATTATCCATTGATATATTTCGTATTGAGAGGTGATACTTATGTTATTTCATCTGTTTTTGCATGGTTGATAACTTTTGGAGCATGGACCGCTGCAGTCAGGATTCTGATGAAAAACGTGCTTTTTGGAGGCAAAATTTGTGAAGATTAGAAAATCCGGGAAAATATACGGAAAATCCTATTTTTCCAGAAGACGAAGGAAGCCAGAAGGAGGGTTGGAGATGGGCCACAGGGGGCCCACACCACCCCCTGGCGCGGGCAGCCCTAGGCCACGCCAGCAGGTGGTGTGGCTGTCCTGGCCCACTCCAGGCTCTCCCCTCTGGCGTATATCATCCTCCCGAAACCCTAACACTCGGGGAGCGACCACAGAAAGATTCCGCCGCCGTTGCCGAGGAGTGAAGCGCTATTGGAGAGTGGAACTGGTAAAGGTAACTTCTACTATGAGTATTGTTTACTTGTGCTAGTTGCTTTATTTTCGTTATGGATAATTCGTTGAGTTTCTTATTTGGTAATGCTACTACCACTGCTAAGGTAGTAGATAAGCCACCACTTGCTGAGAATGATGTTTTTAAAATACCTACAAGAATTATTGATCGTGTTATGGATAACTACTTTGTTGGGGATGGAACTGTCCATCCCGGTGATCATTTACTCTTTATACACAAATTATGAGGGTTGTTCAAGTGTGCATGTATTACTACAGATCAAGTTAAGAAGAAGTTATTCTCATTATCACTAAAAGGAGGAGCTGAGGACTGGTCTAAGCTGCTGAAGTATGGTCAAGCTCTGGAATGGGAGGAAATAGTGCCTCTCTTTTATTCAAAGTTTTATCCTTCTAGTGAGATTCATAAAGATCGGAATCAAATATACAACTTTTGGACTCTTGATGGAGAAAGTACAGCTCAAGCTTGGGGGAGATTGAAGTTACTAATGCTTAAATGTCCCATTCATGAGCTCCCCAACAATATTATTATCAATAACTTCTATGCAAGGCTCCCTCTACATGACAAGGATTTATTGGATGCTTCTTGTGCTGGATCATTCACTTGCATGGAAGAAGAGGCTAAATGGGATCTTCTGGACCGTATTCAAGACAATGCTGAAGCTTGGGAGTATGACAAAGGTAGAAAGTCAGGTATAAACTATGATTATGAATGCATTGAATCTTTTATGGGAACTCATGACTTTCAAAATATTAAAAATGTTTATGGTCTAGACTTTCAAGCTATTGCTTCTTATTTTAAGGCTTTTGCTTCCTACATTGAAGTGCCTAAAAAGAAGTGGAATAAGTATCATGAACCTTATAAAGACATTGCTAAGAGTGTTCCTGCAAGAAATACTGAAGTTTATACTACTAATCATGTCTTACCTAAACCTTACATTGAGAAAATCCCTTTCCCAGTTAAGATAAAGGAACATTCTATGATAGCTAGTATGGTAGATGAAAGTATGAATAAAGCTGTTGAACTTGATAAACAAATGGGTGATGAACCTATAATAGCAAATGTGAAAGACTTTGTCACTAAGTATGAAGAAGAGGGACACCCTATCCTTTGTAAGGATACCTCTAATTTTGTTTCACAAAGTAGTGTTATGAGAGCTAGTATTCCTGTGTTTTCTATTAGAATAAGTGATCATTGCTACGATGGTCCTTCTGATAGCTATATTGTTAAGTTTATGCATGATACTGAAAGTTACTATGAGAGAGGGAAAAGTGTTCTTATGTATCTCAATAATATCAAGTTTCCTCGTTTTATGCTGAAAGTTTTTATGTTGCACTTCTTTTGCCTTCTTATGCAAGTAGCCTTTGGTTCCAAAAACTTGTTTGTTTACAAAATTCCCTTGCATAGGAAGTGGGTTAGACTTAAACGTGTGTATTTTTGCTTCTTAATGCTCTCTTTCACTTCAATTCATATTCCTATGTGAGCATCTCCAAAATTATCATGCCCATCTTAATGGCTATAAAGAAAGAGCTTTATGGGAGACAATCCAATTTGTTTGCTTTCAGTTTGTTTTTGTTCCTTTGAGTCTTGGAAGTTATTACTTCGGTAATAACCGTTCCTTATACATTTTGTTTGGTTTTTGTGTCAAGATCAACCTCTAATGAGAGAGAAGTAAGATTTAGGGAAGTTGCTGTCCCAAACCGATTTTTGTGCTTCACCGTAAACATTTGTGAGAGATCTCTGTATGTCCGATTGAGCTGTAATTTTTTGTGCTTCTGCCCCAGGTTGTTATTTAACTTTCGTTAGTTTTGCACTTTTTGATTTGAGCAGCAGAAGATTTTTGAAAAAAATGATCTTTACCTGCTGGTCTGTTTTGACAGATTTTGCCACTCTTGCATTTGCTTCTTTATTCGATTTCCTTTTTGAATTCTTTTTGGGTTTTCGGAAGGAGTTGCTATAGTAGCTTTTGTTTTGATGGTTTTCGGTTGAAGTTGAACTCAAAAGGTTTTATCACTTCACTTATACTAATGTTGCTAATGAGAACTGTGTGGAGTTTTGTGTGAAAGAAATTTCCAGGAAGTGGAGATAATGGTGTAATAAGGAAGAGAAGGGTTTTATGACTCAAGTAATAAGTGTATGAAGATGAAGATACTGTTGTTTATTCAAGTGGTGACTCCGGAAGAATCTACTAGATACCAAATTCAGAGACCTGTAGAGTCCGCTTCCAAATAGGTAACAGTTCTGGTAAGAAAATTTCCGCGAAAATACAATCCAACTATATTTTTGCAGTTTTCAGTCAATAAGGGAAGCTACGAAGCGAAAAAGGGACGGAAACGGAGCCAGGGTGGCTCACACCACCCTGTGGCACGGGTCCTCCCCTGGCTGCGCCACCAGGTGGTGAGTCCACCCTGGACTCCGCCTCCGACTCGTTTTCTCCCAGTACCTTCCTTTTGATATGAAACTTCGTAATATATAACCCCCCGGATCTCCCGAGGTTCGTATATCGTGTTTTCGTCATGTTTTTGTTTCAATCTGTTTCTGCCAGGATATACTCTTTGAAAGTTTAGAAGCACAATGGTGTCCGCCAAGGATAAAGGGAAGGATCCTATGGAGGAAGACCTCCAAGACCCCGGGAAGGAGAAGGAGATCAAGAGTGAAGGTGAAGAGGAGCAAGGCCAACATCCGCACACCGGCACTACCATTGCAAGCATTGGAGTGGTGACGAAACCTGCCAAGGTTAGAAGGACTGCACGGATGAAGACTGGGGGAAAAGCTCCTTGTCACAGTTTGGCTCCACGGTCACTTCCTCCACACACCAAGAATCCTTTCCATACCTTTATCCATAACCATGCAGGAAAAGAAGACTCCAAAAGGGAAGAACAGAAAAAGAATCACAAGAGCTGGGATCCACAAACTGAAATGATTATGAGCCGTATTGAGCACAACTCGGAGTTGATTCGTACTCTCACCTTCGAGATTGAGGACTTGGGGAAACTGATCAAAGAGCTCATTGAGAAGATACCACCACCACCTAAGGATTAATTCGTCATCAGGTTTGGCATCCCCTTGGTTTGTTCCAAGCTTGGGGGATGATGTCTACGCACTTCTATTCTTATAGACAGTTGTTGGGCCTCCAAGTGCAGAGGTTTGTAGAACAGCAACAAGTTTTCCCTTAAGTGGATTACCCAAGGTTTATCGAACTCAGGGAGGAAGTGGTCAAAGGTATCCCCTCTCAAGCAATCCTGCAATCAAGATACAAGAAGTCTCTTGTGTCCCCAACACACCCAATACACTTGTCAGGTGTATAGGTGCACTAGTTCGGCGAAGAGATAGTGAAATACAAGTGGTATAGATAATTATAAGTGGTAACGGTGATAGAGAATAGCTTGGTGGCGTGGAAAAGACTAAAGTAAAACTGAAATAAAGATGGAAGCAAGCAAACATGTAACAGATCTAGTTGCAAACAGTGTATCAATGCTTAGAAACAAGGCCTAGGGATCATACTTTCACTAGTGAACACTCTCATATAAATATATCATCTTCATGATACTACGCTGAACTACTCTCCAGTTGAACACTCTAATCGATGGTAGGGCTATAACAGCACACCTCAAAGTAAGCCTTTCCCATCTAGAAAACCCCACACTGTCACCCTGAGTACTAGATGAGTCCAACAAACACCACAATTTCATAAAGACATCCAACTTCAAATATAACTCATAACAAGTATTTGTAATCTCTAGCCTAAGTGCCACCATGATGCGCACGCTGTCACTTTCACACACATGGGGAGAGCAGAGATCTATTAAAGCACTTGAGTAGCCAGGTAGATCTACTTGATTACAAAGCTCATGATCACAATATGATCACGCATAGAGAGAGAGATGAACACATAGCTACCGGTAGAACCCTTAGCCTTGAAAGAGAACTACTCCCTCCTCATCATGGGAATCAGCAACGGTGATGGAGATGGTGGTGGAGATCGATGGAGATGGCTCCGGGGGCACTTCCCCATCCCGGCAGGTGCTTAACAGAGACTTTCGTCCCCGAATCTCCCTTCGGCATGGCGCAGCGGAACTTTTCATGGATTTCTGATTGACTATTTAGGGTTTTGGTATCAGGAGGCTCTTATAGGCGAAGGAGGCAAGGTCGATGGCCAGCCAGGGGGACCACACCATGCCCTGGCGCGGCCTGGGCTGGCCCGCGCCAAGGGGGGGTGTGGCCACCCTGTGGCCCCTCTCCGACTCTCCTTCTGGCTCCGTGAGTCTTCTGGGAAAATAGTAACTTTGGCTTTTGTCCCGTCCAATTCCGAGAATATTTAGTTTCTGACTTCCTAGAACCAAAAACAGCAGAAAACAGGCAACTGGCACTATGGCATCTTGTTAATAGGTTAGTCCAAGATATCATATGAAAAGTACTCCAAAGTTGGAACAAAACACAAGAAAGTAGATAAAACCAAGCATGGAACATCAAAAATTATAGATACATTTGCAATGTATCAACATCCCCAAGCTTAACTCCTGCTCGTCCTCGAGTAGGTAAGTGATAAAAAGAAAGAATAATTTTTGAGGTGACATGCACCATCAAAGACTTGATCAAAGTATTTGTAAAACATTCAAGGCTGGGATCATAGTACTTCAATCATAACATGAAAGACAAAGTTCTAGCAATAAGACAAAGAAACTATGATGCAACATGAAAAGGCAAAAACAAAAGATTCATGAATAACAATGCTTTGCAAGACGTTTGTTTGTTTCACATAAAGAAAACATAGCATACTAGTATTCAGCTTGTCCCTCATAGAGTAGCAAATATAAATGCATAGGACACACCTTCAAAGTTCATAAGAGTGACTAGATACAAATAGTTTAAAACAAGAAATATCAAGTTATGCATCAATCAATAAGTCTTGGGACAATGCACATAGAACTAAGAATGGCCACTATGCTCTCAAAGCAAGTGCATAAAGATAGAAGGTGGAGACTCAATATAATGGTGGAAGAAAGGCCTTCATAGAAGGAAGTAGGGATTCAAGTCTCATAAAGAGCTTCCAAAAATTATGGTACTTAATAGCTTTCAGCTCTCATTGCCCCTATCATAAGCATCTTGAAGTGATTAAGGTTAAAGTGAACAAACTATGGTGTACATGCTTGACGAAGTATAAGTTAGGAATCGCATGTCCCTTGTATACGAGGGCCGCTCCTCATGCTACTCAAGTTTAGTCACCGGTAAGTTCTTGTCATTGTAAGTACATGTGTATCATAGAGAACCGCCAATGGGGTACCCCTTGCCCGATGATACGGAAGAATCCCCATATCAAAATGACAAGGCAAGCAGACAACAAGCATCTCAGCAATCTTCTTATTTACCATGGGAATATGGTGCTTTTTTCTCTCTTTCCTCTTTTCATAATCTCTTTTTTTTCTTTTTCTCTTTTTTTTCTCAATATAGGACTCTTTTTTTATAAGAAGAATGCTTCATAGACAGCTCATTATGGTTACGTTGCAGGTTTCCACCATGTCAGCATGGATTAGACTAGCGGCCCAGGCGTTTCTCTAACACATATACATAACTCCATGGACTTACAAGCTCCCCTTTCATTTCACACCGACGACATCCATACACAAAAGAGCATGATATCAACTAGGTACAAGTACCAAGTGCAATGTTGAAAGCGTTCCCCATGAAAGCATGGTTCTGCTAATTCCCAATAAATAAGTGCAAGCATATACAACATAGATGACACAATGGTTCAAGTTTATTAAGGGCAAGTAAAGTAAAGTGTGCCATCAAGTTCGTGAGAGCTTCAATCACTAGTTTTCTCATAACAAGTGGAAGGTAAACAAAAGCATGAATATACTTGGAATAGCATAAGCTAGTAGGTAGGTATGGTGGACTCTTTGGAATAACTTGGTTTAGGGAGTTTGATGCATGAGTGGAACTCATACTTTGTTGTGGAGGCTAGCAAAAGAGTGGGAGCGACAAACTAAGAGAGCAATAATGGCCATAATCATGCAGAGCCACAAAACATCATTGATCAAAGCATAAAGTGATACTACAAGTTGAAAACTAAAGGATCATAAAGGCTTATGGTGACTTGGGATAGTCATAACATGGTGTGAGCATGCGCCAAGTCAACCCAAATAAAACATCAAAGGAGAATACCACTATACTATGCTTTAATATGCTAAAACAACGCATGATTCATCCAAGGCACATTAAGCAATCTCAATTTTTTATAACAAGTCATGCTACAGCAAATAATACTAAGCATAAAGCCAAAACAATATCAAGCATGGCATGACAAAGCATAGGCCATAGTAAAAAACGAGCTCTTTTTACCACATAAGCATGAACTTTCCTACTCTTTTCCAATCCAAACCAAACTATTTGCAAACCAATGTATGAAAGAGGGGGTCCAACCAATTTATTCAGAAAACTAAGAAAACCAAGCAAACAAAAACGAAAAACAAAAAACAAAGACGCTCCAAGAACAACACAACTGTGCATGAAACAATAAAAATGAAGTGTTTGGAAGAAACCTCAGATTTTTATTGATGAAGAAGGGGATGCCTTGGGCATCCCCAAGCTTTGACGCTTTTACTTCTTGGATATTTCTTGGGATGACACGGGTGGCATCCCCAAGCTTGAGCTTTAGTCCATTCTTCATCTCATTACTCATTCCTTCCATACACCTGAAATTTTTCCTTCATACAAAACTTCACACAATCTTTATTAGCAACATTAGTGCACTCAAGATAATAAGTCTTTAGGTTCAGTTCTAACACCAATAAAACTTCCATTAAAACACTAGCTACTGAAGCACTTACCTCAAAAATCTCAATTCCCCAAAAGAACTAAAAAAGGAACCAACAAGAAGCAAATACAGAAAATGGCAGAAATCTGTCAAAACAGACCAGCAGGTAAAGATGAATTTTTTCGAAGACCTTCTGTTGCTCAAATCGAAAAGTGTTGAACTAACTAAAGTTAGATAACAACCTGGGGCAGAAGCACAAAAATTTCACGCCTCAAAAAGACGTTCAGAGATTTTACACGAATTTTTACGGTGAAGCACAGAAATCTGTTTCGGGGCAGCAACTATCCCAATCATTACTTCTCTCTCATTAGAGGTTACTCTTGGCACAAAAAGCAAATAAAAAGGATAAGAAGTGGTTATTACTGAGGTAATAACTTCCAAGACTCATCTAAAACTTTTGGGTTATCTCCCAATAAGTACTTTTCTTTAACGCCTTTAAGTTAGGCATGATAATTTGAGAAGATGCTCACATAAGAAATGTGAATTGAAGTAAAAGAGAGCATCAAGAAGCAAATTCAAAACACATTTAAGTCTAACCCACTTCCTATGCATAGGAATCTTGTAAAGAAACAAGTCATGAAAGCACAAAGCAACAAGCGTAGTAAAGCAAAACAAGTGCAACTTTAAGACTTTCAACATAAAGAGAGGAGACTTAATATTATTGAGATACATAAAACCATGTTTCCCTCTCTCATAATAACTTTCAGTAGCATCATGAAGAAAATTAACAATATAACTATCACATAAAACATTCTTACCATGCGCCACATGCTTAAAAGAGTTAATACTCTCCACATAAACATAGTCTTTCTTATTAATTGTAGTGGGAGCAAATTCAACAAAATAGCTATCATTATTATTTTCATCACCATAATCATCAAATATAGGAGGCATATTGTAATCATAATTAATTTCCTCCTCAATAGTAGGTGGACTGAAAATATCATATTCATCATTGTAATCATCATATATAAGAGGTTTGGTATCATCATAAGCAATAGAATAGCTATCTTCCAAAGCTAGGGAACTAAAAAGATCATTTTCATAAAAAACTAGCTTCCCCAAGCTTAGACTTTTCCATAGCATTAGCAATAATGGTGTCCAAAGAATTCATACTAACAACATTGCTATTAGCATGCAAATAAAGTTCCATAGGTTTTTTAATTTTCTCTTCAAACACTTCATGTCCTAACTCAAGATAAATACTATAAAGTTCTCTAATTTTGTTGTTGTTTTCCATTAAGCCTAATTAGTGAAAACAAGAAACAAAAAGACAAAATTGCAGAATCTAAAGAAAAATAACTTCGAGCACTCACACCGGAGGATGTGAGTACCTTTTACCTTACCTCCCCGGCAACGGCGCCAGAAAATAGCTTGATGTCTACGCACTTCTATTCTTGTAGACAGTTGTTGGGCCTCCAAGTGCAGAGGTTTGTAGAATAGCAGCAAGTTTTCCCTTAAGTGGATTACCCAAGGTTTATCGAACTCAGGGAGGAAGTGGTCAAAGGTATCCCCTCTCAAGCAATCCTGCAATCAAGATACAAGAAGTCTCTTGTGTCCCCAACACACCCAATACACTTGTCAGGTGTATAGGTGCACTAGTTCGGCGAAGAGATAGTGAAATACAAGTGGTATAGATAATTATAAGTGGTAACGGTGATAGAGAATAGCTTGGTGGCGTGGAAAAGACTAAAGTAAAACTGAAATAAAGATGGAAGCAAGCAAACATGTAACAGATCTAGTTGCAAACAGTGTATCGATGCTTAGAAACAAGGCCTAGGGATCATACTTTCACTAGTGAACACTCTCATATAAATATATCATCTTCATGATACTACGCTGAACTACTCTCCAGTTGAACACTCTAATCGATGGTAGGGCTATAACAGCACACCTCAAAGTAAGCCTTTCCCATCTAGAAAACCCCACACTGTCACCTTGAGTACTAGATGAGTCCAACAAACACCACAATTTCATAAAGACATCCAACTCCAAATATAACTCATAACAAGTATTTTTAATATCTAGCCTAAGTGCCACCATGGTGACAGCACGCTGTCACTTTCACACACATGGGGAGAGCAGAGATCTATTAAAGCACTTGAGTAGCAAGGTAGATCTACTTGATTACAAAGCTCATGATCACAATATGATCACGCATAGAGAGAGAGATGAACACATAGCTACCGGTAGAACCCTTAGCCTCGAAAGAGAACTACTCCCTCCTCATCATGGGAATCAGCAACGGTGATGGAGATGGTGGTGGAGATCGATGGAGATGGCTCCGGGGGCACTTCCCCGTCCTGGCAGGGTGCCGGAACAGAGACTTTCTGTCCCCCGAATCTCCCCTTCGGTGGCGGCAGCGCAGCGGAACTTTTCGTGGATTTCTGATTGACTATTTAGGGTTTTGGTATCAAGAGGCTCTTATAGGCAAAGGAGGCAAGGTCGGTGGCCATCCAGGGGGCCCACACCATGCCCTGGCGTGGCCTAGGCTGGCCCGCGCCAAGGGAGGTTGTGGACACCATGTGGCCCCTCTCCGACTCTCCTTCTGGCTCCGTGAGTCTTTCGGGAAAATAGTAACTTTGGCTTTTGTCCCGTCCAATTCCGAGAATATTCATTTTCTGACTTCCTGGAACCAAAAACAGCAGAAAATAGGCAACTGTGGCATCTTATTAATAGGTTAGTCCAAGAAATCATATGAAAAGTACTCCAAAGTTGGAACAAAACACAAGAAAGTAGATAAAACCAAGCATGGAACATCAAAATTATAGATACATTTGCAATGTATCAGGGGAGTGTCGCGGTATCACATCACTATCTTCTATATTTTTACCTTTTTAGTAGAGTCATATCATGAATAGAGGAGTTATTATGTAGTATGGTTTGCATTATGGAAGTGTCCCCTCTCTCGTTAGATATGTATCCCTTGGTGTGAGTTGCCGTCATGGATTATTAATGAGAAGTTCTATCATTCACTCTTTTGCATAGCTTATATTAGTTTTCAATTCGTGGTTGTATGATTGATCTTGTTGTTAATATTGGTATCACTTTGGGATCATTGAGTTAGTCTAGTTGGTTTTGGCAAACCTGGCTCGGTCAGTAGCAACACTATTTTTGAGAGTTGAATGAAAAAGATAGAGGTACTCTAAAGAAAAATAATTTCATCATCTTTCTTTCTTGATTTGCTCATAAGTTTAGTATTCTCTAGTTAACATCTTTTGTGCTTCCAAGGAAGATTGCATGTTTGTCTTTATCACTTGTATGTTTGTTTGTTTCCTTCAACTCTTGTACTTGCTACTCAGCCTTGCTAGCCAAAAACCTGTACTGAGAGGGAATTCTTCTCGTGCATCCACTCCTTTAAACCAAAACCTCTGCCACTTGTGTCCACCATACCTACCTAGTAGCATTATTGCTATTCCAAGTAAATTCCTGTTTTATCTACCTCCCAAATTAAACTTGTTACGTGAAAATTAGTGATTAAATCTCTCACAAACTTGATGGCACACTTTACTTTCTTGCATTTAATAAACTTGAACCATTGTGCTCACTTATGTTGCGTATATGCTTGCGCTTTGTAAGTTGTGAATTAGTAGAACCATGCTGTCATGGGGAACGCTTTCAACATTGCACTGGTACTTTGTACCAAGTTGATATCATGTTCTTTTGTCTATGGATGTCATCGGTGTGAAATGAAAGGGGAGCTTGTAAGTCCATGGAGTTATGCATGTGTGTTAGAGAAACGCCTGGGCCGCTGGTCTAATCCATGCTGACATGGTGAAAACCTGCAGCGTAACCATAACGAGTATCTATGAAGCATTCTTCTTATAAAAAAAATAGATAGAGATTGAGAAAAAGAGAAAAGAAAAAAAGAGATATTATGAAAAGAGGAAAGAGAGAAAAAGCACCATATTCCCATGGTAAATAAGAAGATTGTTGAGATGCTTGTTGTCTGCTTGCCTTATCATTTTGATATGGGGATTCTTCCGTATCATCGGGCAAGGGGTACCCCGTTGGCGGTTCTCTATGATACACATATGCTTACGATGACAAGAACTTACCGGTGACTAAACTTGAGTAGCATGAGGATTGGCCCTCGTATTCAAGGGACATGAGATTCTCAACTTACAACTTGTCAATGCATATCCTCATATTTGATCACTTTAACCTTAATCACCTAAAGATGCCTATGATAGGGGCAATGAGAGCTGAAAGCTAGTAAGTATGATAATTTTTGGGAGCTCTTTATGAGACTTGCAATCCCTGCTTTCCTCTTTGAAGGGCCTTTCTTTCACTTTGTAGTTGAGTCAGTAAACATATTCACTTCTATCTCAGCAAGTATTTTGAGTTGATGTGTTTCATTCATTCATATGATGATTTATTCAATCATGTCTTATGTTCATTGTTTTGCACATTGCTCTTATCTTGATGTTTACTACTTTGAAAGCTGATACATTGCAAATGTATCTATAATTTTTTATGTTCCATGCTTGGTTTTATCCACTTTCTTGTGTTTTGTTCCAACTTTGGAGTACTTTTATTATGATTTCTTGGACTAACCTATTAACAAGAGCCACAGTGCCAGCTGCCTGTTTTCTGTTGTTTTTGGTTCCAGAAAAGTCAGAAAATGAATATTCTCGGAATTGGACGGGACAAAAGCCAAAGTTAGTATTTTTCCGGAAGGGATCAAGTGCCAGAATACGAGACGGAGAAGGGCTGGGGGCCGGCCACACCACCTAGTCACTGGCCAGGCTGGACCACGCCGAGGTGGTCAGCCCCAGCACCCTCGGCCTCTCCTTCCGCCTATAAGTTGTCCTCGGACGAAAACCCTAGGTACCCGATCAAAAATCCACGAAGAGTGCAGAGTCGTCATCTCCATCCCTAGATCGGGGATCTGAAGCTCTTCCGACTCACGGAGAGGGGAATTCACCCTGGAGGCCTTCTTCATCACCATGCAAGCCTCCGGTGTGATGCGTGAGTAGTTCATCCTTGGACTACGGATCCATGTAGTAGCTAGATGGCTGGTTTCTCCTCCTTTGTGCTTTCATATTTAGATCTTGTGAGCTCCGTTCATGATCAAGATCATCTATTTGTAATTCATACATGTTGTGTTTGCGGGGATCCGATGGATATTGAGATGCTATTTCAGATTGATTATTGATTCTATCATGTCTTTGTTATTTGAGATCTTGCATGCTTTCCGTTGTTAGTAGCTATCTTGGCCAAGTAGATGCTAGCAACTCCAAGAGTTAGTATTTATGCTCGATAGTGGGTTCATGCCTCCGTAACTGGGAAGTGACAAATCTCTAAGGTACTAGATGTGATGTTGCTACTAGGAGAAAACAACAATCCTTTGTTCATAGAGCAATCGTATTGTTTACCTTACACGCATTCAGAAGCAATAATCTGTTGCTTGCAACTTAATCTTGGAGAGGGTTCGGATGATAACCTCAAGGTGGATTATTAGTCATAGATGCGCTTGGATGGCGATACATGTATTATGTTGTATTGCCCAATCAAGTCTCAAAGGAGTCAAGATGATTAGTATATGCATGTATTGCTTTCTCGGTGTTTGTCAATTGCCCCGGTGTAATTTGTTCACCCAGCATGTTATCTATCTAAGGAGAGCCACCTCTAGTGAACTATCTTTTACTGCTTTGTGTTTACTTTCTGCAAACTTTTACTTCTTTCCATTCGATACATTTAATCCTTTGTTTTCCGCAAAACATGGTGAGATTCACAACCTCATCGCAAGTTGGGGACAAAGTTATGTGGTTGTGTTGTGCAGGTCTCCATGTTGCTACTAGCACCGGTAGTGCATCGCCAGCTTCACTAGTAACACCTTTGAGGTGTTTCCTTGCTCCTACTGGTTCAATTAAACCTTGGTTTCATAACTGAGGGAAACTTGTTGTTGTGCTCATCATACCTTCCTCTTGGGGTTCCCAACGAGCTCTACATCAACACCACGCACCAAGCACTTTTCTGGGCGCCGTGTATTGATCCATCAAAAGCTATCATTGAAAACCAGCTATTTGTGAACTCCAGCAAATTATAAACTATTCTTCGACCAAGAGCTAAGTTTGCCATTACCAATTATGATTCACTTTATGTATCTTTATTGTGTTTCCTTTACTCATTGCAAGTTGAGTTATATAATGGTGAGTTGTCTTCTATTATGATCTATGTATTTGATGAATATGATGCTTCTTGTCCGTATTGTTTTATCGACTCTTCACTCCATAAACCTGAGGCCATGTTTATTGAGCTCAATTTCGCTTGGGGACAAGCGAAGTCTAAGCTTGGGGGGAGTTGATACGTCCATCTTGCATCACTATTCTATGTCATAATTAACTATTATTCATTGATATATTTCGTATTGAGAGGTGATACTTATGTTATTTCATCTGTTTTTGCATGGTTGATGACTTTTGGAGCATGGACCGCTGCGATCGATTCGATGGAAAAGGTGCTGTTTGGAGGCAAAATTGAAGATCAGAAAATCCGGGAAAATATACGGAAAATCCTATTTTCCGTAAGAAGGAAGGAAGCCAGAAGGGGCTGGAGATGGGCCATAGGGGCCCACACCACCTGGCGCTGGCGACCCTAGGCCACGCCAACAGTGGTGTGGCCACCTGCCCACTGTGCTCTCCTCTGGCGTATATCATCCTCCTGAAACCCTAAGACTCAGGGAGTGACCACAGAAAGATTATGCCGCCTCTGCGGGGCGGAAAACACCGAGAGAGAAAGATCTCTCCGGCAGATAGATTTCTGCCGAGGGAATTCCTTCCCGGAGATGGGAGATCGTCGCCATCAACATCACCGTCAAGCTGGACTTCATCGGGATCATCATCATCATCACCACCATCAGCACCCTCATCACCATCTCCATATTGCTGTAACAATTGAGTTGAATCTTGCATAGTTCATAGGGGAAACTTTCCCGGTGTTGATTACTCTTTGTAGTTGATGCTATTGAGTGAACCATTGAATTATTGTTTATGTTCAGATTGTTATACATCATTATTCCATCTCTGATCATGATCCATATGATGTCTTGTGAGTAGTTCGTTTTGTCCTTGAGGACATGGGAGAAGTCATGTTGTTAGTAGTGGAGTTGTGTTGAGAAAGATTCAATAGTTTGATATTTAAGTTGTGGTGTACTTCTTCTAGTGGCGTCATGTGAACGTCGACTACGTGACACTTCACCTATATGGGCCTAGGGGAATGCATTGTGTATTTGGCTACTAATCGTAGGGGTTGCCGGAGTGACAGAAACCTGAACCCCCGTTAGGAAACCATTGCACAAGGGACGTAAGGGTCTTAGAGTTTAAAGCTGTGGTTAGGTTTCTATCTTAATTACTTTCTTGTACTTATGGATGTTTGCAAGGGGTATAATCACAAGTATGTATTAGTCTTAGGAAGGTCGGTACATTAGCATAGGTTCACCCACACAACACTTAGCAAGCTAGAGAAGATTAATCAACTATATGAAGCGAAAGCACTTGACAGTCTTCCCATGTGTCCTCGAGAACGTTTGGTCATCTTAAGTAATACAACCAGCTTGTCCTTTGCTGCATAAAGGATTGGGCCACTTGCTGCATTCATTCTTACTGTCTTTCATTTACTCGTACTTTGTTTACTTGCTTTATCAAAACCCCTAAAAATCCGTTTGCTAAGTATTTGCAGAGAATTCCTGATCCATACCACTAGCCAGCACCTTCTGCTCCTCATTGGGTTTGACACTCTTACTTATCGAAAATACTGCGATACACCCCCTATACTTGTGGGTCATCAATCAATCAGAAACATTAGTGAAAGATCACGGATGCCGCCTAGAGGGGGGTGAATAGGCGGTTAAAAAATTCTACTAGATGGGCTTAACAATGACGGAATAAAACTAGTGTTTTCTTTTGTTAAGCACAAAGCCTAGATATTTAAGGTTCACCTATGTGAACCAACAACTTATGCTAAGAAAGACAAGCAACAAATATGATAACAATATAGATTACTTCAAGCATGAAGGCTGTCACAATGTAAAGTGCATAAGTAAATAGCTCGGGTATAGAGATAACCGAGACACGCGGGGACAACGATATTTTACCGAGTTCCTTCCAACAAGGGAGTACGTCTTGTTGGAGGGGTGGAAGGTACTAAGACCACCAACGCCACAAAGGCCTCACCCTATTCTCCCGAGTACACACCACGCGGGCAAGCACCTGTTCCACTATGGGACACTTGAGGGTGGTCACCAAACCCGTACAAGATTGGGGCTATCTCCACAACTTAATTAGAGGCTCCTAATAATCTCCAACAAGGCCTCGATCTTGGGGGAGCTTCACAACTTAATTGAAGACCCCAAGAACCCGCCACAAAGGCCACACAACCTTCTAGGGTTCCAAGAACCCAAGAGGGACAAGCTTCAATGAATATCACCGAACGAATCCTCCGGGGAGAACACAAACCGATGCACCTAATGTAAATGGCAAAAACACCACAAAGATGCCCCAAATCTTCACTCTCAAGTTCCAACAAGGATACTAAAGCAATTGGGGGAACAAGAGAGGAAGAACACAAAGAGGAACACAAAATCCTCCAAATATCTAGATCCCAAAGATTCACTCACAAAGAGATGAAAAGGCTTGGTCAAAATGTACATCTAGATCTCCTCTATCTTCTCCTCAAATATTGGCAAGAATCATTGGAGGGGAAGGATTGAATCAAGTTTCAAAAGAGTAAGAGCAAATGGGGCAAAGCTTGAGCAAAAAGAGGAGAAAAGAACTAGCAAGAAAAAAAAAGGTGAGCTATTTAAAGGGCCCCCTCCAATCTTCCCGTTGGGGCAGATCCGGCCTAGGCTGGTAGTACTGGCCCACTGGCGGTACTACCGCCTAGGAGTAGGCGACCCAGGAACTAGTGACCTGGGCGAGCGCATGAGCCAAGCGAGAAGGGGATCGGGGCGATGTGCGGGGCGGGAGCCAGGCAAGCATGTAGGGGATCGGGGCGGCAGCGGGGAATAGCGACCAACGAGAGCCAGCAACGGCAGCAGGGCCTGCTAGCGAGCGAGGCGAACTGGGTTGGCTACAGCCCGCTAGAAAGCCACACGAGCGAGGATAGGTAGGAGTTGCACCTAGCGCGAGGACACGCGCGAGTGCGACAAAAGGAGGCGAAAGGCCAGCTGGAGAGGCGGGCAATTTTGCGACCCCGTGACCTTAAACTGGGCGTAGGTAGTCAAGAGAGAATCGATAGTCTTGGGTTTGAATTTCTGGGCGACAGCTGACAGGGGGGACGAGGGACGCAGACCCACTACTACCGGTACGAGGAAGATTTTTTTCTTTTTCGACCACTATTACTGATTACCGTAGTACGCCTCTAGGTCTAGAGTGTCCCCTTGGCGGTTGGGCGCCGCATAGCAAACGCCTAGCCAGCGAGACGAGGGTATGTGGAAGCCCACTACTGCTCGGCCCAGAGAAGACTTTTTTCTTTTTCTTTTTCCATATAAATAAAAGGCAAATAATCAAACTGCGATAAACTAGAGCTAGGGAACTCTGATTGACCCGAAACCAATTTTGTTGGAAAGAGGACAACAAGAGCTGCCCAACTAAAAGTATTATAATGTGAGATACCTCACTCGGTGAGCATCCGGAAAACCCTCGAGATAAAAACCACGCAACAAGGTATAAAAGGCAAATCCGTTTTTGATGAACAAGAGCTTGTTATGAATATTACCACAAGCTCTATATCCTCACATGGATAGGACCAACAAACAACCAAGAAAGATGAGGCTAATAATGCAAAGGTTTGAGCTCTCTCTGAACGATATGATCGAGTTACTCAATCGAGATCCCCTCTTGATAGTACAACCATATATCCTAAACCTGGTCTCCCAACTAACAACATGAGACCGGCAAAAGGGAAAACCTATCAAGATTACCTTTGCCTTGAGCATACTTTGACCTTGTCTTCATCGATCCATGAACACCAAGAATGGCAAGCATCAAACATGAGATATTCTAGGGATGACGCATTTTGAGCTTGCACAACACATCTTCTCCAACATTTCATCTACCTTGAAGCCAACACATGCTCCAAGCGATGCCAATGGACAAATCCTACAAGTACACCTTAATACACACATTAGTCCATAAAGATTGTCATTAATTACCAAAACCACACATGGGGGCCCACATGCTCTTTCAATTAGTACACGTGTGGTATGTAAACAAACCAAAGTCCCTAGTATCCTCTAGTAGACTAGCTCATTGGACTTTCGATGATCGAGGTTTCCCGATCATGGTACATTTATTTCAATTGACAACGAGGTCACTTCATTTAGATGAATGAAGTGATGGAAACACATCATCCCTAGTATTGCAATGTGATCTAGTCACAAAGTTCAACATTGCGATATCTATTAAAGCATAGTAACTTATTGCTTTGACTATGAGATCATGTTTAACCACTACCTACTGAGGCTGCTTTGACTGCATAAATCATCACATCGTAACAGGGTAACCATAAAGGTGTATGTTGGGTATTCCAGAGGGGTACGTTAGGGCATATGCATCAAGATCGGGATTTTCACATCTAAGTAATGGATAGATATCCTGGGCCCACTCAGTGAGATTACATCTACAAGTTTGTAAACATGTGACTAGGTCACGAGGATGTAATATCACGGAACGAGTAAATATGTTTATCAGTAAAAAGATCGAACTAGGTATGTCAATATCTAATATCAGGTCTTGGACAAACTAGGTATCGTAGAGCAAAGGGAATGATATCGACAATCAAGGTCCAAGCGATCAAGTTATTTGTGGAATGCATGGGGGCCATCATGAGTTTCTAGACACTATTGTTGGTCATTGATCCGAGAGGTGTCCCGATCATGTCTATGTATTCCCGAATCATAGGGTGTCACTCTTAAGGTTAGATGACGCTTAGGGATTGATTCGAGATCGTAGGAGAAAAGAGAGAGAACTCCAGAATTGTTCCGGGGTGATACCGAAATGGTTCCAGGATATTCGATGATGATCGGAGGGATCTGAAATGTGTTTCGGAGTTTGAGGTATTAAATAATCTCTATTTCAAATTAATTCAATGAATTAATATTAAAAAATATTTAATTGGATTTAATGGGGGTAGCCCACCTAAATGGGCCTCCAAAGAGGCCCAAGAGGGGGCCGCGCGCCCTAGGAAATGCCAAGGGAGGCCGACGACCACCAATAGGCCACTCCTCACATGGGGCCCATGTGGCGGAGGCTGGTCGGCGGTGGGATTAGTTCCACCCCACCTCCCTCGGCCCCATTGTGCCTCCTTGCCACCTATATAAAGAGGGGAGCCCCTCCCTTCAATCCCACTTCATCCCAATTGGCCTTTGCCTATTTTCTCTCCCTCTCTCACATGTGTGTTTCCCATGAAGGAACGTGCATACGGGGATAGGTGTTTCTCCACTATACGCACACCGTCGTGCTACTAGACTCTCGGTCCGGATCAATCTTTTTTCGATGCTTTGCTGGACCTGAGCCTAGAGACTTCACTGCAACAGATGCATGTAAAGCCACGAGGCACCGCCATTTGTATTGCTAGTTGCTTGGAGCTTGGACGTCTACACGACCTTGAGGTTGGCTATGTCGTTCGACTACATCATCCAAGTTTCTCGTGAAATGTTAACCTCTTTCGGTCTTCAAGGGTATGAACACCGAATCCCTTTCGTTACTTTACATCTGCATAGATAGATCTTGTCTATGGTGTTCTCGTCGTTAGGAACACATTCTGCTATGGAACCCTTCATTAAGAGCATCTCCATGTGCGCTCCCATTATCCCTCCCAACCGGGCTATTGGGGCGTGAGATCAAAAACATGTCACCATAGGCGACCTGAATAAAGAGAAAACGGCACTCCCACCCCACGTCCGACACATAGTGAGGTGATTGGACTGCTGAACAACATAAGCAATAAACTCCAAGTAGGTAGAGAACCAACATGCTCACCCATTAGCCTCTCTATCCCCATGGACCCCACCTACCCTCTTTCTCTCCCCTCTCTCCTCGACGGCCATGACCTCGATTTGGAGACCATGGCCATGGCTACGTCTGTCGGGGTTGACAACCGTGACATTGGTACATCATCGTCACATTGTGTGGAGGCGCGCGAATTTCGATCTGAAGCAGAGTGGTTGTCTCTCGCATGTGGCCTCCATCTCGCGTAGTAGATCGAGGTCGGCCTCTCTCCTCTGAGCGCGTCTTGGATGGGTACCACTGCATTTAGAGCTCCTCTTGTCCATCTTCCATGTTGTCATTGTGGAATGGACCAGGCCAAGCGGGAGGCGCTATTGCGTGTCATGGAGGTGGCTTTCGTCTCCCATTTGTTGGGTCATGTGGGGTGCAAACGAAACTTATTCCCTAAGAAACAACCAAGATCCGGCTTGGGAGAAGGCGACTATTCTTTCCACTTGACATGTGGTTGCCAAAATATGGTGATGCGTGTCGGGGCAGTGTTGTCCTTGTTCTGATCATCTCCACTCATATTCTCCGGTTCCAACGAACTCTTCATCTAAGCACCAAAGCACAATGCCTCTATAAGGATCCAAATGTATGATACGAAGTACTACCATTGAACTGCTAGTTTTAGCTCGGCAACATAGACCAGGGTGGAGGCGCTAGGGTTCCCAACACATGGGAGTGGTTACCTCACTCACATACTCTACGTACTCACCCTCCACCTATCTTTATATAGGGGCATTTATGAGCTCACAACACTTGGGCCTATTTTCCGAAACCTTAATCATGTTAGTGTGGGTCCAACCCACTAACTAAGTCCATGTACGGCTTAGGTCCAACCTACATGGCTTAACTTAGTGGATCTCCATTCGTATGGCTCTAGTCTCTTAAGTGTGTGACCACACAAGCTCATAGTGCTTCAGACATAGTTTTAAGTCACACTCTGAACTATTCAGTCGGCAGTGGCTTCAAGTAGAGACTACAACAAATTTGATTATATATGACGCTCATTCTGTGACGATTTAGCAAAAACGTCAGACATTCATCCAAATTGTGACATTTTTTCATAAAACATGACCTTTTTTTTACCGAATCGTCATTGAATGTGCGCCATAGATAATCACATTTGTTGTAGAACATGATATTGTTGTCATGCTACATGTGAGTAATCTGACATCATGTGTAGCTTAACTCACTTCTTGATCTGTGATATGTGATTCCTTTGACTGAAACTTAGTCGAACTCCCTGGCTATCACTTAGCTGGAAGGCACATGTCCATGCTTTCGAATGATACCACTCGAGAGGGCCCGAAGAATATCTCTCCAAGTCAGGGGAAATCTTGTCTTTGTAATCCACGTCACCCAACTTGATTCATAGTCGGTCCGATATCTGATTTTATTGTTGCATGTTATGGAACATCGTTTGGCATATTCAAGTCTATTGATCCACAACTTGGATCGTGCAATCACCTCATGTCTAAGGATTCTATCGATTGAGATGGACAACATGACGACTTACTCGTGGTGTCATGATATGTGGGTCAGCCCGACTCACTAAACACTTTAGTTGAATTAGTGTAAGTCAGATTGGCATCACATGTCCATGACAAGCCGAACCTAGTCATCTGTCCACTTGCACATTAGTCTAGGTTGTTTGTCCAGTACAACCTTTTCGACTAAGGACAATGTAGTGTGAACAAAGTAAACATATGGTTCCATAAACAAATCACATATTCGATGATACATGCAAATGTTCATACAATGACGACTTAGCTTATAGGGAATAACATCATACATGATTTCCTCTAGGCCATATAGTTCTATGCACCAATGAACTTTTACTTTGTGTTGATGGTGCACTTTGCTAGTTGTGATGCACTTTGCAGCCGGTTCTATGCTTGAATGACACGGTTTTACTATGGATTTTTGATGAATTATTTTAATTATCATGTGTAGAATTTTTTAGTTAATTCGAATGATACAATTTGTAGGAGAGTAGTAGAGAGAAAAAATGGCAATCCAATACTGGGGTATCCAGATTACTGGATAAGCTGAAAATTTTCTGCTGGCCCTATCTTCTCTTTTCTTCTACCCAAACTGGTTCTAGGGTATCCAAATTACAGGTAACCTTTTGGAAATGCTCCAAGGGCCACCAATTTGCATGATCGTTCTTATTTGCATGGGTGAAGTAGGAAACCAAGAAGCCAAGGAGGAGAGAGATCCGTATTGTACATACTCGTTCATTTGGATCTCGTGGAGTGTTATATGAATCTAAGATGAGAACTTCTCCAAATGCAAATATCTTAGGTATTACTCCTTCCGTTTCAAAATATAAGATTTTTTAGCTTTGTGAAAAGAGTGTATCTAGACGCTATTTAGTGTCTAGGTTCATTCTATCTTATATTTTAAAAATGGAGGGAGTATAAGACAACAGAAAACTGATTGCTCCTTAAAAACATATGTTCCGGGCCCACCGGGCTGCAGCGGCAGGACGCATTGACATTGAGTCGTACTATTAATACAGCTATTATTATTACCCGGTCCCCGGCTGCCCACTGCACCGGCATTGCCGACAAAAACAATTGCCATGAAAATGACCAGGTTGCCTGACACGCCATTTTCACAGGTAGACAGGGCATCATGCTTGGTTGCAGTTATGTTGCTGCAAGCGACTTTTTAGTAGAAAAATAAAAAGCAACAAGTCAAACAAGAGCATAAATAAAGCCTGAAGAAACTTTCATACTACAGTTTCTATTAATGCCAAAAAAAAAACACCCGACGTAATTTTGTTTTGGTTTTCATCAGCAATCTGTGTACGCCTGGCTCCTCCTGAAAGATACAGAGGACTAGCAATACATTTGCGGTTTTCCTCCTCTCTGTTTCAGTTAAACCGACTGCACAATACATAACTGATCTTAAGTGTTCGCCACAGATAATGTTTTTACAAGATAATTCTTCCTCGGCCATAACCTTTACACGTATAATGCATTCCATTCATCTTTACAAGATCATTTACCCCCACCACCTGAAACTTATATTAACCGCTCCAAGAAAAAAACTTATATTACATTTCATGCTATACCCATACCCCCCTCTTCTGTACCAAATGTGACTACAGCTACAATTCCCATGCTTTTCAGGCGTGTTATCAAGGCCCTACAGATTACAAATGCTCCTCCATCCAGCATTTAGGCCACAAAATCATGCAGTAGAGGGGGCGGTTCAAACTGTTGCCGTTGGTCCAATTGGTTCGTCGACTCGTAGTCCGAGGAGGCGGCGGCAACTCCGGGATGCGCTGCTGTGTTGTACATGCCCTCTTCCACGCCGGTGAAACCTGGCTGATGAGCGTTTGGGGCTGAAAGGCTGTTCTCGGTATGCTGCAACCCTAGCGTCAACGACACGTTGCTGTTCCGGTATCCCCCAAGCTCCGCCAGATGGTAGGCCATGAACCGCGCGCTCTCATCGGCATGATGGGCAGCGGCATCATGGAGGAGACCATCATCCGCCTCACCCGGTCTTTGGTCCTTTAAAAGCAGGTTCATGAAGCCATCATCGGAGTTCGCCTCGTTGTGGAAGCTGGCCGGTGCGCCAGTGAAACCCACCATCATCCCAATGCTGGCTTTGGATTCACTGGTTTGGTAAGCCTGACTCCTGGAGCATTTCAGATCTTCGTTTTCTTCACAAGATACCACTTTGTCCTTGCTTCTTGGTAAATTGTCAGAGGAGGAGTTTGACTCAAGCTCTGCCTCCCCAGTCTCTTCTTTATACATGTCTTCGATCATTGGTTTCCAGAGGCGAACGCGGGCATTTATGAACCAGTTCGATATCTAGGACAATGCAAAAAAAAATGTTACATAAGTTCAGCCAACTGATTCCATTCAGCAGAATGCAAAGTTCATCAGAAATCATTTGCACATACTAAATCCAATATGCTTTTAATCTCTGCTGTCCCAGAACAGCATGATGCATGGTCTAGTTAAAAGTTACTATTGATGGAGCAGAAATTGAAAAATTTAAGATTGCATATTTGCAGGTTATGGAGATTCAGACTAATAGAGCGGTAACCTTGCAGCATGCTTCAAAAGTTTGCACAACTTGGATATACAAGATGCATTAGGGATTGATTTTAGTACTAACAAGGCATGCCAATGATTAGTACTATAAGAAAGGTAACAAATATCTTGGTAAGCTAATAAAATACCTGACTTCTTGTTAAACCAGTTTGCCTCGCTAGCATTAGCTTTTCTGAATCTTTTGGATACCTGGAAAAACGACTGTGTCATCAGAAAAAAAAGGCCAAGTGGAAATAAGTATGTAAGAAATAAGAAACATACGGGTGAAGGAAGTGTTCAAACAGCCAGGCGCGGAGAATTGAAACTGAGTTTTCAGGCAGTCCCCTCTGCGGCCTCCAAGCATTTTGCTGTAACATACCATACTGTTGGAAAGCTCGTTGTTGCCTTAACTGCTGATCAATGTAACGTAAGCGAGTTAATTTGCCCTCTCTGCCGGATGAGTTTTCCTCCTCTCCAAGTTTCTTTCGGATAACATTGACCTGATCGTTGATAGCATCCTTCAGACATCGGAAATGTCGCGATATAGTCTGAAGGGCAACTGCAGTATAAGGTTTTGCAGATCCAGGCCCAGCAACCATATCAAAAGATGAGACTACAATTTGCATTTGATGGAAATAATGCTTGTACTTCCGGTCCACCTGAAAGAAAATAACTTGATGCTCAAAATAATTTATTGAAGATATGATGTACCAACTGCTAACTGAAAAATAAGAACACATTTAGGTTGGCAGTAAACCTCATGATGACATGTGTTAAGGACAATTTGTCTTGATGAGGGCCTGTTTGAAAGAGGAGTATTTTTCAGCAAAGTTTCTGTATTTAGTTCAAATTTTAAAGTTGATTTAGATACCAAAACTTGACGAAGAAATACCCTGCTTTCATACAGTCCAAGAGAGAACCTTTTAAGCTCCCGCCCACTTGACATTTTGGCAGGGTTGTTAACTCGACTTTCTTATGAACTTCTTGGTGGTCAAATTGATCAGAATACTAGTTAGATATGCACGCCTGTTCCTACTCCAAATATGCTTAGATACTCCCTTGGAGGCCCTTGAGGTAAAAACATGCATGCAGAAGCTAAACTTTCTTAACAAACTCAGACCCACCTAGAACCTATGACCCACTTCTCCTAACTTCTCCAAGGAGCCCAAGGCATGAATTTCTAGTTAGCAAATAAACCATTCAGAAGGAACTCTGGATCATGACCCATCTATGTTACTCTAGACGATATAAAGCCCATACCTCTTGATTGGGTGGGGATTCCAATCCCAACCACCACTTTGTCTAAAACAACAACAAAGATAGGACAATGCAGTTGACTCCTGAGATACGAGAAACTCTGAGCTGGGTTTTCTCCAGAGAGAGAAAAAACTCTCAACTGCAACGGCCACCAAATAAAGCATTTATTTGTCTATGGAACTTTAGATTGGAGTGTCTAAAACTAAGCTTGCTCATATTGGTGTATTATTTAGAGTGAATTTAATCTTTTACACAAGATTATGCCAATCTTCACACGGAATAGCTACAGCAATTAGTCAAGCAAAAGTAAATCGTCGTGGCACTTCAGTTTGATTTCAACAGAAAATTATGGAAGCAGTGACAAACCTCATCCAACATGGCCAAAAGTTTTGCCATCTTATTCTGGAGCTCTTGTTTCTCAGCCGCAGAAATCTCAGCTTCCGCATTGGCAGTAGACTCCAGTGGGTTGGAAGATAACCCCTCGCTTTTTGACGCTCCGTCAGCCTCTTTGCCATCTACTTTTTCTTGTTCAGCCTTGTCTTTCTGTGCATTCTGCTTTATACTCTTCCAAACACTGACTATCTCATCGAGCAGTTCTTGTGCTGCTTTCAGATACTTCGAGTTCCTGATTGCCCGTGAGGCCTCTGACTGCATATTCTTCATTCTGTTCTCATCACCCTGGTAAGACTGGGTTGCCAGTAATTCTGGCTTTGGGGACCAATAAGGGTATGAAGGTGCCAGGATATGTGTGTTGAGGCTCAGAGACAATCCTTGGCCTGGTGCTGATGGAACACCCGCCGATTCGTGGTTGTTCAGCAAGCCGAACTCAAGCTGTGCACTGCTATGGGCATCATTGTGGATGAGATCACCACCACCACCACTGTTTGCAGCATCCATGAAATGCATCAACATACCAAAGGAGTGTTGCTCTGTAAGCGAAGTGGCCATGTTAGGTTCCCTTGATGATGAATGTTGTGGAATTTCCGAAGGATGGCCAGGCAGCTCCATGAAATTCTGCTGAGGCTGGATAATACCACTGAATTCGGTATATGGTCCAGAAGATCCATTGTTTGAATAAATCAAGTTCCCTAGTGCTGATGACACAGGATATGATGGATTTCCCGTTTCTGGTGAGTACATGGTTTGTGAGTCTCTTTCATTGCCCGGGCTCGAGTAGTAATTAGACATGTCACAACTTTGACTGCTCACTTATGAAGATTGCTGCAAAGGCATGGGTATGTATGTAGAAGCAAATGCGGATGGTACGTGGAGCAACTGCATGTCACTTGTGAAGTTCAGAAAATCCAAATTTAGATTGGCCTGCCTGCGAAAAGGCAAACGGAATGAGTTGAACATAACACTCAAGAAGAAGAACTAACTGAACAAGGAATTTTTTTTCTTCCAAAAACAGTAAGAGTGAAAGAAATTAAAGGACTGATGCAATCAGCAGTTATTTCTTACTTTTTTCTTTCTTTTTCCAAAAAAACTCAGGCTCTGTTTTTTTCTGCAAGGGCACAAGAATACAAGATACAAACAATGCCCATGACGAGTGATTAAAGCCCAGATCCTCGAGATCCTTTTTTTTTGGCAGAAGTTACCACCAGTTTGCTCCTTCTGTTTTTCACATTTGTATGGAAGAAACAAACACTCTGCTCAAGAAACAGGACAATACAAAGTGACAAGACAAGATGCTTGTTTGCAGGCTAAAGGTACAGGTGGTCCGTCATCTATGAGCTCAGCTAGGTTCTTTGGCTTTTTGCACCTTCCTTGCCAAGATGGTGAGAATGTGGAAGAAAATTCCTTATGTTTCACCAAAATAACACAACCATCCAAAGGAACCAGACTAGATAATGGACTCTATACCACACAGACACGAGATAAACTACAAGAGCACAGATTATTCTGCGATTTGAAGAAAATAACTCTATTTTTTTTTCATTGATAATAAATTGTTCTTGAATGAAACACGATTATATGTTGGCCGGCCATACCTTGTCCGATCAATTATTGGTAGGCTGAGGCGTGCGCAAGACTCCTCAGAGCTCCTTCACCAGCTCAGCAACAACCACCAAAGATATGAGCGTCTACTGATTCAGGATGACTCTGAAAGAAAGAAGAAGATGAAATGGCATTAAGATGGCTAGCTAGATAGATAAAAAGCTATACCGTCCTACTTGTTTGCAGCTCAAATATAAAGTAATTTTTAATGATACGAAAGAGGCGGAAGTGGAACTGGGAGAAATGTCCAAGGCGAAAACCTTGTTGTCAGTTGTCACAAGTAATAGAATAACTTAAATTCTGCTGAGAAGAGCTAAGAGTTCCATTGCAAATGCGTAATAAAATATGAGCAATCCAAGAGAGGAAGAAGGGACAGGGCTTTGCCAGCATGGGTTGATACTGCAAGAAAAAGAAAGATTCAAGAATCAGCAAAGGAAAACGAAAGCTCAGAAGCCAGCTCTGGTGGTAGCTGGGGAAGGAACTGGAAACCCACAGCTACCAAGACCACCATGAAACAGAGAATTCCAAGAGGGGTAACCAAGAATTTCCGTACCAAAGAGGCGAAGAACGGATAAGTTCTTCAGGCGTCAACACCGAGAAAAACCAAGAATTTGAGGTGCGGGGGTAAAAGAGGACCATCAATTATTAAGCTGCCAAAAACCCCAATAGTACCTTCAGTTCGTCACAAGAAACCCAACCCCAGCAGCACCATCCACCAAAATCTCCGCAAGGGCCCTGAATCCCTCCGAGCTACAGAAACCCCCCCTAAAACGAACTGAAGAGCCCGGCCAGAAACACTCGGCAACCAATTCAGAGAGACCAGCTAGCCCTATCGCCGCCCTGAAAAGCCAAGAGAACTCACCAACCAATCATTGGTGCGCTCGTAACAGCGCCACGGGAAACCAGAAGGATCGGTTGCACCCACCCGTCAGATCAGACAACGCGATTTTCCCTTTCCTAAAGCAAAGCAGAGAAGAAGCAAGAACCGGGCTGAGCAGCCGAAATCACACATGCGTCAGGAGGGGAATATGCACGCGGCAAAGAACTTGTGTTCCTGCTGCTGGGGTCAATGATGCAGAGAGAGGGGGGAAGGGGGGATGGGTAGAATATTGGGGAAGGGAGTGAGACCTGATGGCGGGCGGGCGGGCGGTGCGCTCCTCTTTGGGAGGCAAGGAGAGCGAGCGAGCAGGCAGGGATTGCTGTCACGAGACCCGAGCTGATCTTGCGGAGAGCGGAGAGAGAGAGGGGTGAGGTGGGGGAGAGAGGAGAAAGAAAATCGATGAATCCCTCGCCCGCCCCTTCTTCTCCTCTGTCCAGTATGGGGACAAAATCAGATCCCAAGACTACAATACCGAAAAATCGCGAAAAGGAGGAGAGAGAAGAGAAGCTCTCCCCCCTTTCTTTTTCTTTTCTCGCTGCTGCTGCTTCTTCTTCCTCCTTCTTCTCGCCTCCAAAAACAATCAAATTAGGTCAATAAACAAACCGAGCACCAACCACTAACAACTGTTACCAATAAATAATGGCGCGAGAGGGGGCCTAGACCCTCTCCCTCCGGGAGAAAATTTCCCTCTTTTCTTCGTCTTTATTATTGTGGCTGTTAGGGGGTGGATTATTGGGTGGGGCTGGGAGGGTTTGGATTTTAAACTGAAAATCAAAGAGCTGTTGGAGGTTTGGCGGTGCGCCCACCACCACCACAGCTTCCGGTTGCTTCTTGTTCCACGGTAACGCGTGTTGTTGGTTGATTTCGTAATACTATTGCGGAGTGTATTTATGTGATCACAGTGTGTTTATTGTGGAGTATAATTGTAGGAAAATGAGATGTGACCTTAAGACTTGGACTAAAGACTAGTACAGTAATATTTATGATAGGATTATGTTAACTGGTATACGAATAAATTAAGCTTTTTTTACGTGGAATAAATTAAGCTTAACATATTTACTCGGATGGCCAATAGGGCGGTTGCAGGTGCAGCCTTTTCTTGCGTTTCGAATTGCGGTGAATTAACCGAAACCCATTTGTCTCACCCGCATTTGTCTATTTTCATATTTGTTTGACCCGCACTTGCTTACTTTCATGGCTAAAATAGCATATTACTGCACAAGGGACCAACTCTGATCAATCCGCCCAAACGTGCGGCTGTTCCCGGGGGGAGGGGGGAGGCGGCGGTGAAAAAACCCATCTAGGGTTCCTTCCCTCCGCCGGTGACGCCATCGATCCGTTTCTTTATCGATGGTCTTAAGATCTTGGAGGTGTGGCTGACCACGGCCTCTTGCCGGCGGAAGGTTTTTGTTCTTCGTTTAGGCTATTTTCTCGTGTCTTTTTCGGGATGTAGAGGCGATGGCTACATCCTGAAGTCATAATAAAGTCCTCCCCGCTCTATTCTCGCTCTGGTGGTACACCTAGCGCTGACGGAGGCGCGTGGAGTCGTGTGTCCGGCTGATCTCTTGGGATCAAGTTATTTTTCATGTTAATTTTAGGTCAGTCTCTTCCAATCTACTGATGTCATCATTGACGATGGTTGCTGCTTTAGTGTTGGTTCTTTGGAGCCTTAGCACGACAACTTCCCGTCTGTCTACTACAACAAGCTCTACTACGGCAAGTTTTGCCCGGCTCCGGTGATGGAGGGCGAGGACCGCGGCACGCCTTCGGCTCGTACTAATATTTGTAGTCTTCGCTAGGTGGTCCATCGACCTATTTGTAACTGTTTTTACTTTTAGGTCTTTTTGTACTACTGTTGATGATTATTAATAGATCGGTGGAATTTTTAAAAAAAAGCATATTAGTCTCATATGAGTATAAAATGAGCACAATGTTTTCGGAAACTGAGCCTATTGACCCTACCCCAAAGAAATGGGGACACACGATTATTATTATACAAGTGATGTCATAACTTCTCGGGGAAAAGAACATCTACAACATCGAAATGTAAGGCAGTACGAGCAAGATCAATAAGAAAGTCAATAGCAAGCTCTATAGCCATGCCATGTCACCAAAAAGTCTTCATAAAGCCCATCATATAATAGGCTAGCTATTACGCCCCTAAGATTTCCTAAGATTTAGATGACGTGACAAGTGATATAGCATGTTGACTGGGACTTGTTGTACTTTCTCTAAGGAAGTTGTATCAGGTATAAGGTGTGGTGGAATGGAATAGAGAGAGAGCGGAGGATAGAAAGGTGGTGGTCTGCAATGATCGCGGGAAAATTTATAATTGAACTCTCAATGATTATGGGAGTATATCATTCATAATCCTCTCTTCTGCATATCTCCTTGTTCTAGCATATGTAAGAACAACGGACACCCTCTACCTATGGTTGCAGACGAAGGCCCGTGACGAGGTACTAGTTCTTTGAATCTTAATAGTCTCATAACAGTCTCAATACTCCATTATGGCATCGTCTCTTAACCCTGCCACTTCAGAAAAAATGCGGTGCATGATTAATGAGAGCAGATGTTGTTTTCTCTCATCTTAGGTACGGTCTCTATGAACAATCGTATACATAAATCATTAAATTGCATATTGATGTTTTGGGATAATAATAACTTGTATTAATTTGAACAATAGTACAAAGATTATATGGGAGAGAGGAGGATCCGGCTAAACCGACTTAGGCTAGAGTCCTAATTCAACTCAAACACAACTCTAATACCTCCCACAGTGTCAACGTCGGACGTCACGATGTTGAGACTAGCTCGAAGATCTGTAAATACTGCAGTGGAGAGACGCTTGGTGAAGATATCTGCAAATTGTGTGCTGATCGGAATATGAAGAACTCGAACCTCGCCGAGAGCCACCTTCTCTCGAACAAAATGAATATCAATCTCTATGTGCTTGGTGCGACGATGCTGAACCGGATTAGAGGCCATGTAGACTGCAGATATATTGTCACAGTAGACAATGGTAGCCCGCTCAATTGGTCGATGTAGCTCAGCTAGAAGTTGGCGTATCTAGACTGCTTTGGCCACTGTATGAGCAACCGTCCGGTATTCTGCTTCCGCCGAGGACCTGGAAACTGTAACCTGCCTTTTTGAAGACCAAAAAACAAGATTATCATCCAAATAAACACAAACACCGGATGTGGATCGTCGAGTATCTGGACAACCTGCCCAGTCTGCATTAGAATAAACTGTCAAACTTGTAGGAGAAGAATTATTTAGAAGAAGACCATGATCGAGAATGCCTTTGAGACATCGGAGAATTCGTTTGACATGAGAAAGGTGGGGAACACGAGGATCATGCATATACAAGCAAGCTTGCTGAATAGAGTAAGAAATATCAGGACGAGTAAGAGTAGCATATTGTAGTGCCCCTGTGAGACTACGATAGAGTGTAGGATCGGGAACGGGATCACCATCCGTCGATAGTTTGGCGCCAATATCAGTAGGGGTACGGTTAGGCTAACAGTCAATCATGCCAGCCCGAGATAGGAGATCGAGAATATATTGGCGTTGAGAAAGAAAGAGAGTGGATGAATTTCGAGAAACGGTAACACCGATAAAATGATGAAGTGATCCTAAATCAGTCATAGAAAATTCCTGATTAAGAAGGGTGATAATGTAGCTAAGAAAGGAGTCAGAGGAGGCGGTTACAAAACTATATCTCGATATAGAGAAGAAGATAGGTGGTTTGAGTAGAAGAGCCAAAAATAAAGAGAGAGGAATCAGATTTAGATGGAATGAAACTAATAGTCTGAATAAAGGTGACGAAGCGTTGAAACCACGCACGTGGTGCTTGTTTGAGACCGTAGAGAGACTTTTGGAGATGACACACAAAGTCAGGACGGGAAGAATCTACAAAGCCAGAGGGTTGTTGGCAATAGACGGTCTCATTGAGAGTGCCATGCAGAAAAGCATTTTTTAACATCAAGTTGATGAATCGGCCATGAGTAAGATACAACAAGACTGAGAATAATGCGAATAGTGTTTGGTTTGACAACCAGAGAAAAGGTTTCATCGAATTCAATCCCTTGTTGTTGAGAAAAACCCCGACATACCCAACGAGCCTTGTACCGTGGGAGAGACCCAGTGGAATTATATTTGTGGCGAAAAACCCACTTGCCTGAAACCACATTGGCACCGGGAGGTTTAGGAACGAGAGTCCATGTATTATTTTAAAGGAGGGCATTGAACTCATCACGCATCGCAGAATGCCAAAAAGGATCTAGAAGAGCTCGTTTGTAGGAGGTAGGAATTGGGAAATATTTAGGGTGGCATTGAGGTTAAGAAAACGGTGAGGAACGTGAAAGCCCTTTTTACCACGAGTACACATGACATGATCGTTAGCAGGAATAGTGATGGGAACGGTGTGAGGAGGAAGTTGTGGAGTGGGAGAGTTACTCGGAGTACTAGCAGCGCTAGCAGTAAACGTGGTAGGTGTGTATGTTCCTGCAGAGGACGTGGTGGTGGTGGGCAAAGACCCGGCAGGGGATCCTACCGCGGCAGGAGAAAGTGGTGCGGCAGGCTGCCGCGGGGCCGTGGCAGGCTGGTTGGCTGCCGCGGAAGAGGTGACCATGGGCACGAAGGAGGGGATAAGGGAGCGGCATGATCGTATGTTGGGTAGGCGCGGAAGAAGTAGGCGTAGATGACTAGACGATGGAGTATGAAAAATTATTTTTGTCGAAGATGGCATGACGTGGGACAAAAACACGTCCAGAAGAGGGGTCGAAACATCGAGAGCCTTTGTGATCGTCGGAGGGTCCAAGATAAATGCATGGTAATGAGTGAGGAGAAAGTTTATTAGGGATGGTGGAGGCGGTGTTGGGGAAACAAAGACAACCAAAAACACGCAATTCGGAATAGTCGGGATGATGTAGGAAGAGAGACTGAAAGGGAGTATAGAGTGGACACGTTTTGGTTGGTCGGATGTTGAGGAGATATGTTGTCGTGCAAAGGACTTCAGTCCAAAACCGAGGGGAGAGAAAGGCTTGGATGAGTAAAGTACGGAGTATGTCATTGATGGATCGTAAGGATCGTTCGGCTTTACCGTTTTGAGGAGAAGTGTATGGACAAAAAAACGCAAGAGAATGCCTTGAGAAAGAAAGAAATATCTGTTTTGGGTATTGTCAAACTCTCGACCATTGTCACATTGGATAAAACGTATGGGAAGGCCGAAGTGTGTAAGAACATATCGCCGAAAATTTAGAAAAATTGAGTGCACATCGGATTTGGCGTGAATATAAAAGGTCTATATGTAGTGAGAATAATCGTCAAGAATAACAAGATAGTATTTGAAACCAGAAACAATAGGTCCATAGATCACAATGTAATAACTCAAACAGAAAAATACTATAGGTAATTGATGTGCCGAAAGGTAATCTAACATGTTTGTCGCATTGACGGGCATTACAAATAGAGGGATCATGAGAAGAACTAGAACTATCAATAGGGAGACTAAATTCTTGAAGCAAAGATGACATAGTATTTTTATTGGGGTGGCCGAGCCAACGGTGACAAAGGTCGACGGAGGTGTGCATGGCTTGAGGTGTGGAAGATGGTGCGCCATGTAGAGGATAGAGATTGCCCGAGCTATTACAGCGAGCGAGGACCTCCGCCGTTTTCAGATCTTTCACAGATAAGTCGAATGGGTCAAACTCTAAAGAAACATTGTTGTCGATAGTAAAGCGACAAACAGAGATGAAATTTTTGATTAAAGATGGAGCAACAAGAACATTGTGGAGAAGAAAATTTGTGTGGGGATTAGTGATGTATGATTGACCGGCACAAGATATAGGAATTGAAGAACCATCACCAATAGTTATAGAGGAAAAAGGGGAAGAAGAACAAGCTGACAAAAAATCTATATTTGAAGACATGTGCGAAGATGCACCAGAATCGAAAATCCAATCCGTACCTTTGTGGTTGTTGAGCGTGAAATTGTTCATGGCGGCGATGAAGGCGGATTGGTCCCAACTTGGTGGAGCGGTTGATGAAGCGGTTGATGGCGATGGCGTAGGCATGTACAATAGTGCCGGAGGAGCCCCGTACATATAGTTCATTGGCGTCGAGGATGTCATGTAGTATTGTGGCACGTGGGGCGCCATGTAGGCCGTCGGTGGAGCTTGGGCGGTGTAGACCTGCTGCGGAGGTCGAGGTCCAAGAGGCCCTGGCGAGCCTATGGATGGACGAAGACCGGGATTCCATGTCCCGGTGTAGGCCGGTGGGGCGCCATAGGGAAAAGGAGCCGACCAAGGCATAGACCATGCTTGAACGAGACCCGTCCATGGATTGTGCTGCGGCTGCCAGGTTGGCGAGGGGGCCGCGACGGAGGGAGGTGTCGGCGCTGGAGGAATTTGGTGGAGAGTAGAAGTGGAGAAGGAAGATAGAGGTGCGGCCGTGTGCAGGCTTCGCTAGCATCCAGTGGACGGCGTCGTCGGCGGCGGAGTTAAGTGAGCCATCTAGGTGCGGAAAAACCTAGGCGTTTGATACCATGATATTTTAGGATAATATTAACTTGTATTGATTTGAACAATAGTACAAAGATTATATAGGAGAGAGGAGGAGCCGACCAAACCAACTTAGGCTAGAGTCCTAATTTAACTCAAACACAACTCTAATACATATCACCATCCCATTTGATTCATCTTATCTTAATATAAAAAAATATTACAATGCTACATATCAAACACATCTAAGAGCAACTCTAACCGATCCCCTTTAACGCCTTAGAGGACTTTATTTCGGCAGCTAACGGTCGAAGCCACACCTAACCGAAACCCTAAAATCCGTTAGAGGACTATAAATGGAATTCTGGGGACTAAAATCTCACCCTCCCCTCCCAAATATAGCAGCCGTCGCGCCGAGGACTAAAAATCCCCACCACCCACCAGTTCCGCTCTGGCCACCGCAAAATCAACCGCCACCACCGCTTCCGCGCCGGATATGGCCGGATCTTCCCGCCGTCGCTCCCCACCTCCCATCCGCAGTGCTAGCCGAGGTCGCGGCGACTCGCGGGGCCGTTCCGACGACCTCTCGCTGCCTCCGCCGCCGCATCCCCGCTACCACGGCTTCCGGCAATGGGAGTGGAGGACGTGGGTGGCCGAGATCACCGACCAGAACATCAACCGGTGCATCTGGCTCGAGACCTTCCAGAGCGTGGCGCAAGCGGCATGGAGGCACGACATCGAGAATGTTGGCCTCCACGGCGACAAGTGTGGTCCGCTGAACTTTCCTCTCGGCACCCCGGAGCCAGTGCTAGAGCTCTTCGTGCCACCCTCCCGTGGCCACGCGGCCCGGTTTGCGAGGGAGGACCACGAGGCGTGGGAGTGCCTCGAGGCGGAGAGAGAGAGGACGAGTGGCGGATGGCCAAGCTCTGGTGGCTGAATTCAGAGCTCGTGGCAGAGGAGGAGGAGGCGTTCGCCAAGTTCGCGGCCAAGAAAGCGGCCCCAGCCACGACCTCTTCGTCCTCAGCTCCAGCCCCAACCGCGGCCTCTTCGTCCTCGGCTCCAGCCCCAGCTGCGGGTGAAGCCGTGGTCATCTCGCTAGACAGCGACGATGACACCGACGAGGAGATCGAGCTGTCCACCGGCGAGGAGATCAAGCGTTGGCTCGGGCCCAACTACGGGTGAAGTCGTGGCCGCGAGCTCAATGACGGCCTCCCTAGCGGCAGGGGTTCAAATTAGTCTGTGTTTAGTTAAATTTATGTAATGTTTTAGTTTTATCTATGAACTATGTATAATCGTTCTAAGTCATGATGAAAATAGTTTGAATTAGTATGAAATCGTTCGAAAAATGTCAAACTCGGTGCAAATTCAATTTAAAATCTATTATAGTCCTCTAAATTAAAGTCGGTCGAATCTGGCGGTCACCGTTTAGAGGACTTAAAATTTAAGTCCGCCCTTTTCTCTAGCCGAAAGTCCTCTAAAATAAAAGAATCGGTTAGAGTTGCTCTAGGATATGGTGTAGAGGCGTTTGCATCTAAATATGTATCATGTAGTAGGAGGGATTTTTGCGGGAAACCGAGAAACATTGCATTGAGAGTAGAGTTAGAGCATCTCCAGCAGACGCGCTATATCGACCGCGCGCTATATTAACCACCGATATGCAGTGCCATAAGCCAAAAACATTCCTCCAGCAGGCGTACTATCCGCGAAGGCGCTGCAAAAAAAATTTGGGTGCGCTGTGTTTTGCACTATCCGGAGCGCCATATGTGACGCATCCGCTGCATCGCATGGCATCTTTTCCCACGCGCGCGCAGCTCCAACGGCAAGAAATTTCATCTCGCGCCCGCGTCTTCTTTTTCCCACCCGCGCCACCGTCGAGCGATTTTGCCTGCGTCGGTCGATTTCGCCGTCTCCCTCGCTTGACTTCGCCACCATACCAAGAGAGTCAGCCTGCCTCCCTCTCGGGCTTTTTGCTTGAGAGCCCGCGCCGCCATCACCACCAATGGGCACAAGTCCCGCGCTACCGACGGCATCGTGCCTTCCTCCTATTGCTAGCGGCGCACTCCAGCAGTTACCATGTCAACCTCAAGCCTACTTTCAACATGGCACCACCAAGATGCTTGCCGTTTTGCTCGCAAGGTATGCGCCTCCACCGGCCACCAACATTTTTTGTTTGAATTTTAGGCTAAAAGGTAGTAAGTCATTTCATATGTATATTTGTAGAGTTCATCATACGATTCATTGAACGACGAGTATGATATAGAGGTAGAAGAGAACATATCCATATTATTGGCATACCGCGCCATTAAGAAGCCAAAAACAAGAGGATCGGTGTTTGGTAGACAGGAGTTGTGAAGAGAAAGGATTGAAGGGCTCGAGAAGTTGATGCAGTCGTATTTCAATGAAAATTCAATATTTCCTGAAAGCTATTTTCGGCGGCGTTTTTGGATGAGCATCAACTTGTTCAAACACATCACAACGGAGATGATGAAGTATGATCGGTCCTTTGAGCAACGAAGAAATGCCACCGGAGAACTTGGTCATAGCACATACGAGAAGGTGACCGCCGCCTTGCGTATGTAAGCATACGGTATACCGGCGGATCTAGTTGACGACCACTTGGCCATGGGTGAGAGCACTTCCATCATGTGTGTCAAGCGCTTTGCCGTAGCAATTGTGAAGATTTTCGGATCCACATACTTGAGATCCCCCAATGCTCAAGACACGGCAAGACTTTTGGAGTTCAACACTGACCGGGGATTTCTAGGTATGCTTGTCTCATTTGATTGTATGCATTGGAGTTGGAAGAATTGTCCAGCTGCATGGCATGGATAATTCAAAGGATACAAAAGGATGCCACTATAATCCTTGAAGCGGTCGCCGATCATGAGACTTTGATATAGCATGCATTTTTTGGAATGCCTAGGGTCTTGCAATGACATCAATGTTCTTCAACGGTCACCACTAATGACAAGACTCGCAATGCGGGAAGGTCCATTGGTGGAGTTTGAAGCAAATGGACACAAGTACAACTATGGCTACTTTCTCGCCGACGACATCTATCCAAGGTGGCAAACATTTGTGAAGACAGTTATTCAACCACGAGGTAAGAAACAAACCCAATTTCACAGTGCACAAGCGGTGGCTAGGAAAGATGTAGAGAGCATTTGGGATTTTGCAATCCCAATTTACCATTGTGAGAGAGCTGGTTAGATTTTGAGACCAAGAGATCATGCATAACATGATTATAGAGGATGATTGTGGGAAAAATGTGGATCATACCCACTATGAATTGATGGGGGTTCCCATGCAACTGAGGAGGTCCGCAAGGATTGTCCAGTTTATTGCCTCGTATCATTCCATTCGTTCTAACGAAACACATGATAAGCTTTAAAAAGATCTCGTGGAAGAATGGTGGAATTGGCATGGACAACAATAGTGCCTACTTCTAATTTGCATATTTGTTGTATTGTTTGAAAACTATGTTGTATTGTTGATCCATAAACTTGTTGTATTTGTTGTGAACACTTTGATGTACTTGTTGTATTTGTTGTGAACAATTTGATGTACTTGTTGTATTCTTGGTGCATTTATTCGTGAATTTTTTAAGCTTGTTTGATCTTGCTAAATGGAGCGTCCGATGGAGGAGCATTTTTTGCGCCCATGCTCTCGCCGCAGTTTAGCACCTCCGATGGAGGAAAACACTGCGCAGCGCGTTGTAAAACTATACGACGACGTTTACAGCGCCGAAATATAGTGCCCCTGCTGGAGATGTTCTTAGAACATCTCTAGCAGGTACGTGATAAACTGAACCTGCAGTACATGGATCGGAGGAGCAGGAAACTATTTTCTAGTTCAAAACAACCGGCGACGGTATACCAGATCCTTGAAATCAAAACTACATATTTAAAAAATAGATTCTCGGGAGCTTTTGCACTAGGCACATACGAATTCATCACAACTCGATCCCACGGACCTAATTTACATTCATACGATTTCCTACTTGAACATGCAGCGGCGTCCTAAAACCTTCTTCACAGCGATCATACGAAATTAATTTGCATTCATTCAATTTCCTACTCAAACATGTGAAGGTGGCCTAAAACCTAAGCCTACGCGATGAACCAAAAGGCAGCGACAACACTTCACCGAGGAACAAAAGGTAGTGGTGCTTCTTCACCGGGACGAGGCGGCGGCAGGGCTTCACTCCTTGTTGGAGGAGGAGTCCGCCCAGTAGGCCTGGAGCAACATCTCGACGCGCCAGGGTTGGTGGTTGGTCTCGTGCTGTTTGGAGGCCTGGAGGGCCTGGTTCAGTTGCCACGTTGAACGTCACGATGTCGTGGCATCCCATATACTTCCACACCGTTTTGTGCACCGAGCGGGTGAGGAAATGACGACAGGGCACTTGTGAAATGGATCGTATGGACACCTAGAGGGGGGATGAATAGGTGCTACTCCAAATTTTAATACTTTTTAAATTTTAGGCTTAGCAGAAAGGGTAAATTTTCTAGGTAAACTATTAGGTGGAATTTCCCTATATGCAAACCTATCTACTAGCGAGTAAGGAGCGACTGGAAGAGGAACGGGTAAACCGTAGTGAAGCACGCGGAGACACAAGATTTGTTTGACCGTAGTTCTTTCCTTGTTATGGAAAGTATGTCTGTGTTGGAGGGGTGGGCGGTACTAAGACCACCACGCCACAATAGGCCTTACCCTGTTCTCCGATGGATCCTGCAACCAAAGGCCTGATCCACCTTTCCACTATAGGTACCCTTCGAGGCGGACATCGGCGCCTTTACACAACTAGCGCGGCAACAACTCCACAAACAACTTGGAGGCTCCCGAAATGACAACAAGCTACCACAAGAACAAAGTTATCAAATACAATAAATAAGATCTAGGTATTGATAAGAATACTAGATCAGGGATTTATCCAAGTGAATGGAGAGGAGTTGATGCGCTTGATTCGTGATGATGATGATGATTTTCTCCTCCTTCAATTCCCCCAAAGATCAAGGCCTTCGGGTGGTTGAAGTGGGAGATCGAGAATGAGAGATCTTTCACAATGTCTGGAGAATTTCGAATGAATCAAGAGTTCTGAATGTTGGGGAAGAAGGGGTATTTATACCCCCTTTAGAAACCAGCCGTTGGACACTTTGGGGGCCGGATTATCCGTCCTGGGGAAAACTCCGCCCCAGACTCGAAATATCTGGTAGATAATCCACCCCCCTATCAGAGCGTCGCGCCGAGCTTGCCCTTGATCAACTTCCAGGGGCCGGATTATCCGGTCTTATGTGAAGGCCGGATTATCCGGCCTCGGGAGGAAAAACCGCCCCAGTTCAGATTTTCCGGGAGAAAATCCGATCGAATACCGAGCGACGCGCCTTGGCTCCCAAAAACTGGGGGCCGGATTATCCGGCCCATGCGACTGCCGGATTATCCGGCCTGGGGAGGAAAAACCGCCCCAGTTCAGATTTTCCGGGAGAAAATCTGACCGGATACTGAGCGACGCGCCTTGGTTCCCTTTGAGCAATGAGGTAGGCCGGATTATCTGGCCCTTGGTGGGGCGGATAATCCGCCCCCCCTCAAAGCTTCCTGCACACTTAGCACACATGAATAATCTCCACAGTATTGTTATCTAACACGCAAAACGTGGGAAAACATAAAATGTTCTTTCAATCTCCCCCTTTTTGGTGTTAGATGACAATATCAGGATTTGCAGGAAAAGTCACAAGACAAGCAGTAATAGCCATGGAAGAGACTCCCCCTCAATGTGTGCTTAATAGAATTTTGCATTGGAATACAAATGCACACAAATAGGTGAATCTATTCCATAGACATATGAGCAACAAAAACATACCACCGAGGTAGAGGGAATGCATCCTTGACATAAGCCACAATTATTACCGGATAACCAATATAAGCGCCTTCCGTGATAAAAACCTTCAGCAATAGGACATGAATAGATAGATCCATAAGCATAATCCATGAGATGAAATCCATAGGCATAATCCAGACAACCACATAGAGTCTCAAACAACCACAAACCACAAATTTAAAGTTCAACGCTAAATGGGCATAAGCAAGAAAGAAAACGACGAATAGAAAAATGCAAGTGCTTGTGCCCGACCCATGCAAATCCACGAACATCCTAATAGAACTACTTCTCCCCCTTTGGCATCGAGACACCAAAAAGGGAGAAGAGCGATGCTAGCGCTGAAGGAAATATGCCCTGAGAGGCAATAATAAAGTTGTTATTATGTATTCCTTGTATATGATAGATGTTTATTTTGCATGCTATAATTGTATTGATAGGAAACATCAATACATGTGTGTTTAATAAACAAAAAGGGTTCCTGGTTATGCCTCTCTTATAGACTAGCTTGTTGATTAACAAGATGATCAAGGTTTCCTGATCATGGACATTGGATGCTGTTAATAACAAGGTCACAGCATTTGTGAAATGATGTGATGAACATTCATCCGAAGTATAGCATTACGATCAAGTCATTATGTTTATATTGCTATAACATCATACAAAGTAGTCTTAGTCCTTAGACCATGAGATCATGTTAATTGCTAACACCGGAAGAGTATCTTGATAACATCAAATGTCACACCGTAACAGGGTGACTATAAAGGTGGGTTCAGTGCTATGAAGGTGTTATGTTGAGGCTCATGGATCAAGAGTGGAATTTGTCAATCCCGATGACGGATAGATATACTCTGGGCCCTCTCGGTGATATCACATTAAGATAGCTTGCAAGCAAGTGATGTGATCACTAGAATGTTATATCACGGGAACGAGAAAAGAGTGCATGTCGGTAACGAGATCAAACTAGGTATTTGGATACCGATGATCGAATCTCGAACATGTATTATATCATGAGACAAAGGGATTAAATTGCTGACATTAAAGGTTCTCACGATCATAGAAGTCATCGTTGAATATGCAGAGTCGATGGATCTCGGGTCCCGCTCGATTATTGATCGAGAGGAGTCTCAATCATGTCTCGCATTATCGTGAACCGTAGGGTGACACATAAGGGTTCGGACACCATTTAGGAGCACATATGTTCCACACAAAGGTTTGCAAGCGCAGGAAATGTTTCGATAGAAGCAGGAATTGTTTCGATAGAAACCGGAATTGTTTCGGGTGAAATTGCAGAAAGTGGTTCTGCATGTGATATTGAAATGTTGCAAGGGGTTTTATGTGAATGTTTGTTAATTAACGTAATTAACAAAATTCTGAATAAAATAAACAAAAGAGTTTTATTAATTGAGAGTTGCATTTAATTTGGTGGAAATTAAATACATGTGAGTGGGATTTTGGGTGGAGGCCATGTTTATGTGAGTGGAGGTTCACCACATGAATGAAGGAGGGAGAGTCCCCCCTCATGCACTGGCTATGGGAGGAGGGTCTCCTCCTCCTATATAAAGCCCCCCTCTCCCCTCTCACAAACCACACCTCCTCGTGAAGGATCTCTCTCCCCCTCTAGATATTTCCCCATGGTCTCGAATTAGCGAGATACATGTTCCCGGTGGCCTTGCGTCTAGAAGGAGTTGCTGCTTCCACTGATTCGCTGGATCGAGGAGGTGGAGGTTGTCCGGTGGCTTGAACGTGTGTGCGAGGACGGATGCGCTGCTGATTTGCGGCGCTCGGACTTCCACACGATCTTGAGATCGGCAAGCGTACGACTACATCAACCACGAGTTCCTACTCGTTAACAAAACTCGTTGTCTTCGAGGGTAAGTTACCCATGGATGTATGTCCACCCGTTGCTCTGTATCTAGTAGATAGATCTTGGCATATAGTTCTCATCGTAGGAAATTTTTTGTTTTCTATGTTGCGGACCCAACAGTGGTATCAGAGCCTGATCTATGCGTAGATGCTTTGCACAGGTAGTACACATATGTTTATATGTGGACGATGATGATCATGTTATTGCATCTTCTATGTGATTGGTTCGTAGCATGGAAAACAAAAAATTTCTACCGCAAGAACGAACAAAACCCAGATCTAATCTAGATAAAAGCCAAGATCTAATCTATTAGACATGAGCAACGAGATAGATCGGTACTAACCCTCGTAGAACCAAAAGCGTTACGAGATTAGATCTCGTGGATGATGTAGTCGATCACTTGCCGATCTCAAGATCGTGTGGACGATCCTTCTGGCGCCGCGTTCCGGCAGCGCTTCCGCAGACGGTCACACGTGCGGAGTCGAAGCAGACCTTCCTCTCCCTGTTCCAGCAAGCAGCGGAGGTAGTAGATCTCCTCCACGGAATCCCAGCAGCACGACGGCGTGGTGGTGGTGGTGGAGATGAGAATTCTGCAGGGCTTCGCCTATGCCTGTGCAGAAGAAAGGTGGAAGAGAGAGGCGGCTGAGATTGGTTGTTATAATAGGAGGGGCAAGAGGGGGTGCCCCTCCCTTCTATTTAAAGGAGGGAGGCGCACCTGGGGAGGGGGAGTCCTAGTAGGACTCCCCTCCTCCTTGGGCCGGCGGGTTGGGGGGAGGAGTCCTCCTCCCCCACGAATCCGTGTATTGCCCCACTTGGACTCCCTTGATCCCTTTCTTGGTTTTCAAGTAAACTCCAAGAAATCCTCTAGAACCTTCCAAAACATTCCGAAACCTTCTAGAATCTCCATACAAACACTCTGGAACATTTCCCAACTTAGAAAATGATCCCCAATATATGAATCTTATTCTCCGGACCATTCTGGATCTCCTCGTGATGTCCCAGATCCATTCCGAGACTCCGAACAACATTCGGTCTCCAACGCAAATTCCATATCTACTTAAAACAACTTCGAACCTTAAGTGTGTCACCCTACGGTTTGCGAATATGCAGACATGATGAAGACACCTCTCCTATCAATAACCATCAGTGGGATCTGGAGATCCATAATGGCTCCCACATACTCAACGATGATATCGTGATCGATTGAACCATTTAACATACGAAAACAATTCCCTTTGTCTCGCGATATTCTACTTACCCGAGGTTTGATCGTCGGTATCTTCATACCTAGTTCTTCCTCGTTACTGATAAGTACTCTTTACTCGTTCCATGTTATGTCATCCCTTGTGACCCAGTCACATGCTTGCAAGCTATCTAGATGACATTCCACCGAGAGGGCCCAGAGTATATCTATCCGTCATATGGATGGACAAATCCCAATCTTGGTCTATGCGCTTCAACACATACTTTCAGAATACCCAATGACACCTTTATAACCGCCCAGTTACGAAGCTACGTTTGATGTCATCAAAGTACCCATCCGGTGATGGTGATTGACATAACCTCATGGTCGAAGGATTAGGTTACTATGTATTTCAAAGCTTTGACATCTGAACTTAATGACTTGATCTTATGCTACACTTACTATGGGTGTGTGTCCATCACATCATTCTCCTAATGATATAACCTTGTTATTAATCACATCCAATGTCCATGATCAGGAAACCATGATCATCAATTAATCAACAAGCTAGTTCAACAAGAGGCTTACTAGGGACTCTTTTATGTTTACAAAACACACATGTATTAGAGTTTCCTTATAATACAATTATAGCATGGGATGTAAACATTCATCATAAACACAAAGATATAATAATAACCACTTTTATTATTGCCTCTTGGGCATATCTCCAACAGTATCCCACTTGCACTAGAGTCAATAATCTAGATTACATGGTAATATACCGAAATTCCATGGCGTTCTAGTGTTGGTCATGCTTTGCTCTAGGGAGAGGTTTAGTCAGCGGATCTGCTATATTCAGATCAGTGTGTACTTTGCAAATCTTTATGTCACCATCTTGGACATACTCGCGAATAGCATGGAACCGTAGCTTGATGTGCTTCAGCTTGCTATGTGACCTTGGCTCCTGTGCATTAGCTATGGCACCTGTGTTGTCACAGTAGATGTCCATGGGGTCCAACGCACTAGGAACCACGCCAAGTTCAGCAATGAACTCCTTCATCCATATGGCTTCTTGTGCAGCCTTCGAAGCAGCTATGTATTCTGATTCAGTTGAAGATTTCGCCACAACGCTCTGCTTGGCACTCCTCCAGCTCACTACAGCACCATTCAAAATAAATATGTATCCAGATTGTGACTTCGAGTCATCTGGATCGGTGTTCCAACTAGCATCAGTGTAACCGTTTACAACAAGTTGTTCATCACCTCCATAAGAAAGAACCATATCCTTAGTCCTATTCAGGTACTTTAGGATATTCTTGACCGCTGTCCAGTGTTCCATTCCAGGATCACTTTGATATCTGCTAGTCAAACTAACAGCATGTGCTATATCCGGTCTTGTACACAACATGGCATACATGATAGAACCTATGGCCGAGGCATAGGAAACTTTATTCATCTTTTCTCTATCTTCTGCCGTAGGCGGACTTTGAGTTTTACTCAAGGTCTTACCTGACAACATGGGCACGAACCCTTTCTTGCTCTCTTCCATTCTAAACTTCTTTAGAACTTTGTCTAAGTATGTACTTTGTGAAAGCGCTATTAGGCGTCTTGATCTATCTCTATAAATCTTGATGCCTAGAATATATGCCGTTTCGCCAAGATCCTTCATTGAAAACTATTATTCAAATAAGTTTTGACGCTATTAAGAAGTTCTATATCATTCCCAATCAACAATATGTTATCTACATATAGTACTAGGAATGCTACAGATCTCCCACTCACTTTCTTGTAAATACAAGCTTCTCCATAAGTTTGTATAAATCCAAAGTTTTTGATTACTTTATCAAAACATTGATTCCAACTCCGGGATGCTTGCTTCAGTCCATAAATGGAGCGCTGAAGTTTGCATACCTTGTCAGCATCTTTAGGATCGACAAAACCCTTGGGTTGTACCATATACAACTCTTCCTCAATGTCACCATTAAGGAACGCCGTTTTGACATCCATCTGCCAAATTTCATAATCGAAATATGCAGCAATTGCTAATATAATCCTCACAGACTTTAGCTTCGCTACTGGTGAGAAAGTCTCATCGTAGTCAACTCCTTCAATTTTTCGGAACCCTTTTGCGACAAGTCGAGCTTTATAGACGGTAACATTACCATCAGCATTTGTTTTTCTTTTGAAAATCCATTTGTTCTCGACAACCTTACGGCCATCCGGTAAGTCCACCAAAGTCCATACTTGGTTTTCGTACATGGATCCCATTTCGGATTTCATGGCTTCTAGCCATTTGTCGGAATCTGGGCTCACCATAGCTTCTTCATACGTCGCAGGGTCATCAGTGTTGTCCACTAACATGACGTTCAAGCGAAGTCATACCACTCGAGTGGTATGGACCCTCGTTGACTGCGAGGTTCAAGAGTAACCGTTCGAAGTTTCATGATCAGCATCATTAGCTTCCTCTCCGGTTGGTGCGGTGACACGAAACATCTTCGGTGTTGCGCTACTCTCAACTCGAAAGAAGGTTCAATAACCTCGTGAGTTCTACTTTCCTTCCGGTCACTTCTTTGAGAGAAATTCCTTCTCGAAAGGATCCATTCTTAACAACGAAAACTTTGCCTTGGATCTATGATAGAAGGTATACCATTGTTTCTTTAGGGTATCCTATGAAGACGCATTTCTCGCTTTGGGTTCAAGCTTATCGCTGTAACTTCTTTACATATGCCTGAACCCCAAACTTTAAGGAGCGACAACTTAGGTTTCTTTCCAAACCACAATTAAATGCGGTGTCGTTTCAACGGATTTAGATGGTGCCCTATTTAAAGTGAATGCGGCTGTCTCTAATGCATAGCCCCAAAATGATAACGGTAAATCTGTAAGAGACATCATAGACCAAACCATATCTAAGAGAGTTCGATTACGACGTTCGGACACACCATTACGCTGTGGTGTTCCCGGCGGTGTCAACTGTGAAAGTATTCCACATTTCTTTAAATGCATGCCAAACTCATAACTCAGATATTCACCTCCACGGTCAGAACGCAGAAACTTAATCTTCTTGTTACTATGATTTTCCACTTCACTTTGAAATTCCTTAAACTTCTCGAAAGTTTTCGGACTTATGTTTCATAAAGTAGACATACCCATATCTACTCAAGTCATCCGTGAAAGTGAGAACATAACGATATCCACCACGCGACGCTACACTCATTGGACCGCACACATCGGTATGTATTATTTCCAATAAGTCCGTAGCTTGCTCCATTATTCCAGAAAATGGAGTCTTAGTCATTTTTCCCATTAGACATGCTTCGCATCTTTCAAGTGATTCAAAATCAAGTGATTCAAGAAGTCCATCAGAATGGAGTTTCTTCATACGCTTCACTCCAATGTGACCAAGACGACAGTGCCACATGTATGTAGAATTATCATTCAATTTTATTCGTTTAGCATCTATGTTATGAACATGTGTATCACTACTATCAAGATTCAATAAGAATAAACCATTCATCTCAGGTGCATAACCATAAAAGATATTACTCATATAAATCGAACAACCTTTATTCTCAGACTTAAAAGAGTAACCGTCTCGCAATAAACAAGATCCAGATATAATGTTCATGCTTAACACAGGCACCAAATAACAATTATTTAAATTTAAAACTAATCTCGATGGTAGATGCAGAGGGAGCGTGCCGACGGCGATCACATCAACCTTGGAGCCATTTCCAACGCGCATCGTCACCTCGTCTCTCGCTAGTCTTCGTTTATTCTGCAGCTCCTGTTTCGAGTTACAAATATGAGGAACCGAACCAGTATCAAATACCCAGACACTACTACGATTACTAGTAAGATACACATCTATAACATGTATATCGAATATACCTTTCTTCTTGATGTTGCCGTTCTTCAGATCCGCCAGGTACTTGGGCGATTACGCTTCGATGACCAGCACCCTTGCAGAGAAGCACTTTCGGTTTAGGTTTAGGACCAGCCTTGGGCTTCTTAGCAGTCGTAGCTTTCTTAAATCCTTCTTGAAGTTGCCCTTTTTCTTAGGCTTGCCCCGTTTCTTGAAATTGGTGGTCTTATTGACCATCAACACTTGGTGCTCCTTCATGATCTCCACTTCAGCAGTTTTCAGCATGGACGATAGTTCAGGCAACGTCTTGTTCATGCAGTGCATATTGTAGTTCATCACAAAGTTCTTGTAACTTGGTGGCAGTGATTGGAGGACACGGTGAATCCCCAATTCATTAGGAATCGGTATCCCCAACTCTCGGAGTTTGTTTGCGTGCCCAGGCATGGTGAGTACGTGCTCGCTAACGGAGCTACCCTCTTCCATCTTGCAGGTAAAGAACTTCTCGGAAGCTTCATAGCTCTCCACGGCCGCGTGAGTCTCAAAAATGAGCTTGAGCTCCTTAATGATCTCGAACGGGTCGTGGTGCTCAAAGCGCTTCTGAAGCTCCGTTTCTAGACTGTCTGAGGATGGCACCTTGAATGGAGTAATGATTTTTCCGAGTGGCGTAAACATTTTTTACGTCATCGGTGGCCTCTTCTGCAGGTGGGTCACCTAGCGGTGCATCGAGCACATAGGTCATCTGACCAGCCTTGAGGACAATCTTCAGACCACGGAGCCAATCCATGAAGTTGCTTCCATTGTTCTTAAGTTTTTCTTTCTCTAGGAACGCATTGAAATTGATGGAGAGGTTCGCCATAATCTACAACAAATTTGCAAGTAGTTTAGACTAAGTTTATGATAAATTGAGTTCAACTTTAATTCTTAAATTAACTAGGTGAACTCCCACTCAAAACAACATCCCTCACATTGTCTTAGTGATTTACACGAACCAAGTCCACTACACCAAGTCCGATCTTCACGAGAGAAGATGTAGTTTCATCGGCGAACAGTCTTCATGTTCATCATATCATTTATATGACTCGTGCTCTACCTTTCGGTATTCCGTGTTCCGAGACCATGTCTATACATGCTAGGCTCGTCAAGATTAACCTTAGTTTCCGCATGTGCAAATCTAGCTTGCACCCGTTGTATGCACACGTAGAATCTATCACATCTGATCATCACGAGATGCTTCGAAACGACGAGTCTTAGAAACGGTGCCAACTAAGGACGAACACTTTATTACTTGATATTTAGTCAGAGGGATCATCTTATAATGCTACCGTAGCGATCTAAGCAATACAAGATGCATAAAGGATTAACATCACAGGCAATTCATAATTAGTGTGATATGATATGGCCCTTTCTTCTTGTGCCTTTGATCTCCATCTCCAAAGCACGGACATGATCTCCATCATCACCAGCATTGCGTCAAGGTCAGTGGCGTCGCTTCATGGTTGTCCATCATCACAAGCAACTATTACAACTACTTGGAATAAAGCTATTACAAGATGAATAGACATGCAGGTCTTAACAGAATTAAAGACAACCATTAGGCTCCTGCCGGTTGCCATATTACAACAAGGATCATTGCATACATCAAATATAATCACAATCACATGATGGCCATACCACATCACAAAACCCCTGCAAAAACAAGTTAGACCCCTCTAATTTTCTTTGCAAGTTTTACGTGGTTTGGGGCTTTCGAATAAGAACGGATCTTACCTACTGGCCCGAACCACAACGTTGATACAAGTGCTATCAAGTGCAAAGTGTAGATTTGATCTATACTATGATGGGAGAGAGACACCATAAAGCCACTTGTGCAAAACGAGTTGCACGTCAAGCGTGGAGCAAGTCTCATGTACGATGACATGTAATGTTAGCCCGAGCCGCTTCATCCCACCATGCTGCAAGATGCAAAGTACACACATAGCAAAAGACGACACGAGCACCAACACCCACAACCTCATTGTGTTCTACTCATGCAACAGATCTACGCATAGACAAGGCTCTGGTACCACTGATTGGTTCGTAGCATGGAAAACAAAAAAATTCTACCGCAAGAACGAACAAAACCTAGATGTAATCTAGATAAAAGCCAAGATCTAATCTATTAGACATGAGCAACGAGATAGATCGGTACTATCCCTCGTAGAACCGAAAGTGTTACGAGATTAGATCTCGTGGATGATGTAGTCGATCACTTGCTGATCTCAAGATCATCTGGACGATCCTTCCGGCGCCGCGTTAGCGGCGCTTCCATGAGACGGTCACATGCGGTCGGCAGACCTTCCTCTCCTGTTCCAAATGAGCAGCGGAGGTAGTAGATCTTCTCCACGGAATCCCAGCAGCACGACGGCGTGGTGGTGGTGGTGAAGATGAGAATTCTGCAGGGCTTCGCCTATGCCTGTGCAGAAGAAAGGTGGAGGAGAGAGGCGGCTGAGATTGGTTGTTATAATAGGAGGGGCAAGAGGGGGCGTCCCCTCCCTTCTATTTAAAGGAGGGAGGCGCGCCTGGGGAGGGGAGTCCTAGTAGGACTCCCCTCCTCCTTGGTCAAGGGGTTGGGGGAGTCCTCCTCCCCCACGAATCCGTGTATTGCCCCACTTGGACTCCCTTGATCCCTTTCTTGGTTTTCAAGTAAACTCCAAGAAATCCTCTAGAACCTTCCAAAACATTCCGAAACCTTCTAGAATCTCCATACAAACACTACGGAACATTTCCCAACTTAGAAAATGATCCCCAATATATGAATCTTATTCTCCGGACCATTCTGGATCTCCTCGTGATGTCCCAGATCCATTCTGAGACTCCGAACAACATTCGGTCTCCAACGCAAATTCCATATCTACTTAAAACAACTTCGAACCTTAAGTGTGTCACCCTACGGTTTGCGAATATGCAGACATGATGAAGACACCTCTCCTATTAATAACCATCAGTGGGATCTGGAGATCCATAATGGCTCCCACATACTCAACGATGATATCGTGATCGATTGAACCATTTAACATACGAAAACAATTCCCTTTGTCTCGCGATATTCTACTTATCCGAGGTTTGATTGTCGGTATCTTCATACCTAGTTCTTCCTCGTTACTGATAAGTACTCTTTACTCGTTCCATGTTATGTCATCCCTTGTGACCCAGTCACATGCTTGCAAGCTATCTAGATGACATTCCACCGAGAGGGCCCAGAGTATATCTATCCGTCATATGGATGGACAAATCCCAATCTTGTTCTATGTGCTTCAACACATACTTTCAGAATACCCAATGACATCTTTATAACCGCCCAGTTACGAAGCGGCGTTTGATGTCATCAAAGTACCCATCCGGTGATGGTGATTGACATAACCTCATGGTCGAAGGATTAGGTTACTATGTATTTCAAAGCTTACAATACTGAACTTAATGACTTGATCTTATGCTACGCTTACTATGGGTGTGTGTCCATCACATCATTCTCCTAATGATATAACCTTGTTATTAATCACATCCAATGTCCATGATCAGGAAACCATGATCATCAATTAATCAACAAGCTAGTTCAACAAGAGGCTTACTAGGGACTCTTTTATGTTTACAAAACACACATGTATTAGAGTTTCCTTATAATACAATTATAGCATGGGATGTAAACATTCATCATAAACACAAAGATATAATAATAACCACTTTTATTATTGCCTCTTGGGCATATCTCCAACACTATGTACTTTGGATATTGGTGGCATAGTGGGATGAAGCGGCCCGGACCAACCTTACATGTCATCGTACATGAGACCGGTTCCACGACTTACATGCAACTAGTTTTGCATAAGTGGCTAGCGGTGTCCTCTCTCCTACTATAGTCAATATCTGATTTACAACGAGTTGCTAATAACTTGGTTATCCTCGTTGTGGTTCATGTTCGTAGGTAAGACCGATTCTATCTCCGAAAGCCCTAAGCCACGTAAAACTTGCAATTGATAAATTAGAGGCGTCTAGTTTAGATCGTTGCTGGGCTAGTGTCTTGATATGGTATTGTTGTAAGTAGATGTATGATAGATACTCTTACAACTCACTTAACGTGTAAGTTCCATAGACCTTGGCCTTACACACAAAGGAATGATAGAGATCATACCACGATGCAAATGATAGAGATCAAATGCATGGACCATATCACCTCGCTTCACACATTAGATGTTAGCATCTTATATTGCTAGTTTGGCGCTTTTGGTAGCATTATAAGATGATCCCTCATTTAGATATCAAGATAAAATGTGTTCTTCCTTAAGTATGCACCGTTTTGTGGATCGTGTTTTGAGGCATCACGTGATGATCGGGTGTTCTCGACTCTCGCTTTCATACAACGGGTGTAAGAAAGTTTTACACACGCGAATACTAAGGTTCTTACTTGACGAGCCTAGCATGTACAGACATGGCCTCGGAACACGGACCGAAAGGTTAAGCATGAGTCATATAGTTGATATGATGCCCATATAGATGCTCGCCTTTGAATCTACACCGACTCACGTGATGATCGGACTTGGTGTAGTGGATTTGGTTCATGTAATCACCAAAAGGACACGAGGGATGTCGTTTTTGAGTGGGAGTTCATTAGTAATTTCGATTAGTTGAACTCAATCTATCATAAACTTAGTCTAAATAAACTTTACAAATTCTGTTGTAGATGGCACCACCTGCTTTTAATTTCAATGTGTTCATTGAGAAAGAGAAACTTGCTGCTAATGGTAGCAACTTCACCAACTGGGCTATGAATTTGAGGATTCTCCTCACTGCTGCACAAAAGCAATATGTGCTAGAGGCGCCGCTAGGCCCCCCACCAGCTCCTGTTGCCCCTGACGAGGAAAAGAACGTCTATATAACTCGTCAGGAGGACCACAACTTAGTTCATTGTGGCATACTGTATGGGCTAGAGCCAGAACTTCGACAACGTTTCGAAAATGGCAATGCATTTGATACCATGGGAGACTTGAAAATGATTTTCGATACCCATGCTGCCGTAGAGAGTTATAATGCTTCTGAAAAGTTCTTTAGCTGCATGATGGAAGAAAACAGCTCCGTTAGTGAGCACGTACTCAAAACATCTGGGTACGCCGATAAGCTTGTGTCCTTGGGAATAACGATTCCCATTGACTTAGGCATACATCGTGTTCTCCAATCTCTGCCACCTAGCTACAAGAGCTTCGTGATGAACTATAATATGCAGGGCATGAAGAAGTCTCTTCGAGCTTCAATGCTTAAGGCTGAAGTGGAGATTAGGAAAGAACATCAAGTGTTGATGATCAATAAGACCACCCGTTTCAAGAAAGGCAAGCGAAGGGAAAGAAGGCGGCAAATCATTGCCGTGCACGAAAAGAAACCCGAGCTGGCCCTAAGTCGACAAGTGCTACTATTGCAAGGGGATGGCCATTGGGAATCGCCCCAAGTATTTGGCGGACAAGAAGGCGGCAAGGCAAATGAAGGTATATGTGATATACATGTTATTGATGTGTACTTGACTAGTACTCGCAGTAGCACCTGGGTATTTGATACCGGATCGGTTGCTAATATATGTAACTCGGTTCAGGGGCTGCGAAACAAGCGACAGCTAGCAAGGGATGAGGTCACGATGCGGGTCGGCAATGGATCAAGAGTTGATGTGATCGCCATTGGAACGCTGCCTCTCCATATGCTGTCGGGCTTAGTTATAAACCTGAATAATTGTAATTTGGTGCCTGCACTGAGCATGAACATTGTATCCGGATTGTGTTTGATGCAAAGTGGTTATTCGTTTAAGTCTGAAAACAATGGTTGTTCGATTTATATGAATAATATCTTTTATGGTCATGCACCTGTGTTGAATGGTTTATTTCTGTTGGATCTCGATAGTAGTATTACGCATATTCATAATGTTGATGCTAAAAGGATTAAAATTGGTAATGATATATCTGCATATATGTGGCACTGCCGTCTAGGTCATATTAGCGTTAAACGCATGAAGAAACTCCATTCTGATGGACTTTTGGAATCACTTGATTTTGAATCATTTGATACATGTGAGCCATGCCTTATGGGCAAGATGACTAGAACGTTGTTTTCCGGTTCAATGGAACGGGCGATAGATTTATTGGAAATCATACATACTGATGTGTGTGGACCAATGAGTGTGTCGGCGCGAGGTGGATATCGTTATTTTGTTACTTTCACGAATGATTTGAGTAGATACGGGTATATCTATTTGATGAAACATAAGTCTGAAACCTTTGAAAAGTTCAAAGAATTTCAGAATGAAGTGGAAAATCATCGTAACAGAAAGATCAAATTTCTGTGGTCCGACCGTGGAGGAGAGTATCTTAGAATTCTGAGTTTAGCACACATATGAAAGACGTGGAATAGTTTCACAACTCACGCCTTAGGAACACCACAGAGTAATGGTGTGTCGAGCGTCGTAATGTCGTACTTTATTGGATATGGTTGATCTATGATGTCTCCGATGACTTGCCACTTATCATTTTGGGGTTATGCCTTTGAAACCGCTGCATTCACTTTAAATAGGGCACCATCTAAATCCGTTGAAAAGACACCGTATGAATTATGGTTTGGAAACAAACCTAAGTATCATTCTTAAAGTTTGGGGATGCGATGTTTATGTGAAGAAACTTCAACCGGATAAACTCGAACCCAAAGCGGAAAAATGCGTCTTCATAGGATACCCTAAGGAAACGATTGGGTATACCTTCTATCACAGATCCGCGGGCAAGGTCTTTGTTGCCAAGAATGGATCCTTTCTTGAGAAGGAGTTTCTCACGAAAGGTGTGAGTAGTCGGAAGGTAGAACTCGAAGAGGTTATTGAACCTTCTCTTCATGAAATGGCGAGTAGCACAACACCAGAAGTTGTTTCGGAGTTGACTTCACCTAATGAAGGGAGAGCTAATGATATTGATCATGAAACTCCGAAAGAGGACACTACCGAACCTCGTAGGTCAAGCAGGACACGTGCAGCTCCTGGCTGTCGGCAATCCTGTTATGAATTTCATGATTGATGAAATAGATGACCCTGCGACGTATGAAGAAGCGATGATGAGCCCTGATTCCAACAAATGGCTAGAAGCCATGAAATCCGAGATGGAATCCATGTACGAAAACCAGGTTTGGACCTTGGTGGACTTACCTCATGATCGAAAGGCCGTTGAGAATAAATGGATTTTCAAAAGAAAACTGATTTGATGGTAATGTAACCATCTATAAGGCTCGACTTGTCGCAAAGGGGTTTCGACAAATTCAAGGAGTTGACTACGATGAGACATTCTCTCCCGTAGCGATGCTTAAGTCGGTTAGGATTATGTTAGCAATTGCTGCATATTTCAATTATGAAATATGGCAGATGGATGTCAAAACTGCATTCCTCAATGGTAATATTGAAGAAGAGTTGTATATGATACAACCTAAGGGTTTTGTCGATCCTAAGGATGCTGATAAGGTGTGCAAACTTCAGCGATCCATCTATGGACTGAAGCAAGCATCCCGGAGTTGGAATCTCCGCTTTGATGAGGTGATCAAATAGTTTGTATTTACAAGAAAGTGAGTAGGAGCAATGTGGCATTTCTGATATTATATGTGGATGACATATTATTGATTGGAAATGATATAGATATTTTAAACAGTGTTAAAAGTTATCTAAACAGCAAATTTTCGATGAAGGACCTTGGTGAAGCTTCATATATATTAGGCATTAAAATCTATAGAGATAGATCAAGACGCCTAATTGGGCTATCGCAGAGTACATACCTTGATAAGATATTAAAGAAGTTTAATATGGACGGAAGTAAGAAGGGGTACTTACCTATGTTGCAAGGCAAGACACTGAGTAAGACTCAAAAGTCCGCTCTGGCGGAAGAAAGAGAGATAATGGATAAGATCCCCTATGCCTCAGCCATAGGCTCTATAATGTATGCGATGCTATGTACAAGACCGGATGTGGCACATGCTATTAGTTTGACTAGTAGGTACCAATCTGATCCAGGTTCGGAACACTGGATAGCGGTCATGAATATCCTTAAGTACTTGAGAAGAACTAAGGATATGTTTCTTGTATACGGAGGTGAAGAAGAGCTAGTCGCTAAGTGTTTTGTTGATGCTAACTTTGACACTGATCCGGATGACTCTAAGTCTCAATCCGGATACGTATTTCTCTTGAACGGAGCAGCAGTTAGTTGGAGGAGTTCCAAACAACCTGTGGTGGCTGGATCAACAACGGAGGCGGAATATGTTCTTGCTTGAAGCGGTTTGGATGAAGGAGTTCATAACGGAACCAGGTGTGGTTCCTAGTGCGTTGGACCCAATGGTGATCTATTGTGACAATAATGGAGCCATAGCCAACGCCAAGGAACCAAGGTCTCACAAGAATTCCAAGCATATTAAGCGCCGGTTTCACTCCATCCGCGAGCATGTCAAGGATGGAGATATAAAGATTTGTAAAGTGCACACGGACCTGAATGTAGCAGATCCGTTGACTAAAGTACTCCCTAGGGCAAAACATGATCAACACTAGAACTCCATGGGTGTTTGATTTATCACTATATAAACTAGATTATTGTCTCTAGTGCAAATGGGAGACTGAAGGAAATATGCCCTGAGAGGCAATAATAAAGTTGTTATTATGTATTCCTTGTATATGATAGATGTTTATTTTGCATGCTATAATTGTATTGATAGGAAACATCAATACATGTGTGTTTAATAAACAAAAAGGGTTCCTAGTTATGCCTCTCTTATAGACTAGCTTGTTGATTAACAAGATGATCAAGGTTTCCTGATCATGGACATTGGATGTTGTTAATAACAAGGTCACAGCATTTGTGAAATGATGTGATGAACATTCATCCGAAGTATAGCATTATGATCAAGTCATTATGTTTATATTGCTATAACATCATACAAAGTAGTCTTAGTCCTTAGACCATGAGATCATGTTAATTGCTAACACCGGAAGAGTATCTTGATAACATCAAACGTCACACCGTAACAGGGTGACTATAAAGGTGGGTTTAGTGCTATGAAGGTGTTATGTTGAGGCCCATGGATCAAGAGTGGAATTTGTCAATCCTGATGAGGGATAGATATACTCTGGGCCCTCTCGGTGATATCACATTAAGATAGCTTGCAAGCAAGTGATGTGATCACTAGAATGTTATATCACGGGAACGAGAAAAGAGTGCATGTCGGTAACGAGATCAAACTAGGTATTTGGATACCGATGATCGAATCTCGAACATGTATTATATCATGAGACAAAGGGATTAAATTACTAGCGTTAAAGGTTCTCACGATCACGAAGTCATCGTTGAATATGCACGAGTCGATATGGATCTCCAGTCCGCTTTTGATTATTGATCTAAGAGAGTCTCAATCATGTACGCATTATTCATGAACCGTAGGGTGACACTTAAGGGTTGCCGGACACCATTTAGGAGCACATATGTTCCAGACAAAAGGTTTGCAAAGCGCAGGAAATGTTTCGATAGAAACAGGAATTGTTTCGATAGAAACCGGAATTGTTTCGGGTGAAATTGCAGAAAGTGGTTCTGCATGTGATATTGAAATGTTGCAAGGGGTTTTATGTGAATGTTTGTTAATTAAATTAATTAACAAAATTCTGAATAAAATAAATAAAAGAGTTTTATTAATTGAGAGTTGCATTTAATTTGGTGGAAATTAAATACATGTGAGTGGGATTTTGGGTGGAGGCCATGTTTATGTGAGTGGAGGTTCACCACATGAATGAAGGAGGAGTCCCCCCTCATGCGCCGGCTATGGGAGGGGAGGGGTCTCCCTCCCTCCTATATAAAGCCCCCCTCTCCCCTCTCACAAACCACACCTCCTCGTGAAGGATCTCTCTCCCCCTCTAGATATTTCCCCATGGTCTCGGATTAGCGAGATACATGTTCCCGGTGGCCTTGCGTCTGGAAGGAGTTGCTGCTTCCGCTGATTCGCTGGAGCGAGGAGGTGGAGGTTGTCCGGTGGCTTGAACGTGTGTGCGAGGACGGATGCGTTGCTGATTTGCGGCGCTCGGACTTCCACACGATCTTGAGATCGGCAAGCGTACAACTACATCAACCACGAGTTCCTACTCGTTAACAAAACTCGTTGTCTTCAAGGGTAAGTTCTCCATGGATGTATGTCCACCCGTTGCTTTGTATCTAGTAGATAGATCTTGGTGTATAGTTCTCATCGTAGGAAAATTTTTGTTTTCTATGCTGCGGACCCAACAAGCGCCCCACGGGATCACTCGTAGTCCTCGTCCTCATCCTCTTCCTCATCTTCATTCTCATCCTCATCCTCATCTTCAAGCTCCTCGGTGTCACCTTCCTCATCCTCATCAGCCACAAACATCGCATCCACAAGATGAGCCTTCTCCAAAGCATCAGCAAGTACCAGTGGGTGCATAGGCCTAATGTTCAGCCTGGCATACACATCTTCATAGATAACTTTCTGTTCTACACACCAAAAACGAGTATCCCCCAGCTCATCATCACGAGGCATCTCAGCAAACAAGTCACGGTGATGGATGGAGGAATAGGTGACTGCATCCAAAGTCTTGTAGTTGATCTTGGGCTCCTTGCCCTTCCTCTTGGACACCCCCTTCCTAGTCCTCTTTGCTTGTTCAGCCATGCGCTTCTCTTCGTTCTTTCTTCTCCTCAACTCAACTTCGTCTACTAAGTTACCTTGTCCATCGTCCTGAAAGTATTTGGCACGAGGGCGGTGCTTGTAGGTCTTGGGAACACAGGAACCACCTGTGAGGAGAATAAGGGTGATAGCAAGGGGATAAGCATACACACAAGTCCAGGAGATAGCATGGAAAAATAGTCAAAAAGTTCATAGGACAAATCTACTCAATGCATATTCTAGAGTGAAACTGAACCAGAATCGAATCTGTCAGGCCGGATTATCTGGCCTGGCCAGGGGCGGATAATCCGGCCCTGGCAGAAGATTTCAATTCCACCTAGATTGAATGCAAAAAAATAGATCGGGCCTAGAAACTGCAAGACTACAATTTCTATGCGAAAACACATCCTTCTAGACAACGTTCCACCCAACAAGTAACACATCTAGCCAAAGATGGGGAGAGAGGGAGTTACCCTCACTCATTGGAGGAAGAACACGGAGGAGAAGGTACCCGGAGGCGCGGAGAAGAAGATCCGGGGAGGCCCGGAAAATCCGGTGGCCGGAGAGGCTCCTGGGAGGGTAGGGGACGGCAGGCGGCGGCTGAGGAGGAGGAGAGGGTTGGGGGAGAAGTGCTACTCATTATGAGCCCTTCCCCCCGATCCCTGCCCTTTAGGACGAAATCCGCCAGGGCCGGATTATTCGTCCTACACTCGGGCTAGATTATCCGGCCTCAAATCTAGAATTCTGTTGTACACAGAACCAGGCCCGCGCGTCCCCAAACAACACCCCCACAAAATGTACAAGGGACTTGTGTGCTAGAATAGATGGCTTAGGGGTAGGGAAAGGCTTAGGATTAAGAGAGCCAAACTGAGATGGTACTAAACACTCAAAATTGCAAGATCCAAATCAAATAAAAGCCAAGATTGAGTGTGATTCCAATAAGAACATGAGAGAGCAAAAAACAGCCAAAAAGATCCAATTCTCCTCAAGGGAGAGGGCGGTGGCCGAAGCCACCTTGTTGGAGTGTATGGTGTGACACCGCGAAGATATATCTTGGGTTCACGACCACTACTCATCAATAAGCTCACATATCACAAAATGATATTAAGATAAATGATTTATCTTGCTTTTGGCATTATGGGGGAGGGTTAGCCCAATGAGTTAGGACCACACTCCTCCTATATCCATGCCCACACCTAGACCAAAGAAGGATTGAGATGTACGAGTGAGTGCATGGGTAATCAAGACAAGCTCCTGGAATCAATGATATTTAGCTCATTCCTCAAGTAGTAGAATCTTGCTTCATCAAGTGGATTTGTAAAAATATCCGCAAGTTGGTTCTTCATGCTCACAAAGGATAGATCAATATCGCCGCGAGCAACATGGTCTCGAATAAAATGATTCCGAATCTCAATATGCTTCGTCCTTGTGTGCTGTACTAGATTATACGCAATTTTGATTGCACTTTCATTATCACATAAAAGAGGCACTTTGTCACAATTGACACCGTATTCCTTTAAAGTTTGCCTCATCCACAATAACTGAGTGCAAGCGCTGGCAGCAACAACATATTCAGCTTCGACGGTGGAGAGAGATATACAATTCTGCTTTTTAGATGACCAACATACAAGAGATCTTCCCAAGAATTGACAAGCTCCAGAAGTGGATTTCCGATCATCCTTATCACCAGCCCAATCTGAGTCAGTATAACCACATAAAGAGAAATTGGAGCCCTTGGGATACCAGAGACCAAAATTAGGGGAATGAACCAAATATCAAAAGATCCTCTTGACCACCACTAAGTGGCTTTCTTTAGGAGCTGCTTGATACCTTGCACACACTCCCACACTCAACACGATATCGGGTCTAGATGCGCAGAGGTAAAGAAGAGAGCCGATCATGGACCGGTATACCTTTTGGTCCACATCTTTACCATGTGGGTTAAGTTCAAGATGACATTTTGTTTGCATCGGAGTGGCGACACCATTTAGATCCGTCATCTTGAATCTCTTAAGCATGTCTTGGATGTACTTTGCTTGATTAATAAAGGTTCCTTCTCTAAGTTGCTTGATCTCGAATCCAAGAAAGAACCGTAATTCCCCCATCATGGACATCTCAAACCTGTCAGTCATAAGCTTTGAAAATTCATCAATAAAAGCTTTATTAGTAGAACCAAAGATGATATCGTCTACATATAGTTGGCATACGAAGAGCTCCCCCTTAACCTTCTTAGTAAAAAGAGTGGGATCGATTTGCCCAACTTCGAATCCACGATCTAACAAAAGCTCTTTAAGGTGCTCATACCACGCACGTGGGGCTTGTTTAAGGCTATAGAGTGCCTTATCGAGTTTGTAGACATGGTTCGGAAAGTTAGGATCCTCAACACCCGGGGTTTGCTTTACATATACCAACTCATGTAGAGGACCATTAAGGAAGGCACTCTTGACGTCCATTTGCTGCAGCTTAAAATTGTTATGGGCAGCATAAGCAAGAAGGATACGGATGGACTCAAGGCGAGCCACTGGAGCATAGGTCTCGCCGAAGTCAATGCCCTCAACTTGAGAATAACCTTGCGCCACAAGTCTTGCCTTGTTCCTCACAACAATGCCATTCTCATCTTGCTTGTTTTTAAATATCCACTTGGTGCCGATAACATTGCGGCACTCTTTGGGTTTCTCCACGAGTTTCTAGACTTTGTTGAGCTCGAAATTATTCAATTCTTCATGCATAGCAACAACCTAGTCTGGATCTTCAAGAGCTTCAAAGACCTTCTTAGGTTCCACCATAGAGATATGAGCTTGATGCTCACCAAAACTGGCCAATTCTCTTCTTGTAGAAACCCTACGTCGAAGATCACCAACAACCTTGTCGAGGGTGTGACACCTTAACTCAAGGTTTCGATCAGCTCGAGCCTTGTGACGAAGTTTAATAAGTTTGTTGTCTCTTGGAGGAGTAGATTCATCACTTGAATCTTCATTGGAAGCATTTACTCGACCTTGATCAGAAACTGGAATATCACCAGCAGGTGGTGGTGAAGCGTGCCCTTGAGGTGAGTCAAGTAACGAGGAGGCTCTTGAACCGTGAGTCGAGGCGGATAATTGGTGATGGAGAGGCCGGATAATCCGGCCTGGGAGTACTTGTGTCAGCTTCATCAGGATGCCTAGGGCTTGCTTGAATTGGCGAGTGGCCAGATAATCCGAGGCTTGCCGGAAAATCCGGCCTGGAGCTTGCATTGATATCTTCACCACCAGGAGCAAAATGGTCAGCTAGAGCGGGGTGGCCGGATAATCCGGTGTCCACCGGATAATCTGGCCTGGAGTTTTCTGGAACGCCTTGACCTTCAGCAGTTGATGGAGATGGTGTAGAATTTGCTTCCGTGGTGGGAACATGTTGTGCATGTGTAGATGAGGGATCTTCATGGGAAGAGCATTATCCTTCCCGATCCGCCACAAGGGGTTCCTCAATGGGGCGGAAAAATCCCACGCCCATTCTTCTTATGGAATCTTGGGGTATTTCAACATCTGCATCACAAACACCTACTTGCTCCGCACGGGAACCATCATTTTCCCTTCAACACATGCCCTGCAAACACAATCTTTGGCAAAGGAGACATTTTCTTTTAGTCCAAGGATGTGGCCACCCTTGTGGAGACTTTGCAAAGTTCTCATATTGACGTGGGCTAGTCGGCGATGCCATAGCCAACCCGCGTCAGCCTTTCCAAAAAGACACATCGGGCCTGTAGTGGTTTTCCCCGAAAAGTCCACCACGTACAGGTCATTTTCGACATATCCCACGCAAGCGACTTTTACAGACTTGCTCCACAAGAGTACCACCAAATCAACATCAATATAAACTGCAAAGCCCATCTTACCAAGGGTGCGAACTGAAAGTAACTTGTAACCGAGGGTCTCAACAAGCATGACGTCCACGAGAGAGATATCATGAGCCACCACAACTTTGCCGAGATCCAATACCTCAGATTTTGACTTGTCACCATAGGAGACGGTTATGTGATCAAGGTTTGGCCGCATCTCCGTGATGATCTCCTTGCTTCCGGTCATATGACTCGTGCAACCGCTATCGAGTACCCATTTAGAACCACCGGAAGCATAGCCCTACAAGAAAATTACTTCTTGGTTTTAGGTACCCATTTTTCAATGGGTCCTCTCATGTTAGTGACAAGGGTCTTGGGAACCCAAATAGACCAAGGAATGTAACAATCATAAGGGCCTACATAACTAGCATAAACATCACCATAATAATCACAATATAGTTCAAAGTTAGGATTGTTGACCCCTGCAAAACCATCCTAATTAGTCTTGTCATTGGTAATGTTGCTAGTCTTTGGTTGAGCAGTCTTGCTCTTCTTCTTCTTCTTCTTCTTGTTTTTCTTGCTCTTTGTCTTGGGAGTGTAACCGAGACCTTCTTTACTATGTTTGTCCTTTGCTTGCTCAGTATCTCATCAATAACTTTTTTACCTTTGTGTTGAGAACTTCTTGCAAGGTCTTCTTTTCCATTGGATGTAGTGGAGGTACTTGGCACATCATACTGTTTCAATTGAGTTTGGAGCTGGTCATGAGACTCATTTAAAGTAGAATGATTACTCTTCAATGCCTTGTGAGCACTTTCAAGATTATCAAACTTCTCCAAAAGTCTAGCATGAATAGCCCCAAAGTCAATCTTTTCTTTCTTTAGTTTCTTTACCTTGGCAAGAGAATGGTCACGTTCTTTAATGAGCTGAGCCACAGCTTCTTCCTATGACTCTTCAATGGATTCGAGTCTCTCTTCCAAAGACACTCGAGCTTCCTCTTCCTCTTCCAAGGCATTCTTCAAAGAGGCTATCTCCAAGGCATCTTCTCTTTCAATTATGCCCTTTTCTTCAAGAAGATCTTCGGCTTGAGCAAGTTGACTCATACGAGCATCAAAATGGAGTTTTTGCTCACCTTGCAGGTTAGTGAAAAAGGTACCCAAAGCAATAACTTCTTATTTCATTTTAAGACTATCATGATCATCCATATCCAAAAGTATGTTAGTCTTAGGAAATGAAGAGCTAGAAGTTGATACCTCGGACCCTCTTGTCATTAGGCAAGTAGCATTGTTGTTGATGACGTTCTCATTTGGCGAGTCAAAGAGAGATGAAGGGGTCGATGTGGTGGCTATAGCAGCCACCTCACGAGAACTATCATCATCCTCTTCATCTTCACTTGCAGAGGAGTATTCCTCTTGTGCTACCAAGACAATCTTGGGTTGCTTCTTGAAGGGGCCATTCTTCTTAATAAATGGCTTCTTCTTAGGTGCTTTAGATTTCTCTTTAAGAATGAGCCTGCCACCATTGTCTTCTCTATTTTGATACGGACACTCGGCTACAAAGTGCATTCTATCTCCACAGTTGTAGCAAGTTCTCAATCTTGGGCCACTTTCTCTTCTTCCATTTGACCCGTTCTTGCGCTCAAGTTCTGACTTGGCTTTGGTAGGGTCCTTCCAAAAGTTCCTTGCATAAAACGCCATGTACTCACCATGAGAACGTTTGACTTCATCGGGGCAGTCCATGGAGGACCCCTCAAATGCTCTTTCATCTTCCTCTTGCTCAACAACATTGGCTTTGAGAGCCACATTGACACCCTTTTGCATTCCAATGGCCCAAGCACAGGCATCTTCAGCATTCTTTGCTGCTACTTTGAATGACGCCATTTCTTGTATGACTTCATTGGATGTCATTTGATGGTAGTTATGTCTACCTTGCAGGCTCTTCAAGTCCGTTGGCTCGAAAGGCATTAAGGCACTCACATATTTCCTTGTTATCCATGCATCATCAATGTGAGTGGCCCCATGCTTTCTAAATGTTGTTGCGATGCCCTTGAGTCTTCTATACATGTCCTCATGGTTTTCACCATCCAACATGTAGAATCCCTCAGCTTCATTACTAAGGGCATCATACCTGTTCATTCTCATGCTTTCATTTCCAACAAAGAGATCCGTAAGAGCATCCCAAGCTTCTTTAGCTGTGTTGAGATGTTCAATGTGTGGCATGTCCTTGGGACCCACACCCAGCTGTATCATCTGGAGAGCGGTGGCATTCAACTGGCTGTCCATAACTTCTCTTCTTGTAAGGTTGGTTTGATCTCTAATATGAAGACCCTCTTCAATAATCCTCCAAAGTTCAATAGAGGAGCTGCAAACATGAGATTTCATTAAGAATTACCATTGATTGAAAGAGGATGCAGTGAGCTTGGGTGGATCACCCCTATTGTTTATATGAGGATGAAGGATAGGTGGATCGGGGGAATATACGTGGCGAACCTCACTATATTCCTCCTTACCACTTCCCTTCTTGGAGGTGGAACCATTAAGTTTTTTACCTTCCGCATCATCATCCTTGGATCCAGTGTTACCCTTTTCCTTAGATGATGGTGTGGCAGCCTCAGAGGAAGATGTAGATGGGGCTATGGATGATGTGAGGCGAGCAATCATCTGATTCATCTCCTCCATCTTGGCCTCAAAGGATTTCAACAAGGTTGTTTCCAATGACTTGAGATCATCCATTGTGACCTTATCCACAGCCTCATTCCCATCATCCTTGGTACCCATACTACTCTTAGGCGGTTAAGCCCGAATTAAGAGTCGGGGCTCTGATACCAATTGAAATGGATCATATGGACACCTAGAGGGGGGGTGAATAGGTGCTACTCCAAATTTTAATACTTTTTCAATTTTAGGCTTAGCACAAAGGGTAAATTCTCTAGATAAACTATTAGGTGGAATTTCCCTATATGCAAACCTATCTACTAGCAAGTAAGGAGCGAGTGCAAGAGGAATGGGTAAACCGTAGTGAAGCATGCGGAGACACAGGATTTGTTTGACCGCAGTTCCTTCCTTGTTAAGGGAAGTACGTCTGTGATACATTGCAAATGTATCTATAATTTTTGATGCTTCATGCTTGGTTTTGTCCACTTTCTTGTGTTTTGTCCACACTATGGAGTACTTTTATATGATTTTTTGTACTAACCTATTAACAAGAGTCATAGTGCCAGCTGCCTGTTTTCTGCTGTTTTTGGTTCCAAGAAAGTCAAAAAATGAATATTCTCGGAATTGGACGGGACAAAAGCCAAAGTGCCTATTTTTCCAGAAGACTCCGGGAGCCAGAATACGAGACGGAGGAGAGCCAGGGGCTGGCCACACCACCCCTAGGCGTGGGCTAGGCCTGGCCGCGCCAGGGCATGGTGTGGTGGCCCCAGGCACCCCCTCGGTCTCCCTCTTCGCCTATAAGAAGCCTTCTGACCTAAAAACTTCGGGGGATTCGACGTTTTTCCACGAAAAGTTCTGCTGCACCGCCACCACCGAAGGGGAGATTCGGGGGACAGAAAGTCTATGTTCCGGCACCCTGCCGGGACGGGGAAGTGCCCCCAGAGCCGTCTCCATCGATCTCCACCATCATCTTCATCGACCATCCATGTTTCCCCCATCTATGAGTGAGTAATCCCCCGCTGTAGGCTATGGGGATGGTAGGGATTGGATGAGATCATTCATGTAATGGCATCAGATTGTTAGGGCATGGTGCCTAGTATCTTTTATTAGTTTTTTTGACTTTGTTGCGACTTGTTATGCTTAATGCTTGTCACTAGGGCCCGAGTGCCATGATTTCAGATCTGAACTTATTATTGATTCATTATGATATTATTGTTCTTGGTCTTATCTGCAAGTTGTATACACACGTTGCTGTCCAGAACCAATGGCCCTGAAGTGACAGAAATCGGGATAACCGGAGGGAAAGGCTTTGATGTGAGGATCACATGTGTTCATGGAGTGTTAATTCTTTACTCCGGTGCTCTATTAAAAGGATCACCTTAATTGCCAGTAGTTCCCTAGAGGCCCTGCTGCAAACGGGCTGGCAGGACAAAAGATGTTGTGTAAGTTCTCATTGCGAGCACGTGTGACTATATATGGAACACATGCCTAGGATTGTCTAGTACTTGGATGCTTTATCTTATTTATCTGCAATTGCCCTATGTTCTGATTGCTATGTGAATTGTCTTATCCATGCAACGCCCGTCCATCCATCCCTATGCCTACCGCACTCGAATTCCACTGTTTACTGCTTTTGTTACTACTGTCTTTGCTTTACTACTGTTGTTACTTTACTATTCCTACTACAAAACTATTGCTACTGATAAACTGCTGTGAGCAAGATTGTTTCCAGGTGCAGCTGAATTGACAACTCAATTGTTAAGGCTTATAAATATTCTTTGGCCCCCCTCGTGTCGAATCAATAAATTGGGTTTCACTTCCCTCGAAAATACTGTGATACACCCCCTATACTTGTGGGTCATCAAGACTATTTTCTGGCGCCGTTGCCGGGGAGCATAGCTTTATTTATCAAGTTCACTTGGATTCACTATTGTTCAAGCTAAGTTTATTTTCTCCTTGTTTGGTTGTTTCTTTATCAAAAATACAAAAAAAGTAGTTCCTTCTCTAGTTGTTATTTTCGTTGGTCTGTTATTGTCTTGCTTTATCATGCTTGTTGTCAATGGTTGGTTTCTTTGAAACTGAATCTTATTGGCAAGGTGGGTTCACGGAAGATGAAAAATATTATTATAAGGAACACCGCTTGTCACAAAAAGGGAAACACTTATGGGGACAAATTGATAGATTGTATACCATTGCTAGAAATGTGTGCTCTACTTATAATGTTACTTATTGCCTTGATGAGTCTTGTTGCAGAAAGAGGTATAAACACCTCCCTTTTCAATGTGAGTATAGTGATAATGATACCATATCTTCCTATGCTAAAGGAATTTATGACTTTGATGATGTGGAACAAATTGAAGAATTTATTGCTTGAAGGGTGCTTTTGAACTTGCTAGTTTGCTTGAAAATATTGATGATTCACCTTACAAATATGAGGTATATGGTATACTTAAATTTTGCTTTGATAATTACAAGGATGAAAATGGCTATATTCTTGAATATTTTAATAGATGCTTTCCACAAATGGAAGAGACTAATGCCTTGCAGGATCCTATGGAAGAAGAAATTGATGAACCTGAAATCTCATTAGATGAAAAAGAGGAGGAGAGTAATGAACAAAAGGAGGAAGAATGGATTAGCTACCCATGCCTACCTTCTAATGAGAGTAACTCTTTATCCCTTACATTATTTGATTTTCCCCCTTGCTTACTAAAGGAGAATGAATGTTATGTTCCTGAGGTTTCTCTTGAAAATGTTTATAATAAAGCTCTAGTGCTTGTAGATCATGAAGAGCATGCTTTATGTGATAGTTATATTGTTGAGTTTCTTCATGAGGCTACTGAAAATTATTATGAGAGAGGAAAATATGGTTGTAGAAGTTTCCATGGTATTGAAACACCTCTCTATGTGCTGAAAGTTTTGAAGTTACTCTTGTTTTATCTTCCTATGCCTGTCACTTTGTTATTTGCTTACACGATTCCTATGCATAGGAAGTGGGTTAGACTTAAATGTGTTTTGAATTTGCTCCTTGATGCTCTCTTTTACTTCAACTCACATTTCTTATGAGAGAATCCTCTCAAACTTTTATGCCTGGAGATGATAATATGTCTATTATTCTTGGGAGACCTTTTCTTAAATACTGCAGAAGCTGTTATTAATTATAATCAAGGGAAGGTGACCTTCAATGTTAATGACAAGGAACACATTGTCTATTTCCTCAAGAAGATTGAAAGGACATATGGTTTGAATTCAATTGAACATATTGAGGGCATTCAAGTTGGAGAAATATATTGTCCCATACCAAGAGAAAAATTTGAAACTATTATGATTGGGACCATTGCTATCAAGGTTGAGGTAACATAATCATAAGTGGAATACAAAGTTTTGTCTCATATGGAATTTCTTTGGTAATAAGACCTGATCAACCTTGTTAACAAAAGGATTTCATTGAACAAAATAATGTTTTTATCATGATTATCTCCGCTTACTTCTATTTTATCCATTTTAGTTTTTGCTTATGCCTAACTTAAAGGCGTTAAAGAAAAGTACTTATTGGGAGATAACCCAAAAGTTTTAGATGAGTCTTGGAAGTTATTACTTCAGTAATAACCGCTCCTTATTCTTTTTATTTGCTTTTTGTGCCAAGAGTAACCTCTAATGAGAGTTAAGTGATGATTGGGAAAGTTGCTGTCTCGAAACAGATTTCTGTGCTTCACCGTAAAAATTCATGAGAGAGCTCTGTACGTCGGATTGAGCTGTAATTTTTTGTTCTTCTTCCCCAGGTTGTTTTCTAACTTTCGTTAATTCAACACGTTTTGATTTGAGCAACATAAGGTCTTCGAAAAAATTCGTCTTTACCTGCTGGTCTGTTTTGACAGATTTCTGCCATTTTCTGCATTTGCTTCTTGTTAGTTCCTTCTTGAGTTCTTTTGGGGAATTGAGCCTTTTGAGGGAAGTGATACAGTATCTAGTGTTCTAATGGAAGTTTATTTGGTGTTAGAACTGAACCTTAAGACTTATTTATCTTGAGTGCACTAATGTTGCTAAGAAAGATTGTGTGAAGTTTTGTATGAAGGAAAATTTCAGGTCTATGGAAGGAATGAGTAATGAGATGAAGGATGGACTAAAGCTCAAGCTTGGGGATGCCACGCGTGTCACCCAAGAAATATCCAAGAAGTAAAAGCGTCAAATCTTGGGGATGCCCAAGGCATCCCCTTCTTCATTAATAAAAATCTCAGGTTTCTTTCAACCACTTCATTTTTATTGTTTCATGCATAGTTGTGTTGTTCTTGGAGCGTATTCTTTTTTGTTTTGGTTTTTAGTTTGCATGGTTTGCTTAGTTTGCTGAATAAATTGGTTGGACCTCCTCTTCCATGCATTGGTGTTCAAATAGTTTGGCTTGGTTTGGTTTGGAAAAGAGTAGGAAAGCTCATGCTTAAGTGGTAAAGAGAGCTTGTTTTTGACTGTGGCCTATGCTTTGTCATGCCATGCTTGATATTGTTTTGGTTTTATGCTTAGTATTCTTTTCTATAGCATGACTTGTTATAAACAATTGAGACTGCTTAACGTGCCTTGGATGAATCATGCGTTGTTTTAGCATATTAAAGCATAGTATAGTGGTATTCTCCTTTGATGCTTTATTTGGGTTGACTTGGCGCATGCTCACACCATGTTATGACTATCTCAAGTCACCATAAGCCTTTATGATCCTTTAGCTTTCAACTTGTAGTATCACTTTATGCTTTGATTAATGATGTTTTGTCGCTCTGCATGATTATGGCCATTATTGCTCTCTCGTTTGTTGCTCCCTTACTATTGCTAGCCTTCACTTTCACTGAGTATGTTTTACTCAAGTTTCCAACTCCCTAAACCAAATATTGCCAAAGTGTCCACCATACTTACCTATTAGCATCATTTGCTACTTCCGTGCATATTCAATATGCCTTGTTTTCTTCCGAATAAAATGTTTGCTTGTTATGAGAAAGTTAGTTAGTAAAGCTCTCACGAACTTGATGGCACACTTTACTTTCTTGCATTTAATAAACCTGAACCATTCCGTCCTTCTTTGTTGCGTATATGCTTGCGCTTTATAAGTTGAAGTTAGCAGAACCATGTATCATGGGGAAAGCTTTCAACATTGCATTGGTACTTAGTACCTCGTTGATATCATGTTCTTTTGCTTATGGATCCCGGCGGTGTGAAATAAAAGTGGAACTTGTAAGATCATGGAGTTTGTATGTATGTTAGAGAAACGCCTGGGCCGCTAGCCTAAGCCATGCCTAATCATGGTGGAAACTTGCAGCATAACCATAATGAGCATTCTATGAAGCATCCTCAATAAAAATCTTTGCACATAGTAAATAAAAAGATCGCTGAGATGCTCATTGTCTGCTTGCCTTGTCATTTTGATTATGGGATAGCTCCTGTATCATGTGCAAGGGGTACCCTGTTGGCGGTTCTCTATGATACGTATATACTTACAATGACAAGAGCTTACTCGTGACTGAAGTTGAGTAGCATGAGGATCGGTCTTCGTAAGTAAGGGGCATGAGACTTTGATTTATAACTTGTCAAGCATATCCTCTTAGTTGTGTCACTTTAAACTTAACCACTTAAAGATGCTTATGATAGGGGCAATGACAGCTCAAAGCTAATGAGTACCATACTTTCAGCATTTGGAAGCCTTTCAAACTTTTCAAAACCTGTTCATTTCCTTATTGAGTCTCCACACATTCTATGAGCACTTTCTTGAGAGCATAGTGGCCATTCTTAGTTCTATGTGCATTGTCCCAAGACTTGTTGATTGATGCATACCTTGACATTGCTTGTTTTAAACTATTTGTATCTAGTCACTCTTATAAACTTCGAAGGTGTCCTATGCATTTATATTTGCTACTCTATGAGGGACATGCTGAATGCCACTATGCTATGTTTTCTTTATGTGAAACAAACTAACGTCTTGCAAAGCATTGTTATTCATGAATCTTTTGTTTGTACCTTTTCATGTTGCATCATAGTTTCTTCATCTTATTGCTAGAACTTTGTCTTTCATGTTATGATTGAAGTACTATGATCCCAGCTTTGAATCTTTACAAAACCTTTGGCCAAGTCTTTGATGGTGCATGTCACCTCAAAAATTATTCTTTCTTTTTATCACTTACCTACTCGAGGACGAGCGGGAGTTAAGCTTGGGGATGTTGATACATTGCAAATGTATCTATAATTTTTGATGCTCCATGCTTGGTTTTGTCCACTTTCTTGTGTTTTGTCCACACTATGGAGTACTTTTCATATGATTTCTTGGACTAACCTATTAACAAGAGCCATAGTGCCAGCTGCCTGTTTTCTGCTGTTTTTGGTTCCAGGAAAGTCAGGAAATGAATATTCTCGGAATTTGACGGGACAAAAGCCAAAGTGCCTATTTTTCCAGAAGACTCCAGGAGCCAGAATATGAGACGGAGGAGAGCTAGGGGCTGGCCACACCACCCCTAGGCGCGGGCTGGGCCTGGCCGTGCCAGGGCATGGTGTGGTGGCCCTAGGCACCCCCTCGGTCTCCCTCTTCGCCTATAAGAAGCCTTCTGACCTAAAAACTTAGGGGGGTTCGACGTTTTTCCACGAAAAGTTCTGCTACGCCGCCACCACCGAAGGGGAGATTCGAGGGACAGAAAGTCTCTATTCCGGCACCCTGCCGGGACGGGGAAGTGCCCCCGGAGCCGTCTCCATCGATCTCCACCATCATCTTCATCGACCATCCATGTTTCCCCCATCTATGAGTGAGTAATCCCCCGCTGTAGGCTATGGGGATGGTAGGGATTGGATGAGATCGTTCATGTAATGGCATGAGATTGTTAGGGCATGGTGCCTAGTATCTTTTATTAGTGCTTTATGACTTTGTTGCGACTTGTTGTGCTTAATGCTTGTCACTAGAGCCCGAGTGCCATGATTTCAGATCTGAACTTATTATTGATTCATTATGATAGTATTGTTCTTGGTCTTATCTGCAAGTTGTATACACACGTTGCTGTCCGGAACCAATGGCCCCGAAGTGACAGAAATCAGGATAACCGGAGGGAAAGGCTTTGATGTGAGGATCACATGTGTTCACGGAGTGTTAATGCTTTGCTCTGGTGCTCTATTAAAAGGAGCACCTTAATTGCCAGTAGTTCCCTAGAGGCCCTGCTGCAAATGGGCTGGCAGGACAAAAGATGTTGTGCAAGTTCTCATTGCGAACATGTATGACTATATATGGAACACATGCCTAGGATTGTCTAGTACTTGGATGCTTTATCTTACTTATCTGCAATTGCCCTATGTTCTGATTGCTATGTGAATTGTCTTGTCCATGCAACGCCCGTCCATCCATCCCTATGTCTACCGCACTCGAATCCCACAGTTTACTGATTTTGTTATTACTGTCTTTGCTTTACTACTGTTGTTACTTTACTATTCCTACTACAAAACTGTTGCTACTGATAAACTGCTGTGAGCAAGATTGTTTCTAGGTGCAGCTGAATTGACAACTCAGTTGTTAAGGCTTATAAATATTCTTTGGCTCCCCTTGTGTCGAATCAATAAATTGGGTTTCACTTCCCTCGAAAATACTACAATACACCCCCTATACTTGTGGGTCATCAGTCTGCGTTGGAGGGGGTGGGCGGTACTAAGACCACCACGCCACAATAGGCCTCACCCTGTTCTCCGATGGATCCCGCCACCAAAGGCCTGATCCACCTTTCCACTATAGGTACCCTTCGAGGCGGGCACCGGCGCTTTTACACAACTAGCGGGGCAACAACTCCACAAACAACTTGGAGGCTCCCAAAATGACAACAAGCTAGCACAAGAACAAAGTTATCAAATACAATGAACAAGATCTAGGTATTGACAAGAATACTAGATCAGGGATTTCTCCAAGTGAATGGAAAGGAGTTGATGCGCTTGATTCGTGATGATGATGATGATAATGATTTTCTCCTCCTTCAATTCCCCCAAAGATCAAGGCCTTTGGGTGGTTGAAGTGGGAGATCGAGAATGAGAGCTCTTGCACAATGTCTGGACAATTTCGAATGAATCAAGAGTTCTGGATGTTGGGGAAGAAAGGGTATTTATACCCCCTTCAGAAACCAGCCGTTGGACACTTTGGGGGCCGGATTATCTGGCCCAAGTGAGGGCCGGATTATCCGGCAGATAATCCGCCCCCTATCAGAGCGTCGCGCCGAGCTTGCCCTTGATCAACTTCTAGGGGCCGGATTATCCGGTCTTATGTGAAGGCCGGATTATCCGGCCTGGGGAGGAAAAAACGCCCTAGTTCGGATTTTCCGGGAGAAAATCCGACCGGATACCGAGCGACGCGCCTTGGCTCCCAAAAACTGGGGGCTAGATTATCCGGCCCATGCGACTGCCGAATTATCCGGCCTGGGAAGGAAAAACCGCCCCAGTTCGGATTTTCCGGGAGAAAATCCAACCGGATACTGAGCGACGCGCCTTGGTTCCCTTTGAGCAATGAGGTAGGCCGGATTATTCGACCCTTGGTGGGGTGGATAATCCGGGCCCCCTCAAAGCTTCCTGCACACTTAGCGCACATGAATAATCTCCACAGTATTGTTATCTAACACGCAAAACATGGGAAAACATAAAATGTTCTTTCAACTTGCTCCTCGGGCTCGGGCGTGGGCTTTGGGCTAGGGCTCAGCCACAGGCTCCTCCTCGTCGTCAACGGCGGTGGAAGCCTGCATCTCCTTGGAGGAGGGGAGGAGGAGACCAGGAGCTCTCTGTATCCGCTCTGAGAGTGTGGAACTGCGTGAATTACGCCATGCGCTGCATCCGGGCTGCTCACGCGCTATCTGTCGCCCTTCGGAGATGCTCTTGCCACATGCGGTCCTCGACGATTGAGAGCTCGTGGGGGTCGTGCAGGGAAGAAGACCTAGAAGTCTCACCTTGCGAAGATGCTAACGAGCCCTCATGGTCGGCGGCGTTGTTGTTGATCGGCCACATTTCGCATATTTGATGGTGGGGCTACCAGATTTTGTGGCCGGAGGCGGGGTAGGATTTGCGGCGGAAAAGGCGATGTTGCACTATGGAATGGAGGAATTGGCCCATATTTTCCCCTCCATCTTAGGGTATATAGCGGTGCGGTACATCGCTATCAGGTGCCGTGGATAATATCTAGACGGTCTTTTTTTGCGGACCTATCCAGGGCTGAAGTCCGCACAAAACTCGAAAATGACCAGAGTTTTCTGGTTTTGACCTATTATGGGATATGCTAGAGACGCTCTTAAATACTTCCTCCGTCTCAAAATATATGTCGAAAGTTTATCCAAATTTTAAAAAGTTTATCCAAATTTTAAAAAGTTCACGATATCTATTTTGAGATGAAGAGAGTAGAAAACTAGAAAATAGAATCTCTTGAGTCCTAAAAATAAAACTTGAGTCTCTAACTCGATGATCGGACATAGCGTTTGTATCCTCGCAGATTGTCAATACAAAATCTCTCTTCGAGAAAAGCTTGCACGAATATCACGATGGGACCAACTGAAAATCCCCAATCTCCAACCTATGACATTCGGAAGTCAAATCCGAATCTAGTGAGCCTTAAAAGGAAAAAACACAGAGTTGCACGGATTCTTCATAGAAGCACAACTTCCATATGTTTCCGCAGTACTATCGCAGTGAACATCTGGCAAGCCGCCGACACGATGGAAGATTTCCGTTTGCTATATTTTGTAGAATCAGCAGTACAAGAAAGAGAAAATAACGCATTAACTTCTGAAAATCATTCATATACACACACACATTTTAGATAAGATGCAATGTCAACTACTCCTTCCGTTTTAAAATATAAGATGTTCTTTGTAAAACGAATGTAGCCTCGTTTCACAAAAGCTAAAATATCTTATATTTTGAAACGGAGGGAGTAAGATCACCTCCACTAGCATTTCCAGGGCGGTCTTTTCGGGACGTTTTTTTATCCGGATAGCGAAAATTCACCCACTCATGTTCCGAGCACCTCTTTTACACCGGGTTTAGCCCAACTTTTATCCGGCATTCCCATGCCGATCCCAATATGCTGGGTGTCACCTGAGAACGCAGGATGAAGCGAAAAAGCGGGTGGGTCAGAGCTGTCGGCGCCTGAAGGCCGAGTTCCCTCATTTTTCTCCACTTCCCTCCATTTCCTCCCCATCTCCCCACCCATCGGCCACAGCTCCCGCCCGGCATGCCGCCCAATAAATTCACCAATCCTCGCACCACCACCAGCGAGCCAAAGCAGAGAAAGCCAAGAGCACCGCAGGCAAAGTTGGACGGCTGGACAGACGCAACCTAGGCGAAGGATTGTCGGCGAGGGAAAGCTGAAACAGATGGCCGGAGGGAGAGGATGAAGAAGAAGCAGGACACCGACGATGAGGTGGAGGCGGAGGCACTAATGGAGGCGAAAGCGACATCCGAGCGCAACGTGGCGGCTACTCGAGCGGCCATGGGCCATCCGCTTCTCCACGTGGGGCACTACGGCCTACCCCGGGAAGCCAGGCTAGCGTCGGAACTCCAGCGATTTTCTCGCCGTGCTCGCTGGTGATGTTCTAGGATAGCCAGACAACACCGCACCCGAGGTTCTCGGCATCCCCCGCGTTCAACGGCGACTAGTTGGGCGGATTCAACCCCAACGCGGTCTTCCCTCACTGCCCTGCACCTCGTGGTCCGCTCGATTTCAACATCGATATCAACGTGCCCTATGGCGGATATCCCTCGTTCGCCGGGTCACCGGCGTTGCGTTGCGGTCCCTTGACTTTCGCCCAAAATAGGGGTGCCAGATCCTCCATCTAGCTCGGCGACACGGACGCATGCAGCATGTTCGGTGGAATGTCGGGCGATTCCTACATGGCCAGATCATCCTTTGAAGGAAATATGCCCTAAGAGGCAATAATAAAGTTGTTATTATGTATTCCTTATATATGATAGATGTTTATTTTGCATGCTATAATTGTATTGATAGGAAACATCAATACATGTGTGTTTAATAAACAAAAAGGGTTCATAGTTATGCCTCTCTTATAGACTAGCTTGTTGATTAACAAGATGATCAAGGTTTCCTGATCATAGACATTGGATGTTGTTAATAACAAGGTCATAGCATTTGAGAAATAATGTGATGAACATTCATCCGAAGTATAGCATTACGATCAAGTCATTATGTTTATATTGCTATAATATCATACAAAGTAGTCTTAGTCCTTAGACCATGAGATTATGTTAATTGCTAACACCGGAAGAGTATCTTGATAACATCAAACGTCACACCGTAACAGGGTGACTATAAAGGTGGGTTCAGTGCTATGAAGGTGTTATGTTGAGGCTCATGAATCAAGAGTGGAATTTGTCAATCCCGATGACGGATAGATATACTATGGGCCCTCTCGGTGATATCACATTAAGATAGCTTGCAAGCAAGTGATGTGATCACTAGAATGTTATATCACGGGAACGAGAAAAGAGTGCATGTCGGTAACGAGATCAAACTAGGTATTTGGATACCGATGATCGAATCTCGGACATGTATTATATCATGAGACAAAGGGATTAAATTGCTGACATTAAAGGTTCTCACGATCACAGAAGTCATCGTTGAATATGCAGGAGTCAGTATGGATCTCCAGGTCCCGCTTCTGATTATTGATCTAAGAGGAGTCTCAATCATGTCTGCATTATTCGCGAACCGTAGGGTGACACACTTAAGGGTTGTCGGACACCATTTAGGAGCACATATGTTCCAGACAAAAGGTTTGCAAAGCGCAGGAAATGTTTCGATAGAAACAGGAATTGTTTCGATAGAAACCGGAATTGTTTCGGGTGAAATTGCGAGTGGTTCTGCATGTGATATTGAAATGTTGCAAGGGGTTTTATGTGAATGTTTGTTAATTAAATTAATTAACAAAATTCTGAATAAAATAAATAAAAGAGTTTTATTAATTGAGAGTTGCATTTAATTTGGTGGAAATTAAATACATGTGAGTGGGATTTTGGGTGGAGGCCATGTTTATGTGAGTGGAGGTTCACCACATGAATGAAGGAGGAGAGTCCCCCTCATGCACCGGCTATGGGAGGGGAGGGGTCTCCCTCCCTCCTATATAAAGCCCCCCTCTCCCCTCTCACAAAACACACCTACTCGTGAAGGATCTCTCTCCCCCTCTAGATATTTCCCCATGGTCTCGGATTAGCGAGCTACATGTTCCCGGTGGCCTTGCGTCTGGAAGAAGTTGCTGCTTCCGCTGATTCGCTGGAGCGAGGAGGTGGAGGTTGTCCGGTGGCTTGAACGTGTGTGCGAGGACGGATGCGCTGCTGATTTGCGGCGCTCGGACTTCCACACGATCTTGAGATCGGCAAGCATACGACTACATCAACCACGAGTTCCTACTCGTTAACAAAACTCGTTGTCTTCGAGGGTAAGTTCTCCATGGATGTATGTCCACCTGTTGCTCTGTATCTAGTAGATAGATCTTGGAGTATGATTCTCATCGTAGGAAATTTTTTGTTTTCTATGCTGCGGACCCAACAGTGGCATCAGAGCCTGATCTATGCGTAGATGCTTTGCACGGGTAGTACACATATGTTTATATGTGGGCGATGATGATCATGTTATTGCATCTTCTATGTACTTTGGATATTGGTGGCATAGTGGGATGAAGCGGCCCGGACCAACCTTACATGTCATCGTACATGAGACCGGTTCCACGACTGACATGCAACTAGTTTTGCATAAGTGGCTAGCGGGTGTCTGTCTCTCCTACTATAGTCAATATCTGATTTTCAACGAGTTGCAAATAACTTGGTTATCCTCGTTGTGGTTCATGTTCGTAGGTAAGACCGGTTCTATCTCCGAAAGCACTAAGCCACGTAAAACTTACAATTGATAAATTAGAGGCGTCTAGTTTAGATCGTTGCTGGGCTAGTGTCTTGATATGGTATTGTTGTAAGTAGATGTATGATAGATACTCTTACAACTCACTTAACGTGTTAGTTCCATAGACCTTGGCCTTACACACAAAGGAATGATAGAGATCATACCACGATGCAAATGATAGAGATCAAATGCATGGACCATATCACCTCGCTTCACACATTAGATGTTAGCATCTTATATTGCTAGTTTGGCGCTTTTGGTAGCATTATAAGATGATCCCTCATTTAGATATCAAGATAAAATATGTTCTTCCTTAAGTATGCACCGTTTTGTGGATCGTGTTTTGAGGCATCACGTGATGATGGTGTTCTCGACTCACGCTTTCATACAGGTGTAAGACAGTTTACACCTTGAATACTAAGGTTCTTACTTGACGAGCCTAGCATGTACAGACATGGCCTCGGAACACGGACCGAAAGGTTAAGCATGAGTCATATAGTTGATATGATGCCCATATAGATGCTCGCCTTTGAATCTACACCGACTCACGTGATGATCGGACTTGGTGTAGTGGATTTGGTTCATGTAATCACCAAAAGGACACGAGGGATGTCGTTTTTGAGTGGGAGTTCATTAGTAATTTGGATTAGTTGAACTCAATCTATCATAAACTTAGTCTAAATAAACTTTACAAATTCTGTTGTAGATGGCACCACCTGCTTTTAATTTCAATGTGTTCATGGAGAAAGAGAAACTTGCTGCGAATGGTAGCAACTTCACCAACTGGGCTATGAATTTGAGGATTTTCCTCACTGCTGCACAAAAGCAATATGTGCTAGAGGCGCCGCTAGGCCCCCCACCATCTCCTGATGCCCCTGACGAGGAAAAGAATGTCTATGTGACTCGTCAGGAGGACCACAACTTAGTTCATTGCGGCATACTGTATGGGCTAGAGCCAGAACTTCGAAAACGTTTCGAAAATGGCAATGCCTTTGATACCATGGGAGAATTGAAAATGATTTTTGATACCCATGCTGCCATAGAGAGTTATAATGCTTCTGAAAAGTTCTTTAGCTGCATGATGGAAGAAAACAGCTCCGTTAGTGAGCACGTACTCAAAATATGCAGTGCGCCGATAAGCTTGTGTCCTTGGGAATAACGATTCCCATTGACTTAGGCATACATCATGTTCTCCAATCTCTGCCACCTAGCTACAAGAGCTTCATGATGAACTATAATATGCAGGGCATGAAGAAGTCTCTTCCCGAGCTTCTATCAATGCTTAAGACTGCAGAAGTGGAGATTAGGAAAGAACATCAAGTGTTGATGATCAATAAGACCACCGGTTTCAAGAAGGACAAGAAAGGCAAGCGAAGGGAAGAAGGCGGCAAATGCATTGCCGCTGAAAAAACCCCAGCTGGCCCTAAGTCCGACACCAGTGCTACTATTGCAAGGGATCGCCATTGGGCGAATCGCCCCAAGTATTTGGCGGACAAGAAGGCGGCAAGGCAAACAAAGGTATATGTGATATACATGTTATTGATGTGTACTTGACTAGTACTCGCAGAGCACCGGGTATTTGATACGGATCGGTTGCTAATATATGTAACTTCGGTTCGGGGTTGTGGAACAAGCGACGGCTAGCAAGGGATGAGGTCACGATGCGAATTGACAATGGATCAAGAGTTGATGTGATCGCCGTCGGAACGCTGCCTCTCCATATGCCGTCGGGATTAGTTATAAACCTGAATAATTCTTATTTGGTGCCTGCACTGAGCATGAACATTGTATCCGAATCGTGTTTGATGCAAAGTGGTTATTCGTTTAAGTCTGAAAACAATGGTTGTTCGATTTATATGAATAATATCTTTCATGGTCATGCACCTGTGTTGAATGGTTTATTTCTGTTGGATCTCGATAGTAGTATTACGCATATTCATAATGTTGATGCTAAAAGGATTAAACTTGATAATGATATATCTGCATATATGTGGCAATCGCCGTCTAGGTCATATTGGCGTTAAGCATGAAGAAACTCCATTCGATGGACTTTTGGAATCACTTGATTTTGAATCATTTGATACATGTGAGCCATGCCTTATGGGCAAGATGACTAGAACGGCATTTTCGGTTCAATGGAGCAGGCGACGATTTATTGGAAATCATACATCTTGATGTGTGTGGACCAATGAGTGTGTTTGTGAGGTGGATATCGTTATTTTGTTACTTTCACGGATGATTTGAGTAGATACGGGTATATCTATTTGATGAAACATAAGTCGAAACCTTTGAAAATTCAAATTATTTCAGAATGAAGTGGAAAATCATCGTAATGAAAGATCAAATTTCATGGTCCACCATGGAGGAGAGTATCTTAATTACGAGTTTAGCACACATATGAAAGACGTGGAATAGTTTCACAACTCACGCTGCCGGAACACCACAACGTAATGGTGTGTCGAACGTCGTGTCGTACTTTATTGGATATGGTTCGATCTATGATGTCTCTGACTTGCTGTCATTTTAGGGTTATGCACCGAAACCGCTGCATTCACTTTAAATAGGGCACCATCTAAATCCGTTGAAAAGACACGTCAGATGAATTATGGTTTGGAAACAAACCTAAGCTGTCATTATTAAAGTTTGGGGATGCGATGTTTATGTGAAGAAACTTCAACCAGATAAACTTCGAACCCAAAGCGGAAAAATGCGTCTTCATAGGATACCCTAAGGAAGCGATTGGGTATACCTTCTATCCAGATCCGAGGGCAAGGTCTTTGTTGCCAAGAATGGATCCTTTCTTGAGAAGGAGTTTCTCGCGAAAGGTGTGAGTAGTCGGAAGGTAGAACTCGAAGAGGTTATTGAACCTTCTCTTCATAAAATGGCGAGTAGCATAGCACCGGAAGTTGTTTCGGAGTTGACTTCACCTAATGAAGAGAGAGCTAATGATATTGATCATGAAACTCCGAAAGAGGACACTACCGAACCTCACAGGTCAAGCGGTGACACGTGCAGCTCTGAACATGCGGCAATCCTGTTATGAATTTCATGATTGATGAAATAGATGACCCTGCGATGTATGAAGAAGCGATGATGAGCCCTGATTCCAACAAATGGCTAGAAGCCATGAAATCCGAGATGGAATCCATGTACGAAAACCAGGTTTGGACCTTGGTGGACTTACCTCACGATCGAAAGGCCGTTGAGAATAAATGGATTTTCAAAGAAAAGCGATCTTGATGGTAATGTAACCATCTATAAGGCTCGACTTGTCGCAAAGGGGTTTCGACAAATTCAAGGAGTTGACTATGATGAGACATTCTCTCTCGTAGCGATGCTTAAGTCGGTTAGGATTATGTTAGCAATTGCTGCATATTTCGATTATGAAATATGGTAGATGGATGTCAAAACTGCGTTCCTCAATGGGAATATTGAAGAAGAGTTGTATATGATACAACCTAAGGGTTTTGTTGATCCTAAGGATGCTGATAAGGTGTGCAAACTTCAGCGATCCATCTATGGACTGAAGCAAGCATCCCGGAGTTGGAATCTCCGCTTTGATGAGGTGATCAAAGAGTTTGGATTTGTCCAAACTTATGGAGAGGCTTGTATTTACAAGAAAGTGAGTGGGAGCAATGTGGCATTTCTGATATTATATATGGATAACATATTATTAATTGGAAATGATATAGATCTTTTAAACAGTGTTAAAAGTTATCTAAACAACAAATTTTCGATGAAGGACCTTGGTGAAGCTTCATATATATTAGGCATTAAAATCTATAGAGATAGATCAAGACGCCTAATTAGGCTATCGCAGAGTACATACCTTGATAAGATATTAAAGAAGTTTAATATGGACGGAAGTAAGAAGGGGTACTTACCTATGTTGCAAGGCAAGACATTGAGTAAGACTCAAAGTGCGGCTACGGCGGAAGAAAGAGAGATAATGGATAAGATCCCCTATGCCTCAGCCATAGGCTCTATAATGTATGCCATGCTATGTACAAGACCGAATGTGGCACATGCTATTAGTTTGAATAGTAGGTACCAATCTGATCCAGTTGAACCTTTGGATAGCGGTCAAGAATATCCTTAAGTACTTGAGAAGAACTAAGGATATGTTTCTTGTATATGGAGGTGAAGAAGAGCTAGTCGCTAAGTGTTATGTCGATGCTAGCTTTGACACTGATCCGAATGACTCTAAGTCTCAATCCGGATACGTATTTCTCTTGAGCAGACAGCGGTTAGTTGGAGGAGTTCCAAACAACCTGTGGTGGCTGGATCAACAACGGGCGGAATATGTTCTTGCTTGAGCGGCACAGAAGCGTTGGATGAAGGAGTTCATAACGGAACCAGGTGTGGTTCCTAGTGCGTTGGACCCAATGGTGATCTATTGTGACAATAATGGAGCCATAGCCAACGCCAAGGAACCAAGGTCTCACAAGAATTCCAAGCATATTAAGCGCCGGTTTCACTCCATCCGCGAGCATGTCAAGGATGGAGATATAAAGATTTGTAAAGTGCACACGGACCTGAATGTAGCAGATCCGTTGACTAAAGTACTCCCTAGGGCAAAACATGATCAACACCAGAACTCCATGGGTGTTTGATTTATCACTATATAAACTATATTGCTGTCTCTAGTGCAAGTGGGAGACTGAAGGAAATATGCCCTGAGAGGCAATAATAAAGTTATTATTATGTATTCCTTGTATATGATAGATGTTTATTTTGCATGCTATAATTGTATTGATAGGAAACATCAATACATGTGTGTTTAATAAACAAAAAGGGTTCCTAGTTATGACTCTCTTATAGACTAGCTTGTTGATTAACAAGATGATCTAGGTTTCCTGATCATGGACATTGGATATTGTTAATAACAAGGTCACAGCATTTGTGAAATGATGTGATGAACATTCATCCGAAGTATAGCATTACGATCAAGTCATTATGTTTATATTGCTATAACATCATACAAAGTAGTCTTAGTCCTTAGACCATGAGATCATGTTAATTGCTAACACCGGAAGAGTATCTTGATAACATCAAACGTCACACCGTAGAGGTGACTATAAAGGTGGGTTCAGTGCTATGAAGGTGTTATGTTGAGGCTCATGGATCAAGAGTGGAATTTGTCAATCCCGATGACGGATAGATATACTCTGGGCCCTCTCGGTGATATCACATTAAGATAGCTTGCAAGCAAGTGATGTGATCACTAGAATGTTATATCACAGGAACGAGAAAAGAGTGCATGTACGTGAGATCAAACTAGGTATTTGGATACCGATGATCGAATCTCGGACATGTATTATATCATGAGACAAAGGGATTAAATTGCTGACGTTAAAGGTTCTCACGATCACGAAGTCATCGTTGAATATGCGTGATCGGTATGGATCTCCAGTCCGCTCGATTATTGATCTAAGAGGAGTCTCAATCATGTCTGCATTATTCGCGAACCATAGGGTGACACACTTAAGGGTTGCCGGACACCATTTAGGAGCACATATGTTCTAGACAAAAGGTTTGCAAAGCGCAGGAAATATTTCGATAGAAACAGGAATTGTTTCGATAGAAACCGGAATTGTTTCGGGTGAAATTGCGAAACCGGTTACGCATGTGATATTGAAATGTTGCAAGGGGTTTTATGTGAATGTTTGTTAATTAAATTAATTAACAAAATTCTGAATAAAATAAATAAAAGAGTTTTATTAATTGAGAGTTGCATTTAATTTGGTGGAAATTAAATACATGTGAGTGGGATTTTGGGTGGAGGCCATGTTTATGTGAGTGGAGGTTCACCACATGAATGAAGGAGGAGAGTCCCCCCTCATGCGCCCGGCTATGGGAGGAGGGTCTCCTCCCTCCTATATAAAGCCCCTCTCCCTCTCACAAAACACACCTCCTCGTGAAGGATCTCTCTCTCCTCTAGATATTCCCCATGGTCTCGGATTAGCGAGATACATGTTCCAGTGGCCTTAAATGCGGAAGGAGTTCTTGCTTCCGCTGATTACTGGAGCGAGGAGGTGGAGGTTGTCCGGTGGCTTGAACGTGTGTGCGAGGACGGATGCGCTGCTGATTTGCGGCGCTCGGACTTCCGCACGATCTTGAGATCGGCAAGCGTACGACTACATCAATCACGAGTTCCTACTCGTTAACAAAACTCGTTGTCTTCGAGGGTAAGTTCTCAATGGATGTATGTCCACCCGTTGCTTTGTATCTAGTAGATAGATCTTGGCATATGGTTCTCATCGTAGGAATTTTTTGTTTTCTATGCTGCGGACCCAACAGCCTTCCGGCTCTGCGGCCGCTGCGGGCTTGTCCTTCACACAAGAGCATCCCCACACTGATGTCGAGCACGGCCTTGACTCGCAACATCTCGCTGACAGCCAAGTGGATGAAGAAGCCGGCGATGACCAGACATAGGGTGAAGAGGAAGAGGAAGCCGAAGACAGCACCAATGACCGAGCTCCGCATCAAGTGGACCGTCCTTGAAGAAGAATGCCTCACCGAAGCATGGAAGTCGGTGAGCCTCGACGCAATCACCGGTGCAAATCAAAACTCGGAGAACTATTGGAGGCGTATCAAGATTGCGTTCGATGAGCGCAACCTAATGGATCTATTCTTCAAGAAGGTCCACATAGATTGCGGTGAGAAGGCCATGGCGAACCATTGGGGGTTGTGCAACTAGCGTGTAGCAAATGGCATGGGATCCAAGAGGAAATCGAGCATCTCCCAGTAAGCGACGGCAACATGGACGACAAGGTAAAGCAATTCACCAACCCATCGCCAACTTCATTCCATGTTTATGACTGACACTTTGCCTTGCAGCTAGACCATGCTCTCGGCATGTATCGCGACGACACAAAGACCGAGTTCAGGTTCCACCATGTGTTCCACGGGATCGAGAAGTGCCAGAAGTGGTTGGACACTCGCTTGACACTCGCAAAGGCCAAGGAAGGCGTCTACAACCTCGAAGCGCCACCCCCAGCTGCCACCGAAGGCCGGCCAGAGCTCGGCCAGAAGAAGGCCAAGGCATTGAAGGCTATGGTTCCACCTGCCGAACGGCTTCATGCATCAACCGAGAAGTGCATGGCTCATGCGAAGGCCCATGCCGACAAGAGGGAGGAGAAGTCTGAAGAAAGGTGGACCCAGTTGCTGCAGAACCAAGGCATCAAGCTTGAACTGCTCAAGGCCAACTTTGTCGCGAAGAAGAGTTACACGGACCTGGCCTTACTCATGGGTGGGGAAGACACATCGGCGATGTGCCCCCAGGTCAAGGCATGGTATACGGCACACCGCAAAGCTATTCTGGACGAGGATCTCCCCGCCACAGGCACGACACCCACGCCGAGCCCTGTGCCAACACTCTATGCCACCATTGTGTCGCCGAGCTCTGCCACAACTGCTATGGCGGAGGCGCCATTGGCTGCTACGGTGGAGGAGTCTATCCCGGTGGACGAGTGATTTTTTTTACTAATTTGAAAGCTGAACCTGTGCTGCTTGCTTGTGATCGTCGAACTGCGTGTTTGCGTGAGAGTATGTGTTGTTTTTTGGACGGGAAAAAGAATGTTCAATTTTATGTCATCGATTTCTGAGTTTGCTTGGAAACGCAAGTGGGATTTGTTTGGAAACGCAAGTGGAAAACTGAGCGTATGAAAGTGTCATCTTCGACGCCAAATAGTCGTGGAATTTCAGCCGGGAACTCCAACAAGTGAAGGTGCTCTGACAAAGAGATACGCAGATCCTCAAATCATTTCTAGACAAAGACATCGGTAGAGATTTATGGCATGTGACATCGTAGTCACGATGGGAGAAATCCAAGTGTAGGGGACCTCTACCCCAAAACTAGAAATGCTACACGCACACAAGGAAGAAAGGGCAGCGCTTATTGTAGATTTTTGACAACTACAGCGTATAACCGTATTTTGCAACGGGTGACTCTAAAGACAAACGGCATTGTCTGGATAAATAATTAAACTAGCGCGCTTGATGGTTCGACGAAAGCATCTAATGGTAGCATATGACTAAATAAAGTAAAATTCATGAAATCGTTTTTTGTCCAAAACATGACTAACATGATGACGAGAAAATTCTGGCCGTGCATGGGATTTTGAAAAGAAAAGGAAAAAAAAATCCTAGAAGCACGAACAACATGGCACTTTCTTTATGAAGGAGCAAGTTGGACCAAGATTTTTGTGAGATACTCCCTCCGTTTCAAAATATAAGATGTTTTAGCTTTGTGAAAAGAATATATCTAAACCTTTTTTAGTTTGTAGGTTCACTCCAAAACTACATAAACCCACACACTAAAAAAGGTCTAGATACACTTCTTTTATAAAACTAAAACATCTTATATTTTAAAACGGAGGGCTTATATGAGATATGAGGACGTGGATGTCCAAAAGTCGTGGAAAAGTATGAAAACTTTGACAACATTGTTACAAGACATAGAAAAGGACAACAATGATAGTGTGCCTCTTAATCAACGAAAAAAATAGCGCGCTATTTACTTTTGCGCTGCCTCTCTTCAAACGCTACTGAAGTTATAGCGCGCTAATAGCGTGCTATTTTTTAAAATAGCGTTTTCAAAAAAATAATAAAATTTGATAGATATAGTCTGTATACTAAGGATTTCAGTAGCTAAAAAATTGTGGAAAGTAATACATGCATAGCTAATTACCCAGTGATGACCAAATGACAGAGTTCGGATCAAAATGATCACCAAATTCAAAATAAAGGACATATATTTTTCAGACAGTCATATAAAGTGGTCGCGTTCCTTCAAGAAACCAGTACATCTACACAGTGTTGCATCTATATCACTAATTCAGCTAATTAGTAATTACTACATCAGTACATCACTATATCTACAATACTAAATGCTAGACTATCAGGAGGAGGTTCTAAACTTAGTAACTTACCCGATGGCTGTCTTCTTTGGGGCGAGGCAGACATCGTACCCGTTCCGGTGCTCTCCAAGATGGAGGAGAAGTGGAGATCCACGGGGCTGAAGCTAGGCGGGGTATCGCTTGCTGTGGTGTTGCTAGCTACACTCCTTTTGGTCGGGGACATGCCGGATGGAGGCGGCCGGTCGGTCGGAGCCGGAGAATATGAAGGGAGATGCTACAGCTTGCAGCCGCTACCACCGTCGCGTGGTGGGGAATTGGATGCGACATGGGGCTGGGAGTTGGGTGAGTTAGGTTTGTTGACTCGTGCGGGCTGAATGGGCCAGATGGATGCCGATATTTTCAAGTTTTTTTATAGCGCGCTATTACGTTATAGCGTATAGCGTGTTTAGCGCCATTTAGCACCGCTAAAACACGATTAGCGTCATAGCGAGCATATTATGCATAGCGTAGCGTTTGCCTCTCGAATACGCTATAGCGGCGCTATAGCGCGCTATTTTTTTCATTGCTCTTAATACACATAGTGATTAAAAATAGATACTCCTAGATCATATTGTAAGCATCCACAGTAATATTTTTGTATATTTTCTCTATGTATATTTGCTGAATCTTTATTAAAAGCTTTGTTGCATAGTAAATACATGATTTGCCACTGCCAGTATTGTAAAACTACATCTTTTGGATGTCTATTTAGCAAAATCTCTACCAAAGGTTTTTCATAAAAGTTTCTTGTGCATGTAAAACTGCATTATATAAATAAAAAGGTATAATACGTATAGAACTTTAAGTTTTCTAAAAGAATTTATAGAGAAAGATTGAATTTGTTTAAATTAGTTGAAATCATAAATTAAATTGATGTAAAATTATCATATATTTGACGAACATAAATTGGTGATGTGAATAGTTGGATGGAAGAAAATAGATGACGTAGATTGGTTTTCATGTAAAATACACTATTATAAATAATTGTTAGTGGGATGACATGGATTTTTGAGTGGCTATTAAAGTAGGTGATGTGGATAGCTTGCATGTTGAGATAGAATAGTTAGTGGGGGTCTACTTTATAAGAAGATATAGATAATGATTCATCTTGTCAAACCACTCTTTGTTCACAGGATGGTTTTGTTTAACCAACTTTGTTCTACTTTTGTGGCCATATTGTTTTTTGCATCGAGCTATATAAAATAGATCCTCTGTAACAAAGTTTAGCAACCATGAAGTGAGTAAAGTTTAGCAACCATGAAGTGAGTAATATCTTTCTCATTTTTTGCATGTCCTCTTCTTCATGGAGTTTTACCTAACAAAACCTAAGAAACTTTTGGTTGATTAGAGGATCTCCACTCGGGATCCTCAAACCCTCCCTCCCCCCCCCCTCAAAGGCCTATGAGGGTCGCCGACGCAAAAAACGCGCCCAGCCACGGCCCTCATTTCAGAATTTCCGCCGACGTGGTTCAATTATTTAGCCGGTGGCCCCAGGCGAAACCCAATGTACAGGGAGGCAAGCGGGGGCGTCGGTGCATCGAGAAAACATTGCGGGCCAGCCTTGTCGGTGACAAACGGCCATAAATCCTGTCCTATCCCACCCTTTCGACCCCCCGACCCCCTGGCGGCCGCGACCACCCCTACCTCGCCGTCGGGAACCCGTCTCCGGTAGCACTCCCCACCGCCAAATAAACCCCTCCACAGCTCCAAACACCCACGCCGCCTCTTCCTCCGTCGTCCTTACGTCCAACTGCTAGTCGGCGAACCTCTGCTCCCACCCGACTTCCTCCTCGCACACAAGGTGCTCGACTATTTGCCAAGGCGATAGACTCGGACGACGAGGAGGTCGTGGCCGCTCTGATGGATGAGGAGGTCACTACGATCAATGCAGCGACGGCCGGGGATGATGAACACTTGTCTATCCTCCTCGCCCTCATGTCCATAATCATCGAGGAGGACAAGATGGTCCATGGCGGCTCGGCGCCTGGACGCTGCAAGAGCAAGCCGAGGCAGAGGATGGAAGGGCACTGCATGTTGTTGAAGGAAATATGCCCTGAGAGGCAATAATAAAGTTGTTATTATATATTCCTTATACATGATAGATGTTTATTTTACATGCTAGAAATGTATTGATTCGGAAACATCAATACATGTGTGTTTAATAAACAAAAAGGGTTCCTAGTCATGCCTCTCTTATAGACTAGCTTGTTGATTAACAGGATGATCAAGGTTTCCTGATCATGGACATTGGGATGTTGTTAATAACAAGGTCACACCATTGGTGGAATGATGTGATGAACATTCATCTGAAGTATAGCATTACGATCAAGTTATTATGTTTATATTGCTATAACATCATACGAAGTAATCTTTATCCTTAGACCATGAGATCATGTTAATTGCTAACACCGGAAGAGTATCTTGATAACATCAAACGTCACACAGTAACAGGGTGACTATAAAGATGGGTTCAGTACTACGAAGGTGTTATGTTGAGGCTCATAGATCAAGAGTGGAATTTGTCAATCCAGATGACGGATAGATATACTCTGGACCCTCTCGATGATATCACATTAGGATAGCTTGCAAGCAAGTGATGTGATCACTAGAATGTTATATCACGGGAACAAGAAAAGAGTGCATGTCGGTAACGAGATCAAACTAGGTATGGAGATACCGATGATCGAATCTCAAACATGTAATATATCGGGAGACAAAGGGATTTAGTTACAAGCGTTAAAGGTTCTCACGATCACAGGAGTCATCGTTGAATGTGTAGGAGTCAGTACGGATCTCTAGGTCCCGCTGCTGATTATTGATCGGAGAAGGGTCTCGATCATGTCTGCATTATTCGCGAACCGTAGGGTGGCACACTTAAGAGTTACCGGACACCATTTTGGAGCACATATGTTTGACAGAAAGAATTGCAAAGCGCAGGAATTGTTTCAATAGAAACCGGAAATTGTTTCGGGTGAAATTGCAGAAGGTGGTTCTGCATGTGATATTGAAATATTGCAAGGGGCTATATATGAATGTTTGTTAATTAAAGTAATTGACAAAATTCTGAATAAATTTAATAAAAAGAGTTTTATTAAATGAGAGAGCATTAAATTTGGAGAAATTTAATGCATTTAAAGTGGAGACTTTAAAAGGGAATGTGAAGAGGCATTTTAATGTGGAGGGGTTACCACCACATGAATGGGGGAGGTGAGGTCACCTCCCCCTGCAACCATGGAGAGAGGGCACCTCCTCCTCCTATAAAAGTCCACCCATTCCTCCTTCATCCTCACACCTCCTTGTGAAGGATCTCTCCCTCTAGAATTATTCCCCATGGTCTCGGATTAGCGAGATACATGTTACCAGTGGCATTTCTTACGGAAGGAGTTGCGCTTCCGCTCACTGGATCGCTGGAGCGAGGAGGTGGAGGTTGTCCGTGGCTTGAAAGCAGGCGTGTGTGCAGTGCGGATGCGCTGCTGAGTTTGGCGCTCGGACTTCCTCACGATCTTGAGATCGGCAAGTGTACGACTACATCAACCACGAGTTCCTACTCGTTAACAAAGCTCGTTGTCTACGAGGGTAAGTTCTCGTTGGATGTATGTCCACCCGTTGCTTTGTACCTAGTAGATAGATCTTGGCGTGTAGTTCACACCGTAGGAACATTTTTATTTTCTATATTGCGGACCCAACAGTGGTATCGGAGCCTGATCTATGCGTAGGTGCTTAGCACGGGTAGTACACATATGGTTGATATGTGGGCGATGATGATCATGTTATTGCATCTTCTATGTATTTTGGATATTGGTGGCATAGTGGGATGAAGCGGCCCGGACCAACCTTACATGTCATCGTACATGAGACCGGTTCCACGACTGACATGCAACTTGTTTTGCATAAGTGGCTGGCGGATGTCTATCTCTCCTACTATAGTCAATATCTGATTTACAACGAGTTGCTAATACTTAGTTATCCTCATTGTGGTTCATGTTCGTAGGTGAGAATGGTTCTATCTCCGAAAGCCCTAAGCCACGTAAAACTTGCAATTGATAAATTAGAGGCGTCTAGTTTAGATCGTTGCTAGGCTAGTGTATTGATATGGTATTGTTGTAAGTAGATGTATGGTAGATACTCTTACAACACAGTCAACGTGTAAGTTCCATAGACCTTGGCCTTACACACAAAGCAATGATAGAGATCATACCATGATGCAAGTGATAGAGATCAAATGCCTGGACCATATCATCTCACTTTACACATTAGATGTTAGCATCTTATACTGCTAGTTTGGCGCGTTTGGTAGCATTATAAGATGATCCCTCATTTAGATATCAAGATAAAAATATGTTCTTCCTTGAGATTGCACCGTTCTATGGATCGTGTTTCGAGACATCACGTGATGATCGGGTGTACTCGAATCTACGCTTTCATAGGAACGGGTGTAAGACAGTTTTACACACGCGAATACTAAGGTTCTTACTTGGCGAGCCTAGCATGTACAGACATGGCCTCGGAACACGGACCGAAAGGTTAAGCATGAGTCATATGGTTGATATGATGCCCATATAGATGCTCGCCTTTGAAGCTATATCAACTCACGTGATGATCGGACTTGATATAGTGGATTTGGTTTATGTAATCACCAAAAGGACACGAGGGATGTTGTTTTTGAGTGGGAGTTCATTAGTAATTTGGATTAGTTGAACTCAATCTATCATAAACTTCGTCTAAATAAACTTTACAAATTCTGTTGTAGATGGCACCACCTGCTTTTAATTTCAATGTGTTCATGGAGAAAGAGAAACTTGCTGTGAATGGTAGCAACTTCACCAACTGGGCTATGAATTTGAGGATTCTCCTCACTGCTGCATAAAAGCAATATGTGCTAGATGCGCTAGGCCCCACCAGCTCTGATGCCTGACGAGAAAAGAATGTCTATGTGACTCGTCAGGAGGACCACAACTTAGTTCATTGCGGCATACTGTATGGGCTAGAGCCAGAACTTCGAAAGCGTTTCGAAAATGGCAATACCTTTGATACCATGGGAGAATTGAAAATGATTTTCGATACCCATGCTGCCGTAGAGAGTTATAATGCTACAGAAAAGTTCTTTAGCTGCATGATGGAGGAAAACAGCTCCGTTAGTGAGCATGTACTCAAAATGTCTGGGTACGCCGATAAGCTTGTGTCCTTGGGAATAACGATTCCCATTGACTTAGGCATACATCGTGTTCTCCAATCTCTTCCACCTAGCTACAAGAGCTTCGTGATGAACTATAATATGCAGGGCATGAAGAAGTCTCTTCGAGCTTACATCAATGCTTAAGACCGAAGTGGATATTAGGAAAGAACATCAAGTGTTGATGATCAATAGGACCACCGGTTTCAAGAAGGACAATAAAAGGCACAAGGGAAAGAAGGGTGGCAAGTCTGTTGCCACGCTTGAAAAAAACCACAGGCTGGCCCTAAATACGAAAGTGCTATTATTGCAAGGGGACTGGCCATAGGAAGCACAACTGCCCCAAGTATTTGGCGGACACGAAGTCCAGCAAGGCAAACAAAGGTATATGTGATATACATGTTATTGATGTGTACTTGACTAGTACTCGCAGTAGCACCTGGGTATTTGATACGGGATCGGTTGCTAATATATGTAACTCGGTTCAGGGGCTACGGAACAAGCGACAACTAGCAAGGGATGAGGTCAGGATGCGGGTCGGGAATGGATCAAGAGTTGATGTGATCGTCGTCGGGACGCTACCTCTCCATTTGCCATCGGGATTAGTTATAAACCTAAATAATTGTTATTTGGTGCCTGCACTGAGCATGAACATTGTATCCTAATCGTGTTTGATGCAAAGTGGTCATTCCTTTAAATCTGAAAACAATGGTTGTTCGATTTATAAGAATGATATCTTTTATAGTCATGCACCTATGTTGAATGGTTTATTTCTATTGGATCTCGATAGTAATATTACGCACATCCATAATGTTAATGCTAAAAAGATTAAACTTGATGATGATATGTCTACATATATGTGGCACTGCCGTCTAGGTCATATTGGCGTTAAACGCATGAAGAAACTCCATTCTGATGGACTTTTGGAATCACTTGATTTTGAATCATTTGATACATGTGAGCCATGCCTTATGGGCAAGATGACTAGAACGCCGTTTTCCGGTTCAATGAAACGGGCGACAAATCTATTGGAAATCATACATACTAATGTGTGTGGACCAATGAGTGTGTCGGCTCGAGGTGGATATCGTTATTTTGTTACTTTCACGGATGATTTGAGTAGATATGGGTATATCTATTTGATGAAAGACAAGTCTGAAACTTTTGAAAAGTTTAAGGAATTTCAGAATGAAGTGGAAAATCATCGTAATAGAAAGATCAAATACGGTCTGACCGTGGAGGAGAGTATCTAAGTTACGAGTTTAGCACACACATGAAAGAGTGTGGAATAGTTTCACAACTCACGCCTGCTGGAACACCACAACGTAATGGTGTGTCGGAACGTCGTAATCGTACCTTATTGGATATGGTTCAATCTATGATGTCTCTGACTGACTTACCTCTGTCATTTTGGGGTTATGCACTGGAAACAGCTGCATTCACTTTAAATCGGGCACCATCTAAATCCGTTGAAATGACACCGTATGAATTATGGTTTGGAAACAAACCTAAGCTGTCATTTCTTAAGGTTTTGGGATGCGATGTTTATGTGAAGAAACTTCAACCGGATAAACTCGAACCCAAAGCGGAAAATGCATGTTCATAGGATACCCTACGGAAACAATAGGGTATACCTTCTATCACAGATCCGAGGGCAAGGTTTTTGTTGCCAAGAATGGATCCTTTTTTGAGAAGGAGTTTCTCGCGAAAGGTGTGAGTAGTCGGAAGGTAGAACTCGAAGAGGTTATTGAACCTTCTCTTCATGGAATGGCGAGTGGCGCAGCACGGGAAGTTGTTTCGGAGTTGACTTCACCTGATGAAGAGAGAGCTAATGATAATGATCATGAAACTCCGAAAGAGGACACTACCGAACCTCACAGGTCAAGTAGGACACGTGCAGCTCCTGAACTGTACGGCAATCCTGTTGTGAATTTCATGGTTTATGAAATGGATGACCCTACGACGTATGAAGAAGCGATGATGAGCCTAGATTCCAACAAATGGCTAGAAGCCATGAAATCCGAGATGGAATCCATGTACAAGAACCAAGTTTGGAACTTGGTGGACTTACCTCACGACCGAAAGTGTGGAGAATAAATGGATTTTCAAAAGGAAAACTGATGCTGATGGTAATGTGACCATCTATAAGGCTCGACTTGTCGCAAAGGGGTTTCGACAAATTCAAGGAGTTGACTACGATGAGACATTCTCTCCCGTAGCGATGCTTAAGTCAGTTAGGATTATGTTAGCAATTGCTGCATATTTCGATTATGAAATATGGCAGATGGATGTCAAAACTGCATTCCTCAATGGTGAGATTGAAGAAGAGTTGTATATGATACAACCTAAGGGTTTTATCGATCCTAAGGATGCTAATAATGTGTGCAAACTTCGGCGATCCATCTATGGACTGAAGCAAGCATCACGAAGTTGGAATCTCTGCTTTGATGAGGTGATCAAAGAGTTTGGATTTGTCCAAACTTATGGAGAGGCTTGTATTTACAAGAAAGTGAGTGGGAGCAATGTGGCATTTCTGATATTATATGTGGATGACATATTATTGATTGGAAATGATATAGATCTTTTAAACAGTGTTAAAAGTTATCTAAACAGCAAATTTTCGATGAAAGACCTTGGTGAAGCGTCATATATATTAGGCATTAAAATCTATAGAGATAGATCAAGGCGCCTAATTGGGCTATCGCAGAGTACATACCTTGATAAGATATTAAAGAAGTTTAATATGGACGAAAGTAAGAAGGGTTTCTTACCTATGTTGCAAGGCAAGACATTGAGTAAGACTCAAAGTCCGGCTACGGCGGAAGAAAGAGAGATGATGGATAAGATCCCCTATGCCTCGGCCATAGGCTCTATTATGTATGCCATGCTATGTACAAGACCGGATGTGGCACATGCTATTAGTTTGACTAGTAGGTACCAATTTAATCCAGGTTCAGAACACTGGATAGTGGTAAAGAACATCCTCAAGTACTTAAGAAGAACTAAGGATATGTTTCTCATATACGGAGGTGAAGAAGAGCTAGTCGCTAAGTGTTATGTCGATGAGATTTGACACCGATCCGGATGACTCTAAGTCTCAATCCGGATACGTATTTATCTTGAACGGAGCAGCAGTTAGTTGGAGGAGTTCCAAACAACCTGTGGTGGCTAGATCAACAACGGAGGCGGAATATGTTGCTGCTTCAGAAGCGGCGCAGGAAGCAGTTTGGATGAAAGAGTTCATTACGGAACTGGGTGTGGTTCCCAGTGCGTTGGACCCGATGGTGATCTATTGTGACAACAATGGATCCATAGCCAACGCAAAGGAACCAAGGTCTCATAAGAATTCCAAGCATATTAAGCGCCGGTTTCACTCCATCCGCGAGCATGTCAAGGATGGAGATATAAAGATTTGTAAAGTACACACGGACCTAAATGTAGCAGATCCGTTGACTAAAGTTCTCCCTAGGGAAAAACATGATCAACACCAGAACTCCATGGGTGTTAGATTTATCACTATGTGAACTAGATTATTGTCTCTAGTGCAAGTGGGAGACTGAAGGAAATATGCCCTGAGAGGCAATAATAAAATTGTTATTATATATTCCTTATACATGATAGATGTTTATTTTACATGCTAGAAATGTATTGATTCGGAAACATCAATACATGTGTGTTTAATAAACAAAAAGGGTTCCTACTCATGCCTCTCTTATAGACTAGCTTGTTGATTAACAGGATGATCAAGGTTTCCTAATGATGGACATTGGATGTTGTTAATAACAAGATCACACCATTGGTGGAATGATGTGATGAACATTCATCCGAAGTATAGCATTACGATCAAGTCATTATGTTTATATTGCTATAACATCATACGAAGTAATCTTTATCCTTATACCATGAGATCATGTTAATTGCTAACACCGGAAGAGTATCTTGATAACATCAAACGTCACACCGTAACAGGGTGACTATAAAGATGGGTTCAGTACTACGAAGGTGTTATGTTGAGGCTCATGGATCAAGAGTGGAATTTGTCAATCCAGATGACGGATAGATATCTGGGCCCTCTCGGTGATATCACATTAGGATAGCTTGCAAGCAAGTGATGTGATCACTAGAATGTTATATCACGGGAACAAGAAAAGAGTGCATGTCGGTAATGAGATCAAACTAGGTATGGAGATATCGATGATCGAATCTCGGACATGTAATATATCGAGAGACAAAGGGATTTAGTTACAAGCGTTAAAGGTTCTCACGATCACAGGAGTCATCGTTGAATGTGTAGGAGTCAGTACGGATCTCTAGGTCCCGCTGCTGATTATTGATCGGAGAAGGGTCTCGATCATGTCTGCATTATTCGCGAACCGTAGGGTGGCACACTTAAGAGTTACTAGACACCATTTTGGATCACATATGTTTCTGCATTTAAAGAATTGCAAAGTGCAGGAATTGTTTCAATAGAAACCGGAAATTGTTTGGGTGAAATTGCGAAGGTGGTTACGCATGTGATATTGAAATATTGCAAGGGGCTATATGTGAATGTTTGTTAATTAAAGTAATTAACAAAATTCTGAATAAATTTAATAAAAAGAGTTTTATTAAATGAGAGAGCATTAAATTTGGAGAAATTTAATGCATTTAAAGTGGAGACTTTAAAAGGGAATGTGAAGAGGCATTTTAATGTGGAGGGGTTACCACCACATGAATGGGGGAGGTGAGGGGTCACCCCCATGCGCTGCCATGGAGAGAGGGCATCCCTCCTCCTATAAAAGGCCACCCATTCCCTCCTTCATCCTCACACCTCCTTGTGAAGGATCTCTCTCCCCCTCTAGAATTATTCTCCCATGGTCTCGGATTAGCGAGATACATGTTCCCGGTGGCATTTCGTCTGGAAGGAGTGGCTGCTTCCGCTGGATCGCTGGAGCGAGGAGGTGGAGGGGTTCCGGTGGCTTGAACGTGTGTGCGAGTGCGGATGCGCTGCTGAGTTGCGGCGCTCGGACTTCCTCACAATCTTGAGATCGGCAAGTGTACGACTATATCAACCATGAGTTCCTACTCGTTAACAAAGCTCGTTGTCTACGAGGGTAAGTTCTCGTTGGATGTATGTCCACCGTTGCTTTTACCTAGTAGATAGATCTTGGCGTGTAGTTCACACCATAGGAAATTTTTTGTTTTCTATGCTGCGGACCCAACAGTTGTATGTAGACTACTTCGCCGATGATCTAGTGCACAACGATGTCACATTCCGCCGCTGTTTCAGGATGAGCAGGAAGCTCTTCCTAAAGATCGTCGAGAAGCTGAGGGAGTTCAATGACTACATCAAGCTGAAGAGGGATGTCGTCGGTATGCTTGGCTTCTCCACTATCTAGAAATGCACAGTTGCCCTTCGGATGGTAGCATATGGAATGCCTGGAGACACACAGGACGACTACATGCGCATGACCGAGTTCACGGCCATTGATTGCATGTATAGGTTTTGCAGGGCAATTGTGGCGGTGCTTGGCGACACATATCTGTGCACACCCAATGAAGACGACATTTGCTTTCTGCTGGCATGTAACACGTATGAGAGGGTTCCCTGGGATGTTTGGAAGCATCGACTGTATGCACTGGGCATGGAAGAACTGTCCATTTGCAAACCAGGGCATGTACAAGGGCCACAAAGGAGCATGCAGTGTGGTTCTTGAGACAGTGGCTAATAAGGATCTTTGGATTTGGCATGCTTTCTTCGGGATGGCAGGATCTCACAATGACATCAACATGCTCCAATGCTCGGATGTGTTTGCCAAGCTTGTTTCAGGAAATTCTCCTCCTATGGCTTATGAGATTAATGGCCACCAATATGACAAGGGCTACTATCTGGCTGATAGCATCTATCCAAAGTGGTCAACATTTGTCAAGACCATTTCAAATGCAGTGCCTGGAGAGAAGAAAGCTTGGTTTGCTTAGTGCCAGGAGACTTGCAGGAAAGATGTGGAGAGGGCGTTTGGTGTGCTACAAGTTCGATGCCATTGTTCGGTACCATGCGCTTACATGGTCCAAGGATCAAATGTGAGAGGTCATGACTGCTTGGATCACCTTGCACAACATAATTATCGAGAGCGAGTGGGAGAACCCAGTGTTCGACACTCAACCATACTATCGCCAAGGTCCTCTTGCAGATATTGATCATCAGGTGCCTACTGCCTTTGCCTCTTTCCTGGCCAAGCGTTAAGAACTTCGAGACTCCAACACTCATCACCAGCTACAAAATGATTTGATCGAGCATTTGTGGAACCTGAAAGCAGCTCTCTAGTTTGTTGGCTATTGTGATTTAAAAAAATTATGTTCCAATTTGATTGATTGCTTGTGTTGAAATAATTTAGAAAAAAAAATGGCCGGTTTGGGTGCACGGCTGGACGCCGGCCGGCACCTATTTCTGATTTCGCGCCGGCGCCCCACCCCCCTACGGGCCAAAAAATAACAGCGCCGGAGCCCGTATGGGGATCACGAGTGGAAATGCTCTTAGCTTTCGAAGATAGAGAAGTTTGACCGCAAACTTCACAGGAGGACTTGTAGTTAGGAACGAGTGTAATATAATGTTGCGTGACTGCGTTTGCACCAAAGTTTATTTTATTTTATTTTCCCAACAAGGATTTCAGTTTTTGATTATTCTGTTAAAATTATTTGGATAAAATTGTACTCCCACGGTTTTGAAAAGATGTCTCAACTCTGTCTAGATTTGTATATATCCGCGTCCGCACACTAAACTGTGTATAGGTACACATTGCTATTTTTTTCAAATAATATATTTTTTAATCAATTACTAGAATAATACATGTAATTTGAAATTTATTAATCTAGCGCGGTTGTGGCACATTATGTGCCGACAACACTGATCGGCACATGGTGTGCGGATAGGTACTCATGTGCACTACTAGGCTCGCATGCATGCATGCATGTTGAGCTAGGTACTAGTCGGCACATGGTGTGCCGATTAGTGTTGTCCGCGCGCACACCGTGTGCCGATTAGTGCGTGTCGGCACACCGTGTGGCACAATCACGCTAGATTTGAAAATTCTAAATTTTATATATTATTCTGTGAATTGATTAAAAAAATGTACTATTTTTCAAAAAAAATAGCCACGTGTATCTACGTAAAGTGTATCTACGTAAAGTTGAGACATTCTTTTTTAGGATGGAGTGAGTATAGTCTTCGCACATTCTCACTATCTCGATAGAATTACCACAGCTGAATATTAATCTATTTGGTGCCAAAAAGAACAAAATTAAACGTGGTGTTTCCGGGAATGTGTATTATTTTTTACTTCCCAGCCACCCTCGTGATGATCTGTCTAGATACTGTACAGATTTTGGTTTGGTACCCATTGCGCTTTCTGGTTTTTTCTCCTCGCAGGGCAGGGGCTGGTTGCGTGGTCCATGCCACGCCATGGGTCGTGGGATAGATAGATAGATAGGTCCGGGTCCCCGCCGAAACGGCTTATTTTCGCACCAACTGGCAGGGCAAATGCCGGGCCGCATTCATGCGGGACCTCGCTAGTGGCAGCAGGCAGGTCATGGGATGGGGTATGCGCGTGAATGAATAAACAACAGGCAACACCGACGGCGGCTGCCATTTGCTTGCGTTGTCCGAACTAATCGTGCGCGCGCGTCTCGTCGCGTTCGAAATGGCTCTGCGTGGGAAGAAAGAATCACGGTTCTATCGTGAGTCGTGAGGCCTCTGTCTGAGCCTGACGGTAAAGCCGTGTCGAGTTGCCGCGGCCGCCAGGTCGTCGACGCGACGTGGACCTTACAACATTTTTTGTGTGCAAACATCTACTTGTACTCCATCCGTCCCAAAATAAATAAGTGACTTGAGTTTGTCTAGATTCGTATGTATCTATATATTAAAACGTGTCTAGATATATTTGAACCTAGACAAATCCACGTCATTTATTTTAAGACGGAGTGAGCAGTATATTTGTAGCATCATCATTTTCAAAATATATCACAACCTTCTGCCGTGGAGCAAACACATTTTGAATATAGAATGCGAATGGACCCACGCGGAAAATTGATCACACGAGTGCTCCATATCTATCCCACGCGGAAAAATATAACACAACTCAAAATTTTAATGCTGGTCTAGAAGTTCTAATCTTGAGTGTAATTATGTGCTCGGTTGGTTCACATGATTTGAAAAGGCACAAAAATAGGAGTAAAAAAAAGCTCAAGTTCGAAAAAATAGGAAAGAAATACTTGAACCGTAATAAACATGTTCAAGCTACATGGTAAAAATACGGGCTTAGAACACTTATTATGTCGCTAAAAACCTACCTCTCATTATTCATCCAATACGAATTCTAAAATAAGGTTCGGTAGGTTGTAAATTGACACATTCTGCCTTGAAACCGAGAGAAATGGGTCACCTTACGTTCTTTTTTCATCCTTTGATTTATTCCTTTTAGTCGAATGAATAAAAAAAATAGTTTTTCTGTAAGATGTACTAGTAGATCTTTTTCTATGAATAATCTATAGATATTTCAAGTGAAACATATACTCGTAAGGAGTAGTTCCATCGGATCTCGTATCCATGTAATAGCACACCAAAGAATGTGCAGTAGTCAAATAAGTGGGAATTATAGTTACTAATTCAGATAAGTATGTGTGTTTATAAATGTTACGACAATTTATGGTCATCCATGGTAGGCCCTTTCTAAATCTAGCCTAATAGTATTTCAAAATGTGAAACTCAGAGCATATGGGTTTACTGGTGTGTTTTATCTGTCAACCTATTTGCCTCTCCAGAAGAACTTTGTACTCTAGCTACAATGCACATTGGTCGTATGTTTTGTGGCCTTTTTCTCGATCTGTTGCCTCACGGTTTTATTTCTTTCTGGCGGTTCGTTAGGTGGAACAGGTCTACGTGGCTACTAGAAAACAACATAACTAATCTAGCTGTGACAGCGTGTCAACTTATTGTGAACCTGAGGTGAACCTGAGGTGCCGTGTCTTATTGCCCATAGCCAATCGACATAGTACTTCTTTGTATTACTTGGCTGGTTTCGCTTTTTCCCTCTCCTCAATATGATTGATCATGTGTGATCACACATCTATCCACAAGGATCGACATGGAAAAATCATGCTTGTGAATTTACCTTTTCAAGAACTCTAGATCTTACTAGCACAAACATCTAGAAGTGTATTGTAAGTTTAATGTAAATTGTGTTGGTTATAAATGGAATGAAGTGAAATATCAAGTTCAAAGCCTTTGCATCAATATCCAACTCCTCGTCTGCACATTACTAATTCATGGACTTAAAACTGTAGTACCACTTTTCCTTGTATTGCACAATTTACGAATGAATAAAAAATATGTAATGTATATGTATGACACATTGTAGGGTTGTTTTGTATTGTACACTTCTCATGCTATAAATTTGTGTCAAACAGCGATATGCAATTTAAACAATAAATATTAAAATTATATATTATTGAAACTAAGAATGGGGAAAATAAAATATTAAATCTCAAACACTACATATGCCATCATCGAGATAAGACAAAACAATTAAACAAAGCTCAACAATAGTATGAATCCGTTGTGACCATATCGTCGTCGAGTGTGCTCCTGATTATTATCACCATTTGTTGAACTTTATCGCGTTTAGTTTAGTTAGTAGATGTGAGCCCCATCGCCAACCATCCATCATGACATGAGTACATATTTCAAATTCAATCGTAATTGTATTACTAGTATAGATTGAGATAAATAATTATTTCAAAGTCAAACAATCTAAATTACTAATATGGCTTGAGATAGATAAAATTATACCTTTTTTCGAGAATTATGTTTATAGATCCTTGTTGAATGAAGCAACACGTCGTTCACATACTAACAAGATTCAAAATGATGCTTAAATAGACATTATTGAAGGGAATATGCCCGAGAGGCAATAATAAAGTGGTTATTATATTATTCCATGTTTATGTTAAATGTTTATTTTGCAGGCTATAATTGTATTGATCGGAAATGTCAATACATGTGTGTTTAATAAACAAAAAGGATTCCTAGTTATGCCTCTCTTATAGACTAGCTTGTTGATTAACAAGATGATTAATTTTTTTTGATCATGGACATTGTATGTTGTTAATAACAAGGTCACAACATTTGTGAAATAATGTGATAAACATTCATCCGAAGTATAGCATTATGATCAAATTTATTATGTTTATATTGCTATAATATCATACGAAGTAATCTTAGTCCTTAGACCATGAGATCATGTTAACTGCTAACACCGGAAGAGTATCTTGATAACATCAAACGTCACACCGTAACAGGGTGACTATAAAGATGGGTTCAGTGCTACAAAGGTGTTATGTTGAGGCTCATGGATCAAGAGTGGAATTTATCAATCCTGATGACAGATAGATATACTCTGGATCCTCTCGGTGATATCACATTAAGATAGCTTGCAAGCAAGTGATGTGATCACTAGAATGTTATATCACGGGAACGAGAAAAGAGTGCATGTCGGTAACGAGATCAAACTAGGTATTTGGATACTAATGATCGAATCTCGGACATGTATTATATCATGAGACAAAGGGATTAAATTACAAGCATTAAAGGTTCTCACGATCACAGAAGTCATCGTTGAATATGCAGGAATCAAGATGGATCTCCAGGTCCACCTTCTGATTATTGATCTGAGAGGAGTCTCAATCATGTCTGCATTATTCGCGAACCGTAGGGTGACACACTTAAGAGTTACCGGACACCATTTTGGAGCACATATGTTTCAGACGAAAGAATTGCAAAGCGCAGGAATTGTTTCGATAGAAACCAGAAATTGTTTTGGGTGAAATTGCAGAAAGTGGTTCTGCATGTGATATTGAAATATTGCAAGGGGTTATATGTGAATGTTTGTTAATTAAAGTAATTAACAAAATTCTAAATAAAAATAATAAAAGAGTTTTATTAAATGAGAGAGCATTAAATTTGGAGAAATTTAATGCATTTAAAGTGGAGACTTTAAAAGAGAATGTGAAGGGGCATTTTAATGTGGAGGGGTTACTGATATCTACGCACTTCTATTCTTGTAGACAGTTGTTGGGCCTCCAACTGCAGAGGTTTGTAGAACAGCAACAAGTTTTCCCTTAAGTGGATTACCCAAGGTTTATCGAACTCAGGAAGGAAGTGGTCAAAGGTATCCCTCTCAAGCAACCCTGCAATCAAGATACAAGAAGTCTCTTGTGTCCCCAACACACCCAATACACTTGTCAGGTGTATAGGTGCACTAGTTCGGCGAAGAGATAGTGAAATACAAGTGGTATGGATATAAGACAACGGTGCTAGGAAATAGCTTGATGATGTGGAAAAGACTAAAGGCAAACTGAAATAACGATGGAAGCAAGCAAACATGTAACAGATCTAGTAGCAAACGGTGTTTCAACGCTTAGAAATAAGGCCTAGGGATCATACTTTCACTAGTGAACACTCTCTCATATAAATATATTCTTCTTTATGATACTACGCTTAACTACTCTCCATCTGGACACTCTAATCGATGGTAGGGCTATAACAGCACACCTCAAAGTAAGTCTTTCCCATCTAGAAAACCCCAAACTGTCACCTTGAGTACTAGATGAGTCCAACAAATACCACAATTTCATAAAGACATCCAACTCCAAATATAACTCATAACAAGTATTTGTAATCTCTAGCCTAAGTGCCACCATGGTGAGCATGCTGTCACTTTCACACACATGGGGAGAGCAGAGATTCATTAAAGCACTTGAGTAGCAAGGTAGATCTATAGATTACAAGCTCGTGATCACAATATGATCATGCATAGAGAGAGAGAGAGATAAACACATAGCTACCGGTAGAACCCTTAGCCTCGAGAGAGAACTACTCCCTCCTCATCATGGGAATCAGCAATGGTGATGGAGATGGCGGTGGAGATCGATGGAGATGGCTCCGGGGGCACTTCCCCATCCTGGCAGGGTGCTGGAACAGAGACTTTCTGTCCCCCGAATCTCCCCTTCGGTGGCGGCGGTGCTGCAGAACTTTTCGTGGCTGGATGCTTGACTATATAGGGTTTTGGTATCGGGAGGCTCTTATAGGCGAAGGAGGCAAGGTCGATGGCCGGCCAGGGGCCCACACCATGCCCTGGCGCGGCCTGGGCTGGCCCACGCCTAGGGGTGGTGTGGCCACCCTATGGCCCCTCTGCGACTCTCCTTCTGGCTCCGTGAGTCTTCCGGGAAAATAGTAACTTTGGCTTTTGTCCCGTCCAATTCCGAGAATATTCATTTTCTAACTTCCTAGAACAAAAAACAGCAGAAAACAGACAACTAGCATTGTGGCATCTTGTTAATAGGTTAGTCCAAGAAATCATATGAAAAGTACTCCAAAGTGTGGACAAAACACAAGAAAGTAGATAAAACCAAGCATGGAATATCAAAAATTATAGATACATTTGCAATGTATCAACATCCCCAAGCTTAACTCTTGCTCGTCCTTGAGTAGGTAAGTGATAAAAAGAAAGAATAATTTTTGAGGTGACATGCACCATCACAATCAAGATCAAACCATTTGCAAGCATTGAAAGCTGGGATCAAAGTACTTCAACATATCATGAAACATATGATGGGTTCGTAGCATGGAAAACAAAAAAATTCTACCGTAAGAACGAACAAAACCCAGATCTAATCTAGATAAAAGCCAAGATCTAATCTATTAGACATGTGCAACGAGATAGATCTGTACTTAACCCTTGTAGTTTCTAAAGCCTTGTTCAAGATCGGATCTCGTGGTTGATGTAGTCGATCACTTGCCGATCTCAAGATCGAGTAGATGATCCTTCCGGCGCCAGCGTTAAGCTGGGCAGACGGTCACACGTGAGTCGAAGGCACCTTCCTCTCCCGTTCCAATGAGCAATGAGGTAGTAGATCTTCTCCACGCAATCCCAGCAGCACGACGGCGTGGTGGTGGTGGTGGAGTAGAGAATTCTGCAGGGCTTCGCCTAAGCTGGAGCAGATGGAAGGAGGAAGAGAGAGGCGGCTAGGGTTTGGAGTGGGAAGGGGCAAGGAGGGGTGGCGCCTCCACCCCTCTATATATAGAGGGAGGGGTGTGGCCTAGGGTTCCCACCCCTAGGCCCACCCCTTAGGTCCGGCGCACTAGGGAGCTTGGGGGGAGAATCCTTCCCTCCCAAGTTTCCCCTTTAAACTCCCCTTATCTTATCTTATCTCGGTTTTCAAATAAACTCCAAGATATCTTCTAGAACCTTCCGGAACATTCTGAAACCTTCTAGAATCCCCATACAAACACTCTGGAACATTTCCTAACTTAGAAAATGATCCCCATTATATGAATCTTATTCTCCGGACAATTCCGGATCTCCTCGTGATGTCCCGGATCCAATCCGAGACTCCGAACAACATTCGGTCTCCAACGCACATTCAATATCTACTTAAAACAACTTCGAACCTTAAGTGTGTCACCCTACGGTTCGTGAATATGTAAACATGATGAAGACACCTCTCCGATCAATAACCATCAGCAGGATCTGGAGATCCATAACGGCTCCCACATACTCAACGATGACTTCGTGATCGATAGAACCATTAACATACGAAACCAATTCCCTTTGTCACGCGATACTCTACTTATCCGAGGTTTGATCGCCGGTATCTCCATACCTAGTTCTACCTTGTTACTGATAAGTACTCTTTACTCGTTCTGTGTTATGCCATCCCTTGTGACCTAGTCACATGCTTGCAAGCTAACTAGATGACATTCCACCGAGAGGGCCCAGAGCATATCTATCCGTCATATGGATGGACAAATCCCAATCTTGGTCCATGCGCTTCAACACATACTTTCAGAATACCTAATGACACCTTTATAACCACCCAGTTACGAAGTGGTGTTTGATGTCATCAAAGTACCCATCCGGTGATGGTGATTAACACAACCTCATGGTCAAAGGATTAGGTTACTATGTATCGAAAGCTTGTAGCAACATGAACTTAATGACTTGATCTTATGCTATGATTACTATGGGTGTGTATGTCCATTACAACATTCTCCTAATGATATAACCTTGTTATTAATGACATCCAATGTCCATGATCAGGAAACCATGACCATCAATTAATCAACAAGCTAGTTTAATAAGAGGCTTACTAGGGACTCTTTTATGTTTACAAAACACACATGTATTAGAGTTTCCTTATAATACAATTATAGCATGGGATGCAAACATTCATCACAAACACAAAGATATAATAATAACCACTTTTATTATTGCCTCTTGGGCATATCTCCAACAGTCTCCCACTTGCACTAGAGTCAATAATCTAGATTACATGGTAGTATACCTAACACCCATGATGCTCGGTGTTGGTCATGCTTTGCTCTAGGGAGAGGTTTAGTCAACGGATCCGCCACATTCAGATCGGTGTGTACTTTGCAAATCTTTATGTCACCATCTGGACATACTCATGAATAGCATGGAAATGTAGCTTGATGTGCTTCTTGCTATGTGACCTTGGCTCTGTGCATTAGCTATGGCACTGTGTTGTCACGATGAGATGGCCATCGGGTCCAACACTAGGAACCACGTCAAGTTCAGTAATGAACTCCTTCATCCATATGGCTTCTTGTGCAGCCTCCGGCGACTATGTATTCGATTCAGTTGAAGATTTCGCCACAACGCTTTGCTTGGCACTCCTCTAGCTCTTGTAGCACCATTCAAAATAAATACGATCCAGACTGTGACTTGAATCATCCGGATCGGTGTTCCAACTAGCATCATCGGTGTAACTATTTACAACAAGTTGTTCATCACTGCATAAGAAAGAACCATATCCTTAGTCCTATTCGGTGCTTAAGGATATTCTTGATCATTGTCCAAAGGCTCCATTCCAGATCACTTTGATATCTCGCTAGTCAAACTAACGCATGTGCTATATCCGTCTTGTACACAACATGGCATACATGATAGAACCTATGGCTGAGGCATAGGAACATTATTCATCTTCTCTATCTTCTCAGAATTGGACCTTGAGTCTTACTCAAGGTCTTACTCGACAACATGGGCACGAACCCTTTCCTGCTCTCTTCCATTCTAAACTTCTTTAGAACTTTGTCCAGGTATGTACTTTGTGAAAGCGCTAGTAGGCGTCTTGATCTGTCTCTATAAATCTTGATGCCTAGAATATATGCCGCTTCGCCAAGATCCTTCATTGAAAAACTATTATTCAAATAGGCTTTGACGCTATTAAGAAGTTCTATATCATTCCCAATCAACAATATGTCATCTACATATAGTACTAGGAATGCTACAGAGCTCCCACTCACTTTCTTGTAAATACAAGCTACTCCATAAGTTTGTATAAATCCAAAGTTTTTTATTACTTTATCAAAACGTTGATTCCAACTCCAGGATGCTTGCTTTAGTCTATAAATGGAGCGCTAAAGTTTGCATCCCTTGTCAGCATCACTAGGATCAACAAAACCCTTGGGTTGTACCATGTACAACCCTTCCTCAATGTCACCATTAAGGAACGCCGTTTTGACATCCATCTGCCATATCTCATAATCGAAATATGCAGCAATTGCTAACAAAATCCTCACAGACTTTAGCTTACATCGGTGAGAAAGTCTCATCATAGTCAACACCTTGAATTTGTCGGAACCCTTTCGCGACAAGTCGAGCTTTATAGACAGTAACATTACCATCAGCATCTGTTTTTCTTTTGAAAATCCATTTTGTTCTCGATAGCCTTACGGCCATCCGGTAAGTCCACCAAAGTCCATACTTGGTTTTCGTACATGGATCCCATTTCGGATTTCATGGCTTCTAGCCATTTGTCGGAATCTGGGCTCACCATAGCTTCTTCATACGTCGCAGGGTCATCAGTGTTGTCCACCAACATGACGTTCAAAGTAGTCATACCACTCAGAGTGGTACGAACCCTCGTTGACTGCGAGGTTCAGAGTAACCGTTCAAGTTTCATGATCACCATCATTAGCTTCCTCTCCGCTTGGTGCAAAGGCACAAAAACATCTTCCGGTGCTGCGCTACTCTCAACCCCGAGAGAAGGTTCAATAACCTCGTCGAGTTCTACTTTCCTTCCAGTCACTTCTTTCGAGAGAAACTCCTTCTCAAGAAAGGATCCATTCTTGGCAACAAAAACTTTGCCTTCGGATCTATGATAGAAGGTATACCCAATTGTTTCTTTAGGGTATCCTATGAAGACGCATTTCTCCGCTTTGGGTTCTAGCTTATCAGGTTGTAACTTCTTTACATACGCTTCGCAACCCAAAACTTTAAGGAACGACAACTTAGGTTTCTTTCCAAACCACAATTCGTACGGTGTCGTTTCAACGGATTTTGATGGTGCCCTATTTAAAGTGAATGCGGCTGTCTCTAATGCATAGCCCCAAAACGATAGCGGTAAATCTGTAAGAGACATCATAGACAACCATATCTAAGAGAGTTCGATTCTGACGTTCGGACACACCATTCTGTGGTGTTCCCGGTGTCAATCTGAAAGTATTCCACATTTCTTTAAATGCATGCCAAACTCATAACTTAGATATTCACCTCCGCGGTCAGAACGTAGAAACTTAATCTTCTTGTTACGATGATTTTCCACTTCACTTTGAAATTCCTTAAACTTCTCGAAAGTTTCAGACTTATGTTTCATAAAGTAGACATACCCATATCTACTTAAGTCATCCGTGAAAGTGAGAACATAACGATATCCATCACGCGACGCTACACTCATTGGACCGCACACATCGGTATGTATTATTTCCAATAAGTCTGTAGCTCGCTCCATTATTCCAGAGAATGGAGTCTTAGTCATTTTTCCCATTAGACATGCTTCGCATCTTTCAAGTGATTCAAGAAGTCCATCAGAATGGAGTTTCTTCATACGCTTCACTCCAATGTGACCAAGGCAGCGATTACATGTATGTAGAATTATCATTCAATTTTGTTCATTTCGCATCTATGTTGTGAACATGTGTATCACTACTATCGAGATTCAGTAAGAATAAACCATTCATCTCAGGTGCATTAACATAAAAGATATTACTCATATAAATCGAACAACCTTTATTCTCGGACTTAAAAGAGTAACCGTCTCGCAATAAACAAGATCCAGATATAATGTTCATGCTTAACGCAGGCACAAAATAACAATTATTCAAATTTAAAACTAATCCCGAAGGTATATGTAGAGGGAGCATGCCGATGGCAATCACATCAACCTTGGAGCCATTTCTAACGCGCATCGTCACCTCGTCTCTCTCCAGTCTTTGTTTATTCCGCAGATCCTGTTTCGAGTTACAAATATGAGCAACCGAACCAGTATCAAATACCCAGGCACTACTACGATTACTAGTAAGATACACATCAATAACATGTATATCGAATATACCTTTCTTCTTGATGTTGCCGTTCTTCAGATCTGCCGGATACTTGGGGCAGTTACGCTTCCAGTGACCAGCACCCTTGCAGTAGAAGCATTCAGATTCAGGCTTAGGACCAGCCTTGGGCTTCTTAGCAGGTGCGGCAGCTTTCTTGCCGTCCTTCTTGAAGTTGCCCTTGTTCTTAGGCTTTCCCTGTTTCTTGACATTGGTGGTCTTATTGACCATCAACACTTGGTGCTCCTTCTTGATCTCCACTTCAGCAGTTTTCAGCATGGACGATAGTTCAGGCAACGTCTTGTTCATGCAGTGCATATTGTAGTTCATCACAAAGTTCTTATAACTCGGTGGCAGTGATTGGAGGACACGGTGAATCCCTAACTCATTAGGAATCGTTATCCCCAACTCTTGGAGCTTGTTTGCGTGCCCAGACATGGTGAGCACGTGCTCGCTAATGGAGCTTCCCTCTTCCATCTTGCAGGTAAAGAACTTTTCGGAGGCCTCATAGCTCTCCACGGCCGCGTGAGTCTCAAAAATGAGCTTGAGCTCCTTAATGATCTCGAACGGGTCGTGGTGCTCAAAGCGCTTCTGAAGCTCCGTTTCTAGACTGTACAGGATGGCACACTGAACTGTGGAGTAATGATTTTTCCGAGTGGCGTAAACATTTTTTACGTCATCGGTGGCCTCTTCTGCAGGTGGGTCACCTAGCGGTGCATCGAGCACATAGGTCATCTGACCAGCCTTGAGGACAATCTTCAGACCACGGAGCCAATCCATGAAGTTGCTTCCATTGTTCTTAAGTTTTTCTTTCTCTAGGAACGCATTGAAATTGATGGAGAGGTTCGCCATAATCTACAACAAATTTGCAAGTAGTTTAGACTAAGTTTATGATAAATTGAGTTCAACTTTAATTCTTAAATTAACTAGGTGAACTCCCACTCAAAACAACATCCCTCACATTGTCTTAGTGATTTACACGAACCAAGTCCACTACACCAAGTCCGATCTTCACGAGAGAAGATGTAGTTTCATCGTGACAGGTCTTCATGTTCATCATATCATTTATATGACTCGTGCTCTACCTTTCGGTATTCCGTGTTCCGAGACCATGTCTATACATGCTAGGCTCGTCAAGATTAACCTTAGTTTCCGCATGTGCAAATCTAGCTTGCACCCGTTGTATGCACACGTAGAATCTATCACATCTGATCATCACGAGATGCTTCAAACGATTTAGTCTTAGAAACGGTGCCAACTAAGGACGAACACTTTATTACTTGATATTTAGTCAGAGGGATCATCTTATAATGCTACCGTAGCGATCTAAGCAATACAAGATGCATAAAGGATTAACATCACAGGCAATTCATAATTAGTGTGATATGATATGGCCCTTTCTTCTTGTGCCTTTGATCTCCATCTCCAAAGCACGGACATGATCTCCATCATCACCAGCATTGCGTCAAGGTCGATGCCGCTTCATGGTTGTCCATCATCACAAGCAACTATTACAACTACTTGGAATAAAGCTATTACAAGATGAATAGACATGCAGGTCTTAACAGAATTAAAGACAACCATTAGGCTCCTGCCGGTTGCCATATTACAACAAGGATCATTGCATACATCAAATATAATCACAATCACATGATGGCCATACCACATCACAAAACCCCTGCAAAAACAAGTTAGACCCCTCTAATTTTCTTTGCAAGTTTTACGTGGTTTGGGGCTTTCGAATAAGAACGGATCTTACCTACGAAACTGAACCACAACGTTGATACAAGTGCTATCAAGTGCAAAGTGTAGATTGGATCTATACTATGATGGGAGAGACAGACACCCGCAAAGCCACTTGTGCAAAGCAAGTTACACGTCAAGCGTGGAGCAAGTCTCATGTGCGATGACATGTAATGTTAGCCCGAGCCGCTTCATCCCACCATACCGCAAGATGCAAAGTACACACAGCAAAAGACGGCACAAGCACCAACGCCCACAAAACCATTGTGTTCTACTCGTGCAACAGATCTACGCATAGACAAGGCTCTGATACCATTGATGGGTTCGTAGCATGGAAAACAAAAAATTTCTATCGCAAGAACGAACAAAACCCAGATCTAATCTAGATAAAAGCCAAGATCTAATCTATTAGACATGTGCAACGAGATAGATCTGTACTAACCCTTGTAGTTTCCAAAGCCTTGTTCGAGATCGGATCTCGTGGTTGATGTAGTCGATCACTTTCCGATCTCAAGATCGAGTAGATGATCCTTCCGGCGGGCGTTAAGGCGCTTCCGCAGACGGTCACACGTGCGGAGTCGAAGCAGACCTTCCTCTCCCCGTTCCAGCGAGCAGTGGAGGTAGTAGATCTTCTCCATGCAATCCCAGCAGCATGACGGCGTGGTGGTGATGGTGGTGGAGTAGAGAATTCTGCAGGGCTTCGCCTAAGCCGGAGCAGATGGAAGGAGGAAGAGAGAGGCGGCTAGGGTTTGGAGTGGGAAGGGGCAAGAAGGGGTGGCGCCTCCACCCCTCTATATATAGAGGGAGGGGTGTGGCCTAGGGTTCCCACCCCTAGGCCCACCCCTTAGGGCACAAGACTAGGGAGCTTGGGGAGAGTCCTTCCCCAAGTTTCCTTTAAACTCCTTATCTTATCTTATCTTATCTTATCTCGGTTTTCAAATAAACTCCAAGATATCTTCTAGAACCTTCCGGAACATTCCGAAACCTTCTAGAATCCCCATACAAACACTCTGGAACATTTCCTAACTTAGAAAATGATCCCCATTATATGAATCTTATTCTCTGGACAATTCCGGATCTCCTCGTGATGTCCTGGATCCAATCCGAGACTCCGAACAACATTCGGTCTCCAACACACATTCCAAATCTACTTAAAACAACTTCGAACCTTAAGTGTGTCACCCTACGGTTTGTGAATATGTAGACATGATGGAGACACCTCTCCGATCAATAACCATCAGCGGGATCTGGAGATCCATAACGGCTCCCACATACTCAACGATGACTTCGTGATCGATAGAACCATTAACATACGAAACCAATTCCCTTTGTCACGCGATACTCTACTTATCCGAGGTTTGATCGTTGGTATCTCCATACCTAGTTCTACCTCGTTACTGATAAGTACTCTTTACTCGTTCCATGTTATGTCATCCCTTGTGACCTAGTCACATGCTTGCAAGCTAACTAGATGACATTCCACCGAGAGGGCCCAGAGCATATCTATCCGTCATATTGATGGACAAATCCCAATCTTGGTCCATGCGCTTCAACACATACTTTCAGAATACCCAATGACACCTTTATAACCACCTAGTTACGAAGCGGTGTTTGATGTCATCAAAGTACCCATCCGGTGATGGTGATTAACATAACCTCATGGTCGAAGGATTAGGTTACTATGCATTTGAAAGCTTGTAGCAATACAAACTTAATGACTTGATCTTATGCTACGCTTACTATGGGTGTGTGTCCATCACATCGTTCTCCTAATGATATAACCTTGTTATTAATGACATCCAATGTCCATGATCAGGAAACCATGATCATCAATTAATCAACAAGCTAGTTCAACAAGAGGCTTACTAGGGACTCTTTTATGTTCACAAAACACACATGTATTAGTGTTTCCTTATAATACAATTATAGCATGGGATGCAAACATTCATCATAAACACAAAGATATAATAATAACCACTTTTATTATTGCCTCTTGGGCATATCTCCAACAACATAAAGTTCTAGCAATAAGACAAAGAAACTATGATGCAACATGAAAAGGCACAAACAAAAGATTCATGAATAACAATGCTTTGCAAGACGTTTGTTTGTTTCACATAAAGAAAAACATAGCATAATAGTATTTAGCTTGTCCCTCATAGAGTAGCAAACATAAATGCATAGGACACCTTCAAAGTTCATAAGAGTGACTAGATACAATAGTTTAAAACAAGCAATATCAAAGTATGCATCAATCAACTAGTCTTGGGACAATGCACACAGAACTAAGAATGGCCACTATGCTCTCAAAGTAGGTGCATAAAGATAGAAGGTGGAGACTCAATATATATGGTGGAAGAAAGGCCTTCATAGAAGGAAGTAGGGATTCAAGTCTCATAAAGAGCTTCCAAAAATTATGGTACTTATAGCTTTCAGCTCTCATTGCCCCTATAATAAGCATCTTGAAGTGATTAAGGTTAAACTGAACAAACTATGGTGTACATGCTTGATGAAGTATAAGTTAGAAATCTCATGTCCCTTGTATACGAGGGCCGCTCCTGATGCTACTCAAGTTTAGTCACCGGTAAGTTCTTGTCATCGTAAGTACATGTGTATCATTGAGAACCGCCAACGGGGTACCCCTTGCCCGATGATACAGAAGGATCCCCATATCAAAATGACAAGGCAAGAATACAACGAGCATCTCATCAATCTTCTTATTTACCATGGGAATATGGTGCTTTTTTCTCTCTTTCCTCTTTTCATAATCTTTTTTTTTTCAATAGGACTCTTTTTTTATAAGAAGAATGCTTCATAGACAGCTCATTATGGTTACGCTGCAGGTTTCCACCATGTCAGCATGGATTAGACCAGCGTCCCAGGTGTTTCTATAACACATATACATAACTCCATGGACTTACAAGCTCCCCTTTCATTTCACACCGACGACATCCATATACAAAAGAGCATGATATCAACTAGGTACAAGTACCAAGTGCAATGTTGAAAGCGTTCCCCATGAAAGCATGGTTCTGCTAATTCCCAACAAATAAGTTCAAGCATATACAACATAGAAGACACAATGGTTCAAGTTTATTAAGGGCAAGTAAAGTAAAGCGTGCCATCAAGTCCGTGACAGCTTTAATCACTAGTTTTCTCATAACAAGTTTAATTTAGAAGGTAAACAAAAGCATGAATATACTTGGAATGGCATAAGCTAGTAGGTAGGTATGGTGGACTCTTTGGAATAACTTGGTTTAGGGAGTTGGATGCATGAGTGGAACTAATACTTTGTTGTGGAGGCTAGCAAAGGACTAGGAGCGACAAACTAAGAGAGCAATAATGTCCATAATCATGCAGAGCGACAAAACATCATTGATCAAAGCATAAAGTGATACTACAAGTTGAAAACTAAAGGATCATAAAGGCTAATGGCGACTTGAGATAGTCATAACATGGTGTGAGCATGCGCCAAGTCAACCCAAATAAAGCATCAAAGGAGAATACCACTATACTATGCTTTAATATGCTAAAACAACACATGATTCATCCAAGGCACATTAAGCAATCTGAATTGTTTATAACAAGTCATGCTACAGCAAAGAATACTAAGCATAAATCCAAAACAATATCAAGCATGGCATGACAAAGCATAGGCCACAGTCGAAAACAATCTCTTTTTACCACATAAGCATGAACTTTCCTACTCTTTTCCAAACCAAATCAAACTATTTGCAAACCAATGTATGAATGAGGGGGTCCAACCAATTTATTCAGCAAACTAATAAAACCAAGCAAACGAAAAACCAAAATGAAAATGAAAAATAAGACGCTCCAAGAACAACACAACTGTGCATGAAACAATAAAAATGAAGCGTTTGGAAGAAACCTGGGATTTTTATTGATGAAGAAGGGGATGCCTTGGGCATCCCCAAGCTTTGACGCTTGTACTTCTTGGATATTTCTTGGGGTGACACGCGTGGCATCCCCAAGATTGAGCTTTAGTCCATACTTCATCTCATTACTCATTCCTTCCATACACCTGAATTTTTTCCTTCATACAAAACTTCACACAATCTTTATTAGCAACATTAGTGCATTCAAGATAAATAAGTCTTAAGGTTCAGTTCTAACACCAAATAAACTTCCATTAGAACACTAGCTACTGTAGCACTTCCCTCAAAAAGCTCAATTCCCCAAAAAACTCAAAAAGGAACCAACAAGAAGCAAATGCAAAAAATGGCAGAAATCTGTCAAAACAGACCAGCAGGTAAAGACGAATTTTTTCGAAGACCTTCTGTTGCTCAAATCAAAAAGTGTTGAGATAACGAAAGTTAGATAACAACCTGGGGCAGAAGCACAAAAATGCACGCCTCAAAAAGACGTACAGAGATTTTACACATTTTTTTACGGTGAAGCACAGAAATCAGTTTCGGGACATCAACTTTCCCAATCATTACTTCTCTCTCATTAGAGGTTACTCTTGGCACAAAAATCAAATAAAAAGGATAAGGAGCGGTTACTACTGAGGTAATAACTTTCAAGACTCATCTAAAACTTTTGGGTTATCTCCCAATAAGTACTTTTCTTTAACGCCTTTAAGTGAGGCTTGATAGTTTGAGAAGATGCTCACATAAGAAATATAAATTGAAGTAAAAGAGAGCATCAAGAAGCAAATTCAAAAAACATTTAAGTCTAACCCACTTCCTATGCATAGGAATCTTGTAAAGAAACAAGCCATGAAAGCACATGTTGGAGATATGCCCAAGAGGCAATAATAAAGTGGTTATTATTATATCTTTATGTTTATGATAAATGTTTACATCCCATGCTATAATTGTATTAACTGGAAACATTAATACTTGTGTGTTTTGTAAACATAAAAGAGTCCCTAGTAAGCCTCTTGTTGAACTAGCTTGTTGATTAATAGATGATCATGGTTTCCTGATCATGGACATTGGATGCCGTTAATAACAAGGTTATATCATTAGGAGAATGATGTGATGGACACACACCCATAAGTAAGCGTAGCATAAGATCAAGTCATTAAGTTCGTATTGCTATAAGCTTTCAAATGCATAGTAACCTAATCCTTCGACCATGAGGTTATGTTAATCACCATCACCGGATGGGTACTTTGATGACATCAAACACCGCTTCGTAATTGGGTGGTTATAAAGGTGTCATTGGGTATTCTGAAAGTATGTGTTGAAGCGCATGGACCAAGATTGGGATTTGTCCATCCATATGACGGATAGATATGCTCTAGGCCCTCTCGGTGGAATGTCATATAGTTAGCTTGCAAGCATGTGACTAGGTCACAAGGGATGACATAACATGGAACGAGTAAAGAGTACTTATCAGTAACAAGGTAGAACTAGGTATGGAGATACCGACGATCAAACCTCGGATAAGTATAGTATCGCGTGACAAAGGGAATTGGTTTCGTATGTTAAATGGTTCTATCGATCACGAAGTCATCGTTGAGTATGTGGGAGCCGTTATGGATCTCCAAATCCCACTGATGGTTATTGATCGGAGAGGTGTCTCTATCATGTCTGCATATTAACGAACCGTAGGGTGACACACTTAAGGTTCGAAGTTGTTTTAAGTAGATATGGAATGTGCGTTGGAGACCGAATGATGTTCGGAGTCTCGGATTGGATCCAGGACATCACGAGGAGATCCAGAATTGTCCAGAGAATAAGATTCATATATTGGGGATCATTTTCTAAGTTAGAAAATGTTCCGGAGTGTTTGTATGGGGATTCTAGAAGGTTTCGGAATGTTCCGGAAGGTTCTAGGAGAATTCTTGGAGTTTGCTTGAAAACCAAGAAAGGATCAAGGAAGTCCAAGTGGGGCAAGACACGGATTCGTGGGGGAGGAGGATTCCTCCCCCCCTCCCAATTCGCCGGCCAAGGAGGGAGGGGAGTCCTACTAGGACTCCCCCTCCCATGGCGCCTCCCTCCTTTAAATAGAAGGGAGGGGGCGCCACCCCCTAGTGCTCTCCCATAACAAGCCCTAGTTGTCGTCTCTCTCCTCCTCCTTCCCTCTGCTCCGGCTTAGGCGAAACCCTGCAGAATTCTCTACTCCACCACCACCACCACACCGTCGTGCTGCTGGGATTCCGTGGAGAAGATCTACTACCTCTGTTGCTCGCTGGAACGGGGAGAGGAAGGTCTGCTTCGACTCCGCACGTGTGACCGTCTGCGGAAGCGCTGCCGGAACGCGGCGCCGGAAGGATCGTCTACTCGATCTTGAGACCGGCAAGTGATCGACTACATCAACTACGAGATCCGATCTCGAACAAGGCTTTGGAAACTACGAGGGTTAGTACCGATCTATCTCGTTGCACATGTCTAATAGATTAGATCTTGGCTTTTATCTAGATTAGATCTGGGTTTTGTTCGTTCTTGCGGTAGAAATTTTTTGTTTTACATGCTACGAACCCATCAGTGGTATCAGAGCCGTGTCTATGCGTAGATCTGTTGCACGAGTAGAACACAATGGTATTGTGGGCGTTGGTGCTTGTGCCGTCTTTTGCTGTGTGTACTTTGCATCTTGCGGTATGGTGGGATGAAGCGGCTCGGGCTAACATTACATGTCATCGTACATGAGACTTGCTCCACGCTTGACGTGTAACTTGCTTTGGACAAGTGGCCTTGCGGGTGTCTGTCTCTCTCATCATAGTATAGATCCAATCTACACTTTGCACTTGATAGCACTTGTATCAACGTTGTGGTTCAGTTTCGTAGGTAAGATCCGTTCTTATTCGAAAGCCCCAAACCACGTAAAACATGCAAAGAAAATTAGAGGCGTCTAACTTGTTTTTGCAGGGATTTTGTGATGTGATATGGCCATCATGTGATTGTGATTATATTTGATGTATGCAATGATCCTTGTTGTAATATGGCAACCGGCAGGAGCCTAATGGTTGTCTTTAATTCTGTTAAGGCTTGCGTGTCTATTCATCTTGTAATAGCTTTATTCCAAGTAGTTGTAATAGTTGCTAGTGATGATGGACAACCATGAAGCGGCGCCACTGACCTTGACGCAATGCTGGTGATGATGGAGATCATGTTCGTGCTTTGGAGATGGAGATCAAAGGCACAAGAAGAAAGGGCCATATCATATCACACTAATTATGAATTGCCTGTGATGTTAATCCTTTATGCATCTTGTATTGCTTAGATCGTGACAGTAGCATTATAAGATGATCCCTCTCACTAAATATCAAGTAATAAAGTGTTCGTCCTTAGTTGGCACCGTTGCTAAAACTCGTCGTTTCGAAGCATCTCGTGATGATCGGATGTGATAGATTCTACATGTGCATACAACGGGTGCAAGCCAGATTTGCACATGCGGAAACTAAGGTTAATCTTGACGAGCCTAGCATGTATAGACATGGTCTCGGAACACGGAATACCGAAAGGTAGAGCATGAGTCATATATATGATATGATGAACATGATGATTGTTCGCCATTGAAACTACATCATCTCACGTGATGATCGGACTTGGTGTAGTGGATTTGGTTCGTGTAATCACTAAAACAAATCGAGGGATGTTGTTTTGAGTGGGAGTTCATATAGTAATATGATTAAGTTGAACACAATTTATCATAAACAAAATCAAAATAAATTTGCATAGTTTGTTGTAGTCATTGGCATCCGTTCACCACCTTACGCTTAGTTATAGTTGAGATAGTGGAACTATAGAAATTCTGGATATTTGCTTTACGAACTGGTATCGTATTGTTTTGAGTGTCAATCTAAAGTTTAAAAGTCATATTGCAAACTTTCAGCAAACTCCGTTTACTCTGTGAAGTTTAATAAACAGTATTAAATCAAGAGTAACAATTCCAGTGTTAGTATCTAATGTATCATGTTTGCCTCCATGATTCTTGATACTCAAAAGATTGTTTTTAATATCAAGTTCATCTAAGAGCTGAAAGCAATGTTTCAGAAACCATCATATGTGAAAGGTATTGCGATATCTAAAACAATGTGTTGGTTACAACATGATAGAGTATATGTCTTCCTATTTGATGAGAATTTGTGAAGGTTGGAGACGCTAGTCGTCCTAATCCTCCAAAAGATTTTGGAAAAGAAACATTATACTCGCAATTCACCTTTATAAGCTATAGCAGCTTGATCATGAAATTTGTCATGATAAGGATGAATAGAAGATGTAAGTAAAATGTTTACTACACTAAAAGATAAAGAATGGAATTTTGAAAGAATGCCAAACATTTGATGAAGGTGATCCACTTCAAAGTGCAAGTCCAAAGGTATTAGTATTTGACTATACACACTTTGTACTATGTGTCATGTGAATGACACCACTATTGATGTTGATAGATTCTTTTAAAAGAAAAGGAATTGTTGAAAGAGAATCTATAAAATATTTGGCAGAAAAGAAAAGATTGGAGATACTCAACTTAGGTATATAGAAGATACATGTTATGGTTGTATTCCTTGGTTGTTAAACAATGTGGTTCTGCGGTATTGGATACTGAATTGGTTGGTATGAAGTGTCATACAGGACAACACAATTCATGTGCAATGGCCTAAGTAACTAGCAAGAGAATATGTGATGATGTTCATCGAAAACAAACAAAGGGTTGTTGTGTTGCTCGTTAACATCAAAGCTTGCCTTCAAGATTTGTTTCAATAATTGTTATTTTGATCAGGTATTATGATGACAAAAGGTTGTTCAAATAATTACCGTATTACATAATAGATGGATGATATACAAGTCTGGTTGGAGAAATAACGACCATAAAACTAATGCTAAAATGTCGCAAGACAAATGATTGAAAGATCACTTGTGAAGTGACATCGCCGTTTAAATTATATTGAAAGAGATACATGAAGAAACTCCATGTTGATGAATTTTTGGAGTCTTTGATTTTTGATCAAATGACGCTTGTGATACTTTCCTGGAGATAATTAAAACTCCGTTCGTAGGCCAAAAGAGGAACGGACAACTAACTGATTGGAATTTGTACATATTGATGTATATAGTTCATTATGTGTAGTAAATGATGGATTTCAACTTCATATGCTTTCTCCGAAGATTTGAGTGAGTATATATATATACTTACTTAATAAGGAAGAAGTATGAAACATTTGAAAATGTTCAAAGACTTTCAAGATGAAGTGGAAAATTATTGTAACAAGAAAATAAAAAGTTTATGATTGGATCATAAAGATGTTTGAGTTACAAGTTTAGCAAAACACCTAAGATTTGAGGAATCGTTCCATGGATTTGCATTTCCCAAAAAACCATAGGAGTATGGAGTGTTCAAGATATGTAATGAAACCTTGTTTGACATGATAAGATCAAAGGTGTCATTTATAAAACTGCCATTATATTTTAAAGATTAAAGCTTTAGTGACTACCGCTTTTACACTGAAAAGAGCTCCATCGTGATCCGTTGAAATGACACCATATAAGTCATGGTTTGGGATAAAAACCCAGGTTGTCCTTTCTTAAATTTTTGGTATGCTAGGCATAAGTAAAGTGTTTACAGCCAAAGTTGGATGAGCATGTCTTTGTAGGTTATTTCGAATAACCATTGGGTATTCCTCCATAACACCGAAGACAAAAGTGTTTGTCGCTTAGAATGTCGAGTTTCTTGAGAAGGAATTTTTGGTGAAAAATCAAGTGGGAGGACAATAGAACTTTGACAAGGTTGTTGAACATTGGCTAATATGTGCTGAGTTGTGCAGCATCGGTAAGTGTCCCGGAGGCAGCAACAATGCTCATGGCTCACGTGCCTCAAAGGTTGTGGTCACGGAGATCTAAGTTCCTATTGAACCAAGTAGGTCGGGTAAATAATCAAATGCCAAGATTTGAGAGTTAAATCATTGTTGTTTGACAATGATGAACCGACTACATGCAAATAATCAATGATGGGCCCTGACTTCGTTAAGTGGCTTGAAGCCATAAAATCCGTGATAATTCCATACACGAGAAATCAAGCTTTGAATTTGAAAGACCCTCTGGAAAGGTGCAAGACCTTACAGTCGTATATGGATCTATAAAGAAATAGACATGGATGTTTCACATCTATGAAATAGTCGACATGTCGGAAAGAGTTTACGACAATGTTCAAGGAATTGACTATGATAAGATTTGATCTTTCATAGCGATATTTAGTCTGGACGGATTAATGTAGCAACCACTACATATATTTTGGTATATGGTAGTTGAACAAACAAAACAAGTTCTTCTAATAGAATGGTTACCTAGGACGTGTACATGACACGATCCAAAGGGTTTTGTTAATTCAAAGGATGCTAAAAGAGTATGCAAAACTTCAATGGTTGAAGTGAGCATCGCGGAGTTGGAATCTTCACCGTGATGAAACCATTAAAAGGTTTAAATTTCATCAGAGACGATGAAGATGTTTGCATTTTGCAAGAAATTAAGTGGGAGCGCTAAGACATATTTCTAATACATTATGTGAAAGACATATTGTTGATTAGAAATGATGTATCTTTTATTGACACAGGATAAGAATTTCATTTCGATGAAAGACTTAGGCATAACCTAAGAATTAGGCATCAATGTCTATATGGATAGATTGAGGCGCTAATATAGTTTTGCCAAATGTACATAGATAAGATGTTGAATGAGTTCAATATGGAAACAACAAGAAAGGTTCTTGACGCACGGAAAGGACTGAATCAAGATTCGAGTGTTTTGACACGAGATTCAAGTGTTTTGACACTTGGTGAAATCACAAGAATATTTTGATCAATCATTCTTTGAGATGTACACATCCAGATATGTCCTATGCTCTAAATGTTATGAGGATATACCAGAATGACTCATAAGATGATCATTGGACAATACTAGGGATATTCCTATGATCTTTGGAAGAACTAAGAATATATTATTTATATAGTGATGACAAATAGTTCATTGTAAATTGTTGCATTGATACTAGTTTTGTCACAAATTGAGTTTATCTCAATTTAAACTATGGGTGGCACAATGTAATGGAAAGGAAGTTCCATAACGGATTTGGTTGAGTACCAAAGTTAAAACATTGTGATAGATACTACAACAAAAGGGCTAAGTATCAACAAGATTTAATCCCAAGGAACTAAAGGTCTCACCAAAGGACCATATTTATACAATGCCATCTCATTGGAGAATGAGTAATGCGTAGAGACGCAAGGAAATGCAAATACACACGGACCTGGAAGTGTCAGATCCGAAGATTATGTTTACCACTAGCAATAGTGTCTATACAACACCACAAAGCCATAGGTGTTGAATGCACAAGTTATTAACTAGATTATTGACTCTAGTGCAAGTGGGAGACTGTTGGAGATATGCCCAAGAGGCAATAATAAAGTGGTTATTATTATATCTTTATTTTTATGATAAATGTTTACATCCCATGCTATAATTGTATTAACCGGAAACATTAATACTTGTGTGTTTTGTAAACATAAAAGAGTCCCTAGTAAGCCTCTTGTTGAACTAGCTTGTTGATTAATAGATGATCATGGTTTCCTGATCATGGACATTGGATGTCATTAATAACAAGGTTATATCATTAGGAGAATGATGTGATGGACACACACCCATAAGTAAGCGTAGCATAAGATCAAGTCATTAAGTTCGTATTGCTATAAGCTTTCAAATGCATAGTAACCTAATCCTTCGACCATGAGGTTATGTTAATCACCATCACCGGATGGGTACTTTGATGACATCAAACACCGCTTCATAACTGGGTGGTTATAAAGGTGTCATTGGGTATTCTGAAAGTATGTGTTGAAGCGCATGGACCAAGATTGGGATTTGTCCATCCATATGACGGATAGATATGCTCTGGGCCCCCTCGGTGGAATGTCATATAGTTAGCTTGCAAGCATGTGACTAGGTCACAAGGGATGACATAACATGGAACGAGTAAAGAGTACTTATCAGTAACGAGGTAGAACTAGGTATGGAGATACCGACGATCAAACCTCGGATAAGTATAGTATCGCGTGACAAAGGGAATTGGTTTCGTATGTTAAATGGTTCTATCGATCACGAAGTCATCGTTGAGTATGTGGGAGCCGTTATGGATCTCTAGATCCCGCTGATGGTTATTGATCGGAGAGGTGTCTCTATCATGTCTGCATATTAACGAACCATAGGGTGACACACTTAAGGTTCGAAGTTGTTTTAAGTAGATATGGAATGTGCATTGGAGACCGAATGATGTTCGGAGTCTCGGATTGGATCCGGGACATCACGAGGAGATCCGGAATTGTCCGGAGAATAAGATTCATATATTGGGGATCATTTTCTAAGTTAGAAAATGTTCCGGAGTGTTTGTATGGGGATTCTAGAAGGTTTCGGAATGTTCCGGAAGGTTCTAGGAGAATTCTTGGAGTTTGCTTGAAAACCAAGAAAGGATCAAGGAAGTCCAAGTGGGGCAAGACACGGATTCGTGGGGGAGGAGGATTCCTCCCCCCCTCCCAATCCGCCGGCCAAGGAGGGAGGGGAGTCCTACTAGGACTCCCCCTCCCATGGCGCCTCCCTCCTTTAAATAGAAGGGAGGGGGCGCCACCCCCTAGTGCTCTCCCATAACAAGCCCTAGCTGTTGTCTCTCTCCTCCTCCTTCCCTCTGCTCCGGCTTAGGCGAAACCCTGCAGAATTCTCTACTCCACCACCACCACCACACCGTCGTGCTGCTGGGATTCCGTGGAGAAGATCTACTACCTCCGCTGCTCGCTGGAACGGGGAGAGGAAGGTGCCTTCGACTCCGACGTGTGACCGTCATGAAGCGCTGCGAACGCAGCGGCGCCGTAAGGATCGTCTACTCGATCTTGAGATCGGCAAGTGATCGACTACATCAACTACGAGATCCGATCTCGAACAAGGCTTTGGAAACTACGAGGGTTAGTACCGATCTATCTCGTTGCACATGTCTAATAGATTAGATCTTGGCTTTTATCTAGATTAGATCTGGGTTTTGTTCGTTCTTGCGGTAGAATTTTTTTGTTTTACATGCTACGAACCCATCAGCACAAAGCAATAAGCATAGTAAAGGAAAACAAGTACAACTTCAAAACTTTCTACATAAAGAGGGGAAGCTTAATATTGTTGAGACACATAAAACCATGTTTCCCTCTCTCATAATAACTTTCAGTAGCATCATGAATAAAATTAACAATATAACAATCACAAGAAACATTCTTATCATGAGCCTCATGCATAAAAGAATTAATACTCCCCACATAAACATAGTCATTCTTATTAACTGTAGTGGGAGCAAATTCAACAAAATAGCTATCATTATTATTTTCATCACCATAATCATCAAATATAGGAGGCATATTGTAATCATAATTACTTTCCTCCTCAATAGTAGGTGGATTGAAAATATCATAATCATCATTGCAATCATCATAAGCAATAGAATAGTTATCTTCCCAAGTGTGTTCATTTATAAACATATCATCATTGGAAGGATCATGGATAGCACTAATAGTATAGCAATTATTAATATCATCACTTTTTGAATTGGTACCGAAGAGATTTTCAATATCAAAAGTAGTGTGCTTTTCCCAATCATGATCACTACTATAGGTAACAAGCATAGGAACATCTTCGAGTTCAGACTCATCAAAAACTATAATAGGAGTAACATGCTTAGGGGAAAATACCGTTTCCTCCCTCCTTTTACTCCTCCTTTTCTTCTTTATCTTCTTCTCTTTAGGAGGGAGAGGCTTGAAAGGAAGCTTCTCCATATACCCTGGTTCATTGTTAGAGACAATAGAAGAAACTTTGGAGGATTTCTTCTTTTCATTAATAAGATCAAAACACATATTAGTCCTATCATATTTTGGTAAAATCTCATCTTCTATAATATTTTGTATGTAAGTATTTGTGTGACAATTATCAACACAATAAAGATGACAACCATGCAGGAAACTGTTCATATCAAAAGCACCCATATCTACCAAAGAGGTTTTTCTTGATAACTCTTCACACCCCAAAAATAATGTAAGTTCATCATGCTGATTAGGAATGATCATGTCATCACAATACAAACTTGCAGTACTCATTGGATTAGAAGGGCTATTATTATGGCCTGAGCATTGGAAATTGAAATGACCCACTTCAAAGCAAAGTTCACAAATAAAAGGATAGAGGTCACAAACTTTTTTACCAAGATCATTTAGAGCCCTATACCACATTCTAGTTTTTCATTCCCGTGGGTGATACAATATTCTTCTTTAACTTAATTACTCTCACAAGGTCTATGTATCCCACAAAAATTAACATGCTTATAAGAAATAGTACTTTCAGAGGTTTGAGCATGTTTATTGCTATCATTAACAACAATTTCATTTTCCATGCAAGTGTCTTTAAAAGGCTCATGATACATGTCCCACTTTTCTTTAGGAGCATTAATATGAGAAGCAAAGGTCTTAAAACAATCAATAAGAATTTGAGGATCAAGACCATAATTAGCACTAAGCTCTTGAAAATCAGCAGTTTCAGCAAAAGACTTAATGCAATCATACTCATAGTTTATACCTGGTTCTTTACCTTTGTTGTTATCCCAATCTTCGGTTGTAGCGTCCCCAACCTTAAATAAGATTGAGTCCCCTGTGTTTACAATGCTAGTCCCTGGATCAATAGCTAGCATCCACAGTTCAGATGTAATATCGAGAAACAAAGGTCATAATACAACTTTATAACCAGGAATAACATAATTTTATTACATCAAACATAGCTCATTGGCTATTTACATTACATTGCAGCGGAATAACTATAAGCATTGGGTCCTTCATCTTCAAAGTGCCACAGGCAGACATGTTGGTTGTAGGCTTTGTAATCCTAATCAATCAATCTTCACTAAAACAATCAAACCTGCAACATAATAAGTTACAGCCACAAGGGTCAATACATTTGAATTGTATTGGCAAGTGATACTTTGGTAGTATAGTGGAGTCTATCATCTATATGCATTTGGCTAAGTGGAGTTGAGGCTTTGCATTGCTCAAAATAGATTTTTCCCTATCTTTTGAAAATAAGTTTTGTTTGGCAAAAACAAATTCCAAGGCATCTATCAATCAAAGACTGAAGATCCACTCAGGGCATCTATCAATCAAAGACTGAAGATTTACTTGGCAAAAACAATTTCCCAATCTAAGATTTTGAGATCCTTGTACCAAGCCATCTCTCCATCAAAGATTGAAGAATTTCACACAATCCCTTGTTCACCCACAAGTTTTAATTTAGAAATTGGAATGATGAGATTCTTGATTGCTTCCATGTCTTGATGCTCAAATTGTCCTTTACCAGGGACATGGCTAAGTACTTAGGTTTTACACTCTGCAGAGGTGGTGCACTTTCCCCACAAGTCTTGGTTTCCCCAAGAATGATCCTTCAGTAGCCTTTCCTTAGTCAAATGGACGCGTTCCAACCTATCAATCACTACCACCCACTGTCCAAAAGACTAAGTTCCAGCATCCTAAGATCATGGCAGAGCCCATAATGCCAAGTGGTTGCACTTGAAACTTCTCAACATTTGACATCTCAAATCTCTTTGTTTCCTGGGTGGCCATCCACAAGTGAGATACACAAGCCAAGTCCCATGGCCTTGTGAACCACTCAACCAAAACCACCATGCAATCCCATTCCACCCAGGAGATTCATTAATCTTAGTTGTTTTATTTAAACAAAACACAAGTCCTCAGACTTAGAATATTTTTCATAATGTGAATATATATCCCACCCAAGTTTTCTATTAGCTAGGCTAAGCTTGGTAGTAATAGGATTCTTAACTTAGGAAAATCCTACTAAGGATTCATCTACTAGATTTCCTATAGCAAGGTCTATACTTAGCAAAATAAAAACCATGCAAGTTTTACTTGGCAAAACACTAATGCATAGTGAAAATAATGGGACAGATAGTATGAAGTATCACTTGCCTTTTTGGTAGAGGGTATAAGTTCACTCCTTGTCCTTGCAACACTCACACTCTTCAAGTCACTACAATCAATCAAGCAAGGCACAAACTCAATCTACCAATCAAGCAAATCAACACACATAAAATAACAAAGTCAAAGAAATGCATGCAAGCATGCCAAGCTTTGCTTTGTTTGCAAAAGTGGTTCCTAGTGGGTCATAGACATTTGAGTACACCTAATGGTCATTTTTGTGAAGTGGCAAGTCATGCATAGGCATGCAAAGGTTGGTTCTAATGTAGGGATGGTCCTCACTAGGCTTCTAAACTTTGTAAGTTCCAAATTGGTCATTTACCAAAATGGCAAAACAAGGCACCTATTTGGTCATTTTATGTGGTGAAGAAATATGTCTACTAGGGTTTTAGTCTATAGGGTTTACCAAATGAGTTGCTATTGCAAAACTTGGTGTTTTGGGTCAGTAGGCTTGGTCCAAACATTTTCTCAAGGTTTTCTTTATGAAAGCATTTTCATAAACAAAACAAATAGTTTTAGTTAGCTAGAAATGGGCTAAACTAATTAATCCATTCTATTCTTTTCCAAAATCACTTTCCAAACTATGGGTTGGTTCCTATGGTCAGCAAGGTCACAACAAACTAATTTGCAAAGGTTTTAACCTAAAAATCATTTTTAAATGATTTTTATAATGTTAGCAAGCATACAAAAGAATCTGCAAAGTTAAACAAGTTAACATATACTATTTGCTAAACTAAGGCCAGGGTTGGTTAGAGCTTGTCTTGCTGATTCCAACGACATCAAATTTGTAAAATTTGGACGTGTGGATCAAAAGATACATGGGTTTGAAGTTAGCAAAAGTTTACTTTTCAAATTCATTTTTAAGCGGATAGGTGACACTGTGAGATTCTATTCGTCGGTACCGCTTCGTTGCGGATCACGCTCTGTAGCCGTTGGATCTAAATGAGATCGTGCGATCCAGAGGACATACCCCTTCGCGATTAAATGAATCTATCGTATTCGTTCGATCTAAATCGAACGGCTATGGGGTGCTCGACCACGAACGGCAAGGCTGGCTGCGGCATTTGGCGGCGAGTCGTCGGTCGATGACGGTGCCGGCGATGCAGAAAGAGAGAGAGGAAGAGGGAATGCTCACCGGGCTCAGGAGGTTACGGTGAAGCTTAGGGTACTGCTGGCTTGACAAGGGGCGCACTGGCACGGGATGGATTGCTCGTCGGAGTTACTGCGGCGGCGGTGCTCTCGGGTTGTCGTCGTTGGCGTTGCTGTGAATCACCTCAAGGCAAGCAAGCACGGTCAGATCGCGGTCGGCAAGGTCGTGTGCGTGAACGAGGAGTGAAGGGACAGTCTGGTCTTACCGGTGGGGCTCGTCGGAGAGGAAGCAGATGGCGGCGGTGAGTCGAGCTTGTCGAAGACGGTGTTCTGGGTCACGCGCGGACAAACGGAGGTCTGGGTTAGATGCAGGAGATCATGTCGGAGCTGTGAGCGTAAACGAGAGGGCTCGGGGTGGTCTGTACCTACCGGAGAATCTTGACGGAGACGAGGCAATGGCGGCTTCGCTTGGTGTCGTCGTTGCCGATGCTACAGGCGCCCATGAGTGGTGCGGCTGCAGAAGGTCTGTTGGGAAATGCTGAGCACAGCTGCGTGATTGAGGAGGCAGGAGAGGGCGTGTGCTGGCTGGAATCGGCCGGAGACGGTGGTCGGAGCAGTGAGGTTGCGGCTTCGATTGAGGGCAGCCTGGAGGCTCTCGAGGCGTGAGGTCTGGGGGAAATGACAGAGGAGAGGGAGGCGTTTAAGTAGACGTCATCGCGGCGAGGGATTAACGCAGTATTAACGCGAATTAATTCGGCGGAATCAAAGCAGAAACGTGAAGTCTGGGGAAGGCAGGGTGAGGGGAAGAAGAAGAAGGAGGTGGCAGTGGGGTCGTCTTGTCAGCGTCAGAGGAGAAAAGGGAGCGGGGTCCATCTGTCATTCACTCTGCGGGCTGTTTCGGCGGTGAGAAAAGTAACGCTTCGGGGGAGGGAGCTGGGCTGGAATTGGGCCTATTGGGCTGCTGGCTAGGCTAGGTATGTTTTTTTTTTTTATTTTTTTCTGTCTGCTCTCTTTTTCTTTTTCTAATTCTTTTTCTGTTTTGAATTCAAACAATTAATTCAAACAATTTCAAACCACACTCAAATCAATTCAAACAGCAACTTTTCATTTGAATTTGGTTCTATTTGGCAACATAATCCAAATCTCAAAATGAAATATTATTTTTATTTAATTTAGGATCCATTTAATAATTAAATAAAATGGATCTTTAGTTATTAGGTTTGATTTATTTAATAAAATTTCATTTGAATTCCAATTACTTTCAAAACCAAACCAGAAGGTTTAATTTGAAAAATAAAAGAATACTTGGAAACTTATTTAATAAATAAATAAGTTTTGGTGTTTAATTAAAATGGGAAAGCCTTTACTTAAATAAAATTGGATATTTAAATCCTTATTATTTTATTTAAATAATCCTTTGCTCATTTTAATCAAAGCAAAACCTTTTAATAAAAGATTTCAAAGTAGTAATAAAATACTTGGTGTTCATTTAAAATGGAAAAAAGCTTTTACTTAAATAAAATTGGATATTTAGATCCTTTATTTTATTTAAATAAACCTTTACTCATTTTATCCAAACAAAATATTTTATTTCAAAAGTTTGGCCAAAATTAATTTGGCTTATCTTTTCATTTGAAACCAAAGTCTTTTATTAAAAGATCTAAATTTGTATTTCCAAAACAATTTATTTTTCCTTTAACAAACGTTTATCTTTTTGATTCCCTTTAGGATTATTTGTTCACCAAAAGGGTATGGCTTTTGGTAAGGGCTTTATTGACTTTGGAAATTCAATTTCCTTATCTTATTATATTCACAAGATTTTGTCTTTGGTTCCAATTTGAGTGAAACCAGCTTCTAAGGTCTTTCTTGATCCTTTGTGGAAATTTGTTGACCAAATTTGGTATGGATCAAATCCATAGATTTGGAGATACTTTGGAAAATGATTTCCTTCCATTAGGGTTTAGGGTTTTGGATTACTTTCCAAATGTTCAAATTTCCAGATACATTCATTGGAGAATGCATTTCCCTTGATTTGAATTTGTTGAATTCAAACTTCTGCCAAAGTTTGTTCAAGATGGGATTTTAAGTCTCCTTTTAGAAACAAAAGTTTCTTTTTACCCTGATTTTCAACAAAAGTTTATTTTGTTTATTTAATTTTTCACATTACAAGATTTGGAAAATCTTGGGATGTGACAGGCTACCACCCTTAAAATAAATCTCGTCCCGAGATTTGGGGAGGCTAGGGTTACAAGCAGGTTCAAAACAACTAGGGTACTACCACCCTTGAAAATTTTCCAACTAAACTACATCTTGGCTTGCTTGGAATCTTGGAAAGCTTCTTCTTGGAAAACTTCTGCATAGTGTCCATAATTTCCATGCTTGACTCATGGGCTAAGGTTGGGTTTCTCCTTTGGCTTGTTCATCTTGTTCTTCATCTTTTCTGGACAATTGCTTACATAGTGTCCTGGTTCCTTGCAATTGAAACAGTGGATATCTTGGAGTTCTTTACGTTGCTCTTGTGGACAAACTGCTACATAATGGCCTAGCTCTTTGCAGTTGTTGCACTACTTGGTCCATCCTTTTATTCTTTATGGACTGGGCATCCTTTGGGTTGTGTCCCATTTCCTTACATTCTGACATTGCACTAGGCTCATGTCTTGCTTTGGTTTCTTGGGCTTCTTTGATTCTTTGAATTGGGTTGTCTTGTTTGGAGGTATAAGTGGTCCTTTTCCTTTGTCATCATCATTCTTGGCATACTTGGATCCTTCTTGTTTCCTTTGTTCAACAATGGCATAGACGGGGCATTGGATAGGTACATGGTCGTTTCCTTCACAAAGGTGACAAGTAACTTGAGATGTTGGGCATTGGCCAACTGGATGTTCTTCTTCACAATTGGGGCATTGATCTTCATGCTCCTTGGAAGTATGATCCTTGTCTCCACAAATATTGCAAGCTGGTGCTCCATCTAGCATAATGTTCTTGTCATCCTTGTTGTCATACACTCTTTTGGGATAGTTTTCTTCCATGCTGATCATTTGATTAGTCACCTTAAGCATCAGTTGGGATTGTTCTTCCAAAAACTTTTGCAAGGTAGGGTCTTTATCACTATTGTTGGCTATGAACTGAGCTGTTAGTTGGCTCAATTGGTGTTGGGTTGCTATGAGTTCTCTCATGTTGACCTCTTGGTTGTTGTTGTTGTCACCATCCTTGATGCTGGAGTCTCTTGGAGAAATCATCTGTTTGGGTTGGAGGGGATTAGAATAGGCAAAAGGTTTTTCTAAGGTGATATTTCTATTCACACACATCACAATTCACACAAGCAATGTGCAAGCAATCACAAACCAAACATTTCACTCAAACAACAGTTTCAAGCACATTCTTAGGCAACAAAATATTTTTGTTACACCACATAAGTTGGTGGGTTTGACTTAACTAAATATGGTGGTCCATCTATATGGTTCACTTGTGATCTTTCTATTCTTCTTGATTGAGATCTTTGTATCCTTGGAGAATTCTTGTGTCTTGGTCACAAATACTTCAAAGATGTTGATGGCTCCTTCTAAGTTGTTTTTCCTCAGTCTTCAAGTGAAATGTTACTCAAGACTTGTATTCTTTAGTGATATCCAAGTTGAAGTCCTTGGTGTATATGTTGAAGATGTTGAAGAAGTTGAAGTCATTAGAGTTGAAAGTGTTGAAGAAGTCCTTTGCACATGGTGTAGTCTTTGGTCATGGGGTAGGCTTTCCATTAAGTTTGAAGTAGAAGAGAAGTAGAGTTGAAACCAAAATGATTGAGGAAAGAGTTTACAAGATTGTTTTTGTAAATAAGTTTTGGAATGAGACAACTCCTATTGTCTAAGGGTTTTTGTCCAATCCTAGGGTTACAAATCCTACAGGCAACACAGTGCTCTGATACCATTCTCAGAAGGCCCCAACCTTAAATAAGATTGAGTCCCCTGTGTTTACAATGCTAGTCCCTGGATCAATAGCTAGCATCCACAGTTCAGATGTAATATCGAGAAACAAAGGTCATAATACAACTTTATAACCAGGAATAACATAATTTTATTACATCAAACATAGCTCATTGGCTATTTACATTACATTGCAGCGGAATAACTATAAGCATTGGGTCCTTCATCTTCAAAGTGCCACAGGCAGACATGTTGGTTGTAGGCTTTGTAATCCTAATCAATCAATCTTCACTAAAACAATCAAACCTGCAACATAATAAGTTACAGCCACAAGGGTCAATACATTTGAATTGTATTGGCAAGTGATACTTTGGTAGTATAGTGGAGTCTATCATCTATATGCATTTGGCTAAGTGGAGTTGAGGCTTTGCATTGCTCAAAATAGATTTTTCCCTATCTTTTGAAAATAAGTTTTGTTTGGCAAAAACAAATTCCAAGGCATCTATCAATCAAAGACTGAAGATCCACTCAGGGCATCTATCAATCAAAGACTGAAGATTTACTTGGCAAAAACAATTTCCCAATCTAAGATTTTGAGATCCTTGTACCAAGCCATCTCTCCATCAAAGATTGAAGAATTTCACACAATCCCTTGTTCACCCACAAGTTTTAATTTAGAAATTGGAATGATGAGATTCTTGATTGCTTCCATGTCTTGATGCTCAAATTGTCCTTTACCAGGGACATGGCTAAGTACTTAGGTTTTACACTCTGCAGAGGTGGTGCACTTTCCCCACAAGTCTTGGTTTCCCCAAGAATGATCCTTCAGTAGCCTTTCCTTAGTCAAATGGACGTTGCTCCAACCTATCAATCACTACCACCCACTGTCCAAAAGACTAAGTTCCAGCATCCTAAGATCATGGCAGAGCCCATAATGCCAAGTGGTTGCACTTGAAACTTCTCAACATTTGACATCTCAAATCTCTTTGTTTCCTGGGTGGCCATCCACAAGTGAGATACACAAGCCAAGTCACATGGCCTTGTGAACCACTCAACCAAAACCACCATGCAATCCCATTCCACCCAGGAGATTCATTAATCTTAGTTGTTTTATTTAAACAAAACACAAGTCCTCAGACTTAGAATATTTTTCATAATGTGAATATATATCCCACCCAAGTTTTCTATTAGCTAGGCTAAGCTTGGTAGTAATAGGATTCTTAACTTAGGAAAATCCTACTAAGGATTCATCTACTAGATTTCCTATAGCAAGGTCTATACTTAGCAAAATAAAAACCATGCAAGTTTTACTTGGCAAAACACTAATGCATAGTGAAAATAATGGGACAGATAGTATGAAGTATCACTTGCCTTTTTGGTAGAGGGTATAAGTTCACTCCTTGTCCTTGCAACACTCACACTCTTCAAGTCACTACAATCAATCAAGCAAGGCACAAACTCAATCTACCAATCAAGCAAATCAACACACATAAAATAACAAAGTCAAAGAAATGCATGCAAGCATGCCAAGCTTTGCTTTGTTTGCAAAAGTGGTTCCTAGTGGGTCATAGACATTTGAGTACACCTAATGGTCATTTTTGTGAAGTGGCAAGTCATGCATAGGCATGCAAAGGTTGGTTCTAATGTAGGGATGGTCCTCACTAGGCTTCTAAACTTTGTAAGTTCCAAATTGGTCATTTACCAAAATGGCAAAACAAGGCACCTATTTGGTCATTTTATGTGGTGAAGAAATATGTCTACTAGGGTTTTAGTCTATAGGGTTTACCAAATGAGTTGCTATTGCAAAACTTGGTGTTTTGGGTCAGTAGGCTTGGTCCAAACATTTTCTCAAGGTTTTCTTTATGAAAGCATTTTCATAAACAAAACAAATAGTTTTAGTTAGCTAGAAATGGGCTAAACTAATTAATCCATTCTATTCTTTTCCAAAATCACTTTCCAAACTATGGGTTGGTTCCTATGGTCAGCAAGGTCACAACAAACTAATTTGCAAAGGTTTTAACCTAAAAATCATTTTTAAATGATTTTTATAATGTTAGCAAGCATACAAAAGAATCTGCAAAGTTAAACAAGTTAACAGATACTATTTGCTAAACTAAGGACAGGGTTGGTTAGAGCTTGTCTTGCTGATTCCAACGACATCAAATTTGTAAAATTTGGACGTGTGGATCAAAATATACATGGGTTTGAAGTTAGCAAAAGTTTCTGTTTTCAAATTCTGTTTTTAAACAGATAGGTGACACGCGGCAGGATTCTATTCGTCGGTACCGCTTCGTTGCGGATCACGCTCTGTAGCCGTTGGATCTAAATGAGATCGTGCGATCCAGAGGACATACCCCTTCGCGATTAAATGAATCTATCGTATTCGTTCGATCTAAATCGAACGGCTGTGGGGTGCTCGACCACAGACGAGCGGCGCTGCGGCGGCTGCTGGCGGCGGAGTCGTCGGTCGATGACGGTGCCGGCGATGCAGAAAGAGAGAGAGGAAGAGGGAATGCTCACCGGGCTCAGGAGGTTACGGTGAAGCTTAGGGTACTGCTGGCTTGACAAGGGGCGCACTGGCACGGGATGGATTGCTCGTCGGAGTTACTGCGGCGGCGGTGCTCTCGGGTTGTCGTCGTTGGCGTTGCTGTGAATCACCTCAAGGCAAACGAAAAGCACGGTCAGATGCGCGGGTCCAAGGCAAGGTCGTGTGCGTGAACGAGGAGTGAAGGGACAGTCTGGTCTTACCGGTGGGGCTCGTCGGAGAGGAAGCAGATGGCGGCGGTGAGTCGAGCTTGTCGAAGACGGTGTTCTGGGTCACGCGCGGACAAACGGAGGTCTGGGTTAGATGCAGGAGATCATGTCGGAGCTGTGAGCGTAAACGAGAGGGCTCGGGGTGGTCTGTACCTACCGGAGAATCTTGACGGAGACGAGGCAGACGGCGGCGCTCGCTTGGTGTCGTCGTTGCCGATGCTCGGGCGCCATGGTGAGGCGCTGCGCGAAGTCTGTTGAAATGCTGAGCACAGCTGCGTGATTGAGGAGGCGGAGGAGAGGCGTGTGCTGGCTGGAATCGAGAGGCGGTGGTCGGAGCAGTGAGGTTGCGGCCGATTGAGGGCAGCCCGAGGCTCTCGGCGTGAGGTCTGGGGAAATGAGAGGAGAGGAGGCGTTTAAGTAGAGCGTCATCGGCGAGGATTAACGCAGATAACGCGAATTAATTCGGAATCAAAGGTAAAAACGTGAAGTCTGGGAAGACGGGTCATGGGGAAGAAGAAGGAGGTGGCGGGGAATTCGTCTTGTCGCGTCGGAGGAGAAAAAGGGAGCGGGTCCATCATCATTCACTCTGCGGTTTGTTTAAGGTGAGAAAAGTAACGCGGGGAGGGAGAAATTTGGAATTGGGCCTATTGGGCTGCTGGCTAGGCTAGGTATGTTTTTTTTTTTTATTTTTTTCTGTCTGCTCTCTTTTTCTTTTTCTAATTCTTTTTCTGTTTTGAATTCAAACAATTAATTCAAACAATTTCAAACCACACTCAAATCAATTCAAACAGCAACTTTTCATTTGAATTTGGTTCTGTTTGGCAACATAATCCAAATCTCAAAATGAAATATTATTTTTATTTAATTTAGGATCCATTTAATAATTAAATAAAATGGATCTTTAGTTATTAGGTTTGATTTATTTAATAAAATTTCATTTGAATTCCAATTACTTTCAAAACCAAACCAGAAGGTTTAATTTGAAAAATAAAAGAATACTTGGAAACTTATTTAATAAATAAATAAGTTTTGGTGTTTAATTAAAATGGGAAAGCCTTTACTTAAATAAAATTGGATATTTAAATCCTTATTATTTTATTTAAATAATCCTTTGCTCATTTTAATCAAAGCAAAACCTTTTAATAAAAGATTTCAAAGTAGTAATAAAATACTTGGTGTTCATTTAAAATGGAAAAAAGCTTTTACTTAAATAAAATTGGATATTTAGATCCTTTATTTTATTTAAATAAACCTTTACTCATTTTATCCAAACAAAATATTTTATTTCAAAAGTTTGGCCAAAATTAATTTGGCTTATCTTTTCATTTGAAACCAAAGTCTTTTATTAAAAGATCTAAATTTGTATTTCCAAAACAATTTATTTTTCCTTTAACAAACGTTTATCTTTTTGATTCCCTTTAGGATTATTTGTTCACCAAAAGGGTATGGCTTTTGGTAAGGGCTTTATTGACTTTGGAAATTCAATTTCCTTATCTTATTATATTCACAAGATTTTGTCTTTGGTTCCAATTTGAGTGAAACCAGCTTCTAAGGTCTTTCTTGATCCTTTGTGGAAATTTGTTGACCAAATTTGGTATGGATCAAATCCATAGATTTGGAGATACTTTGGAAAATGATTTCCTTCCATTAGGGTTTAGGGTTTTGGATTACTTTCCAAATGTTCAAATTTCCAGATACATTCATTGGAGAATGCATTTCCCTTGATTTGAATTTGTTGAATTCAAACTTCTGCCAAAGTTTGTTCAAGATGGGATTTTAAGTCTCCTTTTAGAAACAAAAGTTTCTTTTTACCCTGATTTTCAACAAAAGTTTATTTTGTTTATTTAATTTTTCACATTACAAGATTTGGAAAATCTTGGGATGTGACATCGGTATTCCTTTGAATTGTTTCAAGAAGATCCCACTTAGCTTTGACCTCCTTACTTGTGAAGGATCCCTCTAAACAAGTATCTAGATAGTCCTTGTAATGTCCTGAAAGCCTTGCATAAAAATTATTAATAACAATATTACTGGGGAGCTCATGAATGGGACATTTGAGCATTAGTGACTTCAATCTCCCCCATGCTTGGGCAATACTTTCTCCATCATGAGGATGAAAATTATAAATATAACTCCTATCTTTATGAATTACATGAGGAGGATAAAATTTAGAGTAAAAGAGAGATTCGAGTTCCTTCCACTCAAAATGATGAGGATCATCTAGTAGCTCATACCACTCCCTTGCTTTACCCTTAAGTGAAATAGGGAATAGCCTCCTCTTAACTTGGTTCATTGAAATACCTGCACACTTGAACAACTCGCATAATTCATGTATAAAGAGTAAATGATCACCGGGATGGACAGTTCCATCTCCAAAATAGCAGTTATTCATAACACGTTCAACATTTTTTATAGGGATGCTTTCAATATGTGGATTTAAAATATCACAAGTATCATCAGAATTACCGCATATGGGAGATAAAGTATCATCAGAGCAAATTTTATTCTTTAAAGCTGGGGAACTAAAAAGATCATTTTCATAAAAACCAACTTCCCCAAGCTTAGACGTTTCCATAGCATTAGTAACAAATGTGTTCAAAAGATTCATACTAATAACATTGCTATTAGCATGCAAAGAAGGTTCCAAGGGTTTTTTAATTTTCTTTTCAAAGAATTCGAGTTCTAACTTAGGAAAAAGACTAAAAAGCTCTCTAATTTTGTTGTTGTTTTCCATTAAGCCTAACTAGTGAAAACAAGAAACAAAAATACAAAATTGCAGAATCTAAAGGAAATAACTTCGAGCACTCACACCGGAGGATGTGAGTACCTTTTACCTTACCTCCCTAGCAATGGCGCCAGAAAAGAGCTTGATGTCTACGCACTTCTATTCTTGTAGACAGTTGTTGGGCCTCCAAGTGCAGAGGTTTGTAGAACAACAGCAAGTTTTCCCTTAAGTGGATTACCCAAGGTTTATCGAACTCAGGGAGGAAGTGGTCAAAGGTATCCCTCTCAAGCAACCCTGCAATCAAGGTACAAGAAGTCTCTTGTGTCCCCAACACACCCAATACACTTGTCAGGTGTATAGGTGCACTAGTTCGGCGAAGAGATAGTGAAATACAAGTGGTATGGATATAAGACAACGGTGCTAGGAAATATCTTGATGGTATGGAAGAGACTAAAGGCAAACTGAAATAACGATGGAAGCAAGCAAACATGTAACAGATCTAGTAGCAAACGGTGTTTCAACGCTTAGAAACAAGGCCTAGGGATCATACTTTCACTAGTGAACACTCTCTCATATAAATATATTCTTCTTTATGATACTGCGCTTAACTACTCTTCGTCTGGACACTCTAATCGATGGTAGGGCTATAACAGCACACCTCAAAGTAAGTCTTTCCCATCTAGAAAACCCCACACTGCCACCTTGAGTACTAGATGAGTCCAGCAAACACCACAATTTCATAGACATCCAACTCCAAATATAACTCATAACAAGTATTTGTAATCTCTAGCCTAAGTGCCACCATGGTGAGCACGCTGTCACTTTCACACACATGGGGAGAGCAGAGATTCATTAAAGCACTTGAGTAGCAAGGTAGATCTATAGATTACAAGCTCATGATCACAATATGATCATGCATAGAGAGAGAGATGAACACATAGCTACCGGTAGAACCCTTAGCCTCGAGAGAGAACTACTCCCTCCTCATCATGGGAATCAGCAATGGTGATGGAGATGGCGGTGGAGATCGATGGAGATGGCTCCGGGGGCACTTCCCCGTCCCGGAAGGGTGCTGGAACAGAGACTTTCTGTCCCCCGAATCTCCCCTTCGGTGGCGGCATCACTGCGGAACTCTTCGTGGCTGGAGGCTTGACTATCTAGGGTTTTGGTATGAGGAGGCTCTTATAGGCGAAGGAGGCAAGGTCGGTGTCTAGCCAGGGGGGCCACACCATGCCCTAGCGCGGCCTGGGCTGGCCCGCGCCTAGAGGTGGTGTGGCCACCCTATGGCCCCTCTCCGGCTCTCCTTCTGGCTCCATGAGTCTTCCGGGAAAATAGTAACTTTGGCTTTTGTCCCGTCCAATTCCGAGAATATTCATTTTCTGACTTCCTGGAACCAAAAATAGCAGAAAATAGGCAATCGGCACTGTGGCATCTTGTTAATAGGTTAGTCCAAGAAATCATATTAAAAGTACTCCAAAGTGTGGACAAAACACAAGAAAGTAGATAAAACCAAGCATGGAACATCAAAAATTATAGATACATTTGCAATGTATCAGTTACCACCACATGAATGGGGGAGGTGAGGAGTCACCCCCCATGGGGCTCTGGCCATGGGGAGGGGTACCCCCCTCCTCCTATAAAAGGCCCCCCTCACTCCCCTTCTTCCTCACACCTCTTCGTGAATGATCTCTCTTCCCCTCTAGAATTATTCTCCCATGGTCTCGAATTAGCGAGATACATGTTTTCGGTGGCATTTCGTCTGGAAGGAGTTGTTGCTTCTGCTGGATCGCTGGAGCAAGGAGGTGGAGGTTGTCCGGTGGCTTGAACGTGTGTGCAAGCGGATCGCTCTTTGAGTTCTTGGCTCGGACTTCCTCACGATCTTGAGATCGGCAAGTGTACGACTACATCAACCACGAGTTCCTACTCGTTAACAAAACTCGTTGTCTTCGAGGGTAAGTTCTCGTTGTATGTATGTCCACCCGTTGCTCTGTACCTAGTAGATAGATCTTGGCGTGTAGTTCTCATCGTAGGAATTTTTTTGTTTTCTATGCTGCGGGCCCAACAGTGGTATCAGAGCCTGATCTATGCGTAGGTGCTTTGCACGGGTAGTACACATATGTTTATATGTGGGCGATGATGATCATATTATTGCATCTTCTATGTATTTTGGATATTGGTGGCATAGTGGGATGAAGCGGCCCAGACCAACCTTACATGTCATCGTACATGAGACTGGTTCCACGACTGACATGCAACTTGTTTTGCATAAGTGGCTGGCGGGTGTCTGTCTCTCCTACTATAGTCAATATCTGAGTTACAACGAGTTGGTAATAACTTGGTTATCCTCGTTGTGGTTCATGTTCGTAGGTAAGAACGATTCTATCTCCGAAAGCCCTAAGCCACGTAAAATTTGCAATGGATAAATTAGAGGCGTCTAGTTTAGATTGTTGCTGGGCTAGTGTCATGATATGGTAATGTTGTAAGTAGATGTATGATAGATAGTCTTACAACACACTCAATGTGTAAGCTCCATAGACCTTTGCCTTTGATACATTGCAAATGTATCTATAATTTTTGATGTTCCATGCTTGGTTTTATCCACTTTCTTGTGTTTTGTTCCAACTTTGGAGTACTTTTAATATGATTTCTTGGACTAACCTATTAACAAGAGCCACATTGCCTACTGTTTTCTGCTGTTTTTGGTTCCAGGAAAGTCAGAAAATGAATATTCTCGGAATTGGACGGGACAAAAGCCAAAGTGCCTATTTTTCCGGATGTCATCAAGTGCCAGAATACGAGACGGAGAGGGGCCAGGGGGCCACCACACCACCTGGCCGCGTGGCCAGGCCTGGCCTGCGCCAGGGGGTGGTGTGTGTTGGAGATATTCCCAAGAGGCAATAATAAAAGTGGTTATTATTATATCTTTGTGTTTGTGATGAATGTTTGCATCCCATGCTATAATTGTATTATAAGGAAACAGTAATACATGTGTGTTTTGTAAACATAAAAGAGTCCCTAGTAAGCCTCTTGTTGAACTAGCTTGTTGATTAATTGATGATCATGGTTTCATGATCATGGACATTGGATGTCATTAATAACAAGGTTATATCATTAGGAGAACGATGTGATGGACACACACCCATAGTAAGCGTAGCATAAGATCAAGTCATTAAGTTCGTATTGCTACAAGCTTTCAAATGCATAGTAACCTAATCCTTCGACCATGAGGTGGATATCGTTATGTTCTCACTTTCACGGATGACTTAAGTAGATATGGGTATGTCTACTTTATGAAACATAAGTCCGAAACTTTCGAGAAGTTTAAGGAATTTCAAAGTGAAGTGGAAAATCATCGTAACAAGAAGATTAAGTTTCTGCGTTACGACCATGAGGTGAATATCTAAGTTATGAGTTTGGCATGCATTTAAAGAAATGTGGAATACTTTCTGATTGACACCGTCAGAACACAGCGTAATGGTGTGTCCGAACGTCGTAATCGAACTCTCTTAGATATGGTTCGGTCTATGATGTCTCTTACAGATTTACCGCTATCGTTTTGGGGCTATGCATTAGAGACAGCCGCATTCACTTTAAATAGGGCACCATCAAAATCCGTTGAAACGACACCGTACGAATTGTGGTTTGGAAAGAAACCTAAGTTGTCGTTCCTTAAAGTTTGGGGTTGCGAAGCGTATGTAAAGAAGTTATAACCTGATAAGCTCGAACCCAAAGCGGAGAAATGCGTCTTCATAGGATACCCTAAAGAAACAATTGGGTATACCTTCTATCATAGATCCGAAGGCAAAGTTTTCGTTGCCAAGAATGGATCCTTTCTTGAGAAGGAGTTTCTCTCGAAGGAATTGACTGGAAGGAAAGTAGAACTCGACGAGGTTATTGAACCTTCTCTCGGAGTTGAGAGTAGCGCAACACCGGAAGATGTTTTTGTGCCGCCTGCACCAATTGAAGAGGAAGCTCATGATGGTGATCATGAAACTTCGAACGATTATCCTAAAGTACCTGAATAGGACTAAGGATATGGTTCTTTCTTATGGAGGTGATGAACAGCTTGTTGTAAACGGTTACACTGATGCTAGTTGGAACACCGATCCAGATGACTCGAAGTCACAGTCTGGATACGTATTTATTTTGAATGGTGCTGCAGTGAGCTGGAGGAGTGCTAAGCAAAGCGTTGTGGCGAAATCTTCAACTGAATCGGAATACATAGCTGCTTCGGAGGCTGCACAAGAAGCCATATGGATGAAGGAGTTCATTGCTAAACTTGGCGTGGTTCCTAGTGCGTTGGACCCGATGGCCATCTACTGTGACAACACAGGTGCCATAGCTAATGCACAGGAGCCAAGGTCACATAGCAAGCTGAAGCACATCAAGCTAAGTTTCCATGCTATTCACGAGTATGTCCGAGATGGTGACATAAAGATTTGCAAAGTACACACTGATCTGAATGTGGCAGATCCGTTGACTAAACCTCTCCCTAGAGCAAAGCATGACCAACACCAGAATGCCATGGGTGTTAGGTATATTACCATGTAATCTAGATTATTGACTCTAGTGCAAGTGGGAGACTGTTGGAGATATGCCCAAGAGGCAATAATAAAAGTGGTTATTATTATAACTTTGTGTTTATGATGAATGTTTGCATCCCATGCTATAATTGTATTTTAAGGAAACACTAATACATGTGTGTTTTGTAAACATAAAAGAGTCCATAGTAAGCCTCTTGTTGAACTAGCTTGTTGATTAATTGATGATCATGGTTTCCTGATCATGGACATTGGATGTCATTAATAACAAGGTTATATCATTAGGAGAACGATGTGATGGACACACACCCACAGTAAGCGTAGCATAAGATCAAGTCATTAAGTTCGTATTGCTACAAGCTTTCAAATGCATAGTAACCTAATCCTTCGACCATGAGGTTATGTTAATCACCATCACCGGATGGGTACTTTGATGACATCAAATACCGCTTCGTAACTTGGTGGTTATAAAGGTGTCATTGGGTATTCTGAAAGTATGTGTTGAAGCGCATGGACTAAGATTGGGATTTGTCCATCAATATGACGGATAGATATGCTCTGGGCCCTCTCGGTGGAATGTCATCTAGTTAGCTTGCAAGCATGTGACTAGGTCACAAGGGATGACATAACATGGAACGAGTAAAGAGTACTTATCAGTAACGAGGTAGAACTAGGTATGGAGATACCAACGATCAAACCTCGGATAAGTAGAGTATCGCGTGACAAAGGGAATTGGTTTCGTATGTTAATGGTTCTATCGATCACGAAGTCATCGTTGAGTATGTGGGAGCCGTTATGGATCTCCAGATCCCGCTGATGGTTATTGATCGGAGAGGTGTCTCCATCATGTCTACATATTCACAAACCGTAGGGTGACACACTTAAGGTTCGAAGTTGTTTTAAGTAGATTTGGAATGTGTGTTGGAGACCGAATGTTTTTCGGAGTCTTGGATTGGATCCGGGACATCACGAGGAGATCCGGAATTGTCTGGAGAATAAGATTCATATAATGGAGATCATTTTCTAAGTTAGGAAATGTTCTGGAGTATTTATATGGGGATTCTAGAAGGTTTCGGAATGTTCCGGAAGGTTCTAGAAGATTTTTTGGAGTTTACTTGAAAACCAAGAAAGGATAAAGGGAAACTTAAAGGGTAAGTAAGGGAAACTTGGGGGGGAAGGACTCTCCCCCCAAGCTCCCTTGTGCGCCGGCCCTAAGGGGTGGGCCTAGGGGTGGGAACCCTAGGCCGCACCCCTCCCTCTATATATAGAGGGGTGGAGGCGCCACCCCCCTTTGCCCCTCCGACTCCAAACCCTAGCCGCCTCTCTCCTCCTCCTTCCATCTGCTCTGGCTTAGGCGAAGCCCTGCAGAATTCTCTACTCCACCACCACCACCCACGCCGTCGTGCTGCTGGGATTCCGTGGAGAGATCTACTACCTCCATTGCCATTTGGAGCATGGGAGAGGAAGGTCTGCCGACTCCACGCAGTGACCGATCATGAAGCGCCAGGAATGCGGCGCCGGAAGGATCGTCTACTCGATCTTGAGATCGGCAAGTGATCATCTACATCAACCACGAGATCCGATCTCGCACAAGGCTTTCGGATCTACAAGGGTTAGTACAGATCTATCTCGTTGCACATGTCTAATAGATTAGATCTTGGCTTTTATCTAGATTGGATCTGGGTTTTGTTCATTCTTGCGGTAGAAATTTTTTGTTTTCCATGCTATGAACCCATCAGTGTGGCCGCTCCCGGCACCCCCTCGGACTCTCCTTCCGCCTATATATTGCCCTCGGGACGAAAATCCTAAGTGCCCGATCAAAAATCCACGAAAGAGTGCCGCCATCTCCATCCCTAGATCAGGAGGGATCTGAAGCTCTTCCCGGCACCCTGCCGGAGAGGGGAATTCACCCTGGAGGCCTTCTTCATCACCATGCAAGCCTTCGGTGTGATGCGTGAGTAGTTCATCCTTGGACTACGGATCCATGTAGTAGCTAGATGGCTGGTTCTCCTCCTTTACGCTTTCATGTCTAGATCTTGTGAGCTCCGTTCATGATCAAGATCATCTATTTGTAATTCTGCATGTTGTGTTTGCGGGGATCTGATGGATATTGAGATGCTATTTCAGATTTATTATTGATTCTATCATGTCTTTGTTATTTGTGATCTTGCATGCTTTCCGTTGTTAGTAGCTATCTTGGCCAAGTAGATGCTAGCAACTCCAAGAGTTAGTATTTATGCTCGATAGTGGGTTCCGTTGCTACAGAAAGCGCCAAACTAGCAGTATAAGATGCTAACATTTTTATCTTGATATGGTCCATGCATTTGAACTCTATCATTTGCATGAACCCACTATCGAGCATGAACCCATCTTTCGTGGATTTTTGATCGGGTACTTAGGGTTTTCGTCCCGAGGGCAATATATAGGCGGAAGGAGAGGCCGAGGTGCGGGGCCACACACCACTGGCCAGCGCGGGCAGCCTGGCGTGGCCAGGTGGTGTGGTGGCTCCTGGCCCTTCTCCGTCTCGTGATTCGGCACTTGATCCTTCCCAAAAATAGGCACTTTGGCTTTTGTCTGTCCAATTCGAGAATATTCATTTTCGACTTTCCTAGAACCAAAAATAGCAAAAACAAGGCGGTGCTTTGTGGCTATTGTTAATAGGTTAGTCCAAGAAATCATATGAAAAGTACTCCAAAGTTGGAACAAAACACAAGAAAGTGGATAAAACCAAGCATGGAACATCAAAAATTATAGATACATTTGCAATGTATCAACATCCCCAAGCTTAACTCCTGCTCGTCCTCGAGTAGGTAAGTGATAAAAAGAAAGGATAATTTTTTAGGTGACATGCACCATCAAAGACTTGATCAAAGTATTTGCAAAACATTCAAAGCTGGGATCATAGTACTTCAATCATAACATGAAAGACAAAGTTCTAGCAATAAGCAAAGAAACTATGATGCAACATGAAAAGGCACAAACAAAAGATTCATGAATAACAATGCTTTGCAAGACGTTTGTTTGTTTCACATAAAGAAAACATAGCATAATAGTATTCAGCTTGTCCCTCAATAGAGTAGCAAATATAAATGCATAGGACACCTTCAAAGTTCATAAGAGTGACTAGATACAATAGTTTAAAACAAGCAATAACAAGTTATGCACCAATCAACTAGTCTTGGGACAATGCACATAGAACTAAGAATGACCACTATGCTCTCAAAGTAGGTGCATAAAGATAGAAGGTGGAGACTCAATATAATGGTGGAATAAATGCCTTTTGTAAAAGGAAGTAGGGATTCAAGTCTCATAAAGAGCTTCCAAAAATTATGGTACTTATAGCTTCCAGCTCTCATTGCCCCTATCATAAGCATCTTGAAGTGATTAGGGTTAAAGTGAACAAACTATGGTGTACATGCTTGACGAAGTATAAGTCAGAAATCTCATGTCCCTTGTATACGAGGGTCGCTCCTCATGCTACTCAAGTTTAATCACCGGTAAGTTCTTGTCATCGTAAGTACATGTGTATCATTGAGAACCGCCAACGGGGTACCCCTTGCCCGATGATACGGAAGAATCCCCATATCAAAATGACAAGGCAAGAAGACAACGAGCATCTCATCAATCTTCTTTTTTACCATGGGAATATGGTGCTTTTTTCTCTCTTTCCTCTTTTCATAGTATCTCTTTTTTTCTTTTCTATTTTTTCTCAATATAGGACTCTTTTTTTATAAGAAGAATGCTTCATAGACAGCTCATTATGGTTACGCTATAGGTTTCCACCATGTCAGCATGGATTAGACCAGTGGCCTAGGCGTTTCTCTAACACATATACATAACTCCATGGACTTACAAGCTCCCCTTTCATTTCACACCGACGACATCCATATACAAAAGAGCATGATATCAACTAGGTACAAGTACCAAGTGCAATGTTGAAAGCGGTCCCCATGAAAGCATGGTTCTGCAAATTCCCAACAAATAAGTGCAAGCATATACAACATAGAAGACACAATGGTTCAATTTTATTAAGGGCAAGTAAAGTAAAGTGTGCCATCAAGTTCGTGACAGCTTTAATCACTAGTTTTCTCATCACAAGTGGAAGGTAAACAAAAGCATGAATATACTTGGAATAGCATAAGCTAGTAGGTAGGTATGGTGGACTCTTTGGAATAACTTGGTTTAGGGAGTTGGATGCATGAGTGGAACTCATACTTTGTTGTGGAGGCTAGCAAAAGACTGGGAGCGACAAACTAAGAGAGCAATAATGGCCATAATCATGCAGAGCGACAAAACATCATTGATCAAAGCATAAAGTGATACTACAAGTGGAAAACTAAAGGATCGTAAAGGCTATGGTGACTTTGGATAGTCATAACATGGTGTGAGCATGTGCCAAGTCAACCCAAATAAAGCATCAAAGGAGAATACCATTATACTATGCTTTAATATGCTAAAACAAGGCATGATTCATCCAAGGCACATTAAGCAATCTCAATCATTTATAACAAGTCATGCTACAACAAAGAATACTAAGCATAAAGCCAAAACAATATCAAGCATGGCATGACAAAGCATAGCCACAGTCAAGAACGAGCTCTTTTTACCACATAAGCATGAACTTTTCTACTCTTTTCCAAACCAAACCAAACTATTTGCAAACCAATGTATGAAAGAGGGGGTCCAACCAATTTATTCAGAAAACTAAGCAAACTAAAGCAAACAAAAACCAAAACGAAAACGAAAAAGAAGACGCTCCAAGAAAAACACAATTGTGCATGAAACAATAAAAATGAAGTGTTTGGAAGGAACCTCGAATTTTTATTGATGAAGAAGGGGATGCCTTGGGCATCCCCAAGCTTTGACGCTTGTACTTCTTGGATATTTCTTGGGGGGACACGCGTGGCATCCCCAAGCATGAGCTTTAGTCCATCCTTCATCTCATTACTCATTCCTTCCATACACCTGAAAATTCTCCATCATACAAAACTTCGCAAATCTTTATTAGCAACATTAGTGCACTCAAGATAAATAAGTATTAAGGTTCAGTTCTAACACCAAATAAACTTCCATTATAACACTGTCTACTGTAGCACTTCCCTCAGAAAGCTCAATTCCCCAAAAGAACTCAAGAAGGAACCAACAAGAAGCAAATGCAGAAAATGGCAGAAATCTGTCAAAACAGACCAGCAGGTAAAGACGATTTTTTTTGAAGACCTTATGTTGCTCAAATCAAAAAGTGTTGAACTAACGAAAGTTAGATAACAACCTGGGGCAGAATCACAAAATATTACAGATCAATCCGACATACATATCTCTCTCACGAATTTTTACGGTGAAGCACAAAAATCTGTTTCGGGACAGCAACTTTCCCAATCATTACTTCTCTCTCATTAGAGGTTACTCTTGGCACAAAAATCAAATAAAAAGGATAAGGAGAGGTTATTACAGAGGTAATAACTTCCAAGACTCATCTAAAACTTTTGGGTTATCTCCCAATAAGTACTTTTCTTTAACGCCTTTAAGTTAGGCATAAGAAGCAAAGAAAGAATCAAGTGTTCTCAAATGAAGAAGCATTAAGACCAAATTTTGTTTTCATAGGAGAAGCAAAAGAAATCTTTTCTCTCTTTTTAGGGAAGTGTTCTATACCTTTCTTGAGTGGGAGTTGATATTTAATGGTGCCTTCTTTCATATCAATGATGGCACCAACAGTTCTAAGAAAAGGTCTTCCCAAAGTAATAGGACAAGAAGCATTGTATTCAACATCCAAAACATAGAAATCAACGGGGACATGGGAATCGTTAACCATAATAAGAACATCATTAAGACTCCCCATGAGTTTCTTTTTAGCATTAGCATCAAGTGGGACATTCAAATAACAATCTTCAAGAGGAGGCAAATCAAGCATATCAAAAATCCTTCTAGGCATAATAGAAACACTACTATCAAGATCACACAAAGCTTTGAAATCAAAGTCATTCACTTTCATATTAATGATGGGTTCCCAACCATCCTCTTGTTTTATAGGAATAGAAGCTTTATGTTTCATCTTTTCTTCTTTAATCTTTATGAGAGCATCAGTTATGTGTTTTGTAAAAGCCATGTTCATAGCACTAGCATTAGGACTTTTAGCAAGCTTTTGTAGGAACTTAATAACTTCAGAGATGTTGCAACCACCAAGATCAAAATCAAATTTATCATCTAAAGTAGTAGGACTATTACTAGCCTCAACACTAGTGGTGGTGATAGTAGAAACACTAATGTTTCTAGCAATTTCATCTTCTCTTTCCCACTTAGCATGTAATTCAGCTAACAGTCTAACATTTTCATCAATTCTTACTTGTATGGCATTAGTAGCTGCAAAGGGATTCTCATTAGTTTCAGGTTTAGCAGCCATTTTATTGAAGGTAGATTGAGCTTCAGCCAAAGATGCTATATTTCTTTCAGCATTAGAGAGTTTTTCCTCAATAGTTTTATTGAAAGCAGTTTGTTTACTAATAAACTCTTTAAGCATAACTTCAAGTTCAGAGGGAACACTCTTATTATTGTTGTAAGAATTTCCATAAGCATTACCATTGTTGGGAGGATATGGCTTATAATTGTTGTTACCAAAATTGTTCCTATAAGCATTATTACCATAAGCATTGTTGCCAAATTTTTTATTCCTTATGAAGTTCACATCAACTTGCTCTTCTTGAGCAACCAAAGAGGCTAAAGGAACATTATTTGGATCAATATGGGCTTTCCCATTAACAAGCATAGACATAATAATATCAATTTTATCACTCAAGGAGGAGGTTTCTTCAACAGAATTTACCTTCTTACCTTGTGGAGCTCTCTCAGTATGCCATTCATAATAATTAACCATCATATTGTCCAAAAGTTTTGTTGCAGCACCCAAAGTGATGGTCACAAAGGTACCTACAGCAGCTGAATCCAATTTCCTTGAAGAATAGTTCAATCCTGCATAAAAAGCTTGGATGATCATCCAAGCAGTCAGTCCATGAGTGGGACAATTCTTTACCAAAGATTTCATTCTTTCCCAAGCTTGAGAAACATGCTCATTATCAAGTTGTTTAAACTTCATTATTTTACTTCTCATGGATATAATCTTAGCAGGAGGATAGTATTTTCCAATAAAAGCATCTTTGCACTTAGTCCAAGAATCAATACTATTCCTAGTTAAGGAATTCAACCATTCTTTAGCTTTTCCTCTCAAAGAGAAAGGAAACAATTTCAGCTTAATAATATCACCATATATATCCCTATGCTTTTGCATCTCACAAAGTTCAACAAAGCTATTTAGATGGGAAGAAGCATCTTCATTACCAATACCAGAAAATTTCTCTCTCATAACAAGATTGAGTAAAGCAGGTTTTATCTCGAAGAAAGTATTTTCAGCCACAGGTGGAGCAATAGGTGTGCTCATAAAATCATTGTTGTTGGTGCTAGTGAAGTCACACAACTTAGTGTTTTCAAGAGTAGTCATTTTTTTGGGTTTTCAAATAAGAAAGCAAACAAGTAAAACTAATTTTGTGTGTTTTTGAAGAACAAAACAAGCAAACAAAGCAAAAACGAAACTAAGCAAAACAAAAACAACAAAGTAAATAGATTGGTTATGAGGGACTCCCCTTGTGAAGATGTCCTTGACTCCCCGACAACGGCGCCAGAAAAAGTCTTGATGTACTCGACGATCGACGTAGAGCTTGTTGGGAACCCCAAGAGGAAGGTATGATGAGCACAGAAGTAAGTTTTCCCTCAGCTATGAAACCAAGGTTTAATCGAACCAGTAGGAGCAAGGAAACACCCCAAAGGTGTTACTAGCTGAGCTTTGGCAGGGCGCACTACCGGTGCTAGTAGCAACATGGAGACCTGCACAACACAACCACAGAACTTTGTCCCCAACTTGCGATGAGGTTGTCAATCTCACCGTGTTTTGCAGAAAACAAAGGATTAAACGTATCGAATGGAAAGAAGTAAAAGTTTGCAGAAAGTAAACACAGCAAAGAAAAGATTGTAGATTGTATGTAAAGTAAAGGACCGGGATCCATAGTTCACTAGAGGTGGCTCTCCTTAAGATAGATAACATGCTGGATGAACAAATTACAGCGGGGCAATTGACAAACACCGAGAAAGCAATACATGCATATACTAATCATCTTGACTCCTCTGAGACTTGATTGGTCATTACAACATAATACATAGACCGCCATCCAACTGCATCTATGAGTAATAATCCACCTTCAGGTTATCATCCGAACCCCCTCCAAGATAAGTTGCAAGCAATGACTATTGCTTCTTAATCGTGTAAAGTAAACAATACGATTGTTCTATGAACAAAGGATTGTTCTTTTCTCCCTAGTAGCAACAGCACATCTAGTACCTTAGATATTTTGGTCACTTCCCCAGATTACTAGAGGCATGAACCCACTATCGAGCATAAATACTAACTCTTGGAGTTGCTAGCATCTACTTGGCCAAGATAGCTACTAACAACAGAAAGCATGCAAGATCTCAAATAACAAAGACATGATAGAATCAATAATCAATCTGAAATAGCATCTCAATATCCATCGGATCCCCGCAAACACAACATGTATGAATTACAAATAGATGATCTTGATCATGAACAGAGCTCACAAGATCTAAACATGAAAGCACAAAGGAGGAGAACCAGCCATCTAGCTACTACATGGATCCGTAGTCCAAGGATGAACTACTCACACATCACACCGGAGGCTTGCATGGTGATAAAGAAGGCCTCCAGGGTGAATTCCCCTCTCCGGCAGGGTGACGGGAAGAGCTTCAGATCCCTCCCAATCTAGGGATGGAGATGACGGCGGCTACCGACTCTTTCGTGGATTTTTGATCGGGTACTTAGGGTTTTCATCCTGAGGGCAATATATAGGCGGAAGGAGAGGCCGAGGGGTGCCGGGAGCCACCACACCACCCCCTGGCGCGGGCCCAGCCTGGCCACGCGGCCAGGTGGTGTGGCCGGCCCCTGGCCCTTGTCCGTCTCATATTCTGGCACTTGATCCCTTCCGGAAAAAAGGCACTTTGGCTTTTGTCCCGTCCAATTCCGATAATATTCATTTTCTGACTTTCCTGGAACCAAAAACAGCAGAAAACAGGCAGCTGGCACTGTGGCTCTTGTTAATAGGTTAGTCCAAGAAATCATATGAAAAGTACTCCAAAGTTGGAACAAAACACAAGAAAGTGGATAAAACCAAGCATGGAACATCAAAAATTATAGATACATTTGCAATGTATCAACATCCCCAAGCTTAACTCCTGCTCGTCCTCGAGTAGGTAAGTGATAAAAAGAAAGAATAATTTTTGAGATGACATGCACCATCAAATACTTGATCAAAGTATTTGCAAAACATTCAAAGCTGGGATCATAGTACTTCAATCATAACATGAAAGACAAAGTTCTAGCAATAAGCAAAGAAGCTATGATGCAACATGAAAAGGCACAAACAAAAGATTCATGAATAACAATGCTTTGCAAGACGTTTGTTTGTTTCACATAAAGAAAACATAGCATAATAGTATTTAGCTTGTCCCTCAATAGAGTAGCAAATATAAATGCATAGGACACCTTCAAAGTTCATAAGAGTGACTAGATACAATAGTTTAAACACAAGCAATAACAAGTTATGCATCAATCAACTAGTCTTGGGATAATGCACATAGAACTAAGAATGGCCACTATGCTCTCAAAGTAGGTGCATAAAGATAGAAGGTGGAGACTCAATATAATGGTGGAAGAAAGGCCTTTTGTAAAAGGAAGTAGGGATTCAAGTCTCATAAAGAGCTTCCAAAAATTATGGTACTTATAGCTTCCAGCTCTCATTGCCCCTATCATAAGCATCTTGAAGTGATTAAGGTTAAAGTGAACAAACTATGGTGTACATGCTTGACGAAGTATAAGTCAGAAATCTCATGTCCCTTGTATACGAGGGCCGCTCCTCATGCTACTCAAGTTTAGTCACCGGTAAGTTCTTGTCATCGTAAGTACATGTGTATCATTGAGAACCGCCAACGGGGTACCCCTTGCCCGATGATACGGAAGAATCCCCATATCAAAATGACAAGGCAAGCAGACAACGAGCATCTCAGCATTCTTCTTATTTACCATGGGAATATGGTGCTTTTTTTCTCTCTTTCCTCTTTTCATAGTATCTCTTTTTTTTCTCTTTTTTCTCAATATAGGACTCTTTTTTTATAAGAAGAATGCTTCATAGACAACTCATTATAGTTACGCTGCAGGTTTCCACCATGTCAGCATGGACTAGACCAGCGGCCCGGGCGTTTCTCTAACACATATACATAACTCCATGGACTTACAAGCTCCCCTTTTAGTTCACACTGACGACATCCATATACAAAAGAGCATGATATCAACTAGGTACAAGTACCAAGTGCAATGTTGAAAGTGTTCCCCATGAAAGCATGGTTCTGCTAATTCCCAACAAATAAGTGCAAGCATATACAACATAGAAGACACAATGGTTCAAGATTATTAAGGCAAAAAGTATAGTGTGCCATCAAGTTCGTGAGAGCTTTAATCACTAGTTTTCTCATAACAAGTGGAAGGTAAACAAAAGCATGAATATACTTGGAATAACATAAGCTAGTAGGTAGGTATGGTGGACTCTTTGGAATAACTTGGTTTAGGGAGTTGGATGCATGAGTGGAACTCATACTTTGTTGTGGAGGCTAGCAAAAGACTGGGAGCGACAAACTAAAAGAGCAATAATGGCCATAATCATACAGAGCGACAAAACATCATTAATCAAAGCATAAAGTGATACTACAAGTTGAAAACTAAAGGATCATAAAGGCTATGGTGACTTGAGATAGTCATAACATGGTGTGAACATGTGCCAAGTCAACCCAAATAAAGCATCAAAGGAGAATACCACAATACTATGCTTTAATATGCTAAAACAACGCATGATTCATCCACGGCACATTAAGCAATCTCAATTGTTTATAACAAGTCATGCTACAGCAAAGAATACTAAGCATAAAGCCAAAACAATATCAAGCATGGCATGACAAAGCATAGCCACAGTCAAGAACGAGCTCTTTTTACCACATAAGCATGAACTTTTCTACTCTTTTCCAAACCAAACCAAACTATTTGCAAACCAATATATGAAATAGGGGGTCCAACCAATTTATTCAGCAAACTAAGCAAACTAAAGCAAACGAAAACCAAAACGAAAACGAAAAAGAAGATGCTCCAATAAAAACAAATTGTGCATGAAACAATAAAAATGAAGAGTTTGGAAGGAACCTCGAATTTTTATTGATGAAGAAGGGGATGCCTGGGCATCCCCAAGCTTTGACGCTTTTACTTCTTGGATATTTCTTGGGGTGACATGCGTGGCATCCCCAAGCTTGAGCTTTAGTCCATCCTTCATCTCATTACTCATTCCTTCCATACACCTGAAATTTTTCCTTCATACAAAATTTCACACAATCTTTATTAGCAACATTAGTGCACTTAACATAAATAAGTCTCAAGGTTCAGTTCTAACACCAAATAAACTTCCATTAAAACACTAGCTACTGTAGCACTTCCCTCAAAAAGCTCAATTCCCCAAAAGAACTCAAGAAGGAACTAACAAGAAGCAAATGCAGAAAATGGCAGAAATCTGTCAAAATAGACCAATAGGTAAAGACGAATTTTTGCGAAGACCTTCTGTTGCTCAAATCAAAAATTGTTGAACTAACAAAAGTTAGATAACAACCTGGGTCAGAAGCACAAAAATTACAGCTCAATCCGACATACAGAGCTCTCTCACGAATTTTTATGGTGAAGCACAAAAATCTGTTTCGGGACAGCAACTTTCCCAATCATTACTTCACTCTCATTAGAGGTTACTCTTGGCACAAAAAGCAAATAAAAAGGATAAGGAGAGGTTATTACAGAGGTAATAGCTTCCAAGACTCATCTAAAACTTTTGGGTTATCTCCCAATAAGTACTTTTCTTTAACGCGTTTAAGTTAGGCATAAGAAGCAAAGAAAGAATCAAGTGTTCTCAAATGAAGAAGCATTAAGATCAATACCAGAAATATTTTCAACAAGGCAAGGTATATCATCTAAGTAAGTTCTAGAGGATCCTTTCTCAATGCTCTTAGGTTCACTATTCTCATCAAAAGGGTTTGCAGGAACAATCCAATCAAGATTCTTTTCTATGGCATCATGTATTGCTACTAGTTTAAAGGGTATTGGTATCTTAGGTTCCTCCCCATTAGGTTCGGTTTTGTTCATCTTTTTTCGTGTACCAACAACATCTACACATGAGCCTAGCATATTGAAATGTTCAAAAACTTTTCTAGCGTCCTTGGCAACATCATAGAACTCCTTAAACAAAGTTTCTAGAATAAAATCCCTCTTTTCGGGATCCTCAATTTCTTTAAGCTTAAGAAACATTACTTGCATTAAGGGGTTGAGGTTAACAAACCTAGCTTCTAACATGTGAATTAAAGAAGTTGCAGCAATCTCATAATTTGGAGCAAGTTCTATAAGGGATCTATCCTCAGTATCTTCATGTTTGCTAACATGATTAAAGAATTCTTCAATATTATCTTTCCCAATTATAGAACCACTACCAATTGAAAGGTCTTTCACGGTGAATGTAGGGATCAACATGGTGAGCTAAAGAAGAGGTGACAACTAAAGGAGACTTAATTTTCGTGTGTTTTTGATAAAGAAAGCAAACTAGTAAAACTAATTTTTTTGTGTTTTTTTGAAGAACAAAACAAGCAAACAAAGCAAAAAGGAAACCAAGCAAAACAAAAACAACAAAGTAAAGGGATTGGTTATGAGGGACTCCCCTTGTGAAGATGTCCTTGACTCCCTGGCAACGGCACCAGAAAAAGTCTTGATGTACTCGACGATCAACGTACAGATCGTTGGGAACCCCAAGGGGAAGGTATGATGAGCACAACAGTAAGTGTTCCCTCAGTTATGAAACCAAGGTTTAATCGAACCAGTAGGAGCAAGGAAACACCCCAAAGGTGTTACTAGCTGAGCTTTGGCAGGTATGCTACCGGTGCTAGTAGCAACGTGGAGACCTGCACAACACAACCACGGAACTTTGTCCCCAACTTGCGATGAGGTTGTCAATCTCACCGTGTTTTGCGGAAAACAAAGGATTAAACGTATCGAATGGAAAGAAGTAAAAGTTTGCAGAAAGTAAACACAAAGCAGTAAAAGATTGTAGATTGTATGTAAAGTAAAGGACCGGGATCCATAGTTCACTAGAGATGGCTCTCCTTAAGATAGATAACATGCTGGGTGAACAAATTACAGCGGGGCAATTGACAAACACCGAGAAAGCAATACATGCATATACTAATCATCTTGACTCCTCTGAGACTTGATTGGTCATTACAACATAATACATAGACCGCCATCCAACTGCATCTATGACTAATAATCCACCTTCAGGTTATCATCCAACCCCTCCAAAGATTAAGTTGCAAGCAACAGACTATTGCTTTACGACTGCGTGTAAAGTAAACAATACGATTGTTCTATGAACAAAGGATTGTTGTTTTCTCCTAGTAGCAACAGACATCTAGTACCTTAGAGATTTCTGTCACTTCCCAGATTACAGAGGCATGAACCCACTATCGAGCATAAATACTAACTTGGAGTTGCTAGCATCTACTTGGCCAAGATAGCTACTAACAATGTAAAGCATGCAAGATCTCAAATAACAAAGACATGATAGAATCAATAATCAATCTGAAATAGCATCTCAATATCCATCGGATCCCTGCAAACACAACATGTATGAATTACAAATAGATGATCTTGATCATGAACAGAGCTCACAAGATCTAAACATGAAAGCACAAAGGAGGAGAACCAGCCATCTAGCTACTACATGGATCCGTAGTCCAAGGATGAACTGCTCACACATCACACCGGAGGCTTGCATGGTGATGAAGAAGGCCTCCAGGGTGAATTCCCCTCTCCGGCAGGGTGACGGGAAGAGCTTTAGATCCCTCCCGATCTAGGGATGGAGATGACGGAGGCTCTGACTCTTCGTGGATTTTGATCGCACTTAGGGTTTTCCCCGAGGGCAATATAGGCGGAAGGAGAGGCCGAGGGTGCCGGAGCCACCACACCACCGCACGGCACCCGGCTGTCCATGCGGCCAAGTGGTGTGGCTGGCCCCCGCCCTTCTCCGCCTCAGATTCGGCACTTGATCCTTCCGGAAAAATAGGCACTTTGGCTTTTGTCCCGTCCAATTCGAGAATATTCATTTTTGACTTTCCTAGAACCAAAACAGCAGAAACGGCACCGCACTGTGGCTCTTGTTAATAGGTTAGTCCAAGAAATCATATGAAAAGTACTCCAAAGTTGGAACAAAACACAAGAAAGTGGATAAAACCAAGCATGGAACATCAAAAATTATAGATACATTTGCAATGTATCAGTCATAGAATTCGTGATAGTATCCATACACGAGAAATCAAGTTTCTGAACTTGGAAGACCCTCCGGAAAGGCGTGAAGCCTATCGGTCATGTTTGGATCTATAAAGAAATAAGACATGGATGTTTAACATCTATGAAATAGTCGACATGTTGGAAAGAAGTTTACGACAATGTTCAAGGAGTTGACTATAACAAGATTTGATCTTTCATAGCGATATTTAGTCTTGACGGATTAATGTAGCAACCACTACATATAATTTGATGTATGGTAGTTGAACAAACAAAACAATGTTCTTCTAATAGAATGGTTACCTAGGACGTGTACAAGACATAGTCCGAAGGGTTTTGTTAATTCAAAGGGTGCTAAAAGGGCATGCAAACTTTAATAGTTGAAGTAAGCATAGTGGAGTTGGAATCTTCACCATGATGAAACTGTTAAAAGAGTTTAAATTCATCAGAGATGATGAAGATGCTTGCATTTGCAAGAAATTAAGTGGGAGCACTGAGACATATTTCTAATACATTATGTAGAGGACATATTGTTGATTGGAAATGATGTATCTTGTATTGACACAAGTTAATAATTTCATTAAAATAAGATTTCGATCAAAGACTTGGGCAAACCCAGAATATTTGGCATCAATATCTATATGGATAGATTAAGACGCTAATATGGTTGTGCCAGACATACATATATGAGATATTGAAAGGGTTCAATATAGAAAAACAAGAAAGGTTCTTGCTGCATGGAAAGAATGGTATCAAGATTCAAGTGTTTCAACACTCGGTGAGTAAAATCACATGAAGATTTTGATTGATTATACCATGATATGTATATATCCAAAATGTCCTATGCTCTAAATGTTATGAGCACATAACAGAATGATTCATAAGATGATCATTGGACGATAGTAAATATATTCTTATGAGCTTTGGAAGAACTAAGAATATATCATGTATAAGTGACAAATAGTTAAAGGTAGTTCATTGTAAAGTGTTACATTGATACTATTTTTGTCACAAGATACAAATTAAATTTATCTCAATTTAGACTATGGGTGGCACAATGTAATGGAAAGGATGTTCCATGATGGATTTGGATGAGTTCCAAAGTTGAGACATTGTGACGGATACTACAACAAAAGGCTAAGTATATAACTGCTATAGTAGCAACAAAGGAGGGCATTTGTGTTAAGTAGTTTGTTATCAAACTAGGTGTGGTTCAAAGTGGGATAATACTATGAAGATATATTGTGTGACCATAATATCAACATATTTTAACCCGAACGAACTAAAGGTATCACCAAAGGAACAAATTTATACAATGCCATCTCATTTGAGAATGAGTGATGCGTAGAGACGCAAAGACATGCAAATACACATGGACCTGAAACTGTCAGATCCGGAGATTATGTTAACCACTAGCAATCGCGTATATGCAACACCAGAAAGCCATAGGTGTTTAATACGCAAAGTTTTTCAAACTAGATTATTGACTCTAGTGCAAGTGGGAGACTGAAGGGAATATGCCCAAGAGGCAATAATAAAGTGGTTATTATCTTATTCCATGTTTATTATAAATGTTTATTTTGCATGCTATAATTGTATTGATCGGAAATATCAATACATGTGTGTTTAATAAACAAAAAGGGTTCCTAGTTATGCCTCTCTTATAGACTAGCTTGTTGATTAACAAGATGATTAAGGTTTCCTAATCATGGACATTGGATGTTGTTAATAACAAGGTCACAACATTTGTGAAATGCTGTGATGAACATTCATCCGAAGTATAGCATTACGATCAAGTCATTATTTTTATATTGCTATAACATCATACGAAGTAATCTTTATCCTTAGACCATGAGATCATGTTAATTGCTAACACCGAAAGAGTATCTTGATAACATCAAACGTCACACCGTAACATGGTGACTATAAAGATGGGTTCAGTGCTACGAAAGTGTTATGTTGAGGATCATGGATCAAGAGTGGAATTTTTCAATCCCGATGACAAATAGATATACTCTGGGCCCTCTCGGTGATATCACATTAAGATAGCTTGCAAGCAAGTGATGTGATCACTAGAATGTTATATCACGGGAACGAGAAAAGAGTGCATGTCGGTAACGAGATCAAACTAGGTATTTGGATACCTATGATCGAATATCGGACATGTATTATATCATGAGACAAAGGGATTAAATTACAAGCGTTAAAGGTTCTCATGATCATAGAAGTCATCGTTGAATATGCAGGAATCAGTATGGATCTCCAGGTCCCGCTTCTGATTATTGATCTGAGAGGAGTCTCAATCATGTGTGCATTATTCGCGAACCATAGGGTGACACACTTAAGAGTTACCAGACACCATTTTGGAGCACATATGTTTCAGACGAAAGAACTGCAAAGCGCAGGAATTGTTTCGATAGAAACCGGAAATTGTTTCGGGTGAAATTGCAGAAAGTGGTTCTGCATGTGATATTGAAATATTGCAAGGGGTTATATATGAATGTTTGTTAATTAAAGTAATTAACAAAATTCTGAATAAAAATAATAAAAGAGTTTTATTAAATGAGAGAGCAATAAATTTGGATAAATTTAATGCATTTAAAGTGGAGACTTTAAAAGAGAATGTGAAGGGGCATTTTAATGTGGAGGGGTTACCACCACATGAATGGGGGAGGTGAGGAGTCACCCCCCATGGAGCTCCGGCCATGGGGAGGGGTACCCCCCTCCTCCTATAAAAAGCCCCCTCACTCCCCTTCTTCCTCACACCTCTTCGTGAATGATCTCTCTTTCCCTCTAGAATTATTCTCCCATGGTCTCTAATTAGCGAGATACATGTTTTTGGTGGCATTCGTCTGGAAGGAGTTGCTGCTTCTGCTGGATCGCTGGAGCAAGGAGGTGGAGGTTGTCCGGTGGCTTGAACGCAAAGGAAAAGGATGCGCTGCTGAGTTGGCGGGCGGACTTCCTCACGATCTTGAGATCGGCAAGTGTATGACTACATCAACCACGAGTTCCTACTCGTTAACAAAACTCGTTGTCTTCGAGGGTAAGTTCTCGTTGGATGTATGTCCACCCGTTGCTCTGTACCTAGTAGATAGATTTTGGCGTGTAGTTCTCATCGTAGGATTTTTTTTGTTTTCTATGCTGCGGACCCAACAATTATGTCCTCATGTCACTTTACGGAGATGAGAGAGTAGTTAGTTTTTCCATGCTTGGTTTGGTCTTCGATTGACGATCTATTGGCTTGCATACTGGCTTGCATATGTATCTTTCTCTGAGTTTGCTATTTTTTCCTGTATTTACAGGTTTTACCCCTTTCTTAATGAAAAATCACAACGCATGGTACCAACCAAAAAAATTATACTAGTGTCCAATAAAACAAATAACATATGTGCTAATAAATTTTACTAGCATAGGGAAACTAGACGTACAAAATATTATCGAGTAAAAGACCAACATGTCTATATTATTTGCATAGGAAGCAAATACACACACAAAATGCGAGACAATTATAATATGAACTTTGGTCAGAAAATTAAGGTGAGTCATTATGTGCCATGGTGATGAAGGTATCGCAATCAAATTAGTCGTTTGACACCCTCGGTCACAAGGAAGTAGCCCATCAGCTGTGAGTGGTGAAGACACCCCAAAACCCTTATCCCTCTTTAACCTGTGTAAATTGTCATTATCCATCAGTGGAGAGCAGTAGACACATGCTTGCCCCTGACTCGATATAGGTTCTTGAGAGTCGGGTATGGATACCTACTATTTGTGCTGCCACAAAATACAACTACTCCGCTCGATCATATAACATACATCACATGGACAACACGAGGTGCGGCAACCAAGTGAGCATGCGATTGTCCCATTTTCTTACACGAGGAGGTGAGCGACACAAACCCTTATAAGTTGGTGTCCTCCCATTTCAACTTGCAACACGCTACAACAATGGCATGCTTCCAACTGGGCATTTGAGTTTGAAACTAGTTGTGATAAGGATCAAGTAGATGATCTGGAGAGTTTTTCTGATCTTTCACGATGAATCAACATATAACAAATCTTCCAATCAAATGATGAAAGCAACCTGAAGAAGACGAGAAATATGCAAGATGATGATGGTTTTAGCCAACACACCTTTGAATTTAGAGTTCAGGAGGGTTTTACCGGGAGTAAGATGGAACCGATGACTGCACTTAGTTCAGCGGTTGATGGTTGTGCATCTTTCGGAGGAATCAGATTCGTTTGTTTGGAAGTTAACAATGCCGGGGGGTTTCACAATCAAGTCGATGTATGAGGATTTTCTTAATGACCATACTAGATTTCTTCTACGGTATCTATGGAAGATAAAGGTGCCTTTAAAGTCAAGATTTTTATGTGGTTTATTTATAAAAAGTCTTGCTAGCTAAAGATAATCTAGCTAAACAAAAATGGAATGGTAGTGAGAAATGTGTTTTTTGTGATTCACCGGAATCTATACACCATTTATTTATTGCTTATTCTTTTACTCGTCTTGTTTGGAAAATTGTAGAGTTTGCTTTTAATCTTCCATCACCAGCCAATATAACAAATATGTTTAATAATTGGCTAAATGTGATGGATAAACATGACAAAGCTAAAATTTGTGTGGGAGTGTGTGCTTTGTTACGGTCTATTTGGAAATCGAGGAACGATTTGGTTTTTAATAGGACCGAAACTACCAACTTTTTGTAGGTTATCCACGGAGCTACTTATTGGATCCATATGCGGTCTTTCCTACTGGAGGGCCAGCGGGAACCTATAGATATTGGGTGAAGCCGTATGGAGACGGTCGCGCGGGCTATCCAATCAAGCTGGCTGGCGGCATACTAATAGGATATATGTTGCCTAAGAGAGTTTTGCTTGTGTGCTTTCGGCGGCTCATTTTTGTAGCCACCTTGAGTGATCCATGGTTGATATTTTGTAATCTTTGAACATTTGTTGTCATACTTCTGAACTTTGCAATAAAAGGTATGTGCATCGATATTGATGCAGATGCCGAGTACATACACATTTCATAAAAAAAGAAAAATGCAACATGATGATGATCAACACTTCTCACACCCAGTGTGATTCACGAACACACAAGAACCTTCACCCAATCCATATTAAATATGGATCACTGGCCCAGGAGAGATGCTTCACCCCAAAACGCAACTCAATGTCTAAACGCCCAAACTTTTGAACTCCTTAAACCCTAGCCACTGGCTCCTTTATATAGCAGAACAAAAAACTAGTTGGTTGGAGCCAAACCGAAACACACAAAAATGAAAACCTAAGTGGCTCACGGCATGACCTGGAATAATAAATATCACTACAATTGCAACCGACCCAAGTACCTACATGGCCCGACACGACATGGTGGAGTCCTGAAATTTGGATTCACCTCCTTCATGGGAATAACACGAGGTAAAGGGATGCACTGATTAAGTTGCATGTAAATAAAATCACCACTCCAGGCCCCTCAGGCCGGTGACATAACTACGGTCAACATTATGCAACTCAACTTCACTTTCGATGACATCCTATAGTTGGCCGCCATTCTCGAAGAAAAATCCTAGTCCTAAATCAGCGTCAAGGAGAAAGGAACTCAATTTTAGTATCTCTGCACAAACAAAGATAAAGGCAAGTTAGAGAACCAAAAGCAATGGTCCCTTTGGGGGCATCCGATACAGAGTAAGTGATGTTAGTACCAAAAACTTAAAAGGACTAGAAATATTATAAATTTTGAAAAATAGACGATAATTTCCCACAAAAATGGAAAAGGACGACACTAGTCAAGAAAATAACTGAATGCACGACGTTCTGATTGCAAGAAAAGTTCCGCTCAAGGCGACTTTGCTTTGATTTGACACGCACCAGCTTGTGCATCCATAAACAAACACGATTGCAATTCGACTTCACTTCTCATGACATCGTACAGTTGGTCGCATGTGTCACTAAAAAAAACCAGTCCTAAATCGGCGTCAAAGGAGTGTGGAGCTCCACTGTATAAGCTTTGGCACAAACGAAGATGAAGGCAACTTAGAAGGACTAGAAGTTACCTCTTCGAGACATCCGATAGTTGGAACAATAGTTGATGATAGTATTGTAAAAGGACCAAACATGTTGCTATTAGTTTCAGAAAAGAACAAATATTAGTCAAGAAAAATACTGATTACATATACCCTCCATTCCAAAGCTTAAGATTTTTTTTTCAAAAGTCAAACTATGTAAAGCTGTATCAAGTTTTTAGAAAAATAAATAAATATTTACAATATAAAATCCATACACTTCGATACATCATGAACATATGTTCACATGGTATCATTATAATATCATAGTTCTTGATAGTTTTTCCTAAAATTTTGGTCAAACTTTCTGTAGGTTGACTTAAAAAAATATAAGCCCTTAAGTTTTGGGACTGAGGTAGTATAAACTTACTCCTATGATTTGACACGTACTCTCCCTGTTTCAAAATATAAGATGTTTTATCTTTGTAAAATAAGTGTATCTAGACTTTTTTTAGTATATAGATTCATCTAGGTTTGGAATAAACCTACACACTAAAAGGAGTCTAATACAATCTATTTATAAAGCTAAAACATCTTATATTTTAAAATGGAGAGAGTATCAGCTTGTGCACAGGTAAACAAACACGGACTGGTCGAAATCAAGCATCGATCAACACGTTGTAGCAGCAGTAGCCAGAGCTGTAGACTTGGAGTAGTTCAGTCCTAGCTAGAAGAGGGCCGACACGAGCCAAGAGCCATGGCGACCGGGGCAGACAGAAGCACGGGTACGGTCTATCCAGCAGAGACATCACATGTGCCTACGAGACTACTCCAGTGGCTAGCCTACCGCCGCCGGCTCACAGCGTCGGCAGTGATAGTACCATTGCCAGTTGCCATGGCACACGGCCACACTGTATCGTGGATTGTGTTTCCGCTTGGCTTTCTAAGAGCAACTCTAACATGTGTTACAAAATACGGCATGAGGTCAAAAACTGTCATATGCGACACCCCCGAGGCTAGAAAATTATTCCAGCAGCTGTCGCATCCGGTTTTCATGCCACAAAAAAAGCGATTAAGGCGTCTTGTGTTGCATATCTGCGACAGCCACGTGGCTGGCGTATTATTTTCTAACGCATCGCGTGCTCCCAACCGTCATCTTCCCCCTCCTCTCCCCCAATGCGCTCCAGCCGACGACCGCGCCGAGCCGAATACTCCCCCGTACAACGCCCTCACCTCCAGATCCGCCGGCCGCCGACCGCGGACAATCCCTAATCGACCTCGCCGCCGTCCAATCAGAGCTCCCGTAGCCTGAATCCGCGACCCGCGCCGCAAGTCCAAGAGCGCCACCGACTTCGTCGGCATGAGGATGCGGCCCTCCGGCCGCTTCGCCGCTGATATCAGCCAAGATGGCATGAGGTGGTGGCTGGGTACCTTCAACAGCGCCGACCTGGGGGCTCGGGCCTACAACGTGGCGGCGTGGCGTTTCGGCCGCCCTCGCCGCGACCTCAACTTCCCCGACATGCAGTCGCTGCAGAGACTAAGTTCCTCGCGCCACCGATATACTACGTGGACTGCGAGGAGCGGAGAATTCAGCGTCACGCCGCCAGGCAGCAACAATAGTCGCTCGACGACATGCGCATGGCGTAGCTCGCCCGCGGTCATTCGTAGCTCGTGCAGGCACAACTGGCCTTCGACACCGCGAGGAAGAAGACAGCCGACGACGCTGGCCGTCCAACGCCGCGCCGCAGCCTCCTCCGCCAGTAGTCCCCGTCCTCGGCGACTCGGAGCTCGACTCCGACTTCTGAAACGAGTCGGATGACTCCGATTTCACCTGGGATTAGGTTTAGATTGGCTCGAACTTTGTTTAAATTCGCTATGTATTGTCGAATCCGCTCGAACTTTGTTTAAATCCGCTATGTATTGTCGAATTGTATGACTATCTATTTGAAGTGTTGTCGTTGTGTGTCTGTGTTTGAATCAGAATGGTGTTTTGAGGCAGCTGCTGGAGAGTGAGGTGCTGCAAAATACAGCAGTTGGTAAAGCGGTCGTTGTCTTCGTGCCGCAAAAAACGCAAAATAGCTGCCGCATCACCCAAAACAGCGGTCGCATTTTGCAACACCTTTTAGAGTTGCTCTAAAAACAAAGCAGCCTAATTACTTGACGGGTATGAAATTTCCGAAATTGGCTAATGCAATGTTGACTGTTTATTTTCTTTGCTTGAACAGCGATGGATTCAAGAACCCAGTCCAGCTTATTAAAAGCAAATGAACACAAGCTACAACATTACCTGCTAGGCTGCTACCGAAGCATGCTTACGGCGTGTTTGGTTGCCCATGAAAAATTACACGCTCCAGGGGCAAATCTGACCCGTTTAGTTACCTGGGGTACAGGGAATCGTCCGCACCACCCAAACCTAGCTCGAGAAAACAGCCAAAACGATAGTTTTATAGTGAACCACCCTCCAGTGAGCCTAAAAAGGGCCTCACATTTCTAGGTGGTTGCTCACGTGGTTTATTTCCTCGCCTTTCTTAAACTCCTTCATCTAATTGCATCTAATCTATACAAGGTGTTTCCTTTGAGATAAGCTCTACTCTACAAAGATGCACATCGACGTTATGATTTCATTCCCGCGGTAGGCTACTAGTCTCGTCGACTGTTAATTTTCAATTTCATGGTTATGTTCGGAGCCTTTTTAGATTATTTTGTTTTTAAAATTTGTCACACACGATTGATCGTTTAAACTTCGAGTAGTAGATTCATCTCGTCGTTTCCCACATATTATACATTTTTCTAGGAAAATAGGTATGTACGTCCCTACTATGTACTATGCTCACCTTGCCTCTTATGTGAACTTGTTTTGTTCAACCTCTCACCTAGGTCTTGATCAGCTGCTTTGCCAGTCCACTATTTCATGATGACGTCTCCATGGAAAAGATGTGGATTGACGATGTGATTTCACTTCGACAATCGATTCCAAGTTTTGTTAATGTTAACGCTAAATCCTCAATTTCCTTCAAATTTGTCTTTATTTTAGGCGATTTTTCTCAAAATTCATCACACACAGTTGAACATTTGAAATTTCATTTGACCACTACTTTCATATCGTTGTTCCACACAACTCTCGTGTAGTAAGTTTTAATTTTTTGGCTCATAGACGACGTTTTTTAGAGATGAAACTTAACCGTTAATGAACTCACAACCAAACATCCAAATGTTGCATCTAGGAGCGCACATGTGCAACTGAACACCATGATTGAGTTCCTGCTCCCATACGAGGGAAAAAACAATGCGTGCAACCAACGATCTGCAAATTTTGGACCAGAACTTGTATCACCACATCAAACCCGCACCGAGCCATGCTACGGAAATGCCTAAAAGTACCATACACGGTCTTATCCTCCATGGACAAAGCCGAGGTAGGTCGTTTTCACAAGTATACACAATAAAACCATGGGTCTCAAGGTCTGGACGACGACTCTATTTGATAAAGCAGAGGAGTAGATAAGTTGGAGGTGACGAAAAGGGAAAATGACCACTAGGTGGAGAAAATTTCCTAAGTTAATATCTTTTCTTGTTAATTCTCGGTCATGTACTTTTCTAGACGACATAAACCGTCAATTCAATTTTAAGATCCATGCGACATTCAATAAATTTATATGCTCGTGAACAAATACTGTATTGTACTATTTTAATTGACAATACAAAAAGAAGTTTGTTGTTTTTTCAGGGGAAAATGAAGTTTTTTTTAGACAATCTGCCAAGCTTTATTACTCAATCAAAATATTTACAGGAGTATTTGCAGAATGGGAGTTACAGGCCACACATGGCGACCAACTCCACAAGATTTTTTTTTTTAGGATTCCACAAGAAATCATATGCTTGGCAAGATGTGTATGCTTCAAAATTCGAAGCTCTACTCGCTAGTTGGGCTCACGGTACTGGTTTGGGCCTGCACTGGAGAATCTTAACATGAGCTCAGTCCAAACTCGAAGAGGGTTACAATGTTGGTAAATACCGGCAAAGAAAGGGTTACAGTACAGGCCCATAAAATTATAGTGGACCCGCCCATATATCCATCGCGTCCTCTCCGGCATCGCCCTATCTCGTCTCTTTCCCTTCGATCCATCGCGGCGTCGGCGCTCGGCGGCGGAACCTCCCCGGCGATCACCGAATTCATCCCGGTAGGTAAACGCAATCTCCCTCCTCCACCCCCTCTCTATCTTCATGCTTGCGAGCGTGTTCCGACGTATAATTGCAATAGTCTAATGGTCTTTCACGGAAAACCATAGTTCTGCGGCGAGGTCTTAGATCCGTAGGGTATTCGGCGGGTTCCTTGACGATTCCGCCGCCAAGAAAGAACCCTTATCATGGAAGCGATCATCACTTCCGAGTCCTGAAGTTCTCCCGCTGAAAATCTGTCTTAGAGGCTCGGTGTGCTGTTCCTGAGTTATGACGCTTAATCGGCCATAGATGTCAGATGCGCCAATAGGTTGGTCGGAGCCACAGTTTCTCGGCAGTTAGGGCAATTGCATGAATCAACTCGCGGCAATGGTGCTCGCGTTGGGTTTATGTTTTCCTAGGTTTGTGCTGTGTTGTTAGTGTATTGGTACACATGATTTGTGTTGTGCACTTGTGCTGTTAAAGCTCTGTAGTCTGGTTATATTTGAATTATATGAGAAACTTTTGCTAGGAGTTTTTGATTGACTTATCTTCTGATAGACTTTTCGTTTGTTAGAGAACTTATTGGCAGATTGTTTTCTTCTATTTATCCTAGATTGCTAATTTTGTGGTAGAAGGACATCTTAAATTATGACGTAAATGTGGTCCAGCCACCTTGTTATTGTGCCACTCTTGAGCTTTCTTCATAAGCCAGCACCTTGGAAATTAGTCTTTGTCTCCATCACAACTATGTCAAATACTGAATCCTTCAAGAAAATTCATGCATTTTTCCTGCTGTGCAGCCAAACAACTTATGATACATATTCCTGGGTTTCATTTCATGCATGACTAGACATACCGTGGCATCTAATTCCTATGCTTTCCCTATTTCAGGGATTTTGTAATCCTCAAATCGAGCAGGCCCTAACATGTCATATGTTTGTTTGTAATTACAGACAAAACAATGGGGAGGTACAGTCCGCCGCATCGTAGCCCCCCAAGGAGGGGATATGGCGGCAGAGGAAGAAGTCCCCCTAGGAGAGGATATGGAGGACGGAGGGAGCAGAGTTCAGGAAGCCTCCTGGTCCGCAACATCCCATTAAGCTGCAGGTAGGTAAACTGTGGCATGTATACCGGCTTCTCATTACAATGACTTGTTCTTTATACGAAGAAGAATATTTCATTTTGCAAGTTATTGGCTTCATTTTTGTTCTCTTAACTGTGGCAGGCCGGATGACCTTCGAGTTCCTTTTGAAAGGTTTGGTCCTGTTCGGGATGTGTACCTGCCAAAGGATTTTTACTCACAGTAAGTTTTACATATTCGCTTTTTTTTGCAATTGGCAAACATTTTTGGCTTTCTTTTCCTACGATTTATAGGTAATATAGAAATTTTGTACTTTTGAATGCTTATCTGAATTGTTATTGATGCATAAGCTTGGTAATTTCCCTTAACTTGCCTATTACATGAGAATTACAACCTTTATTTTGTGAAGAGAACTTGCAAGCACCTTTCAGCTTTGGTGTGATGTTGGTCAATTCAACCACTTTTGTGCATAACATTTAGGCTCATGAAAATGCTCTAATCGTTGTACTCTGCTGAGTGTACGCCACTGATTAATTCCTGTTACCAGCATATGTTATGAACCAATTTGAACATGCTTATGTTACTTTTTCCTCATTCATCCGTGCACCATTGAGTGCTCTTCTGGAATTATTCCCAGGGTGGTATTGTTTGTCGTAAATACAAGACCTTGATATGTTAAAGATTTTTTTAATATTCCTAACGATTGATTTGCTTGGCAAGATAGAGTCTTGTCCGAATGAAGTTCTTCTATGAAGACAAGATTTGATTGAGTGAGAAAATTAATTTCATGAAGAGAAGAGAGTTGTACTGGGTGGTCCATGAGAAGATAAAATAAAGTGACGTTGATTTCAAGTACTTATGGGACTTTCCAAACACTGAGGAACTTGAAGCAAAAGATTTTACGAAGATGCTCTCTATGAGGGTCACAGTACTTAGTCATTATACAAGAAATCCGTACAAGAAACTCGGGTACTAGGGCCTGGACATATAACTGATTTTTGCAACGCTTGCTTCATTTTGATGGAAATGTTTGTAAGTTGTTGACTGTGCTTCGTCAAGAATCACAGCACTGCATTTTCAACTGTGATGGTAACATGGGAGGCACGCACGCTCTTTATGAATATTTCGTGCCCTTTTATTAGTTTTTTATATAATTTGTTTCTTTTATCCTACTTTGTCTAATGAAATCGACATACACAGGGAGCCCCGTGGCTTTGCATTTGTGGAGTTTGTTGACCCTTATGATGCCTCTGAGGCCCAATATCACATGAACCGCCAAGTATTTTTAGGCCGAGAGATAACTGTTGTCGTTGCTGCTGAGTCGCGGAAAAGGCCTGATGACATGCGTAATAGAGATAGAGTCAGGTATGTTATTCTATAATTCTTGTGAAGTTCTTCCATATCTTCTTTTTTTTACAACCTTCCATATCTTCTGTTACGTCCTCATTTAAAGTGACTGGTTTGTTTGCTCTGCAGGGGGTATTCTGGTGAGCATCAAAGGCGTCATTCTCGTTATGGTACTTATATCATTAATTTGGAACTCTGAAAGCTTAATTTTTTGCTTTGTACTAGGTTATTTATCCCAATTTAGACCTTTTAGTTGCAGGTAGATAGACCAATTCAACCCTTTCTTTTGCCGCATATAATGGATTAGCTCTGACACCTAAGACCCATTGGAAAGTTAGTTATTTCAGCTTAGCTTTCTTATATTTTTTTTTGCGTAAATAAGGAACAGAGAGCTTGATATTCTTGATCTGTTAGCACTCTGCAGTTTATTTAAACATTGAGTAACTTGCAAAGAAAATACCAGTTACATAGTGGCTTAATTGACAGAATGCTACAAGACATGTTACAAATGTGTACAAGTGTTAAATCCAAAGTTTATTTTACTCGTCTGACTGCTTATTTCAGATTGCAGAAGGGTGAAATCTGCAGTCTAATGTGTCCTGAACATTTCAAATTCTGTTGCAAATTCTTTTTGTTGGAATATGTGGCTCCAAATTAATTATAGCCTCTCGATTTTCAGGGAGATCTCGTTCCCGTTCACGCTCTTACTCTCCCCGCTATCGTGGCCGTCCTCGGTCAAGGTAGGGCAATATAGTAGGTTATTTTATTTAGCTTGCCATGTGACATTCTCTCAAAAGGTATTTATCCCTGTTCAATATTTTGTAAGGTCGTATTCTCCTGCTCCAAGACGCCGAGATGACTACTCTGCTTCTCCGCCAAGATCACATCACGCACAATCTCCCAAGCGTCAGCCAAAGGGGCATGAAGACGACAAGCGGAGATCCCGTTCACCTGCTGGTAGAGGTGGTGGCCAGCATGATGGAAAGTAAGTTCTGGCTGCAGCTCTTTCTTCTCACCCTAATCTTATTTGTATAGCCACTATATCTACTTTTGTCCATTATTTTTGGAATATGCCTATATACTGTTCCCATGTAGTAATCTGCGTCATATATAGTGAAAAGCGCTTGACATTGGTTTATTCACAGGAGGTCACCACCACCAGACAGTCATGGATCACCTCCACGCCGTAGGTCGCGCTCAGGATCTCCTGTGGGGTCGCGCTCAAGGTCCCCTGATGCTTCTCCTGCCCGCAGTGACTGACAGACTGGTGCTACCCGTTTCGCTGTGCCTCCCAGCTCGCCCATGTACTCTGTTCTATGCTTCGGTTTCTGTTGGACCCAGTTTGTTTGAGTGAACCCTTCTGGAATGTGTTCTGCCTGTTAGAGGATATGACTTGTCAGCACTTGTCACTGGACCTTGTACCATGGTAGTGCTTTATTGTGAACCGGGCCACAGGGATCTCGGCAGAACTTTTGTTTGGATTGGCCACTACAAAGGCTGCCTGAATCAGTTGTTTTCTTCTCTCTACTGAACTAGTACATTTAGAAGTTTCGGTCGTTTCTTTCTTCAGAAAACCCCAAGCCCAAAATTAAGGAACATTGGTCCAAAAAGCTGTGCGGATTTTTGTGCCAAGTGCTTAACCCATTGTTTGGATGCAAAAACTTCCATATTTATAAATATTTTAAGGTGGTCGTTCAGATCTACTACTAAAAGCATATGAGTAAGTGAACGCGAAAAATGCGTTTACCTGCTGAGCTCCATGGAGCCCTGAATTTTAAAATTTTAAAAATGATATTTAGAGTTTCAACATATTTTGACAAAAATATGTACATATGCAATGATGTATACTCTGAGGCTGCAAAGTATTAATTCTAAACACACCATATTATGGGCTAAAAAGAAAGACAAAATCTAACTAAGATATGGATGTGCACTATTCACACACCTACATCATATTTTGGATTGAGACTGCACACTCGAAATATATATCATTTCCTATATGCACATTAATTTAGATTTTTTAAAAACTTTAAATTTAAAAATACGTTTTTAAAAATGTTCAAAATAAAGGGTTCTAGTGAGCCTGGTCCATCGACCTTACCTCAATTCGTCTGGACATCACTAATATTCTTTCTTCACGTTCCATAATTATAAACGAAAAGCATAGTGAACTAATGCAACAAGCCATTGTAAACTATGTTCAGACTTTACTTTTTGGGTTCCGTAGTGGAGTAGTAAAATTTGATTATTTCTGATTAATGGCTAGGGATGACAATAAATTATTAATGCATTGTATCGTTAATATTTAATATTTTTTCAAGATGATGTGGAGGACCAATAGAGGACTTCTTTGTTTTGAAAGCATGAGAGATCTAACTCGCAAGTAAAATCGAACAATGGCCTCAATGATCTTCTGACCGAGGAGCCTCTCAGCTTTATTGTCGATTTGATGATTGGCGACTTAATCTTCATATGATGCAGCCTCAAATAACCATCGTATAAGAAAGAATGTTGAAGTTAAAAAGCCAAGGTACTCCCTCTGTCCGAGTGTATAAGTCCCTCTTGTTTTTAGAGTCAAACTTTGACCATAATTTTAGCTAACCATATATGGGTTATATGTAGAGATGCAAGTTAGTCAACGTTATGGTACCCTCTACCCTCTCTAGTAAAATGAACTAACTTTTGTAATGACATCGTCATTTTTTTAAAAATAGTTTATTTTTTTGAACTAAAGAAGGTAAAGGTACCCTAATGGTGACCCACTTACATCACTAGTTATAACCTGAAAAGTTATAGTAATGAGAACTATTTTCGAATAGAAATCCAACTGCATGTTTTTGGTGTCATGTAACTTATATATTTTTAGTTAACTTAGGGTCAAAGTTTGACTCGAAATACAAAGGGAACTTATACACCCGGGCAGAGGGAGTACTATCATCTTCATTTATCCCTCAGCCTTCTTTCCATAAAAATAACTAGGGCACACATATGCACCACTATGCACCACCATATCATGTATACCGGAAACGAGTCCTAGAGTATAAAAGTGGAAGTCACATAAGGGCATGTACATCGGTAGAGAAGTCGGGTTTCTCTTAACCCTCCATATAATCTAAAGAAGGCAATAAAAATAAGTCATATAATGGATCATCTTTTATTATCATCTCTAAGAATTAATGTGAATTGACTACTTATAGTAAAAAATGTATTGATAAGGGAAGGCACAAGATACAATGGACAAATTAGTCTTCGCTTATTCTTAAGGGATCATCCCTTAGCTAAGGGAAAACAACCTTCTCTTTTTTAATTCTCTATCCTCCAACTAAGAGAAAATCCGACGTGGCAACACTAAGAGAAGGCTGACGTCACTCCATTGTACATGCCCTAAGATGCTCTGCTATGAACGGCTATGTTCATTGCCACCAACAAAATAAATCCACCCTAATAAGTAAACACGTGGATTTGATCCACAACCAGGCCACCATTTGTCGATGAAAACTTCATGGAGTGGTGGTCGATGTCGCTCCAGTCCACCCCTCTCTTGTTATGGCTTGGCACCTTGTCGGTGATCATGCTCACTTGTTGGTGGATCTGGAAACAAAATAATACTAATCTTTTGTTGGGAATATGACATAAGCAATAATAAAGTTGTTATTACTATATTCAATGTTCATGATATGTGTTTTATTCTCCATGCTATAATTGTACGTACCGGAAACTAAATATGTGTGGATATATAAACAACTATGTCCCTAGTAAGCCTCTTATGGACTAGTTCGTTAGTTAGGTGATGGTTAAGATTTCCTTACCATAGACATGTAATGCCACTTGATAATGAGATCATATCATTAGGAGAATGATGTGATTAATAACCCAATAATAAACATATCATCTCATCGTGTCACTTAATTTCATTGCTATCACTTTTGTGTATGTCAAATATTGTTTCCTTAGACCATGAGATTGTGTTACTCCCTTGTACCAAAGGAATGCTTTATGGACATCAAACCTCACTTGGTAATTGGGTGATTATAAACATGGCTTCCAGGTATCTCCGATGGCACTTGTTGGGTTGCATGAATCAAGACTAGGATTTTTCCCTCCAAGTGTCAGAGAGAAATCTCTCGGTCCTCTCGGTAGTGTAGCATCCTAAATCTTGGAAGAATGTAACTAATATGTTTAGTCATGGGATATACACTACGAAACGAGTAAAAAGAACTTGCCACTAATGAGACTGAACTAGGTATGGCAATACCGACAATCGAATCTCGAGCAAAGTAATATATCATGAGACAAAGAGAGTCAGATACCGGATTAATTGAATCATCAACATCGTGGTTCAACGGATAAAGTAACTTCATTGAACGTGTGGTTACCAAAATGGACATCCTCGGTCCCACTACTAGTTATTGATCGGGGAGATGTCTCAATCATGTCTATACGTTCTCGAACCCATAGGGTCACGCGGTTAACGCTTCAATGTCGCTAGGGTTCAATGAGATTATAGATGGTGTGATCAAATGTTGATTCAGAGTCTCGGATGGGATCCTAGATATCACAGTGAGCTTCGGAATAGTCTCGGAGGTAAAGAAAAGTATATGGCAATTCAGTTTAGGGTTCTAGGAAAAAGTTCAGAATATTTCGGAGTTAGTCCGGAATGCTCTAAAAGGTTTCTCGGGGTCCACCTGTGGGGACTACCTGTGAGGTGGGACCACATGGGCCTTAAAAGGGGGAATTTACATGGGTATGACCTGTAGGGTCTCCATTGTTGGTATACCTGGTACGGATCCAGGACAAGGCCCATAAGAAGCCGGAGGTTCTGGAAGCACCTAAAGCCTGCGTACCAGATGTGGTGATCAAGGCAGAAGCCCGAGGTGTAACCGACATAGTCATAGATTTACCTTTCAAACTATAAACCGACCCATATTGGACTCTAGAACCTGGCCTCTCATATAAAGGCTGGGAGGGGCCAAAAGGGAGGGTACCTTGCAATCGACTCATATCGAATCTATTGTAAGCCAAATTGCATCTAGCAACCCAGTGATTTTTTATTCTCCATATATAAAGATTGGACAAGCAGGAGTAGGGTTTCTCTATGAGGGCCCGAACCTAACTAAATCTCGCCTACCTTGTTTTTTCTAATAAGATGACGAAATCACCAGCGCACCCCTTTTCTCTGAAACTCAAGTCCAAAATAATGGACATTGTGGAGGTTCCCTCGTCAATTGGCGCCGTATATGGGAAATCTGGGTGCTTGAGTCATCAATTCGGCATCTCCCTCTTCACCAAGCAAAAATTCGAAGATCGGGAGTGCTCAGATCTGTTTCGATCCTGTCAACTCTCAACCACACCCGCCCACCCTTCTCATGGCCTTCAAAAACCTCGACCGGGGGACAGATCTGATGATTGGAAGTTTCAACTTCCATGTCGGGTCAGGGGTACTTTCTGCCTTTCAGATCCGATCTTTTTAGGTCTATCAGTAGCAATCTAAACACCAAATCACAACGTTAGCATCTTCTGTTGGCTCCATTGACGGTATAAACTCATCCTCAGCAATAACCATGAGCAACTTCGACTTTGTCACGAATCTGGGGGATTTGGCCGATATATACAATGGCCTCTTGCTGACTCGTGTATTAACGAGCTCGTTGGGGAACCCCAAGAGGAAGGTATGATGAGCATAGCAGTAAGTTTCCCTTAGTTATGAAACCAAGGTTATCAATCCAATAGGAGCAAGGAAACACCCCAAAGGTGTAGCCAGCTGAACATTGGGAGGGCGCACTACCGGTGCCAGCAGCAACGTGGAGACCTGCACAACACAAAATCACAGAACTTTGTCCTCAACTTGCGATGAGGTTGTCAATCTCACCGGTTTTGCTGAAAATAAAGGATTAAATGTATCGAATGGAAGGAAGTAATAATTTGCAGAAAGTAAACACAAAGCAGTAAACAGTTGATGTAGATTGAAAGTAAAAGAAAGGACTATGGTCCATAGTTCACTAGAGGTGGCTCTCCTTAAGATAGATAACATATTGGGTGAATAAATTACAGCGGGGCAATTGACAAACATCGAGAAAGCATACAAGCATATACTAATCATCTTGACTCCTTTGAGATTCGATTGGGCATTACAACATTATACATAGACCGCCATCCAACTGCATCTATGACTAATAATCCACCTTCAGGTTATCATCCGAACCCCCTCCAGTATTAAGTTGCAAGCAACAGATTATTGCTTTACAAACTGTGTGTAAAGTAAACAATACGATTGTTATGAACAAAGGATTGTTGTTTTCTCCCTAGTAGCAACAGCACATCTAGTACCTTAGAGATTTCTATCACTTCCCCAGATTACTAGAGGCATGAACCCACTATCGAGCATAAATATTAACTCTTGGAGTTGCTAGCATCTACTTGGCCTAGGTAGCTACTAACAATGGAAAGCATGCAAGATCACAAATAACAAAGACATGATAGAATCAATAATCAATCTGAAATAGCATCTCAATATCCATCGGATCCGCGCAAACACAACATGCAGAATTACAAATAGATGATCTTGATCATGAACGGAGCTCACAAGATCTAGACATGAAAGCACAAAGGAGGAGAACCAGCCATCTAGCTACTACATGGACCCGTAGTCCAGAGATGAACAACTCACGCATCACACCGGAGGCTTGCATGATGATGAAGAAGGCCTCCAGGGTGAATTCCCCTCTCTGGCAGGGTGCCGGGAAGAGCTTCAGATCCCTCCCAAAATAGGGATGGAGATGACAACGGCTACAGACTCTTTTGTGGATTTTTTGATCGGGTCCTTAGGGTTTCCGTATCAGATGCAACTTATAGGCGGAAGGAGAGGCTGAGGGGGTGCCTGGGGCGGCTAGACCACCTCTGGCAAGAGCCGGCCTGGCCGCTGCCAGGTTGTGTGGCTGGCCCCAGCCCTCTCCGTCTTGTATTCGCTCCAAGTCTCCTCGGTAAAATAATGACTTTGGCTTTTGTCCTCCAATTCGAGAATATTCATTTTCCGACTTTCCGAACCAAAACAATGGAAAACAGGCAAATGCACTGTGGCTCTTGTTAATAGGTTAGTCCAAGAAATCATATGAAAAGTACTCCAAAGTGTGGATAAAACATAAGAAAGTAGATAAAACCAAGCATGGAACATCAAAAATTATGGACACATTTGCAATGTATCAACATCCCCAAGCTTAACTCCTGCTCGTCCTCGAGTAGGTAAGTGATAAAAAGAAAGAATAATTTTTGAGGTGACATGCACCATCATAAACTTGATCAAAGTATTTGTAAAACATTCAAAGTTGGGATCATAGTACTTCAATCATAACATGAAAGACAAAGTTCTAGCAATAAGACAAAGAAACTATGTTGCAACATGAAAAGGCACAAACAAAAGATTCATGAATAACAATGCTTTGCAAGACGTTTGTTTGTTTCACATAAAGAAAACATAGCATAGTGGTATTCAGCTTGTCCCTCATAGAGTAGCGAACATAAATGCATAGGGAACCTTCAAAGTTCATAAGAGTGACTTGATACAAATAGTTTAAAGCAAGCAATATCAACGTATGCATCAATCAACAAGTCTTGGGACAATGCACATAGAACTAAGAATGACCACTATGCTCTCAAAATAGGTGCATAAAGATAGAAGGTGGAGACTCAATATATAAGTGGAAGAAAGGCCTTCATAGAAGGAAGTAGGGATTCAAGTCTCATAAAGAGCTTCCAAAAATTATGGTACTTAATAGCTTTTAGCTCTCATTGCCCCTATCATAAGCATCTTGAAGTGATTAAGGTTAAAGTGAACAAACTATGGTGTATATGCTTGACGAAGTATAAGTTGGAAATCTCATGTCCTTTGAATATGAGGGCCGCTCCTCATGCTACTCAAGTTTAGTCACCGGTAAGTTCTTGTCATCGTAAGTACATGTGTACAATAGAGAACCGACAACGGGGTACCCCTTGCCCTATGATACGGAAGAATCCCCATATCAAAATGACAAGGCAAGTAGACAACAAGCATCTCAGCAATCTACTTATACCATGGGAATATGGTGTTTTTTTCTCTCTTTCCTCTTTTCATAATCTCTTTTTTTCCTTTTCTCTTTTTTTATCAATATGACTCTTTTTTATAAGAAGAATGCTTCATAGACAGCTCATTATTGTTACGCTACAGGTTGCCACCATGTCAGCATGGATTAGACCAGCGACCCAGGCGTTTCTCTAACACACATACATAACTCCATGGACTTACAAACTCCCCTTTCATTTCACACTGACAACATCCATAGACAAAAGAGCATGATATCAACTAGGTACAAAGTACAAGTGCAATGTTGAAAGCGTTCCCCATGACAGCATGGTTCTGCTAATCCCCAACGAATAGGTGCAAGCATATACAACATAGACGTCACAATGGTTCAAGTTTATTGAGGGCAATAAAAGTAAAGTGTGCCATCAAGTTCGTGAGAGCTTTAATCACTAGTTTTCTCATAACAAGTTTAATTCGGAAGGTAGATAAAAACATGAATATACTTCAAATAGCAAATGCTAATAGGTAGGTATGGTGGACTCTTTGGAATAACTTTGTTTAAGGAGTTGGATGCATGAGTGGAACTCATACTTGGTTGCGGAGGCTAGCAAAAGACTGGGAGTGACAAACTAAGAGAGCAATAATGGCCATAATCATGCAGAGCGATAGAACATCATTGATCAAAGCATAAAGTTATACTACAAGTTGAAAACTAAAGGATCATAAAGGCTTATGGTGACTTGGGATAGTCATAACATGGTGTGAGCATGCGCCAAGTCAACCCAAATAAAGCATCAAAGGAGAATACCACAATACTATGTTTTAATATGCTAAAACAATGCATGATTCTTCAAAGGCACATTAAGCAATCTCAATTGTTTATAAGAAGTCATGCTACAGCAAAGAATACTAAGCATAAAGCCAAAACAATATCGAGCATGGCATGACAAAGCATAGGCTACAGTAAAAAACAAGCTCTCTTTACCACTTAAGGATGAACGTTCCTACTCTTTTCCAAACCAAACCAAACTATTTGAAAACCAATGTATGAAAGAGGGGGTCCAACCAATTTATTCATCAAACTAAGCAAACCAAGCAAAGGAAAAACCAAAACGAAAACAAAAAAGAAGACGCCGAACAACACAACTGTGCATGAAACAATAAAAATGAAGCGTTTGGAAGAAACCTGGGATTTTATTGATGAAGAGGGGGATGCCTTGGGCATCCCCAAGCTTTGACGCTTTTACTTCTTGGATATTTCTTGGGGTGACACGCGTGGCATCCCCATGCTTGAGTTTTAGTCCATCGTTCATCTCATTACTCATTCCTTCCATACACCTGAAATTTTTCCTTCATACAAAACTTCACACAATCTTTATTAGCAACATTAGTGCACGCAAGATAATAAATCTTTAGGTTCAGTTCTAACACCAATAAAACTTCCATTAAAACACTAGCTACTGTAGCACTTCCCTAAAAAAGCTCAATTCCCCAATTGAACTCAAAAAGGAACCAACAAGAAGCAAATGCAGAAAATGGCAGAAATCTGTCAAAACAGACTAGCGGGTAAAAACGAATTCATTCGAAGACCTTATGTTGCTCAAATAAAAAGTGTTGAACTAACAAAAGTTAGATAACAACCTGGGGCAGAATCACAAAAAATCACGCCTCAAAAGGACGTACAGAGATTTTACAAGAATTTTTACGGTGAAGCACAAAAATCTGTTTCGGGACAGCAACTTTCCCAATCATTACTTCTCTCTCATTAGAGGTGACTCTTGGCACAAAAAGCAAATAAAAAGGATAAGGAGAGGTTATTACTGAAGTAATAACTTCCAAGACTCATCTAAAACTTTTGGGTTATCTCCCAATAAGTACTTTTCTTTAACGCCTTTAAGTTAGGCATAAGAAGCAAGAAAAAGGATCAAGTGTTCTCAAATGAAGAAGCATTAAAACCAAATTTCTTGCCCTTACCTCTCTTACTTTTATTCTTAACCTTGGGGAACTTGTGAATGCTTGGTGGAGAAACAAAGCGCATGGTGCCCTTTTCCACATCTATTATTGCTCCAAGGAGCTTCAATAGGGATCTTCCAAGTGTGATTTATCCTTTTCCTACACATTCAATGACAAGATAATGAGTAGAAATGATTTTCCTTAGGATCTTTGTAAACACTCTCTCAGCTATTCCAATGGGTAATATTGTGGCATTATTAGCAAGAAAAATTTCTTCTCCTCCTTCAGAAAGCCCCCAAAGATTCATAAATATCTTTGGGCATAAGACAAAATTCAGACATGATATCACAGCGAGCATGAAAAGTTTTATTGTTTATAGCAATCTTTAGTTTGGGAAGCCATTCGGAGGATTCGGAGTTTATTGGAACATAGTTGTGATGCTCTCTAGGCGTATTATAACAATCTTTCAAACTAGCAGTGCTGGTCTCAAGAGTATTCAATCTAGCAAATATGTTTATGAAAGAAGAATTAGTTTTGCTAGGCAAGTTGTAAGTAAAGACCAACTTCTTTATGGCATTAACAGCATCATCCTCATTGCATTGGAGAAAATCTCCTCCCACAACAGCATCTAAAGCATATCTATAGCAAAGAGCAATTCCAAGGTAAAAACTGCTAAGGAACAAGCTTTGAGTCATTTTAGGCTCAGTTTTTTCATGTAGATCAGAGATTCTAGACCAAGCTTCTTTGAAACTCTCTTCAATTCCTTGTTTAAAATTGAAAATCATTTCCTCAGGTGACATAGTGATTGGAGCAATGCTAGACATAATGGCAACTTAAGATAGGAACTAATTTTTTTTGTGTTTTCAATAAAGAAACCAAACTTGTAAAACTAATTTTTTTGTGTGTTTTTGATAAAGAAACAAGCAAACAAAGCAAAAGTAAACTAAGCAAAACAAAAATAACAAAGTAAAGAGATTGGTTATGAGGGACTCCCCTTGTGAAGATGTCCTTGACTCCCTGGCAACAGCGCCAAAAAAATCACCTTTGATGGCGCGGTGTTGACGTGGGAGTTTCTTCTTCTTCGTTCCCCAGCAACGGCGCCAAGAAAATACTTGCCGACTCGTGTATTAACGAGCTCGTTGGGGAACCCCAAGAGGAAGGTATGGTGAGCACAGAAGTAAGTTTCCCTTAGTTATGAAACCAAGGTTATCAATCTAGTAGGAGCAAGGAAACACCCCAAAGGTGTAGCTAGCTGAACGTTGGTAGGGCACACTACCGGTGCTAGCAGCAACATGGAGACCTGCACAACACAACCATAGAACTTTGTCCCCAACTTGCGATGAGGTTGTCAATCTCACCGGTTTTGCTGAAAACAAAGGATTAAACGTATCGAATGGAAGGAAATAATAGTTTGTAGAAAGTAAACACAAAGCAGTAAACAGTTGATTGTAGATTGAAAGTAAAAGAAAGGACCGGGGTCCATAGTTCACTAGAGGTGACTCTCTTTAAGATAGATAATATGTGTGGTGAACAAATTACAGCGGGGCAATTGACAAACATAGAGAAAGCATACAAGCATATACTAATCATCTTGACTCCTTTGAGATTCGATTGGGCATTACAACATTATACATAGACCGCCATCCAACTGCATCTATGACTAATAATCCACCTTCAGGTTATCATCCGAACCCCCTCCAGTATTAAGTTGCAAGCAACGGATAATTGCATTACGAATTGCGTGTAAAGTAAACAATATGATTGTTCTATGAACAAAGGATTGTTGTTTTATCCCTAGTAGCAACAACACATCTAGTACCTTAGAGATTTCTGTCACTTCCCCAGATTACCAGAGGCATGAACCCACTATCGAGCATAAATACTAACTCTTGGAGTTACTAGCATCTACTTGGCCAAGATAGCTACTAACAACAGAAAGCATGCAAGATCACAAATAACAAAGACATGATAGAATCAATAATCAATCTGAAATAGCATCTCAATATCCATCGGATCCCCGCAAACACAACATGCAGAATTACAAATAGATGATCTTGATCATGAACGGAGCTCACAAGATCTAGACATGAAAGCACAAAGGAGGAGAACCAGCCATCTAGCTACTACATGGACCCGTATTCCAGAGATGAACTACTCACGCATCACACCGGAGGTTTCATGATGATGAAGAAGGCCTCCAGGGTGAATGCCCCTCTCTGGCAGGGTGCCGGGAAGAGCTTCAAATCCCTCCCGATCTAGGGATGGAGATGACGGTGGCTACAGACTCTTTCGTGGATTTTTTGATTGGGTCCTTAGGGTTTCCGTATCAGAGGCAACTTATAGGCAGAAGGAGAGGCCGAGGGGGTGCCTGGGGGCGGCCAGACCACCCCTGGCACGGGCCAAGCCTGGCTGGGCGGCTAGGTGGTGTGGCCGGGCCCCAGCCCCTCTCTGTCTCGTATTCTGGCTCCAAGTGTCCCTCGGTAAAATAATGACTTCGGCTTTTGTCCTGTCCAATTCCGAGAATATTCATTTTCTGACTTTCCTAGAACCAAAAACATCAGAAAACAAGCAGCTGGCACTGTGGCTCTTGTTAATAGGTTAGTCCAAGAAATCATATGAAAAGTACTCCAAAGTGTGGACAAAACATAAGAAAGTAGATAAAACCAAGCATGGAACATCAAAAATTATGGATACATTTGCAATGTATCACCTCTCCTTGGATTCTGATAATGACCTAACACCGGCTCTACTACATCACATCGTGAACCTGATGAATGACATCAACCACGAACCCAAGGAAATCATTGACTCTGGAATCAAGAAGGTTGAGCCATACCCAGAGCAAGACTCGATGGACTTCACCAATATTAAGGATGGTGTCTCCTATGACTTTGGTGGCTGCAACAGCAGCCCATACCTCACGCACCGCTAGGTGTGTGTAATCATCGGGAATGGTTCAAGTACCACGCAAGATGGATCGGCAACATCGGAGCAATTCGACTCCAGCGATAACCCCATCATCAACCCTGATGACACGGCCATGGACAACGACCTGGAGAATCACACCGGAGACAGGACAAAACCCCTCGAGGACAACCGCGACAACCCGAGGAACCCACGAGAAGGTACAAGCAATGAAAACCGAATAATTGTTCGGATTCCGCTAAAGCTTGGCAGACAGCAAGAGACGCCATCCGAGACGTAGTTCCTATGGGGACATATGATACACGTGAAGAACTTACTGTTTATTAGCATCTACTCCATCGCTAGAGGTAGGAGTTGATAAAGCTGAATAGATAACTCAACGAATGAAGGATACAAGCTGATGCATCAAGTCTTCGATGAGCACAACTAAGTTCCACCGGCAATTCTGCTAGTGTCGCTGGAGGCGCACCACCAAGGAGAAGTGGCTCTCGGCTGGAGAATATTCCCGAGAATGAAAGGTGTGAGATAACAAAGAATATCACACCCCAAGCTAAGACACCCCAAGCCGCCATCATCGATGCACATATTTACACCTCACACAACCGCTAGCCAACGATCTGCGGGTGGTGATCCATCGCTCTACCCTCATGGGCCTCGGCATGGTTGGAGCATCACGCGCACCGAGAGACAAGGAGGTCATTAGACGACCTGATAGATCACCGCGTCATCACAACAACCCTCAGTAGGTGGTAGAAACCCGAAGATCCGGTTCACCACACCATGTGCGGTTTAACCAAAGTTCGCGCAATCAGGATGCCAAAAATGATATCATGCAACGCATAGTCGACAGATCTCGAGATGAGCACGGAAACCAAAGATATTCGGATACCGAGGATGAGGATGGCGATGACTGTGAACCTTGCAGCATGAGTTGCTTTACCCATCAGGTTCACAAAATGTAGGTGATAAAGGACTTCAAACTACCCCATGGTTGCTAAAAGTACAACGATCTCCAAGAACCAGAAGCATGGTTGGGTGACTACCTGCAAACCGTCAAACTATAGGGTGGCTCAAAAGCCACCAACATGCAAAGCCTATAACTGCACCTAAGTGGAGCAGCACGATCTTGGATCAAGAAACTACTCGAGGAACCAATAAGAATCTAGAGAGATTTGGAAGAAAAATTCATCCACAACTTTAGATCCAGCTTCAAGCGACCCACATATATCAAAGAGTTGAGGGCATGCGTACAAAAATCTGGTGAGCCGATACGCGCATACATCCATCGCTGGAACATCATAAAAAATACAGTAGAGAATGTCTTCGATGAGAGGGCAATCGATGCCTTCAACAAAGGCCTACGTTGAAAGGTGCTTGTCGAGGAGCTAGGTTGGGCCAAGCCAAAGATAATTTCCCAGTTGATGGACATTGCCAATTGATGGGATAATAGTGAGGATGTAATCAACAGGAAACGGGGCCGCTCACCCGAAGACGAACACGACAGACGTAATAATGAAACCAGGAGGATGCATGGTTGCAACTATGATGATTACAATGGAACCAGCCAGGTTGTGGCTGGTTTCACCAGCAAGGACAATCGCAAGGAGAGATACGACAACAGTAGATACCACATCAATAATAGGGATGAACCCGGATCAAGCAGGCCAACTCAATAGTATCGACCACGGCCCCCTAGGGATACCAGGCCATCACCACTACATATGCTCGAGGGACCCTGCAACATGCACTACTACACCGATTCAGTAGGAAGACGAAGGTCAAGTCACCTAATGAATGATTGTCATACCTTTTCGTAGCTGTAGGGGGCTTACACTGCCAGACAATACGAAGCAACAAATCAAGGGTTCAACGCCATACCCAGTGAAAGGGCATGTATGCCCCCATGTGTGGTTTTGGTAATTAATGGCAATCCCTATGGACTAATGTGCAAATTGAGTCTCACTTGTAGGTTTGTCCATTGGCATCGCTTGGACCATGTGTTGGTTTCAAGGATGAAAAAGAAGAAGCATTGTCCAAGGGCTTTGTGCCTATTGGAATCAAGTAGAAGAAGAAGATCAAGTATGTCTTGAAGAAGAAGAAGAAGATGGAGTTCCTCATGGCTCTCTTCAAGACATCATCATCAAGAATTGATGCGCAAGCTCTCGGTGCGCCATCTCTAGAAGATCTCATGCTTGGAGCTTGCCTCCTCGGCGTTCATGGAGTGATGAAGACAAGGTCAAAGAAGAGGTTTCCCCATGCAGTATGGGGGAGCCATTCGCAAGTCTTCATCAAGAAAGAGCAAGCAAGAGCAATCAAGAAAGGTGTTCCATCTTGAAGGTGACAAGATCGTCTACATCAAGCTCAAGTGGGATGCTCAAGGCAAAGGTATGATCTTGATAGGGTTTCTATTTTATCGGTCTCTTATAGTGTTGGGAGACCGGGTTTAGGATAGATAGCTGTACTATCAAGAGGGGCTCTCGAGTGGGTGACTTGTTCGTATCTTTCGGAGAGAGCTCAAACCTTTGCATACATAGCATCATCTTTCTTGGTTGTTGTTTGGTTCTTGTCCATGTGAGGATCTAGGGCTTGTGGTTATCTTCATAACAAGCTCTAGTTCATCAAAAATAGATTTCCTGTTCATATCTTATTGCGTTTTTGATCTTGCGGTTTTTCCGGCTCCACACCTTGGGAGGTACCTCACATATATATTCATGGCATTTTCTCCCTTGGTGATTGATGACCCACAAGTATAGGGGGTGTATCACAGTATTTTTGATAAGTAAGAGTGTAGAACCCAACGAGGAGCAGAAGATGTTGGCGAATGGCTTGGAGCAGGAATTCTCTGTAAATACTTAGCAAACGGATTTTTAGGGTTTTTTGATAATGCAGATAAATAAAGTACGAGTAAATAAAAGACAATAAGAATAAATGCAGCAAGTGGCCCAATCCTTTATTTAGCAAAGGACAAGCCGGTTGTAGTACTTAAGATGACCAAACGTTCTCGAGGACACATGGGAATATCGTCAAGTGCTTTCGCTTCATATAGTTGATTAATCTTCTTTAGTTTGCTAAGTGTTGTGTGCGTGAACCTATGCTAATGTACCGACCTTCCTAGGACTAATACATACTTGTGATTATACCCCTTGCAAGCATCCGCAAGTACAAGAAAGTAATTAAGGTAGAAACCTAACCACATCTTTAAACTCTAAGACCCTGACATCCCTTGTGCAAAGGTTTCCTAACGGGGGTTCAGGTTTCTGTCACTCCGGCAACCCCTACGATTAGTAGCCAAATACACAATGCATTCCCCTAGGCCCATATAGGTGAAGTTTCATGTAGTCAATGTTCACATGACACCACCAGAAGAAATACACCACAACTTAAATATCAAACCATTGAATCTTTCTCAACACAATTCCACTACTAACAACATGACTTCTCCCATGTCCTCAAAAACAAAACGAACTACTCACAAGACATCATATGGATCAAGATCAGAGATGATATAATGATATGTAACAATCTGAACATGAACGATAATTCAGTGGTTCACTCAATAGCATCAACTACAAGGAGTAATCAACACCAGGAAAGTTTCCCCTAAGAACTATGCAAGATTCAACCCAATTGTTACAGCGGTATGAAATGGTGATGATGATGATGGTGATGATGATGATGATCACGATGAAGTCTAGCTTAATGGTGGTGTTGATGGCGATGATCTCCCCTCCCCAGAAAGGAATTCCCATGACAGAATTCTGTCTTCCGGAGAGATCTTTCTCTCGGTGTTTTCCGCCCCGTAGAGGCAGCGGAATCTTTCTATTGTCGCTCCCTGAGTCTTAGGGTTTCGGGAGGATAATATACGCCATAGGGGAGATCCTAGAGTGGGCCAGGGTGGCCACACCACCTGGTGGCGTGGCCTAGGGCTGCCCGCGCCAGGGGTGGTGTGGGCCCCCTGTGGCCCATCTCCACTTCCCCTTCTGGCAATCTTCATCTTATAGAAAAATAGAATTTTCCATGTATTTTCCCGGATTTTCTGATCTTTGCGAATTTTGCCTCCAAAGAACACCTTTTCCATCAGAATCCAGACTGCAGCGGTCCATGCTCCAAAAGTCATCAACCATGCAAAAACAGATGGAATAACATAAGTATCATCTCTTAATATGAAATATATCAATGAATAACAGTAAATTATGATATAGAATAGTGATGCAAAATGGACGTATTCGTGATACCCAATATTTCGAACAAAATTGGTTTCGTCTCGTTTGGAGTTCAGATGTGAAAGTTATTGTAGTTTTGGTTTCTGAAGTTTCTCTGACCGGAAGTACCGACCAGGCGCTGGAAGTACCGCTCAGGCAGAAATGCCGCCGGTAGTACCGATCTTAATTCTGGCCCAACTTCCGGTAAACCCGATTTTGGTTCAGTACTCTGTCTGTCTGGTTTGCGCTATTTGACGGTACTTCAGCCGGAATCTTGAGCGGTAGTACCGGTGACCACCGGTACTACCGACCGTACTCGTTTTGTGTTCGTTCGCATCGCCATTTTTGGACCATAGGCTGAGCGCCACCGGTAGTACCGGCCACCCACCGATACTACCGGCCGTGCACAGATCTGTGAGTAACAGGCAGATCGGGGAGCCCTTTTAAAGGATCTCCCCTTTCCCCTTCGGGACTAACTTGCTTTTTCTTGGTTTTGCCCTTCTCTCTCCTCCATTGTTGACCTTGAAGAGCTTGCCCTCTCCCCTTCCCCGTCCTATGATTCTTGCATCTTTTTGAGGGATTTGAGAGAGGAGATCTAGATCTACAATCCCCACCAAACCAAATCCCTTCTTTGTGAAGGAATCCTTGGGATCTAGATCTTGGAGAGTTTTGTGTTCTCCTCTTGTGTTCTTCCTCCCTTATTCCCTAATAGCTTTTGTAACTTTGGTGGAATTTGAGAGTGAAGGACTTGCCTCTTGCATTTGGTGCATAGGTTTGAGTTCTCCTCGGAGATTCGGCGAGTTAAAGCCCTTGGGCTTGTTTCTCTTGGGTTCTTGGAACCCTAGACGGTTGTGTGGTTGGATTGTTGACCTTTTGTGGTCTTGTAGCCTTTTGTGGCCTTGTTTCCTTTTATGGCTTTGTAGCCTCTATGGCATTGTTGTTGGGAGCCTCCAATTGAGTTGTGGAGATTGCCCCAACCTTGTACGGGTTCAGTGACCGCCCTCAAGTGTCCCATAGTGGAACGTGAGTAGGCCTTTGTGGTGAGCTCATGGGATAATAGGGTGAGCCTTTTGTGGCGTCGGTAGGTTGAATGCCTTCGCATCTTGGGGTGAGGCCTTGTGTGTGGAATTGGGTGAGCATCGAGCCACCACACCTTGAGGTGAGCCACTTGTGGTGTGCGATGTACATTGCGCCCCCCGCACCTCTCCAACAGAGACATAGCTTCTTTGGAAGTGAATTTTAGGAAACAAATCATCGTCTCCGCGTCCATCGGTTATCTCTCAGCCAAGCCCTTTACTTATGCAATTTACATTGTGATATCCATCGTGCTTGAAGTATTATATCTTGCTATCACCTTGTTGTTTATCTTGCTTAGCATAGGTTGTTGGTGCACTTAGTGAACCTAGTGAGTATAGGTTTTGGCTTGATAAATTAAACAGTAAGTTTTATTCCGCATTTATAGAGCCTAAACCTTAATAATTTTAAAACGCCTATTTACCCCCTCTAGGCGACGTCCATTTCCCTTTTGCCTAGGAATTTGGCTATTGGTTCACCACCGCCACCACCACTGCCCACACCTTAAGCCGTAGTGGTTCAGTAGCAACCCGCGATAAACAGGGCCAGGAACGACAAGTGCCTATAGTCTAGAGGGTCCATGCACATGATTCAGAAGGGATGCCCATCCAACATGATCCATAAGCTGATCACCCAACAAGTGAACTTGGCAATTAGGGCACCTACATCGACACCCGAGTACCTCAACTGGTATGAGCAAGAAATAACATTCACCAGAGCCGATCACCCTCTCTAGGTCCCACGACCAGGTCATTATGCCTTGATCATCGATGCTCAAATTGGTGGATTCGATATGAGCAAGGTCTTTATGGATGTAGAAAGCAGCATCAACCTCATCTACACCAAAACACTATGAGCAATGAATGTCTCCCTGACCAACCTCGCACCCTAGGATACCTCCTTCGACATCATAGTCCCCGAGAAAGCTGAGATTCCTCTGGGTAAAATCACACTCGATGTTGTTTTAGGCTCACATGATAATTTCAGGAGGGAGAAGATTGACTTCGAAGTGATGGATTGGCCATCACAATATCAAGCAATTCTCGGGCGACCCGTGTTCGCATGATTTATGGCGGTTTCGCACTATGCATATCTCATGATGAAGATGCCAGGACCCAACGTAATCATAACCGTAAGGGGGAGCTTCGCTCTCTCAAATAACTGTGACTAGGAATTTAATAAGATCTCTGAGTCCTTCGGGATGGAAACAGAGTTTGTTCAACTCAAGATCTCCACTGGTCATGATGTTTTGCTAGAAGCAACAAGGGTCATACCCGACCAAGTTTTCGACTCCATAAGGACACGCGAGAGGTCCAGATTCACCCCAATGATTCAAATAAGACAGCCTTTTTATCCTCCGACTTTGGTCCCGCATAGGAAAGTGCGCTCATCGAGTTCCTCCATGAGCATTGGGAGATCTTCGCATGGTGTCCATCGGACATGCCAGGAATTCCTAGGGAGCTCGCTGAGCATGCACTCAACATATACCCCAACTCCAGGCCAGTCAAATAATCACTTTGTTGTTTCACGGAATCGAAGTGCAAAGCCATCGGCAAAGAGATCCATCATATCCTCGAAGTGAAATTCATCCGAGAAATTAAGAGGGCAACCTAGGTAGCTAATCTAGTGTGTGTCTCGAAGAAGAATACATATGTACTCTGCATGTGCATTGACTTCACCGCACTAAACAAGCACTGCCCAAAGGACCACTTCCCGCTCCTACGAATCGATCAAATCATTGACTCGACCAAGGGATGCAAGTGTTTTTTCCTTCTTGGATGCATATTCTGTTTACAACCAGGTTAGGATGAAAGTTAAAGATCAAGACAAAATAGCATTATCACACCTTACGGTCTATTCTTCTACGAGACGATGCTCTTCAGGCTAAAAATGCGGGTGCTACGTACCAACGGATGATGCGAAACTTCCTTGGGGAGAAAATTGGTAGAAACATGCATGTCTACATCAACGATGTTGTCATCACGATGAGGAATGAGTCAACGTTCATCGACGACCTTCGAGAAACCTTTGACAACCTCGACAAATACTACATCAAGCTTAACCTTATGAAGTGCTCCTTTGGAGTCCCAGCAGGGCAACTCCTCGGGTACTTAGTGTCGACATGAATAATCAAGGCCAATCTATAGAAAATCCAAGCACTCTTGATGATGAATAAGCCTACAAATGTAAGGAGTGTCCAACAGCTAATTAGACGCGTTGCTGCACTATAAGCCAATTCATTGCTCGGCTGGGCGAGAAAGCGCCACCGTTCTACACACTGATGAGAAAATCAGAAACCTTTGAGTGGACCGATGAATCCCAACGAGCCTTTGAAGATCTCAAGGGAATGTTGTCGACATCGCTAGTCCTAGTGTCACCCAAAGAAAGGGAACCATTGCTGCTATATATAGCCACCACTAACGAGGTGGTCAGTATATAGTTCTAGTCATTGAACGACCCAAAGAAGGCAAACCCCACAGAGTCCAGTGACTAGTCTACTACCTCAGCGAGGTGCTATCCCCATCCAAGCAGCGGTACCCTCACTATCAAAAGTTGGCATATGGTGTCTTCATGATAGCGTGCAAACTGCACCACTACTTCAACGAGGCCCCGGTAGTGGTGGTCAATGAGCCCCCTCTATCCAATATACTCAACAACCCTAAAGCAACAGGGTGTGTCTCCCTTTGGGGAATCGAACTTTCCCCTCAATACATCACATATGAGAAGCACAAAACAATAAAGTTGTAGGTACTACCTGATTTCATGATGGATTGGATGGAGCTCTAAAACGTGGGTCCTCCAGATTTATTGAGTGCTTGTACCATGTACAATGCATCCAAAAGAACTGAAGGAGCATGAGTCGTTGTTGTACTGGTGTCACCACAAGGAGACAATATGCGCTACATACTATGGATGAGCTTCCTGAACGTATCCAATAACGAAGCTGTGGATGAGCTTCCCGAACGGATCCAATAACGAAGCTGAGTACGAGGCCTTGTTACAGGACATGTGTATGGCTAAGGGCTGCAGTGCAACTCGCCTCAAAATCTTTGGGGACTCGAACCTCATTGCCCAGAAGGCAATGAACAAGCATTACACCATCAAAGTTAACATTGTCACGTACCGTGACATGTACAACCTCATGGAGGGAAATTTCGATGGATGCGAGGTCTCCCACATCATCCAAGCAAGCAACAAAGAAGCCAACATCGGGTCACTCTATCTGCCCATACCCCCCAGAGTATTTTGGGAAGAGATTAGCAAGCTCTCCACCAAAGTCAAAAAAAAATGATGTCACAGAGCCAAATGTACGCAAGGGAGTGGACCGATGAATCCCAATGAGCCTTTGAAGATCTCAAGGGAATGTTGTCGACATCGCTAGTCCTAGTGTCACCCAAAGAAAGGGAACCACTGCTGCTATATATAGCCACCACCAACGAGGTGGTCAGTATATAGTTCTAGTCATTGAACGACCCAAAGAAGGCAAACCCCACAGAGTCCAGTGACTAGTCTACTACCTCAGCGAGGTGTTATCCCCATCCAAGCAGCGGTACCCTCACTATCAAAAGTTGGCATATGGTGTCTTCATGATAGCGTGCAAACTGCACCACTACTTCAACGAGGCCCCGGTAGTGGTGGTCAATGAGCCCCCTCTATCCAATATACTCAACAACCCTAAAGCAACATGATGTGTCTCCCTTTGGGGAATCGAACTTTCCCCTCAATACATCACATATGAGAAGCACAAAACAATAAAGTTGTAGGTACTACCTGATTTCATGATGGATTGGATGGAGCTCTAAAACGTGGGTCCTCCAGATTTATTGAGTGCTTGTACCATGTACTTCGACAGATCCAAAAGAACTGAAGGAGCATGAGTCGTTGTTGTACTGGTGTCACCACAAGGAGACAATATGCGCTACATACTATGGATGAGCTTCCTGAACGTATCCAATAACGAAGCTGTGGATGAGCTTCCCAAATGGATCCAATAACGAAGCTGAGTACGAGGCCTTGTTGCACGACATGTGTATGGCTAAGGGCTGCAGTGCAACTCACCTCAAAATCTTTGGGGACTCGAACCTCGTTTCCCAGAAGGCAATGAACAAGCATTACACCATCAAAGTTAACATTGTCGCATACCGTGACATGTACAACCTCATGGAGGGAAATTTCGACGGATGTGAGGTCTCCCACATCATCCAAGCAAGCAACAAAGAAGCCAACATCGGGTCACTCTATCCGCCCATACCCCCCAGAGTATTTTGGGAAGAGATTAGCAAGCTCTCCACCAAAGTAAAAAAAAACAATGACGTCACAGAGCCAAATGTACGCAAGGGTGCCAAGCCGCGAGATGACTCGTGGGATGTACCATCTCCCGACCACGAGCAATCCGCGCTAGAGGATGATGAAGAACCCGAGGATTTCATGATGATCGAGGTCATATGGATGCAACCATACTTGGCGTACCTGGTATAGAGAGCTCCCAAATTACCTAGTCAAAGCATGACGAATCTATCATCACTCTAAGGCTTTCAAAGTAAATAAAGGGGAAATCTACAAACGAAGTCTCTCGGGTGTGCTCCAACAATGCTTTACACCCAAGGAAGGGAAAATTATCCTCAAGGACATCCATGAAGGCATTTGTGGACATCACGCCAGCATCCGAGCAATAGCAGCCAAGGCCTTTCGGGCTGGACTTTACTAGCTCTCCACGATCCAAGATGCAAAGGACATCATATGCACATGCGAAGCATGCCAATGGTTTACCACAAAACCCCACGGACCCGCGGCAGAACTGGCTCCCATCCCTTTGGCTCGGCCTTTCGCCTAGTGGGGACTACTCATGGTGGGTAAACTCCACAGATCATCACCAAGGGGACACGTCTATCTGCTCGTCACAGTTGACAAATTCACCAAGTGGATTGAGGCAATGCTCGTCATGATCCAGGACGCTACATCAGCGGTGAACTTCATCAAGTCGGTCATTTTTTGCTTCGGCGTCCCCCACAACATCATCACCGACAACGGGTCCAACTTCGCATCAGGGGAGTTCCAACACTACTACAAAGAGATGGGCATACAACTGAATTATGCATAGTTTGCCAACACACATACCAATAGTTAGGTTGAGAAAGCCAATGGGCTCATCTATAATAGCATTAAGAAAAGGTTGATGACACCACTCGAAAGGGAAGGTGCTTGGGTAGATGAGCGACCCTCCTTCATGTGGAGCTTGCGGATAATTCCAAATACTACTATGCAGGAAACACCTTTCTTCCTGGTCCACGTTGTTGAAGCCATGATTACGGTGGAGCATCATGAAGATGCTCGAGTCGTCGCCTATGATGAAGCAACCTCTACGGAAGCACCTAAAGATGAGGTCAACACACTTGAGGAAGCAAGCGACATTGCACTCGCCAGATTGGTCGCATACCAGTAGAACCTGTGCAACTACCATAGCCATCGGCTTTGTACCAATTCTTCAATGTGGGGGACTTGGTCCTTTGACTCAAATAAGATGGCCACTGCAAACTCGATTCACCATGGGAAGGACCCTACATCATCACAAAAGTTATCCATGGAGGAGCTTATCATCTCCAGGACTAGAAGAGCGGAGTCAAGTACTCCAATCCGTGAAACATTGTGCAACTGCGGTGTTTCTACACTTAGGATTTTTTCTTTCAGCATTTACTTTTAATAAGGCCTACGACTAGACTATTCAGTCAAAGCATTTGTCTACATACTTTTTATTAATAAGTCCTATGGCCAGGCTAATAAGACACACCACGTACCTCTGTACCTGATGTTCAATACAACTAAGTTCTCTCTACCAAGTCTCAATTTTAAATTTCTTTACTTTCAACATACTAGATACTTGGGGGCTTTGCTAAACTAGCCTAGTTCAGCACCTGATACTCGGGGGCTACTATAACTAGCCTAGTACAACGCACCCGATACTCGAGGGATGCATCATTAAATATAAATTTAGATACATTATCGACTTTGCGCACCAGAACACTCAAAACGCCATGACTCGAGTAGCTTATTCGGCCAAACAATCATGAGGCTAATGAAAAGGTCTTGCATAAAAGTGTGGGGTGCAACTAGACTTGACAAAGCCAAATAATACTTACTTTGAAAAGAACTTATTTGTTACAAGTATTTTAGAAATACACATATGTTCTTTACAGGGATCAAGCCAATAGTTACATAGGAAACTTAATAAAAATATCTTCATCGGCTTCAAGGAGTTGGAGGATAATTCTGATGGTTGGCCACCGAGCAACCTCATAGTGTGAAGCCATGGACATGAGACCACCCACTGGGGGGGAGGTACTCCTCGCACAATTTCTTCAAGATCGATCGTTGGGTGGTGCATGTGCACCCAAAAAGAGCAACCTTCGCCCGCAACATCGCCCGCATCCAAACGAATTTATGCATTTCCTCGCCTCATGCAAATTTCTACATTAGAGCTAGAAGTCCTTGAGGCTGAGGGTCCCTGGGAAACATTGCGTTATAAATCAACGCCAGGGCGGAACGACAACACTCGACAAACTGCTCCACTTCGGAAACTCGATCTTGGAGAAGTGCTAGTGCATGGTCCCACTTATGATCTGTCCAGAAATCATTACCTGAACCCGAAGAAGCTTCGCGAAGAGCGTTCAATTGGGTCCTAAGTAGCTAAGATTCATCCACAACATCTAATTGGATAGCTACGCGATATGAAAGAAGATTGTCAATTTCTAGTGAAAAAAAGTAATCAGGGGCTTTCTGAAAAACTTACACATCATATCTTCGCTCGCCCTTGAGATTCCCTCCAACCTGAAACTCTCGCGATCTGCAGCACGTTGAGCCTTCGAGTTGGAGACATCTATGTTGGCCTTTACAACTCGGAGTTCATTTTCTATCTTCTTAATGCGGTGAATTTTCTCGGCATACAATGGAGGATCAGCAACTCGGGTAGCGATATTGACATTTTCTGGTGAACTTGCTTCCATAAGTGCTAACTCTTTACTCAAAGAGCTGGGCGCAGTCAAAGGATCAGACAGATCAATAGTTGTTTTCTAAAGAATAGAAGGACAAAGTTCAAAGAAAAACTTGTTTAAGAAAGGAGAAATGCAGACATACATTCAAGGTTATGCATCACAAAGAGGGATACTCTCAGCAGTAGTCAAAGCCATACATATGGCGGGTTCGTTACATTCACAAAATATGCAAAAGCTAATCTATAAAGTGTTGCTAGCAATAGCCAAACTAGCTGAAGGCGCATCACCTGACGCTTTCGCAATAGGGGCATCTTGCGACTCTACCATGGCAAGGAGCAGCTTAGAAAACTTCTTCGCATTCTTAAAATAAGGCATGAGGGCCACCTCTTTGCCTACTTCAGTTACTAGAAGGGAGGAGCTGACCTTCTCCTAGTCGACCTTGGCGCTGTGACCCAATGCCAGCACCATTGAGCCTTCAGCACCACTCTTCGCCCGGACAAGGCCGTAGTCCACTGATACATTGCAAATGTATCTATAATTTTTTATGTTCCATGCTTGGTTTTATCTACTTTCTTGTGTTTTGTCCACACTTTGGAGTACTTTTCATATGATTTCTTGGACTAACCTATTAACAAGAGCCACAGTGCCAGCTGCCTGTTTTCTGCTGTTTTTGGTTCCAGGAAAGTCAGAAAATGAATATTCTAGGAATTGCACGGGACAAAAGCCAAAGTGCCTATTTTCCCGGAAGACATCAGATGCCAGAATATGAGACGGAGAAGGGCTAGGGGCCGGCCACACTACTCGGCAGCAGGCTGAGCCTTACTAGGGGTGGTGCAGCCGACCCAGCACCCTTGGCCTCTCCTTCCGCCTATATATTGCCCTCGGACGAAAACCCTAAGCACCGATCAAAATCCACGAAAGAGTCTCATGGCCGTCATCTCCATCCCTAGATCGGGAGGGATCTGAAGCTCTTCCCGGCACCCTGCCGGAGAGGGGAATTCACCCTAGAGGCCTTCTTCATCATCATGCAAGCCTCCGGTGTGATGCGTGAGTAGTTCATCTCTTGACTAGGGGTCCATGTAGTAGCTAGATGGTTGTTTCTCCTCCTTTGTGCTTTCATGTCTAGATCTTGTGAGCTCCGTTCATGATCAAGATCATCTATTTGTAATTCTGCATGTTGTGTTTGTGGGGATCCGATGGATATTGAGATGCTATTTCAGATTGATTATTGATTCTATCATGTCTTTGTTATTTGTGATCTTGCATGCTTTCCGTTGTTAGTAGCTATCTTGGCCAAGTAGATGCTAGCAACTCCAAGAGTTAGTATTTATGCTCGATAGTGGGTTCATGCCTCTGGTAATCTGGGGAAGTGACAGAAATCTCTAAGGTACTAGATGTGCTGTTGCTACTAGGGAGAAAACAACGATCCTTTGTTCATAGAACAATCATATTGTTTACTTTACACGTAGTTCGTAAATAATTAATCTGTTGCTTGCAACTTAATACTAGACGGGGTTCGGATGATAACCTGAAGGTGGATTATTAGTCATAGATGCAGTTGGATGGCGGTCTATGTATAATGTTGTAATGCACAAGGAGTCAAGATGATTAGTATATGCATGTATTGCTGTTTCGATGTTTGTCAATTGCCCCGCTGTAATTTGTTCACCCAACATGTTATCTATCTTAAGGAGAGCCACCTCTAGTGAACTATGGATCCCGGTCCTTTCTTTTACATACAATCTACAGATTGTTTACTGCTTTGTGTTTACTTTCTACAAACTATTACTTCCTTCCATTCAATATGTTTAATCCTTTGTTTTCAGCAAACCGGTGAGATTGACAACCTCATCGCAAGTTGGGGACAAAGTTCTATGGTTGTGTTGTGCAGGTCTCCACGTTGCCAGCACGTAGTGTAGCGCTTGCCAAGGCTTAGCTAGCAACACCTTTGGGCGGTTTCCGTGCTCCTACTGGTTCGATTAAACCTTGGTTTCATAACTGAGGGAAACTTGATGCTATGGTCATCATACCTTCCTCTTGGGGTTCCCAATGAGCTCTACATCAACACCGAGCCATCAAGCACTTTTCTGGCACCGTTGCCGAGGAGTCAAGGACATCTTCACAAGGGGAGTCCCTCATAACCAATCTCTTTACTTTGTTATTTTTGTTTTGCTTAGTTTTCTTTTTGTTTTGTTTGCTTGTTTCTTTATCAAAAACACACAAAAAATTAGTTTTACTAGTTTGCTTTCTTATTTGAAAACACAAAAAATGACTACTCTTGAAAATACTAAGTTGTGTGACTTCACTAGAACCAACAACAATGATTTTATGAGCACACCTATTGCTCCACCTGTGCCTGAAGATACTTTCTTTGAGATAAAACCAGCTTTACTCAATCTTGTTATGAGATAACAATTTTCTGGTATTGGTAATGAAGATGCTGCTGCCCATCTAAATAACTTTGTTGAACTTTGTGAGATGCAAAAGCATAGGGATGTAGATGGTGATATTATTAAGCTGGAATTGTTTCCTTTCTCTTTGAGAAGAAAATCTAAGGAATGGTTGAATTCCTTAACTTGTATTGATTCTTGGACTAAATGCAAAGATGCTTTCATTGGAAAGTACTATCCTCCTGCTAAGATTATATCTATGAGAAGTGAAATAATGAAGTTTAAACAATATGATAATGAACATGTTGCTCAAGCTTGGGAAAGAATGAAATCTTTGGTAAAGAATTGTCCCATTCATGGACTGGCTGCTTGGATGATCATCCAAACTTTTTATGCAGGATTGAACTACTCTTCACGGAACCTATTGGATTCTGCTGCTGGAGGTACCTTTATGACCATTACTTTGGGTGCTGCAACAAAGCTTCTGGAAAATATGATGGTTAACTATTCTGAATGGCATACTGAAAGAGCTCCACAAGGTAAGAAGGTAAATTCTATTGAGGAAACCTCCTCCTTGAGTGATAAGATTAATATTATTATGTATATGCTTGTTAGTGGGAAAGCCCATATTGATCCAAATAATGTTCCTTTAGCTTCTTTGGTTGCTCAAGAAGAGAAAGTTGATGTGAACTTTATAAGAAATAACAATTTTAGCAACAATGCCTACAGGAATAATTTTGGTAACAACAATTATAAGCCATATCCTCCCAACAAAGGTAATGCTTATGGAAATTCCTACAACAACAATAGGAGTGCTCCCTCTAAACTTGAAGTTATGCTTAAAGACTTTATTAGTAAACAAACAACTTTCAATAAAACTATTGAGGAAAAACTCTCTAATGCTGAAAGAAATATAACATCTTTGGCTGAAGCTCAATCTTCTTTGAATAAAATAGCTGCTAAACCTAAAACTAATGATAATCCCTTTGCATCTACTAATCCCATACAAGTAAGAATTGATGAAAATGTTAGACTATTATCTGAATTACATGCTAAGTGGGAAAGAGAAGATGAAATTTCTAGAAACATTAGTGTTTCTACTATCACTACCACTAGTGTTGAGGCTAGTAATAGTTCTACTACTTTAGATGATAAATTTGATTTTGATCTTGATGGTTGCAATATCTATGAAGTTATTAAGTTCCTACAAAAGCTTGCTAAAAGTCCTAATACTAGTGCTATGAACATGGCCTTTACAAAACACATTGCTGATGCTCTCATAAAGATTAAAGAAGAAAAGATGAAACATAAAGCTTCTATTCCTATAAAACAAGAAGATGGTTGGGAACCCATCATTAATATGAAAGTGAATGACTTTGATTTCAAAGCTTTATGTGATCTTGATAGTAGTGTTTCTAATATGCCTAGAAGGATTTATGATATGCTTGATTTGCCACAACTTGAAGATTGTTATTTGAATGTCCCACTTGATGATAATGCTATAAAGAAACTCATGGGGAGTATTAATGATGTTCTTATTATGGTTAACAATGCCTATGTCCCTGTTGATTTCTATGTTTTGGATGTTGAATACAATGCTTCTTGTCCTATTACTTTGGGAAGATCTTTTCTTAGAACTGTTGGTGAAATTATTGATATGAAAGAAGGTACCATTAAATGTCAACTCCCACACAAGAAAGGTATAGAACACTTCCCTAAGAAGAGAGAGAAGATTTCTTTTGCCTCTCCTATGAAAACAAAATTTGGTCTTAATGCTTCTTCATTTGAGAACACTTGATTCTTTTTCTTGCTTCTTATGCCTAACTTAAAGGCGTTAAAGAAAAGTACTTATTGGGAGATAACCCAAAAGTTTTAGATGAGTCTTGGAAGTTATTACCTCAGTAATAACCGCTCCTTATCCTTTTTATCTGCTTTTTGTGCCAAGAGTAACCTCTAATGAGAGAGAAGTAATGATTGGGAAAGTTGCTATCCCGAATTAGATTTTTGTGCTTCATGATACGTCCAAAACGTATCTACTTTCCCGAACACTTTTGCTATTGTTTCTCCTCTAAACTTGTGTGATTTGGATGCAACTAACGCGGACTGACGCTCTTTTCAGCAGAATTGCATTGGTGTCTACTTTTTGTGCAGAAAATCAACTATCAGGAAAAATCCCGGAAAATATGCCAAAAATCCTATTTCACCAGAAGACTCCCGGAGCCAAAATACGAGACAGAGGGGGGCTGGGCCCAGGCCACACCACCTGGCCGCGCGGGCAAGCCTAGGCCACGCCAAGGGGTGGTCTGGCCGCCCCAGACTGCACCTCGGTCTCCCTCTTCACATATAAGTTGCCTTCTGACCTAAAAACTCAGGGGGGGTCGACGTTTTTCCAGAAGGAGTTCCGCTCTGTCGTGATACATTGCAAATGTATCTATAATTTTTGATGTTCTATGCTTGGTTTTATCTACTTTCTTGTGTTTTGTCCACACTTTGGAGTACTTTTCATATGATTTCTTGGACTAACCTATTAACAAGATGCCATAGTGCCGATTACTGTTTTACGCTGTTTTTGGTTCCGGAAGTCAGAAAATGAATATTCTCGAATTGACGGGACAAAAGCCAAAGTTACTATTTTCTGGAAGACTCACGGAGCTAGAAGGAGAGTCGGAGAGGGGCCAGGTGGCCACACCCCATTGGCGCTGGGTCACCCGGTAGTGCTGTGGCATGGTGTGGGCCTTTTCGGGCCAACGACCTTGCCTCTTTCGCCTATAAGAGCCTCCCGATACCAAAACCCTAGATCATCAATCAGAAATCCACGAAAAGTTCCACAGCACCGCCATCACCGAAGGGGAGATTCGGGGGACAGAAAGTCTTTGTTCCGGCACCCTGCCGAGACGGGGAAGTGCCCCCGGCGCCATGTCCATTGATCTCCACCACCATCTCCATCACCGTTTTTGATTCCCATGATGATGAGGGAGTAGTTTTCTCTCGAGGATAAGGGTTCTACCGGTAGCTATGTGTTCATCTCTCTCTCTCTATGCGTGATCATATTGTGATCATGAGCTTGTAATCTATAGATCTACCTTGCTACTCAAGTGCTTTAATAGATCTCTGCTCTCCCCATGTGTGTGAAAGTGACAGCGTGCACACCATGGTGGCACTTAGGCTAGAGATTACAAATACTTTTTATGAGTTATATTTGGAGTTGGATGTCTTTATGAAATTGTGGTGTTTGTTGGACTCATCTAGTACTCAAGGTGACAATGTGGGGTTTTCTAGATGGGAAAGGCTTACTTTGAGGTGTGCTGTTATAGCCCTACCATCGATTAGGGTGTCCAACCGGAGAGTAGTTCAGCGTAGTATCATAAAGGGGAATATATTTATATGAGAGTGTTGACTAGTGAAAGTATGATCCCTAGGCCTTGTTCCTAAACATTGATACACCATTTGCACTTAGATCTATTACATGTTTGCTTGCTTCCATCTTTATTTCAGTTTGCCTTTAGTCTCTTCCACACAATCAAGCTATCTTCTATCCCCGTTACCACTTATAATTATCCATACCACTTGTATTTCACTATCTCTTCGCCGAACTAGTGCACCTATACACTTGACAAGTGTATTGGGTGTGTTGGGGACACAAGAGATTTCTTGTATCTTGATTGCAGGATTGCTTGAGAGGGGATACCTTTGACCACTTCCTCCCTGAGTTCGATAAACCTTGGGTGATCCACTTAAGGGAAAACTTGCTGCTGTTCTACAAACCTCTACACTTGGAGGCCCAACAACTGTCTACAAGAATAGAAGTGCGTAGACATCAAGCTATTTTCTGGCGCCGTTGCCTGGGAGGTAAGGTAAAAGGTACTCACATCCTCCAGTGTGAGTGATCAAAGTTATTTCCTTTAGATTCTGCAATTTTGTCTTTTTGTTTCTTGTTTCCACTAGTTAGGCTTAATGGAAAACAACAAAAAAATTAGAGAGTTTTTTAGTATTTTCCCTAAAGTAGAACATGAATTCTTTGGAAATAAATTAAAAAACCCTTGGAACCTTCTTTGCATGCTAATAGCAATGTTATCAGTATGAATCTTTTGAACACCTTTGTTACTAATGCTATGGAAACGTCTAAGCTTGGGGAAGTTAGTATTTGTGAAAATGATCTTTTTAGTTCCCTAGCTTTAAAGAAGAAAATTTGCTCTGATGATACTTTATATCCCATATGTGGTAATTCTAATGATACTTGTGATATTTTAAATCCACATACTAAAAGCATCCCTTTTAAAATACCTATAAAAATTGTTGAACGTGTTATGAATAACTCTTATTTTGGAGATGGAATTGTCCATCCTGGTGATCATTTACTCTTTATACATGAATTATGCGGGTTGTTCAAGTGTGCAGGTATTTCAATGAACCAAGTTAAGAGGAAGCTATTCTCTTTATCACTTAAGGGCAAAGCAAGGGAGTGATATCAGCTACTAGATGATCCTCATCATTTGGATTGGAAGGAACTTGAATCTCTCTTTTACTCTAAATTTTATCCTCCTCATGAAATTCATAAAGATAGGAATTATATTTATAATTTTCATCCTCATGGTGGAGAAAGTATTGCCCAAGCATGGGGGATATTGAAGTCACTAATGCTCAAATGTCCCATTCATGAGCTCCCCAGGAATATTGTTATTAATAATTTCTATGCAAGGCTTTTGGGACATTACAAGGACTATCTAGATACTTGTTTAGACGGATCCTTCACGAGTAAGGAGGTCAAAGCTAAGTGGGATCTTCTTGAAACAATTCAAAGCAATACCGAAGATTGGGATAACAACAAAGGTAAAGAACCAGGTATAAACTATGACTATGATTGCATTAAGTCTTTCGCTAAAACTGCTGATTTTCAAAAGCTTAGTGCTAAGTACGGTCTTGATCCTCAAATTCTTATTGATTGTTTTAAAACCTTTTCTTCTCATATTAATGCTCCTAAAGATAAGTGGGACATGTATCATGAGCCTTTTAAAGACACTTGCATGGAAAATGAAATTGTTGTTAATGATAGCAATAAACATGCTCAAACCTATGAAAGTACTATTTCTTATAAGCATGTTAATTTTTGTGGAATACATAGACCTTGTGAGAATAATCAAATTGAAGAAGAATATTGTATCACCCACAGGAATGAAAAAACTAGAATGTGGTATAGGGCTTTAAATGATCTTGGTAAAAAAGTGTGTGCCCTTTATCCTTTTATTTGTGAACTTTGCTTTGAAGTTGGTCATTTAAATTTTCAATTCTCAGGCCATAATAATAGCCCTTATAATCCAATGAGTACTGCAAGTTTGTATTGTGATGACATGATCACTCCTAATCAACATGATGAACTTACATTATTTTTGGGGTGTGAAGAGTTATCAAGAAAAACCTCTTTGGTAGATATGGGTGCTTTTGATATGAATAGCGTCCTGCATGGTTGTCATCTTTATTGTGTTGATAATTTCCACACAAATACTTACATACAAAATATTATAGAAGATGAGATTTTACCAAAATATGATAGGACTAATATGTGTTTTGATCTTATTAATGAAAAGAAGGAATCCTCCAAAGTTTCTTCTATTATCTCTAACAATGAACAAGGGTATATGGAGAAGCTTCTTTTCAAGCCTCTCCCTCCTAAAGAGAAGAAGAGAAAGAAGAAGAGGAGGAGTAAAAGGAGAGAGGAAACAATATTTTCCCCTAAGCATGTTGCTCCTATTATAGTTTTTGATGAGTCTGAACTCGATGATGTTCCTATGCCTATTACCTATAGTAGTGACCATGATTGGGAAAGGCGCACTACTTTTGATATTGAAAATCTCTTCGGTAACAATTCTGAAAATGATGATAATTGTTGTACTATTAGTGCTATCCATGATCCTTCCAATGATGATATGTTTACAAATGAACACACTTTGGAAGATAACTATTCTATTGCTTATGATGATACTATACCCCCAATATATGATGATTGCATTGATGAATATGAGATTTTCAGTCCACCTACTATTGAGTAGAAAATAAATTATGATTACAATATGCCTCCTATATTTGATGATTATGGTGATGAGAATAATAATGATAGCTATTTTGTTGAATTTGCTCCCACTACAATTAATAAGAATGACTATGCTTATGTGGGGAGTATTAATTCTTTTTTGCATGTGGATCATGATAAGAATGTTTCTTGTGATAGTTATATTGTTACTTTTATTCATGATGCTACTTAAAGTTATTATGAGAGAGGGAAACATGGTTTTATGTGTCTCAACAATATTAAGTTTCCCCTCTTTATGTTGAAAATTTTAAAGTTGCACTTGTTTTGCTTTCCTATGCTTGTTGCTTTGTGCTTTCATGACTTGTTTCTTTACAAGATTCCTATGCATAGAAAGTGGGTTAGACTCAAATGTGTTTAATATTTGCTTCTTGATGCTCTCTTTTACTCTAAATTCATATTTCTTATGTAAGCATCTTTTCAAACTATCATGCCTAACTTAAAGGTGTTAAAGAAAAGTACTTATTGGGAGATAACCCAAAAGTTTTAGATGAGTCTTGGAAGTTATTACCTCTGTAATAACCGCTCCTTATCCTTTTTATTTGCTTTTTGTGCCAAGAGTAACCTCTAATGAGAGAGAAGTAATGATTGGGAAAGTTGCTGTCCCGAAACAGATTTCTGTGCTTCACCGTAAAAATTCGTGTAAATTCTCTGTACGTCCTTTTGAGGCGTGAATTTTTGTGCTTCTGCCCCAGGTTGTTATCTAATTTTCGTTAGTTCAACACTTTTTGATTTGAGCAACATAAGGTCTTCGAAAAAAATTGTCTTTATCTGCTGGTCTGTTTTGACAGTTTTCTGCCATTATTTGCATTTGCTACTTATTGGTTTCTTTTTGAGTTTTTTTGGGGAATTGAGCTTTTTGAGGGAAGTGCTACCGTAGTTAGTGTTCTAATGGAAGTTTTATTGGGTGTTATAACTGAACCTTAAGACTTATTATCTTGAGTGCACTAATGTTGCTAATAAAGATTGTGTGAAGTTTTGTATGAAGGAAAAATTTCAGGTGTATGGAAGGAATGAGTAATGAGATGAAGGATGGAATAAAGCTCAAGCTTGGGTATGCCACGCGTGTCACCCCAAGAAATATCTAAGAAGTACAAGCTTCAAATCTTGGGGATGCCTAACGCATCCCCTTCTTCATCAATAAAAATTCTAGGTTCCTTCCAAACGCTTCATTTTTATTGTTTCATGCACAATTGTGTTGTTCTTGGAGCGTCTTATTTTTTTCGTTTTGGTTTTTCGTTTGCTTTGTTTGCTTAGTTTTCTGAATAAATTGGTTTGACCCCCTCTTTCATACATTGGTTTTCAAATAGTTTGGTTTCGTTTGGAAAATAGTAGGAAAGCTCGTGCTTAAGTGGTAAAGAGAGTTTGTTTTTGACTGTGGCCTATGCTTTGTCATGCCATGCTTGATATTGTTTTGGCTTTATGCTTAGTATTCTTTGCTGTAGCATGACTTGTTATAAACAATTGAGATTGCTTAATGTGCCTTGGATGAATCATGCGTTATTTTAGCATATTAAAGCATAGTATAGTGGTATTCTCCTTTGATGCTTTATTTGGGTTGACTTGGCGCATGCTCACACCATGTTGTGACTATCTCAAGTCACCATAGCCTTTATGATCCTTTATTTTTCAACTTGTAGTATCACTTTATGCTTTGATCAATAATCTTTTGTCGCTCTGCATGATTATGGCCATTATTGCTCTCTTAGTTTATCGCTCCCAGTCTTTTGCTAGCCTCCACAACCAAGTATGAGTTCCACTCATGCATCCAACTCCCAAAACCAAGTTATTCCAAAGAGTCCACCATACCTACCTACTATCTTAAGCTATTCCAAGTACATTCATGTTTTTGTTTACCTTCCAAATTAAACTTGTTATGAGAAAACTAGTGATTAAAGCTCTCACGAACTTGATGGCACACTTTACTTTTCTTGCCCTTAATAAACTTGAACCATTGTGTCGTCTATGTTGTATATGCTTGCACTTATTTGTTGGGAATTAGCAGAACGATGCTTTCATGGGGAACGCTTTCAACATTTCACTTGGTACTTGTACCTAGTTGATAACATGCTCTTTTGTATATGGATGTCGTCGGTGTGAAATGAAAGGGGAGCTTGTACGTCCATGGAGTTATGTATATGTGTTAGAGAAACGCCTAGGCCGCTGGTCTAATCCATGCTGACATGGTGGAAACCTGCAGCGTAACCATAATGAGCTGTCTATGAAGCATTCTTCTTATAAAAAAAGAGTCCTATATTGAGAAAAAAAAAGAGAAAAAAATGAGATTATGAAAAGAGGAAAGAGAGAAAAAAGCACCATATTCCCATGGTAAATAAGAAGATTGTTGAGATGCTCGTTGTCTGCTTGCCTTGTCATTTTGATATGGGGATTCTTCCGTATCATCGGGCAAGGGGTACCCTGTTGGCGGTTCTCTATGATACACATGTACTTACGATGACAAGAACTTACCGGTGACTAAACTTGAGTAGCATGAGGAGCGGCCCTCGTATACAAGGGACATGAGATTCCTAACTTATACTTCGTCAAGCATGTACACCATAGTTTGTTCACTTTAACTTTAATCACTTCAAGACGTTTATGATAGGGGCAATGAGAGCTGAAAGCTAATAAGCTCTTTATGAGACTTGAATCCCTACTTCCTTTTATGAAGGCCTTTCTTCCACCATTATATTGAGTCTCCACCTTCTACCTTTATGCACCTACTTTGAGAGTATAGTGGCCATTCTTAGTTCTATGTGCATTGTCCCAAGACTAGTTGATTGATGCGTAACTTGATATTGCTTGTTTTAAACTATTTGTATCTAGTCACTCTTATGAACTTTGAAGGTGTCCTATGCATTTATATTTGCTACTCTATGAGGGACAAGCTGAATGCTATTATGCTATGTTTTCTTTATGTGAAACAAACAAACGTCTTGCAAAGCACTGTTATTCATGAATCTTTTGTTTGTGCCTTTTCATGTTGCATCATAGTTTCTTTGTCTTATTGCTAGAACCTTATCTTTCATGATATGTTGAAGTACCATGATCCCAGCTTTCAATGTTTTACAAATACTTTGATCAAGTTTATGATGGTGCATGTCACCTCAAAAATTATTCTTTCTTTTTATCACTTACCTACTCGAGGACGAGCAGGAGTTAAGCTTGGGGATGTTGATACATTGCAAATGTATCTATAATTTTTGATGTTCCATGCTTGGTTTTATCTACTTTCTTGTGTTTTGTCCACACTTTGGAGTACTTTTCATATGATTTCTTGGACTAACCTATTAACAAGATGCCACAGTGCCAGTTGCCTATTTTCTGCTATTTTTTTCCAGGAAGTCAGAAAATGAATATTCTCGGAATTGGACGGGACAAAAGCCAAAGTTACTATTTTCCTAGAAGACTCACGGAGCTAGAAGGAGAGTCGAAGAGGGGCCACAGGGTGGCCACACACCCCCTTGGCGCGGGCCAGCCCAGGCCGCGCCAGGGCATGGTGTGGGCCCCCTGGCTGGCCACCGACCTTGCCACTTTCGCCTATAAGAGCCTCCCAATACCAAAACCCTAGATCGTCAATCAGAAATCCACGAAAAGTTCCGCAGCGCCCCACCACCGAAGGGGAGATTCGGGGGACAGAAAGTCTCTATTCCGGCACCTGTCAGGAAGTGCAGACGAGCCATCTCCATCGATCTCCACCACCATCTCCATCACCGTTGCTGATTTCCATGATGATGAGGGAGTAGTTCTCTCTCGAGGCTAAGGGTTCTACCGGTAGCTATGTGTTCATCTCTCTCTCTCTATGCGTGATCATATTGTGATCATGAGCTTGTAATCTATAGATCTACCTGGCTACTCAAGTGCTTTAATAGATCTCTGCTCTCCCCATGTGTGTGAAAGTGATAGCATGGACACCATGGTGGCACTTAGGCTAGAGATTACAAATACTTGTTATGAGTTATATTTGGAGTTGGATGTCTTTATGAAATTGTGGTGTTTGTTGGACTCATCTAGTACTCAAGTTGACAGTGTGGGGTTTTCTAGATGGGAAAGGCTTACTTTGAGGTGTGCTGTTATAGCCCTACCATCGATTAGAGTGTCCAACCGGAGAGTAGTTCACACGTTGATACGTCCAAAACGTATCTACTTTCCCGAACACTTTTGCTATTGTTTCTCCTCTAAACTTGTGTGATTTGGATGGAACTAATGTGGACTGAAGCTGTTTTCAGCAGAATTGCATTGGTGTCTACTTTTTGTGCAGAAAATCAACAATCAGGAAAAATCCCGGAAAATATGCCAAAAATCCTATTTCACCGTAAGACTCCTGAGTCGAATCACGAGAGGAGGGGGGCTGGGCCACACCACTGGCTGCGGCAAGCCCGAGCCATGCTGGGGTGGTCTGGCCACCCCAGACTTCCCCTCGGTCTTCCTCTTCGCCTATAAGTTGCCTTCTGACCTAAAAACTCAGCAGGGGGGGGGGGGGTTCGACATTTTTCCAGAAGGAGTTCCGCTCCACCGCCACCACCAGATTCCACGAAACAACACCAAAAACTCCGTTCGCACTCACGGACGGGAATTGGAGGAGATCATCGCCATCATCGTCACCATCGCTTCTCCATCGACCATCCATGTTTCCCCCATCTATGAGTGAGTAATCCCCCGATGTAGGCTATGGGGATGGTAGGGATTGGATGAGATCGTTCATGTAATGGCATCAGATTGTTAGGGCATGGTACCTAGTATCTTTTATTAGTGCTATTTGACTTTGTTACAACTTGTTATGCTTAATGCGTGTCACTAGGGCCCGAGTGCCATGATTTAAGATCTAAACATGTTATTGATTCATTATGATAGTATTGTTTTTGGTCTTATCTGCAAGTTGTATACACACGTTGTAGTTCGGAACCAATGGCCCCGAAGTGACAGAAATCGGGATAACCGGAGGGAATGGCTTTGATGTGAGGATCACATGTGTTCACGGAGTGTTAATGCTTTGCTCCGGTGCTCTATTAAAAGGAGCACCTTAATTTCCAGTAGTTCCCTTGAGGTGTAACATCCCAAAACTTTAATCCAAAGTTATTAAGATCCAAATCATCAAAATTGGGGTTAACAAAAACTTTTCCAATTAAAATTATTAAAGCATTCATGTGTGTGTGCATTTAAAATAGGAGTTGATTTGAATTGCCATGATTAAGTGATCCATTGCTTGTAAAATGGTTCTTAGGTGAAATAAACATCATCTAAATCATTCCCAAACAAATCCCAAAGAAAAACAACTCAAAATGAATAAATGTAGCAAATGGTCATTTGTGCCAAATTAACTACCATGCCTAATTTGGCGATTCCTAGAACTCAAAACCTAACAGAAACAATTGTGGATCTTTGCACCCCTTGCTAGTACACATAATGATGTACCAAGGCCCACTTTGTGGTCAGCCAAAAACATTCAAATACTATTTTTAATTGGCAGTTGAAAATTGAATCTATTTCATATGGGAAGATCCCACTATTTCAAAAACCATTCAAATGAGCTCAAAATTCAAAACTCACGCACCCATAGAGTCTCAAGCTTAGTACTAGCACACCCACCAAAATTCTTTGCAAAATTCAAAAATAACTTTCTTGTGGCCATTTCAACAAACACTTGGCAGGCATGAATTACACCTAGTAATTAGCTCACTGTTTGCAATACCCCCAAATGATCCCCATTTAATCCCTCTGTCCCCTATTGATCTGACCATGCCCTTTGCACCCCATCCCCTACACCCTAGTGGCATTGCCATGCCATGCCGAGCACCAACTCGCAGGCCAAACCTTGCCCCACGGCAGCAGACCGTCCCCCTCTCTCTCGCCATGTCTACTAGCTAGCCCTCACCTCACCGCCACTCTCTGTCCCCTCCCCGAGCCAAGCCAGAGCGTGGACCACCGAGGAACCACCGTGCCCAATGCGACTGCGCCATGCCGAGCACGCGCCAGAGCACCGCGCCCGACACCCGTGCACAAGCCGCCGCTCGACCGCAGCCTGCGTCCACCGCTCCGCCACGACCCCAGGAGCACACCAAACATGCCCATTCGCCGCCCAACGTACCACAGCCACCGCTCGCCGTCGAGACCGCCGCCTCTGCCGCTCAGAGCGCGTGCACCGCCCGACCGTATACCGCCGCCCCTAGTCCCGCATTCAATTCATAGAGCACCGCCAGGAGACCGGTGACCGCCCCCTACCTCGAGCCACACCGCTAGCACGTTGTGCATCCCTCACCGGAGCCGCCCGCCCATGCCTCTCGCTCGCGTCGTCGTCCTATAAATAGAGGCCACCCCCAGCCCCATTCAGCACACCACTCACCTCCCCTCACCTCACTGACTGTTCCCCACCTCTAGCCAGAGCAAGGCGAGCAGCCGTTCACCGGAATTGCACTGGAGCAGGCCGCCTCTGGAGGAGAAGGGCGTCACTGATTGCGACCACCCCCAGAGCTGCCTCGACTGTCCCTGAGCTCGCCGTCATCTACCAGTTCGTTTGCCTGCCTCGCCGTCGTCGCTGGAGCCCTAGTACGCCCCCTGAGCACCCCCATCGCACCGCTAGGGTTAGAGTTCGCCGGCGACCAGTTCGTTCTCGACGATGATCCCCAGCCGTTGATCCCCGTTCTAATCCAACGACCCATATCGCCCCGTACCGCTTCACGTGTTATGAGCCTCTGACCGGTGGACCCCCCTATCAGTTGTGCCCCGCGCCATGTAGTGTCACTGGGTCGGCCCGTTAGTTTTCCCGCGCGACCCATTTAGTTTGAATTAGGATTTTTCTTTTTTAGTTTAAACCTAGTTCTGTCCCCTAGTTTGAAAATCATTTCAGAGAGATTTATAAATCCAAATGGAGTGATTCCAATTTTGTTAGAAAGCTACTGAAAAGATATACCCAAGCCCGTTGGATTTAATTCAATTAGAGTTAGAGATCTCTCCTAGTAAAAATAGCAAAACAGAAGCATTTGCACCTTGCAACATTTTTATAAAATCAACCATGCTAGCTTTTGAGTTGATTCCAACTCTCAAAAATCAGATTTCACCATACCTATCTAAATATGTAATAATATTAAGGTTTACATGCAGTGACTTTGGACTAGTACCAAAATAATGCTATATAGGCATTTCTAGTCACTTTAAATCATTAAATAATGAACTTAAACCAAAGTAATTATGATCCAACCCTTAAATCACATTCCCACATGTTAGAATATGTGGTGATGACATGTGTCCACATGATCCCATATTTGGAGTGGTGAATATTAAATCTTAGTTAATTTTTCAATGAGTAGAAATTACTTTTCTAAAATAAAAAGAATGAAACTAGTTAATAAAACTTGTGATGCTTGGGATGATAATAGATCATCAAATGTATGCCTTAGAGTGATAAGTAGACTAGTTAAGTATTGTTTGGTGATTGTGTACTCCGTATGTATTTATAGACGATAGTACTGACCAAGCTTTCGAGGAGGAGGAGTTCTACCAAGAAGAAGAAGAAGAAAACTTCAACCACTGCACTAACCAAGGCAAGCTATTGTTAGCAAGCTAGAATTAAGCTAGATGACTTGAGCAAAGATGCTTTAGGCATTCTTGGTAACACTACTTTGACTAGTATTTATCCCAAGTCTTATTTTCAAGCTTTACTTCCTTTACTTTACACAAAGTTCTTTACTTGTTTTGATGGTAGCATAAAGAGTATAAAACTTGGCCTATTTAGATAAACCTTAGATGTCATTCTATGGCATGAGATTGATCCCATCATCCCACCTTAGTGAACACTCTTAACTTAGTAGTTTAGAGTAGATAAAAACTTGAGTCACTCTAGATGGGAACCCTTGGTGAAAATGAGTTGTGAAAACCTTGGAATGATGAATCATTCTATTGAGATGTTTTGACATGTGTTGAGAAACACAAATGGTTTATGATGGTGAAAATGTTGAGGCATGAGCCTTAACCCTTTTTATAAAACTGATGGTTGGATTCGGATGCGATACCATTCCAAATTTACCGTACAACCACATTACCTGAATTGGGTAAGGCTTAGCCGGAAGTTTATATGCATTAGTATTAGTTCCCTCGCAGGAGAGGTCTGAGCTGAGGCTACCTATCAATGTTGTCCACCTATGCAGTGCCCAAGATGACAGATGGTCATGGTTGGGAGGCCATGCTCATAGGAGAGGTTCTTATACTAGGGTGTGTAAAGGAAAGGTTATGTTTGATTATCTGCATACTAAGTATGATGATTCAGGGTTATCCCTGACAGATGTATCGAATCTTGTGGTGAAAGTGTACCACCTCTGCAGAGTGTCAAACTATTGAATAGTCCGCGTCATGATTATGGACAGTTGGCATGGCCATACTGTTTCATTGTCAGATGTTTTCAAGATAACTTATGAAATGAATGATGAATCTTGACTTGACCACAACAGGGTTGTGTTTATGAAATTAGTTTCCCAACTTAAGTGATTCTAGAACTTTATTTTATCTTTCTTTGCTTCTGAACTCAGCTTAGGTTTCAAACTTAACTTTATAGTTAAACTTAGGGTTAGCACTTTAACTTAGAACTATACTACTTGTTAGTGGTAGTTTGAGAGTACTTAAAGAGTACTCATGGCTTTTGTCCCTGGCTATTCTCATGGCCAGACTATGAAGGAGACTACCAAGATGATGGCTAGCAGGACGGCTATGATAACTAGGACTATCTGCCTTCGTCAGCATTGCATGTGCCCCTGAAGATGGACCCCACCGCTACGCTTATCTTTTATTTCCGTTGCTTGTTGGATTAAGACTGGATCATGAGATCCTTATTTGTGTAAGACCTTATGTATGGTTTGTAATGGATGATGTACTGTGATATCCAATATGTTATGTTTCACAAAAATGGTAATCCTGGGATTGCGATGAATGACATAACAGGCATCTGGGATTAAAAATCCGGGTGTTGACAAGTTGGTATCAGAGCCATCCTGACCATAGGAGACCCTAGTTAGAATGGGCATCCAAACAAAAACTTAGTTTCAAAACCAAAGTGAGTATTTATGAAAAGCTACTTCCTCTCTTATCCTTGGGAAGTCATTCTTTCTCAAAAAAAATCATGTTCCTCAAAATTGTTACATTACTACTTAAAACTTGACACACTGATCACTTCACTAATTTCCTCATCCTAAATTCTTGTAGATGGAGACTCAGTTCAGCAAGTTCTACCAGTTGAGAAACAGAGGTCAGCTGATCTTCAAGAGGGATCTGGACTCACTGTCAGAGTTACTGGGACGCCCACATCCAGAGTTTCTTGGAGCTCAACTTCCAGGACCCCCAGGAGGAGATTTACAGTGGCTAGTCACAGCTGATCTTAGAGGAAGCATCGAAGCACCAATGTCCGGGAGAATCCAGTTCTCCGTGACGGAGAACAACTGGCTAGATGGATTAACCAGGGCAATGCATGAAGCTCTCGCACGTCTATGTGCCCTCAGCGTCAACAAAATCCAAGGAACCCATTTTGCTCACTACGCAAGACGTGACTTCATGGGAATGCCGATGGAGATGCCAAGTCACCCTGAGTTGAGGCGTCAAGTGGAGAATCTTGACTTCTTGCTGCACGACAGATAGCAGGAACTGGACAATGCTAGAGAGTTAGCCAACCAGAACCGTGCCATTGCTAACCAGAAGGTCCAGACTTTCACACTGCTCGTCTAGGATCGCCAGTCTCTTCATCGCCAGCGTGCAAAGAAGCATCGCACCATCGCCCGTCTTCGCAAAAAGGTGGCCGACCTCGAGAAGACTGTCAAGGAGCAGAAGCCCAGCTTGCAGCAAAGGAGGAAGAAGAGGAGGTGAAGACATCTAGGAAGACATGGATTCTTACCTCAGCAATGATGATGACTTTCTGGAGGAAGATGTTGTGGACTTCTACACTGATGATGAGGACTCCGACTTCATCGACGATGAGTAGATGCACTAGAGCATTGTCGTAGCATGAGATGTATCGGTCCCACTATATCGTAGCTTGCAGAATGGTTCTTCAAACCATCTGTTTTCCTTTGATTGGTGTGGTGTGTGTTTGTATCGTTTGCTTGCTTGCATGAATCAAATGGAGTTAGTTGAAAAACACCTAAGTCAAACTCAAAGTTTTAGCTTTGAAACCAAAACCATGAACCTTAGAACTTTCCATCTTACCCCTGTATCTATCTGAATCTTCAGATGACTCGTGGAAACCAAGGAGGGAGCAGCTCGTCGCAAGACCCAATGCTATAGATCTTGCAGAATCTCATCGCAGACAGAGAAGCAAGCAGGGCAGAACGCCAAGCTAATCTAGCAACACTGCAATAGATCGCCCAGATGGCTCTCAACAACCAAGGACATGGAAACCAGGATCACCATGGATCCAAACTCAAAAACTTTTAGAACACCAATCCACCAATCTTTAACCAAGCTGAAAATCCATTAGATGCTGATGACTGGTTGCAGACAATGGAAAACAACTTAGAAGTTGCAGGAGTTGATGACAATGATAAAGTTCTCTTCGCCACCCACTATCTGGCAGGAGATGCAAGAGCCTGGTGGACTAGTATCCGTAACATGAACCATGGTCAAGTGATGACATGGGAAGCCTTCAAAGTCAAGTTCAGCCGCACCCACGTGTCGCAAGGTCTAGTCAATAGAATGAGGGATGAATTTCGCGACTTGAAGCAAGGAAGAATGACTATGGTGGAGTACCGTGATAGATTCCTATCACTTGCCAGATATGCACCTGATGAGATCAACATGGAGGCCAAGAAGAAGGAGAGATTCTTCAACGGACTGCATGATGAGATGCAGACTGTCCTCGTCAACATCCACTTCGAGGATCTCGAAGAGCTAGTCGACTCTGCCATTTAGATGGAAGGGAAGATTAACCAAGCAAATGACAACCGCAAGCATCGTATGATGCAGCAATCTGGATCCAACAGTCACCAAAAGTACCGTCCCAACCCCTCATCGGGATATGCACCAAGGAACAATTGACCCCCAATGTCTCGCCCAAGCTACCCCAATCGTAGAGGAGGCAATGTGAAGTCCGGAGGAAACAATCACAACTCCGGCAATGCCAACAATTTCAACCGTGCACCTCCCAAGAGCAACAACAACAACAACACTGCACCCAGAACTGGCAGCAATGTTGTGCCTGTCGCAGCAAAGGACAAGTCTCAGATCACTTGTTTCGAGTGTGGAGTGAAGGGTCACTATTCCAATGAGTGTCCCAAGAAGACTGCCGCCACTGCCAATGTGAATGCCCCAGCTCAACAGCAGTGTCGTGTTCAACCAGGGAGAAGATTTTCCCTAGGGAACCCTCACAACCGCAACGGTCGTCTCTTCCACATGAACGCCGAAGAAGCCCAAGAAGTGCCAGATGTAGTGTTAGGTATGTTTTATGTCAACTCAGTTTTAGCAAGAGTGTTGTTTGATTCAGGAGCATCGCATTCATTTGTCACCGAAGAATTTGCATGCACTAGTAAGATTCACCCAACTAACTTGAAGCATGTCATGATAGTTCAAATCCCCGGTTCAACAACCAAAGCTAGAAAAATTTGCAAAGATGTGCCTATCAGAATACATGGGATAGATTTTTATGCCAACCTAATTGTACTTAGAACCAAAGGATTGGAAGTAGTACTAGGTATGGACTGGATGTCAAGGCATAAAGGACTGATAGACTGTGCTAAGAAAGCCATCACCATGACCAGTAGCTCTGGAGTCACAGTAGAACATATATCTGAAACCTTACCCCATCAATTCAAGTGCAACAAGAGTCTAGCCCTACCCACCATAGACCAAGTTAGAGTAGTCTATGAATACCCAGACGTATTCCCAGATGAATTGCCAGGTATGCCCCTGATACGTCCAAAACATATCTACTTTCCCGAACACTTTTGCTATTGTTTCTCCTCTATACTTGTGTGATTTAGATGCAACTAATGCGAACTAACGTTGTTTTCAGCAGAATTGCCTTGGTGTCTACTTTTTGTGCAGAAAATCAACTATCAGGAAAAATCCCGGAAAATATGCCAAAAATCCTATTTCACCTGAAGACTACAGGAGCCAGAATACGAGACGGAGAAGAGCCCTGGGGTGGCCACACCACCTGGTGGCGCGGGCCAGGCCAGGCCGCGCCAGGGGGTGTGGGCCCCTGCACCCTCGGCCTCTCTCTTCGCCTATAAGGAGCCTTCTGACCTAAAAACTACGGGGGGTTCGACGTTTTTCCAGAAGGAGTTCCGCTCCGCCGCCACCACCAGATTCCACGAAAAAGCACCAGAAACTCCGTTCTGGCACCCTGTCGGGATGGGGAATTGGAGGAGATCATCGCCATCACCATCACCATCGCTTCTCCATCGACCATCCATGTTTCCCCCATCTATGAGTGAGTAATCCCCCGCTGTAGGCTATGGGGATGGTAGGGATTGGATGAGATCGTTCATGTAATGGCATCAGATTGTTAGGGCTTAGTGCCTAGTATCTTTTATTAGTGATTTATGACTTTGTTGCGACTTGTTGTGCTTAATGCTTGTCACTAGGGCCCGAGTGCCATGATTTCAGATCTAAACCTATTATTGATTAATTATGATAGTATTGTTTTTGGTCTTATCTGCAAGTTGTATACACACGTTGTTGTCCGGAACCTATGGCCCCGAAGTGACAGAAATCGGGATAACCGGAAGGGAAAGGCTTTGATGTGAGGATCACATGTGTTCACGGAGTGTTAATGCTTTGCTTCGGTGCTTTATTAAAAGGAGCACCTTAATTGCCAGTAGTTCCCTAGAGGCCCCGCTGCAAACGGGCTGGCAGGACAAAAGATGTTGTGCAAGTTCTCATTGCGAGCACGTATGACTATATATGAAACACGTGCCTAGGATTATCTAGTACTTGGATGCTTTATCTTAATTATCTGCAATTGCCCTATGTTCTGATTGCTATGTGAATTGTTTTGTCCATGCAACGCCCGTCCATCCATCCCTATGCCTACCGCTTTTCGAATCCTCATTGCTTCGCTTTAGTTACTACCGCCTTTGCTTTACTACTGCTTTTACTATTCCTACTACAAAACTATTGCTCGATAAACTGCTGTGAGCAAGATTGTTTCCACGCAGCTAAATTGACAACCAGTTGTTAAGGCTTATAAATATTCTTTGGCTCCCCTTGTCGAATCAATAAATTGGGTTTCACTTCCTCGAAAATACCGCGATACACCCCCTATACTTGTGGGTCATCAAGACTATTTTAAGGCCGCTGTCGGGAGCATAGCTTTATTTATCAAGTTCACTTGGATTCTCTATTGTTCGCTACTATCCATCCATCATGGGTAAGTCTCGTGATGGAAAGGTTCCTATTTTACCATCCACTACAAGAAGAGGTACGGTTCTAAACACCTCTACTGCTCTTGATTCACCGTCTGTTTTGAGTAAGTTCCTTACACCACCACATACACATGCTACACATCGCTACTACCGCTGAATCTGCAACTTGATACTTACGATGTCGCTTCATCGTGCTTGATAAGAGTGGTTCATTAGGTCCTTTCCTAGATGCTACGATTACTAGAACTATAGCTGGAAATACTGAAACTCCTAATGAAGACACTGCCACACCTGTTAGCTCGCCTGAGTCTAGTAAGAGTTATGATGCTGAAGAAGATTATGTTGAGATGACTGATGAGTTTATTGAAGAATGTAGGAACACCCATGATAGGAGCGCTGCTAAGAGGCTCCTTGAGAGGCGTACTATTAGACCCAAATTATCTCCTGCTGCTAAGTTTGCTGCTTCTCCCATAAATATTATAGATAAAGATTATGATTTCTCCCTCGATCTATCTTACATAGCTATTGTCGAGAAAGAACCTTTTTGTGGGACCAAGAATGAAAGTGCTGTAGCACATATAAATTAACTTTCTACCATGAGTGGCTTGTTTTCTGATGATGTTAAGATGCGTACTTACTTAGTTGCTAAGATTTTCCCTTTTTCACTGAAAGGAGAAGCTAAAACTTGGTTTGGTAATTTACCTCCTGGATCTATTGATAGCCCTGAGTGCTTGATTAGTACTTTCCTGCAGAAATATTTTCCTCCTAGTGCTAGACATGCTGTTTTGCAGGAACTTTTTGATTTTAAACAGGGAGAAAAGGAGGTATTGCCCGAACCTTGGGCAAGGTTTTGTGCTTTGATTGATGCACAGGCTGGAAGTCCATTACCTAAGAATGAGCTACTTGATATATTTTATAATGGACTAACCGAAGAATCTAGGACATACCTAGATAGTTGTGCTGATTGTGTTTTCAGGAATAGGACTCCAAAGGAAGCTGAGGAATTAATGGCCAAAATAAGCAAGAATTATGAAGATTGGACTCCTCCTAAAGAAGCTACACCTGAAGTAATTGTACCTGAAGTGATGAAGGAAGCTAAGAAATGTCTTAAGGAGAAGGGAATTAAAGCTGCCGATGTCAAGAATTTACCTCCTATAGAAGAATTATGTAAGCCTATTCCCTACTCACCCACTATTGAGGTACACTCCCTCCAACACTTTGATGAAGGTGATATCCCTTACTTGAAACCTCCTGATCAATGCTTAGAAGAATTTGATATCTTTATTGTTAAGCAAGATAACTTTAATAAAAGGGTGCAAAATCATCTAATGGAAAACACTAGAGCTATTGTTGAGTTGAAAGATATTGTGGAAAGAACCTCTAATGATGTTAAAATGATTGTTAAACACTTTCAAATGGTTCAAACTCAAATAGATCAACTCATTAAAGTGCAAAACGACTTGCTAGTTAATGCTGCTAAAGAAAAACATGCTTATGAAATTAGAACTAGAAGTGGAGCTGTTACCCAGGATCCTCTATATCCTGAGGGGCATCCCAAAATAATTGAGCAGGATTCTCAACAAGCTAAAAATAGTGGTTCTACTCGTAAGAAAAGGAAAAAGAAACATAAAACTGTTATAGAACCCTCTGAACCTGCTATAGATCCTAATAGTATATCTATCTCTGATGCTAAAACTGAAAGTGGTAATGAAGAAAATGAAGTGCCTAATGAAGAAAAAGTTGAAGAAGAACCTGAAAACCACACTAAGAATACTAGATACACCAAAGAAGATTTTATTGCTAAGAAACATGGTAGTGAAAGAGAACCTTGGGTCCAAAAACCTATGCCTTTCCCTGATAAGAAACACAAGTCAAAGGAAGATGAACACTATAATAAGTTTTGTGAGTGGATGAAGCCTTTATTCTTGCAAATTCCTTTGACTTATGCTATTAAATTGCCTCCTTACTCAAAGTATATGAAGGAAATTGTCTCGAATAAAAGGAAGATCCCTAATGAAGAAATTTCTACTTTGCTTGCTAATTATTCCTTCAATGGTAAGGTTCCTAAGAAACTTGGAGACCCAGGGATTCCAACTATCCCTTGATCTATTAAGAACAGTTATGTTAGAACTGCTTTGTGTGATTTGGGAGCTGGAGTTAGTGTTATGCCTTTCTCTCTCTATAAGAGGCTTCAACTTCAAAAATTGATACCAACTGATATATCTTTGCAAATGGCTGATAAGTCTACCACTATCCCTGTGGGTATATGTGAGGATGTACCTATTCAGGTAGCTCATAATTGCTTGATATTAACTGATTTTGTTGTGCTTGAAATGCCTGAAGATGATAATATGTCTATTATTTTTGGGAGACCTTTTCTTAATACTGCAGGAGCTGTTATTAATTGTAATCAAGGAAAGGTGACCTTCAATGTTAATGACAAGGAACATACTGTCTATTTCCACAAGAAGATTGAAAGGACTTATGGTTTAAATTCAATTGAACATGTTGAAGGCATTCAAGTTGGAGAAATATATTGTCCCATACCAAAAGAAAATTTTGAAACTATTATGATTGGGACCATTGCTATCAAGGTTAAGGTAACATAATCATTAGTGGATTACAAAGTTTTGTCTCATATGCAATTGTTTTGGTAGCAAGACTTGATCAACCTTGCTAACAAAAGGATTCCATTGAACAAAACAATGTTTTCATTATGATTATCTCCGTTCATTTCTATCCTTTGCATTTTAGTTTTTGCTTTCGTTTAGTTTTCTTTGTGTTGTTAGTTGCTTGTATGTTAGAACTTCTGTAGTTCTAGCCTTGTTTTGTCCTTGTATCATGTTTCCAAAAGAAAAAAATCTGGCTGTCAGAAAAATCATTCTTCTATTTCTGAAAAATGCCCAAAAATAAAGTGTCTCGAAAAATTCCAAAAAATTCATATTAAATTTTTACGAGAAAAAAGGGGCAGAGGAGTACCTGGTAGGTACCAGGGGGGCCCACCAGGCAGGCACACCACATGGTGGCGCGGCCAGACCTGGGTGGCGCCATGCCCTGGTGTGGGCCACCCCTGGCCCCCACCACTTCTCTCACCTGCCACTTTCTTCTCTATCCCGAGTAAGCTTAAGTTCATAGCTCAAAATCGTGTTCTCTCTGTGTTTGCTCTCGATTTCTTCGATCTCTTTGCTCAGCCCATCTTTCTTGCTGAAATTTGGAGCAATTGTTCCTTGGTATGTGAATCCTCCCCTTATCCAAGTAGATTTGTGTTTAGTGGATTGTATGTTGAGTATTTTGCTGCTGTAGGTGACTGGTTATGAGTGCTTGTAAGCTTGTTTGATGCTTAGAGATATAGTTTTGATGCATGTTTAGGCCTCTTGCAAGTCCCGTTGAGTAGAATCCTTCATTATATTTACTTTGCAATCACTTGTTTAATAGATGTTTAAATTTCAGAATAGAAGATGAGTGAACACCACCTAAACCAACATGAGCTTTGGGTGCCTCAGGTCATGAAGGTCCACCGGGAGGAGGAAGTTTTTCCCTCCATTTATCCATGCTCTGAGTTCATGAGACCTGCAGGAATTCTACAAGATTTCCACACTTTGGTTTCTAATGCAGGGTTAGAGCACTTTTTGGAAGATGAGCCTTGTCAATTTGTGAAGCTAACCATGTCTGTGGTGCAGGATTTCAAATTTAGTCACTCTTTGCCTAACCCCATGGTCCATTACAAAATTTACAATATAGCTGTCGATCTTTCTCTGGATGATTTTTGTGCAGCCATTAAGGTACCTCAATGGGGATCATGTAAGAAGATTAAAGAGAGACCGGAACCACTCATGGATTTATACGCAGAAATTTGTCAAGGGAGTATCTTCTCGAAGGAGAATGGAAAAATCCGTAACATTCATCTTCCCTCCATTCGCTACTTTGCCTACTTTATTGCCAAGTGTCTTCTTGCTAGGAAAACTGCCAACAAGTTATCTTCGTTTGATCTGGCATTTATCTCTGCTGCTCTTAGACGAGATAGGTCTTACAACTTGGGTGCTTTGATAGCTTTCCATCTTGCTGCTAACCATGAGAAATGTGGAATTTGTGGAGGCCTCATTGCTTCTCGTTTACTAGCATTGCATGGTTTAGTGCCGCATCATCTAGACCTACAGTTTCCCATAGAGAGTCTTGATTTTAGTTCCATGGTACAACATAAATTTATTTCCTCGTGGGCTAGTTTGAGTGAGTTGTCTTATGAAATAACCTTTCTCAAAGCTGGCTGGAGAAAGAGCAAGTCCGAGCGTGTTGTTCTTTTGCCTACACCTATTTTGTTTAACCTTGATAACAGGGAAGGATGGTCCCTCACTGAGGAGGAGCTTGACACGTACTTGGGAGAGCTCTCCCAACAGGAGCAGGACACTAGAAGGAAGGTCACTGATGATTCGGTCTAGCCCTTGAATGAGGGAGAGTCTTCATATCAGCAGCTCGCTTATGATTGGGGAGCTTCTTCTTCCTCTCATGGGCCCGGTTACGACCATTCTTACCAAGATCCGCCCGCTTGGAACCCCTATTCTTACATGGATTGATACCCACTTAGGACAAAAGCCTAAGCTTGGGGGGAGGTACGCCGACACCGCACTCATCTCCATATCATGTTGCGTCAGTTCTTTATTTATTCATGTTTTTGCTTTCTTTTTAGTTTTCGTTCTTCTTTGCTTTTCTTTCTAAAAAACACAAAAAGACCAAAAATATTTCCGTTGTTTCTCTTTGGTTTGCTTCTTCTTTTTGCCTTGGTTTGCTTTCCCCTTTTTGCTTTGTTTCAGCTATTCGAAAAACCCAAAAAGATTTTGCTTTGTTTGTTTTCTCCTTTTGTTCTTGTTTAAAAATCGAAAACACCAAAAATATTTGTCGTTCTCCTTTGGTTTTTGCGAGTTGGCTACAGGGTTCGGTAGTTCTCAGTGGATTATTGGTTTCATATTATTATTCAAGCCACACAAGTGAAGAGCAATAATGAGGATCAATGACAACGTGAGGCGTGGTAAGAGGCTGGTAACGAACTCTATTTGTCTTCATTTTTGTACATATACTCATCATTGTGAGCTTGCTTAGTCCGCTCATGTAGAGTGTATGTTTTCTTTGGATGCTTAGTAGTTCTTGCTTTCTTGTGATTAGCTCCAGCTCGCTAATAGTTTGTAGCATGTTTCATGAATGTTTGCTTGCATTACTCTATTCATAAATTGGTATGACACCGTGGTATCCTCCTCTGAATGTTTCGTTTGATCGACTTGGCACATGCTCATGCATGCACATAACTGTGATAATCAGTTAAGCCTTGATGAATTATTTTTCCTTAATGATCTTGAATCATTTTCATGCCATGAGTAGTCTTGTTTTGTTGCAAGCATGATATTGACAACTATTGCTCTCTCGTTTGTCGCTCCCTTACTATTGCTAGCCCTCACTTCCACTGAGTGTTTTACTCATGTTTCCAAACGCCCTAAACCGAATATTGCCAAAGTGTCCACCATATCTACCTATTATCATCATTTGCTACTTCTGAGCATATTCAATATGCCTTGTTTTCTTCCGAATAAAATGTTTGCTTGTTATGGGAAAGTTAGTTAGTAAAGCTCTCACGAACTTGATGGCACACTTTATTTTCCGCACTTAATAAGCCTGGACCATTGTGAACTCTCCATGAAAGTTATATGCTTGCAAATTATAGGCTGGGGATTAGCAGAACCGTGCTGTCACGGGGAACGCTTTCAACACTTGTAAATATACACCCAGTTGATACCTTGCTCTTTTGTTTGCGGATGTCGTCGGTGTGAAATAAAAGGGGATCTTATAAGTCCATGGAGTTATGTATGTGTGTTAGAGAAACGCCTGGGCCACTGGTCTAATCCATGCTGACATGGTGGAAACCTGCAGGGTAACCATAATGATATCTATGAAGCATTCTTCTTATAAAAAAAAGAGAGAGATAGCTATTGACAAAAAGAAAAAGAAAAAGAGTTTTATGAAAAGAGGAAAGAGAGAAAAAAGCACCATTTTCCCATGGTAAATAAGAAGATTGCTGAGATACTCATTGTCTGCTTGCCTTGTCATTTTGATATGGGGATTCTTCCGTATCATCGGGCAAGGGGTACCCCGTTGGCGGTTCTCAATGATACGCACATACTTATGATGACAAGAACTTACCAGCAACTAAAGTTGAGTAGCATGAGGAGCGGCCCTCGTACTCAAGGGACTTGAGATTTTCAGTTTATAGTCTGTCAAGCATATAACTCAGATTGGACCTCACTTTCACCTTAACCACATTAAAGATGCCTATGATAGGGGCAATGAGAGCTCAAAGCTAATGATTACCATACTTTCAGCATTTGGAAGCCTTTCAAATTACTCAAAACCTTTTTCTTCTACTTGTTGAGTCTCCACATATTCTTTGAACACCCTCTTGAGAGCATAGTTGTCATTCTTTGTGTTTGTTTCATTACTTGATTATTTGTGTTATGACTTTGATGCTTGTATCCTTGATATCTTTACTTCTAGTCATCACTTGAACTTCAGAGGTGCCTTGGCATTCATAATAAAAGGCAAGCGAGATACCACTCTATCATGCCTTTTCTATGAGCATTGTAAGGTTGCTTATGTTTGTGATTTCTGCTACTTATTATTCTTGAGTTGGAATCTCTTCATAGCTTGCAATGACTATTAAGTAGACTCAGTTGCATACTCTTTACTATGAATTATCTAAGTAGTTGATCACATTGCTGAGAATATTTACATCATATGAAGCAAATGTGTTCGTGAAAGTTCTTTTATCGCACTCAGTTTTCAACTGAATTGCTTGAGGACAAGCAATAAGCTAAGCTTGGGGGGAGTTGATACGTCCAAAACGTATCTACTTTCCCGAACACTTTTGCTATTGTTTCTCCTCTATACTTGTGTGATTTGGATGCAACTAATGCGAACTAACGTTGTTTTCAGCAGAATTGCCTTGGTGTCTACTTTTTGTGTAGAAAATCAACTATCAGGAAAAATCTCGGAAAATATGCCAAAAATCCTATTTCACCCGAAGACTCCAGGAGCTAGAATACGAGACGGAGAAGAGCCCTGGGGTGGCCACACCACCTGGTGGCGCGGGCCAGGCCAGCGCTTAGGTGGTGTGGGCCCCCTGTGCACCCCCGCCTCTCTTCGCCTATAAGGAGCCTTCTAACCTAAAAACTAAGGGGGGTTTGACGTTTTTCCAGAAGGAGTTCTGGCTCATTGCACCAACAGATTCCACGAACAAAGACCAGAACTCCATTCGCACTGCCGGACGGGAATTGGAGGAGATCATCACCATCACCATCGCTTCTCCATCGACCATCCATGTTTCCCCCATCTATGAGTGAGTAATCCCCCGCTGTAGGCTATGGGGATGGTAGGGATTGGATGAGATCGTTCATGTAATGGCATCATATTGTTAGGGCTTAGTGCCTAGTATCTTTTATTAGTGCTTTATGACTTTTTGCGACTTGTTGTGCTTAATGCTTGTCACTAGGGCCCGAGTGCCATGATTTCAGATCTGAACCTATTATTGATTCATTATGGTAGTATTATTTCTGGTCTTATCTGCAAGTTGTATACACACGTTTTTGTCCGGAACCTATGGCCCCGAAGTGACAGAAATCGGGATAACCGGAAGGGAAAGGCTTTGATGTGAGGATCACATGTGTTCACGGAGTGTTAATGCTTTGCTCCGGTGCTTTATTAAAAGGAGAACCTTAATTGCCAGTAGTTCCCTAGAGGCCCCGCTGCAAACGGGTTGGCAGGACAAAAGATGTTGTGCAAGTTCTCATTGCGAGCACGTATGACTATATATGGAACACATGCCTAGGATTATCTAGTACTTGGATGCTTTATCTTATTTATCTGCAATTGCCCTATGTTCCAATTGCTATGTGAATTGTTTTGTCCATGCAACGCCCGTCCATCCATCCCTATGCCTACCGCACTCGAATCCCGTTGTTTACTGCTTTAGTTACTATTGTCTTTGCTTTACTACTGCTACTGCTTTACTATTCCTACTACAAAACTGTTACTCGATAAACCATCATGGAGCAAGATTGTTTCAGTGTGCTGAATTGACAACTCAGTTGTTAAGGCTTATAAATATTCTTTGGCTCCCCTTGTGTCAAATCAATAAATTGGGTTTCACTTCCCTTGAAAATACTGCGATACACCCCCTATACTTGTGGGTCATCAGCCCCCGGATAGGGTTATTGAGTTCATTATCGAACTAATCCCCGGAACTGGACCCATAGCCCAGAGACCCTATAGCATGAACCCCTCAGAGTTAGTGGAACTGAAGAAGCAGTTGGATGCCATGTTAGAAAAAGGCTTGATTCAACCAAGCGCATCGCTATGGAGATCACCAGTGTTATTCGTCGACAAGAAAGATGGAGGCAATCATTTGTGCACAGATTACAGAAAGTTGAATGATGTCACCATCAAGAACAAGTACCCTTTGCCAAAGATAGAGGATCTATTTGATCAGTTAACTGGAGCCCAGGTATTCTCAAAGATTGATCTTAGGACTGGTTATCACCAACTTAAGATTCGTGCAACGGATATTCCGAAGACCGCCTTTACTACTCGCTATGGTTTATACGAGTATACAGTTATGTCTTTTGAATTAACCAATGCCCCTGCTTATTTCAGGAATCTCATGAATAAGATTTTTATGAATTTCCAAGATAAGTTTGTAGTCGTGTTTATCGACGACATCCTTATCTACTCCAAGTCAGAAGAGGAGCATGAGCAACATCTGAGAATTATCCTAGAAACCCTGAGAGAGCATCAGTTGTATGCCAAGTTTAGCAAGTGTGAGTTTTGGCTAAAAGAAGTAGGATTCCTAGGACATATTGTGTCTGTCGGAGGAGTCTCTGTTGATCCCGCCAAGATCAAAGATGTCGAAGAATGGGAAGCCCCAACCACTCAAACCCAAGTCCGTGCATTTCTCGGATTAGCGGAATATTACCGCAAGTTCGTAGAAGGATTCTCGAGCATAGCCAGACCCATGACCCAATTGTTGAAGAAGGACAAGAAGTTTGAATGGACAGACAAATGTGAAGCCAGTTTCTAGGAGCTGAAGAAGAGATTGATTTCAGCCCCAATATTGATCATGCCAGACATCAAGAAGCCGTTTGATGTGTATCGTGATGCATCCAAGATTGGTCTCGGATGTGTGTTGATGCAAGAAGGCAAGGTTATAGCGTATCTGTCTCGACAACTGAAGCAGCATGAGCAGAACTATCCGACCCATGATCTGGAATTAGCAGCCGTAGTGCTGGCATTGAAGACATGGCATCATTATCTGATGGGTAATCACTGTGAGATTTACTCAGATTACAAGAGCTTGAAGTATATTTTCACTCAGAAGGAGCTGAATATGAGACAAAGGAGATGGATAGAGTTAATCAAGGATTATGACCTTGACATTCACTATCACCCCGGTAAAGCCAATGTGGTAGCGGATGCTCTTAGTAGATTGTCGTGTAGGCTAAACACCATGATCAAAGAGAAGCAACCAAGTTTGTATGAGGAGTTGGAGCAGTTCAGAACTGAATTAGTTAGCAAAGGATTATGAGCTAGCATTGAACTTCAACCCACTTTGATTAGCCAAATCAAGGAAGCCTAGAAGGGGAATGAAAGTATTGACGGAATCAAACGTCGTATTGGTACAGGAAAGGTACCTAGATTCAATGAAGATGAGGAAGGAGTTCTGTGGTACAAAGGTCGATTCATGTGCCACAGATTCAGAGTCAAGCAAGTTATCGTGAGAAGCTCATGATACTCTTTATTCTATCCACTCCGGAGGAACGAAGATGTATCAGGATTTGAAAGAGCAATTTTGGTGGCACAAGATGAAGAGAGAAATCGGAAGCTACATCGCCAAGTGTGACACCTGTCAAAGAGTCAAAGCAGAGCATCAGAGACCTGCAGGACTATTGCAACCATTGCCGATTCCGGAATTGAAATGGGATTCCGTCGGAATGGACTTTATCACCGGTTTGCCTACTTCCAGTAGGGGAAATGACTCAATCTGGGTCATAGTTGATAGACTGTCCAAGATAGCTCACTTCATACCAGATAAGACAACCTACCAAAGTTCGAAGCTAGCAGAACTATATATTGCTAGGATTGTTAGTCTGCATGGAACCCCCAAGACCATAGTATCAGATCGGGGAACCCAGTTTACCTCGAGATTTTGGCAGAAAGTTCAGGAAGGATTGGGAACCAAGTTGAACTTCAGCACCGCTTATCACCCGCAAACTGATGGACAGACTGAGAGAGTCAACCAGATCCTAGAGGATATGTTAAGAGCTTGTGTGTTAGAGTACAGATCAAAATGGGAAGACTGACTGCCTTTTGCAGAATTCTCATATAACAACAATTACCAAGCTAGTTTGCAAATGGCACCATTTGAGTTCCTATACGGAAGGAAGTGCCGTACCCCTTTGAATTGGTCGCAGGTAGGAGAGAGTCAGATCTTTGGACCCAACATTCTCCGAGAAGCCGAAGAGAAGGTTCACAAAGTCCGTGAGCACCTCAAGACCGCTCAATTCAGACAGAAGAGTTATGCTGACAAGAGAAGGAGAGACCTGACTTTGAAGGGAACGCATCGCTTCAGTTTGAAAGGAAAGTTAGCCCCCAGATATATCGGGCCCTTCTTCAAGATTCTGAATCGCCGAGGAGAAGTATCGTATCAACTGGAACTTCCAAAAGAGATGTCAACCATCCACAATGTGTTCCATATCTCGTTACTTCGCAAATGCCTAGAAGTGCCAGAGAAGACTGAAGTTTTCAAGAACATCGATCACAGAGCTGTGGAGATCAACAATGACCTAACATATCATGAAGTGCCCATCCGTATCTTAGAAGAAGCTTATAGAACAACCAGGACCAGGAGTATCAAGTTTCTCAAGATTCAGTGGAGCAACCATACCGAAGAGGAAGCCACTTGGGAGCGAGAAGATTACATTAGGACAGAGTTCCCAGATCTCTTTAGTTCCTAGTTTTCTTTGTAAATCTCAGGACAAGATTTTGTTTAAGGGGGAAGGTTTGTAACATCCCAAAACTTTAATCCAAAGTTATTAAGATCCAAATCATCAAAATTGGGGTTAACAAAAAGTTTTCCAATTAAAATTATTAAAGCATTCATGTGTGTGTGCATTTAAAATAGGAGTTGATTTGAATTGCCATGATTAAGTGATCCATTGCTTGTAAAATGATTCTTAGGTGAAATAAACATCATCTAAATCATTCCCAAACAAATCCCGAAGAAAAACAACTCAAAATGAATAAATGAAGCAAATGGTCATTTGTGCCAAATTAACTACCATGCCTACTTTGGCTATTCCTAGAACTCAAAACCTAACAGAAACAATTATGGATCTTTGCACTCCTTGCTAGTACACATAATGATGTACCAAGGCCCACTTTGTGATCTGCCAATAACATTCAAATACTATTTTTAATTGGTAGTTGAAAATTGAATCTATTTCATATGGGAAGATCCCACTATTTCAAAAACCATTCAAATGAGCTCAAAATTCAAAACCCAAGCACCCACAGAATCTCAAGCTTAGTACTAGCACACCCACCAAAAATCTTTGCAAAATTCAAAAATAACTTTCTTGTGGCCATTTCAACAAACACTTGGCAGGCATGAATTACACCTAGTAATTAGCTCACTGTTTGCAACAGGGTTTTGCCCCCAAATGATCCCCATTTAATCCCTTTGTCCCCTCTTGATCTAACCATGCCCTTTGCACCCCATCCCCTACACCCTAGTGGCATTGCCATGCCATGCCGAGCACCAACTCGCCGGCCAAACCTTGCCCCGCTGCAGCAGACCGTCCCCCTCTCTCTTGCCATGTCTACTAGCTAGCCCTCACCTCCGCCACGGACCACCGAGACCACTGCGTGGCGATCGCTGCCAGCTAGCACGCGCCCAGGCGCGACACGCTGCAGCACAAGCCGCTCGACCATAGCCCGCGTCCACCGCTCTGCCACGACCCCAGGAGCACGCCATACATGCCCATTCGCCGCCTAACACACCATAGCCACTGCTCGCCGTCGAGACCGCCGCCTCTGCCGCTCAGAGCGCGCGCACCGCCCGACCGTATACCACCGCCCCTAGTCCCGCATTCAATTCATAGAGCACCACCAGGAGACCAGCGACCGCCCCCTACCTCGAGCCACGCCGCTAGCACGCTGTGCATCCCTCGCCGGAGCCGCCCGCCCATGCCTCTCGCTCACGTCGTCGTCCTATAAATAGAGGCCACCCCCAGCCCCATTCGGCACACCACTCACCTCCCATCGACTCACTGACTGTTCCTCACCTCTAGCTAGAGCAAGGCGAGCAGCCGTCCGCCGGAATTGCACTGGAGTAGGCCGCCTCTGGAGGAGAAGGGCGTCGCTGATTGCGACCACCCCCGGAGCTGCCTCGATCGTCCCTGAGCTCACCGTCATCTACCAGTCCGTTTGCCCGCCTCGCCGTCCTTGCTAGAGCCCTAGTACGCCCCCTGAGCACCCCCACCGAGCCGCTAGGGTTAGAGTTCACCGGCGACCAGTTCGTCGTCGACGACGATCCCTAGCCGTTGATCCCTGTTCTAATCCAACGACCCATATCGCCCGTGCATGGCCAGGTGTTATGAGCCTCGACCGGTGGACCCCTGTCAGCTATGCCTCAAGGCCACAGAGTGTCACTGGGCTGACCCGTTAGTTTTCCCGCGCGACCCATTTAGTTTGAATTAGGATTTTTCTTTTTTAGTTTAAACCTAGTTCTGTCCCCTAGTTTGAAAATCATTTTAGAGAGATTTATAAATCCAAATGGAGTGATTCCAATTTTTTTAGAAAGCTACTGAAAAGGTATGCCCAAGCCCGTTGGATTTAATTCAATTAGAGTTAGAGATCTCTCCTAGTAAAAATAACAAAACAGAAGCATTTGCACCTTGCAACATTTTTATAAAATCAACCATGCTAGCTTTTGAGTTGATTCCAACTCTCAAAAATCACATTTCACCATACCTATCTAAATATGTAACAATATTAAGGTTTACATGCAGTGACTTTGGACTAGTACCAAAATAATGCTATATAGGCATTTCTAGTCACTTTAAATCATTAAATAATGAACTTAAACCAAAGTAATTATGATCCAACCCTTAAATCACATTACCACATGTTAGAATATGTGGTGATGAAATGTGTCCACATGATCCCATATTTGGAGTGGTGAATATTCAATCTTAGTTAATTTTTCAATGAGTAGAAATTACTTTTCTAAAATAAAAAGAATGAAACTAGTTAATAAAACTTGTGATGCTTGGGATGATAATAGATCATCAAATGTATGCCTTAGAGTGCTAAGTAGACTATTTAAGTATTGTTTGGTGATTGTGTACTCCGTATGTATTTATAGACGATAGTACCGACCAAGCTTTCGAGGAGGAGGAGTTCTACCAAGAAGAAGAAGAAAACTTCAACCACTGCACTAACCAAGGCAAGCTATTGTTAGAAAGCTAGAATTAAGCTAGATGACTTGAGCAAAGATTCTTTAGGCATGCTTGGTCACACTACTTTGACTAGTATTTACCCCAAGTCTTATTTTCAAGCTTTACTTCCTTTACTTTACACAAAGTTCTTTACTTGTTTTGAAGGTAGCATAAAGAGTATAAAACTTGGCCTATTTAGATAAACCTTAGATGTCATTCTATGGCCATAAAAGTTTATTAAGGGCAATAAAAGTAAAGTGTGCCGTCAAGTTCGTGAGAGCTTTAATCACTAGTTTTCTCATAACAAGTTTAATTTGGAAGGTAAACAAAAGCATGAATATACTTGGAATAGCATAAGCTAGTAGGTAGGTATGGTGGACTCTTTGGAATAACTTGGTTTAGGGAGTTGGATGCATGAGTGGAACTCATACTTGGTGGTGGAGGCTAGCAAAAGACTGGGAGCGACAAACTAAGAGAGCAATAATGGCCATAATCATGCAGAGCGACAAAACATCATTGATCAAAGCATAAAGTGATACTACAAGTTGAAACCTAAGGATCATAAAGGCTAGGGTGACTTGATATAGTCATAACATGGTGTGAGCATGTGCCAAGTCAACCCAAATAAAGCATCAAAGGAGAATACCACTATACTATGCCTTAATAAGCTAAAACAACGCATGATTCATCCAAGGCACATTAAGAAATATCAATTGTTTATAACAAGTCATGCTACAGCAAAGAATACTAAGCATAAAGCCAAAACAATATCAAGCATGGCATGACAGAGCATAGGCCACAGTCAAAACGAGCTCTTTTTACCACATAAGCATGAACTTTCCTACTCTTTTCCAAGCCAAACCAAACTATTTGCAAACCAATGTATGAAAGAGGGGGTCCAACCAATTTATTCAGCAAACTAAGAAAACCAAGCAAACTAAAAACCAAAACGAAAACGAAAAAGAAGACGCTCCAAGAACAACACAACTGTGCATGAAACAATAAAAATGAAGCGTTTGGAAGAAACCTAGGATTTTTATTGATGAAGAAGAGGATGCCTTGGGCATCCCCAAGCTTTGACGCTTGTACTTCTTGGATATTTCTTGGGGTGACATGCGTAGCATCCCCAAGCTTGAGCTTTAGTCCATCCTTCATCTCATTACTCATTCCTTCCATACACCTGAAATTTTTCCTTCATACAAAACTTCACACAATCTTTATTAGCAACATTAGTGCACTCAAGATAATAAGTCTTAAGGTTCAGTTCTAACACCAAATAAACTTCCATTAGAACACTAGCTAATGTAGCACTTCCCTCAAAAATCTCAATTCCCCGAAAGAACTCAAAAAGGAACCAACAAGAAGAAAATGCAGAAAATGGCAGAAATCTGTCAAAACAGACCAGCAGGTAAATACGAATTTTTTTCGAAGACCTTCTGTTGCTCAAATAAAAAAGTGTTGAACTAACGAAAGTTATATAACAACCTGGGCAGAAGCACAAAAATTCACTCCTCAAAAAGACATTCAGAGATTTTACACGAATGTTTACGGTGAAGCATGTAAACTGCTTCAGACAAAGAACTTTCCCAATCATTACTTCTCTCTCATTAGAGGTTACTCTTGGCACAAAAAGCAAATAAAAAGGATAAGGAGAGGTTATTACAGAGGTAATAACTTACAAGACTCATCTAAAACTTTTGGGTTATCTCCCAATAAGTACTTTTTTAACGCCTTTAAGTTAGGCATAAGAAGCAAGAAAAAGAATCAAGTATTCTCAAATGAATAAGCATTAAGACCAAATTTTGTTTTCATAGGAGAAGCAAAAGAAATCTTCTCTCTCTTCTTAGGGAAGTGTTCTGTGCCTTTCTTGAGTGGGAGTTGATATTTAATGGTGCCTTCTTTCATATCAATAGTGGCACCACAGTTCTAAGAAAAGGTCTTCCCAAAGTAATAGGACAAGAAGCATTGCATTCAACATCCAAAACATAGGAATCAACGGGGACATAGGCATTGTTAACCATAATAAGAACATCATTAAGACTCCCCATGAGTTTAGTTTTAGCATTATCATCAAGTGGGACATTCAAATAACAATCTTCAAGAGGAGGCAAATCAAGCATATCATAAATCCTTCTAGGCATAATAGAAACACTACTATCAAGATCACATAAAGCTTTGAAATCAAAGTCATTCACTTTCATATTAATGATGGGTTCCCAACCATCTTCTTGTTTTATAGGAATAGAAGCTTTAGGTTTCATATTTTCTTCTTTAATCTTTATGAGAGCATTAGTAATGTGTTTTGTAAAGGCCATGTTTATAGCACTAGCATTAGGAATTTTAGCAAGCTTTTGTAGGAACTTAATAACTTCAGAGATGTTGCAACCATCAAGATCAAAATCAAAATTATCATTTAAAGTAGTAGAACTATTACTAGCCTCAACACTAGTGGTGGTAATAGTAGAAACACTAATGTTTCTAGCAATTTCATCTTCTCTTCCACTTAGCATGTAATTCAGCTAATAGTCTAACATTTTCATCAATTCTTATTTGTATGGCATTAGTAGCTGCAAAGGGATTATCATTAGTTTTAGGTTTAGCAGCCATTTTATTAATCAATGAAGATTGAGCTTTAGATAGAGATGATATATTCCTTTCAGCATTAGAGAGGTTCAATTGTAAACTAGGAATTTCCCTATTTAGACTCTCAAGTTGATGGCTAATGTTCTTCGAGATGGTAGATTGTTCCTCCATAGTTTTAGTAAATAGTTTATTTTTCTCATATTGCATTTGCATGAAGTTTTTAGTTGCTCTTTCAACTTCTAAAATTCTTCCTTCATTAGGTAATCCAGGTTTACCACTATAACCATAAGTATTATTAGGAAGGTAGGGCCTATAATTGTTATTACCAAAAGCATTGTTGCCAAAATTATTATTTCTTATGAAGTTCACATCAACTCGCTCTTCTTGAGCAACCAAAGAAGCTAAAGGAACATTACTTGGATCAATATGGGCTTTCCCATTAACAAGCATAGACATAATAATATCAATCTTATCACTCAAGGAGGAGGTTCCCTCAACAGAATTTACCTTCCTACCTTGTGGAGCTCTCTTAGCATGCCATTCAGAATAATTAACCATCATATTGTCCAGAAGTTTTGTTGCAGCACCCAAAGTAATGGTCATAAAGGTACCTCCAGCAGCAGAATCCAATAGGTTCCTTGAATAATAGTTCAATCCTGCATAAAAAGTTTGGATGATCATCCAAGCAGTCAGTCCATGAGTGGGACGATTCTTTACCAAAGATTTCATTCTTTCCCAAGCTTGAGCAACATGTTCATTATCAAGTTGTTTAAACTTCATTATTTCACTTCTCATAGATATAATCTTAGCAGGAGGATAGTATTTTCCAATGAAAGCATCTTTGCATTTAGTCCAAGAATCAATACTATTCCTAGTTAAGGAATTCAACCATTCTTTAGCTATTCCTCTCAAAGAGAAAGGAAACAATTTCAGCTTAATAATATCACCATCTATATCCCTATGCTTTTCCATCTCACAAAGTTCAACAAAGTTATTTAGATGGGAAGCAACATCTTCATTACCAATACCAGAAAATTGTTCTCTCATAACAAGATTGAGTAAAGCAGGTTTTATCTCAAAGAAAGTATCTTCAGGCACAGGTGGAGCAATAGGTGTGCTCATAAAATCATTGTTGTTGGTGCTAGTGAAGTCACACAACTTAGTGTTTTCAAGAGTAGTCATTTTTTTGTGTTTTCAAATAAGAAAGCAAACTAGTAAAACTAATTTTTTGTGTTTTTGAATAAAGAAAACAAGCAAACAAAGCAAAAAGGAACTAAGCAAAACAAAAATAACAAAGTAAAGAGATTGGTTATGAGGGACTCCCCTTGTGAAGATGTCCTTGACTCCCCGGCAACGGCGCCAGAAAAATTCTTGATGGCTCAGGGTCGGCGCTAGAAAAGTGTTGGTGCGATGTTGATGTAGAGCTTGTTGGGAACCCAAAGAGGAAGGTATGATGAGCACAGCAGCAAGTTTCCCTCAGTTATGAAACCAAGGTTTAATCAAACCAGTAGGAGCAAGGAAACACCCCAAAGGTGTTGCTAACTGAGCCTTGGTAGGGTGCACTACCGGTCCTAGAAGCAACGTGGAGACCTGCGCAACACAACCACAGAACTTTGTCCCCAACTTGCGATGAGGTTGTCAATCTCACCGTGTTTTTAGGAAAACAAAGGATTAAACGTATCGAATGGAAATAAGTAAAAGTTTGTAGAAAGTAAACACAAAGCGGTAAACAATTTGTATATTGAATGTAAAAGACAAGGACCGGGATCCATAGTTCACTAGAGGTGGCTCTCCTTAAGATAGATAACATGCTGGGTGAACTAATTACAGCGGGGCAATTGACAAACATCGAGAAAGAAATACATGCATATACTAATCATCTTGACTCCTTTGAGATTCTATTGTACATTACAACATTATACATAGACCGCCATCCAACTGCATCTATGACTAATAATCCACCTTCAGGTTATCATCCGAACCCCGTCTAGTATTAAGTTGCAAGCAACAGATTAATTATTTACGAACTACGTGTAAAGTAAACAATATGATTGTTCTATGAACAAAGGATCGTTGTTTTCTCCCTAGTAGCAACAGCACATCTAGTACCTTAGAGATTTCTGTCACTTCCCCAGATTACCAGAGGCATGAACCCACTATCGAGCATAAATACTAACTCTTGGAGTTGCTAGCATCTACTTGGCCAAGATAGCTACTAACAACGGAAAGCATGCAAGATCACAAATAACAAAGACATGATAGAATCAATAATCAATCTGAAATAGCATCTCAATATCCATCGGATCCCCACAAACACAACATGCAGAATTACAAATAGATGATCTTGATCATGAACGGAGCTCACAAGATCTAAACATGAAAGCACAAAGGAGGAGAACCAGCCATCTAGCTACTACATGGATCCGTAATCCAAGGATGAACTACTCACGCATCACACCGGAGGCTTGCATGGTGATGAAGAAGGCCTCCAGGGTGAATTCCCCTCTCCGACAGGGTGCCAGGAAGAGCTTCAGATCCCTCCCGATCTAGGGATGGAGATGACGGCAGCTACAGACTCTTTCGTGGATTTTTTGATCGGGCACTTAGGGTTTTCGTCCTAAGGGCATATTATAGTCGGAAGGGGAGGCCGAGGGGGTGTCAGGGGCCACCACACCACCCCCTGGCACGGGCCAAGCCTGGCCGCGCGGCCAGGTGGTGTGGCCGGCCTCTGGCCCCTCTCCATCTCGTATTCTCGCATCTGATGACTTCCGGAAAAATAGGCACTTTCGCTTTTGTCCCGTGCAATTCTGAGAATATTCATTTTCTGACTTTCCTGGAACCAAAAACAGCAGAAAATAGGCAACTGGCACTATGGCTCTTGTTAATAGGTTAGTCCAAGATATCATATGAAAAGTACTCCAAAGTGTGGACAAAACACGAGAAAGTGGATAAAACCAAGCATGGAATATCAAAAATTATAGATACATTTGCAATGCATCACTGCCTTCAAATTTTTATTGAGATTATTCACACGTGCTTCAAAGCGTCCTCGCGGGTAACTTCGGATTCCTTAGCAACATCTGTAGCATTAGGGAAGACAATGTTTGAAACAACATGGGTAATACAAGTTAAGGGAAGGGAGAAAGATAAAAAGTATGAACCAGTGAGAGTGGCAGATTCATCTCAGATTTTGATAAAGTGAGTGGCCATATCTACCATATTGCGTATTATCGGCTGCATAAATGATCAAGGAAAATAAAAAGAAACTCGGGTGCTGCCTAGGTGTTAGCCATCAAGTGAAGTAAAGTAGTAACTTACATCGTCCATAGGGGGCTCAGTCGGGTTCTCAAAAATAACAATGCCTTTGTAGACATTTTTATTCTTCTTCTTGTTGGAAGGAGCTTCCGGGTACCCGTCGGGTCCTTGGGAATGAGTTCACAATATGTTCTTGTGGTTCCATTGGCTCCGTCGGCTGCATCGGTGATTTGGCGGCAGACTCTAGTGGTTCATCTTGATGGGTTCGTAGCATGGAAAACAAAAAAATTCTACCGCAAGAACGAACAAAACCCAGATCTAATCTAGATAAAAGCCAAGATCTAATCTATTAGACATGTGCAACGAGATAGATCTGTACTAACCCTCGTAGTTCCCAAAGCCTTGTTCGAGATCGGATCTCGTGGTTGATGTAGTCAATCACTTGCCGATCTCAAGATCGAGTGGACGATCCTTCCGATGCCGCGTTCCGGCAGCGCTTCCACAGACGGTCACACGTGCGGAGTCGAAGCAGACCTTCCTCTCCCCGTTCCAGCGAGCAGCGAAGGTAGTAGATCTTCTCCACGGAATCCCAGCAGCATGACGGTGTGGTGGTGGTGGAGTAGAGAATTCTGCAGGGCTTCGCCTAAGCCGGAGCAGAGGGAAGGAGGAGGAGAGAGGCGGCATCTAGGGCTTGTTATGGGAGAGCAAGGGGGTGGCGCCCCCACCCCTCTATTTAAAGGAGGGAGGCGCCATGGGAGGGGGAGTCCTAGTAGGATTCCCCTCCCTTCCTTGGCCGGCGGATTGGGAGGGGGGAGGAATCCTCCTCCCCCACGAATCTGTGTCTTGCCCCACACGGACTCCTTGATCCTTTCTTGGTTTTCAAGCAAACTCCAAGAAATCTCCTAGAACCTTCCGGAACATTCCGAAACCTTCTAGAATCCCCATACAAATACTCCGGAACATTTCCTAACTTAGAAACCCCAATATATGAATCTTATTCTCCGGACAATTTCGGATCTCCTCGTGATGTCCCGGATCCAATCCGAGACTCCGAACAACATTCGGTCTCCAACGCACATTCCATATCTACTTAAAACAACTTCGAACCTTAAGTGTGTCACCCTACGGTTCGTGAATATACAGACATGATGGAGACACCTCTCCGATCAATAACCATCAGCGGGATCTGGAGATCCATAACGGCTCCCACATACTCAACGATGACTTTGTGATCGATAGAACCATTAACATACGAAACCAATTCCCTTTGTCACGCGATACTATACTTATCCGAGGTTTGATCGTCGGTATCTCCATACCTAGTTCTACCTCGTTACTGATAAGTACTCTTTACTCGTTCCATGTTATGTCACCCCTTGTGACCTAGTCACATGCTTGCAAGCTAACTAGATGACATTCCACCGAGAGGGCCCAGAGCATATCTATCCGTCATATGGATGGACAAATCCCAATCTTGGTCCATGCGCTTCAACACATACTTTCAGAATACCCAATGACACCTTTATAACCACCCGATTCTGAAGCGTTTGATGTCATCAAAGTACCCATCCGGTGATGGTGATTAACATAACCTCATGGTCGAAGGATTAGGTTACTATGCATTTGAAAGCTTGTAGCAAAACGAACTTAATGACTTGATCTTATGCTATGCTTACTATGGGTGTGTGTCCATCACATCATTCTCCTAATGATATGATCTTGTCATCAATGACATCCAATGTCCATGATCAGGAAACCATGATCATCCATTAATCAACAAGCTAGTTTAACAAGAGGCTTACTAGGGACTCTTTTATGTTTACAAAACACACAAGTATTAATGTTTCCGGTTAATACAATTATATCATGGGATGTAAACATTTATCATAAACATAAAGATATAATAATAATCACTTTATTATTGCCTCTTGGGCATATCTCCAACAGTCTCCCACTTGCACTAGAGTCAATAATCTAGTTAAAAACTTGTGCATTCAACACCTATGGCTTTCTAGTGTTGTATAGACACTATTGCTAGTGGTAAACATAATCTTCGGATCTGACACTTCCAGGTCCGTGTGTATTTGCATGTCCTTGCGTCTCTACGCATTACTCATTCTCCAATGAGATGGCATTGTATAAATTTGGTGCTTTGGTGAGACCTTTAGTTCCTTGGGATTAAATCATGTTGATACAATTGTCATACAATGTATCTTCATAGTATTATCCCGCTATGAACCACACCTAGTTTGATAACAAACTACTTGATGCAAATGCCCTCATTTGCTACTACAATAGCAGTCATATACTTAGCCTTTTGTTGTAGTACCTGTCACAATGTTTTAACTTTGGTACTCAACCAAATCCGTTATGGAACTTCCTTTCCATTACATTGTGCCACCCATAGTTTAAATTGAGATAAACTTAATTTGTGACAAAACTAGTATCAATGCAACAATTTACAATGAACTATTTGTCACCACTATATAAATAATATATTCTTAGTTCTTCCAAAGATCATAGGAATATCCCTACTATTTTTCCAATGATCATCTTATGAGTCATTCTTGGTATATGCTCATAACATTTAGAGCATAGGACATATCTGGATGTGTACATCTCATAGAATGATTGATCAAAATATTCTTGTGATTTCACCAAGTGTCAAAACACTTGAATCTCGTGTCAACACACTTGAATCTTGATTCAGTCCTTTCCATGCATCAAGAACCTTTCTTGTTGTTTCCATATTGAACTCATTCAACATCTTATCTATGTACATTTGGCAAAACCATATTAGCGCCTCAATCTATCCATATAGACATTGATGCCTAATTCTTGGGTTATGCCTAAGTCTTTCATCGAAATGAAATTCTTAACCTGTGTCAATAAAAATACATCATTTCTAATCAACTATATGTCTTTCAAATAATGTATTAGAAATATGTCTTAGCGCTCCCACTTAATTTCTTGAAAAATGCAAACATCTTCATCGTCTCTGATGAAATTAAACCTTTTAACGGTTTCATCACGGTGAAGATTCCAACTCCGCGATGCTCACTTCAACCATTGAAGTTTTGCATACTCTTTTAGCATCCTTTGAATTAACAAAACCCTTTGGAGCGTGTCATGGACACATCCTTGGTAACCATTCTATTAGAAGAACTTGTTTTGTTTGTTCAACTACCATATACCAAAATATATGTAGTGGTTGCTACATTAATCCGTCCAGACTAAATATCGCTATGAAAGATCAAATCTTATCATAGTCAATTCCTTGAACATTGTCGTAAACTCTTTCCGACATGTCGACTATTTCATAGATGTGAAACATCCATGTCTATTTCTTTATAGATCCTTATACGACTGTAAGGTCTTGCACCTTTCTAGAGGGTCTTTCAAATTCAAAGCTTGATTTCTCGTGTATGGAATTATCACGGATTTTATGGCTTCAAGCCACTTAACGAAGTCAGGGCCCATCATTGCTTCTTTGCATGTAGTCGGTTCATCATTGTCAAACAACAATGATTTAACTCTCAAATCTTGGCATTTGATTACTTACCCGACCTACTTGGTCCAATAGTAACTTAGATCTCCGTGACCACAACCTTTGAGGCACGTGAGCCATGAGCATTCTTGCTGCCTCTGGGACACTTACCGATGCTGCGCAACTCAGCACATATTAGCCAAGGTTCAACAACCTTGTCAAAGTTCTATTGTCCTCCCACTTGACTTTTCACCAAAAAGTCCTTCTCAAGAAACCCGACACTCTAAGCGACAAACAATTTTGTCTTCGGTGTTTATGGAGGAATACCCAATGGTTATCCGAAATAACTTACAAAGACATGCTCATCCGACTTTGGTTGTAAACACTTTACTTATGCCTAGCATACCAAAAATTTAAGAAAGGACAACCTGGGTTTTATCCCAAACCATGACTTATATGGTGTCATTTCAACGGATCACGATGGAGCTCTTTTCAGTGTAAAAGCGGTAGTCACTAAAGCTTTAATCTTTAAAATATAATGGCAGTTTTATAAATGACACCTTTGATCTTACCATGTCAAACAAGGTTTCATTACATATCTTGAACACTCCATACTCCTATGGTGTTTTGGGAAATTCAAATCCATGGAACGATTCCTCAAGTCTTAGGTGTTCTGCTAAACTTGTAACTCAAACATCTTTCTTTATGATCCAATCATAAACTTTTTTATTTTCTTGTTACAATAATTTTCCACTTCATCTTGAAAGTCTTTGAACATTTTCAAATGTTTCATACTTCTTCCTTATTGAGTAAGTATATACATATACTCACTCAAATCTTCGGAGAAAGCATATGAAGTTGAAATCCATCGCCCACGACTACACATAATGGACTATATACATCAATATGTACAAATTCCAATCAGTTAGTCGTCCGTTCCTCTTTTGGCCTATGAACGAAGTTTTAATTATCTCCAGGAAAGTATCAGAAGCGTCATTTGATCAAAATCAAAGACTCCAAAAAATCCATCAACATGGAGTTTCTTCATGTATCCCTTTCAATATAATTTAAACAGTGATGTCACTTCGCAAGTGATCTTTCAATTATTTGTCTTGCGACATTTTAGCATTAGTTTTATGGTCGTTATTTCTCCAACCAGACTTGTATATCATCCATCTATTATGGAATACGGTAATTATTTGAACAACCTTTTGTCGTCATAATACCTGATCAAAATAACAATTATTGAAACAAATCTTGAAGGCAAGCTTTGATGTTAACGAGCAACACAACAACCCTTTGTTTGTTTTCGATGAACATCATCACCTATTCTCTTGCTAGTTACTTAGGCCATTGCAGTTCATGAATTGTGTTGTCCTGTATGACACTTCATACCAACCAATTCGGTATTCAATACCGGTATCCAATACCTCAAAACCACATTGTTTAACAAGCAAGGAATACAGCCATAACATGTATCTTCTATATACCTAAGTTGGACATCTCCAATCTTTTATTTTCTGCCAAATATTTTATGGATTCTCTTTCAATAATTCCTTTTCTTTTAAAAGAATCTATCAACATCAATAGTGGTGTCATTCACATGACACATAGTACAAAGTGTGTATAGTCAAATACTAATACCTTTGGACTTGCACTTTGAAGTGGATCACCTTCATCAAATGTTTGGCATTCTTTCAAAAATCCATTCTTTAGTAATCTTTTTAGTGTAGTAAACATTTTACTTACATCTTCTATTCATCCTTATCATGACAACTTTCATGATCAAGCTGTTATAGCTTATAAAGGTGAATTGCGAGTATAATGTTTCTTTTCCAAAACCTTTTGGAGGATTAGGATGACTAGCGTCTCCAACCTTCACAAATTCTCATCAAATATGAGGACATATACTCTATCATGTTGTAACCAATACATTGTTTTAGATATCGCAATACCTTTCACATATGATGGTTTCTGAAACATTGCTTTCATCTCTTAGATAAACTTGATAAAAATAATATTTTGAGTATCAAGAATCATGGAGGCAAACATGATACATTAGATACTAACACTGGAATTGTTACTCTTGATTTAATATTGTTTATTAAACTTCACAGAGTAAACTGAGATTGCTGAAAGTTTGCAACAGGACTTTTAAACTTTAGATTGACACTCAAAACAATACGATACTAATTCGTAAAGCAAATATCCAGAATTTCTATAGTTCCACTATCTCAACTATAACTAAGCGTAAGGTGGTGAACGGATGCCAATGACTACAACAAACTATGCAGATTCACTTTGATTTTGTTTATGATAAATTGTGTTCAACTTAATCATATTACTATATGAACTCCCACTCAAAACAACATCCCTCGATTTGTTTTAGTGATTACACGAACCAAATCCACTACACCAAGTCTGATCATCACGTGAGATGATGTAGTTTCAATGGCTAACAATCATCATGTTCATCATATCATATATATGACTCATGCTCTACCTTTCGGTATTCCGTGTTCCGAGACCATGTCTGTACATGCTAGGCTCGTCAAGATTAACCTTAGTTTCAGCATGTGCAAATCTGGCTTGCACCCGTCGTATGCACACGTAGAATCTATCACACCCGATCATCACGAGATGCTTCGAAACGACGAGTCTTAGCAACGGTGCCAACTAAGGACGAACACTTTATTACTTGATATTTAGTGAGAGGGATCATCTTATAATGCTACCGTCGTGATCTAAGCAATACAAGATGCATAAAGGATTAACATCACAGGCAATTCATAATTAGTGTGATATGATATGGCCCTTTCTTCTTATGCCTTTGATCTTCATCTCCAAAGCACGGACATGATCTCCATCATCACCAAAGATTAAGGCCAAGGTCAATGGCGCCGCTTCATGGTTGTCCATCATCACTAGCAACTATTACAACTACTTGGAATAAAGCTATTACAAGATGAATAGACACAGGTCTTAATGTAATTAAAGACAACCATTAGTTCTACGGTTGCCATATTACAACAAGGATCATTGCATACATCAAATATAATCATAATCACACGATGGCCATATCACATCACAAAACCCCTGCAAAAACAAGTTAGACGTCTCTAATTTTCTTTGCATGTTTTACGTGGTTTGGGGCTTTCGAATAAGAACGGATCTTACCTACGAAACTGAACCACAACGTTGATACAACTTCTATCAAGTGCAAAGTGTAGATTGGATCTATACTATGGTGAGAGAGACAGACACCTGCAAAGCCACTTGTGAAAAGCAAGTTACACGTCAAGCGTGGAGCAAGTCTCATGTGCGATGACATGTAAGGTTAGCCCGAGCCGCTTCATCCCACCATACCGCAAGATGCAAAGTACACAAAGCAAAAGATGGCACGAGCACCAACGCCCACAAAACCATTGTGTTCTACTCGTGCAACAGATCTACGCATAGACATGGCTCTGATACCACTGATGGGTTCGTAGCATGGAAAACAAAAAAATTCTACCACAAGAACGAACAAAACCCAGATCTAATCTAGATAAAAGCCAAGATCTAATCTATTAGACATGTTCAACGAGATAGATCTGTACTAACCCTCGTAGTTTCCAAAGCCTTGTTCGAGATTGGATCTCGTGGTTGATGTAGTCGATCACTTGCCGATCTCAAGATCGAGTGGACGATCCTTCTGGCGCTGCTTACCAGCCGCTCAGACGGTCACACGCTGAGTCGGCGGACCTTCCTCTCCCTGTTCCAAATGAGCAGCGGAGGTAGTAGATCTTCTCCACGGAATCCCAGCAGCACGACGGTGTGGTGGTGGTGGTGGAGTAGAGAATTCTGCAGGGCTTCGCCTAAGCCGGAGCAGAGGGAAGGAGGAGGAGAGAGGCGGCAGCTAGGGCTTGTTATGGGAGAGCAAGGGGGTGGCGCCCCCACCCCTCTATTTAAAGGAGGGAGGCGCCATGGGAGGGGGAGTCCTAGTAGGACTCCCCTCCCTTCCTTGGCCGGCGGATTGGGAGGGGGGAGGAATCCTCCTCCCCCACGAATCCGTGTCTTGCCCCACACGGACTCCTTGATCCTTTCTTGGTTTTCAAGCAAACTCCAAGAAATCTCCTAGAACCTTCCTAACATTTCAAACCTTCTAGAATCCCCATACAAATACTCCTAACATTTCCTAACTTAGAAAATGATCCCCAATATATGAATCTTATTCTCGACAATTCGATCTCCTCGTGATGTCCCGGATCCAATCCGAGACTCAACAACATTCGTATCCAACGCACATTCCATATCTACTTAGAACAACTTCAACCTTATGTGTCACCCTACGGTTCGTGAATATGCAGACATGATGGAGACACCTCTCCGATCAATAACCATCAGCGGGATCTGGAGATCCATAACGGCTCCCACATACTCAACGATGACTTTGTGATCGATAGAACCATTAACATATGAAACCAATTCCCTTTGTGACATGGTTATACCCTACGGGTACGTGATTTCAGCATACCTGGTCCAGCCCAAGGAAGGCCCACAGCAGACATACGCTGGCCCATGAAGATTTTCGGGTGGCCAAGGCCCATGACGCCTTCGGATCCTTGGAGAGCAAGACTAGAGGTTGAATACAACTTGTAACCTACTCGTATCGGTACCTGAGACCTAGCCTCCCCATATATAAAGGCTAGGAGGGTCCAGCGAGGGGGTAATCCCACGATAGACCTAGATCATCCACGCCAGATCGAATCTGCGCACCCTGTAACCTTTGGTTCCGCCGTAATCAAAGAGCGCAGACAGTGAGTAGGGTTTTCTCCGGCCCGAAACTGGGTAAATCTTGTGTCCCCGGTTGCTTGTCCGTTAACTGCCACGATCTCCAGCATCCCCATCTTCTCCAAAACCCAAGTCCATAACAATGGGCATTGACGAGATCAAACCTCGCCAATTGGCGCCGCTGTGGGAATTGGGCTGCTGATTGTGCGGTCGGACGGTTCACCTGATCGATCTACAACTCGCGGCGACGGAGAATCACCTCCTCTTCGGGCGCTGACTTCACCGCCCACTCGCGGATACCATGAAGGATTTCGAGCCCGTAGGCGACGGACTCAAATTCGCTTCGAGCTTCGCCTTCAGGTGGGACAACCGTCACTCTCCGCCTCGAAGGGTGCCCGTGCCATCAATCAGGCCCGCCGTGGGCTCCACACTGCATACGACGTCACCATCAATAGATGAGTTCTACAGCAAGCAGAATGCAACTCCGATCATGCGATCTACCTTCGGATGAAGGGACCTACGGTTCCGAATCCGAAAGCTGCGGCAGCAGCCAACCAATCTGCAGGCGCTATCTGTGCGCCGCAGTCATCCAAACCGACGAGGAAACGCCTAACCCGCCGCCCAACCCCAACCCGCAGGACAGGAACGGTGGAAACGGCGAAAACAGGGAAAACAGGGGCCACCCCATCCAACTTAGCAAAGAAGGATGGATCGAAGCACGCCGCACCGTCGCAGGCGAAATAGTCCTACCTCTGGACTCCTCACGTGACCTATTGATGGCATACCACTACCTCCTCATCGAGGAGCACAAGAAGCAAGTCAAGATGCAAGAGACGCTCGACAAACGCAAGAAAGCAGCCTCTGAGTCCAGTGCGCGACGAGCTGCGCTCTCCGCCATAGGACCCGGCTCTAGCACACACGGAAACCAAGGAAACAAGCACCCCTCTAGGGTGGAAAACATGGACCCGAAGGAGCGGCGTGACGCGACCCGAACTCTCCATACATCGTTCATGGATATGGACGCCGACGGCAACATCACCCCGAAGACGCCACAAGCTGCGATCATGGCAGCCATCGTATCTCATGGCTCACCCACCTCCGGAGGGGGACCCAAAAGGTCCATGCATAGGTCCGCACTCACCGTATTAGGACTAATCGAGCTGCGCTCACGAAGACGCCCACGGAGCCGAAGAAGAAAGCTCCGCCAGCGCGACCGAGCCCTACCTCATCCGAAGATGAAGAGGAACACGATCTTCCTCGAAGGAAGAAAAGCTCGCACCGCCATAAACGCCTACAACGCCAGAGACAAGCTTACACAACGCAAGATCGACAAAGCACGTGCCAAACGCGCATGCTCGTCTGAATCTAAGATGGATGAAGATGAAGGAGAACTCAAGGGGCTCGGCGTTTCAGAGATCCGTCCGTGAACACAGATGCCACGCAACTTCAATCTTCCTTCGGATACTCCGAAGTTCAACGGCACGCAAGATCCAAAGTCCTGACTTAGTGACCATCTGTCATCCGTCAAGCTTCACGGAGGCAACAAAGAAACCGCCATGCAATGCCTTCACCGCAAGACAGCGCTGACGCTGGTCCGCTTAGCAGCCTATCATCGATCCATCCGAAGCTCGGAGGAGCTTGCTTATAGCTTCATCCGAAATTTCAAAGGCAGCAAGAGGCCCGCCAATCAAGAGTTGCGAGCCCGCACTCGAGAACGGGTGAATCTATTCGCCAGACATACGCTGGTCTACAACCAAGAACTCCGCAGCACACATCTCCGAAGAAAGGGCCATCGATGCCTTCCGGGACGGCGTCAAGCGCCCAGACTTCAAGGAGGAACTTGGGCGCGTAAAGCCCAAAACACTCGACCACCTCATGGAAATCGCCAACAGTTGGGCAGACGGCGAAGATTGTATCCAGCGGGCGCAATCAGATGAAGAGGACGACTACGGCCGAAGACGCGAACGCCGCAGCAAGAGGAGATCGCGCATCTACGAGGACCGCGAAGGACCCGACATGGTCGCAGACGGCTACGCCGACCGCCGTAACGACAACAGCCGCAACAGCGGAGGATACCGCAGTGGAAACTTCCGCGACAACGGACGACCAACACAGTCGTGGCAACGCCGCGACCGCGACAACGAACCCTCAGCATTCGACAAACTTTCGGGTCCATGCACCATCCACTTCTACATCGACAAACAAGATGGCAAAAAGAAAGCTAGCCACATGCTCAAGGACTGCCGTGAGTTCCAGAAACTCAGCGAAGGCATGATGCAGATGAGGCAACAAGCTCCAATTCCTGCGTTCAGAAACGCACCTACGCCAGGTGAAATAGCACACGGAGCTCCTCCACCGCCGCCTATTGGAGACCCAAATCAACCAGTCGCACCAGCGCAAAACAACGTCGGAGTCGCATACCCCTACCAAAGGGAGCGCTAAATATGATACAGAAGGGACGCCCCACCAACAGGGTGCAGAAGAAAATCACCCGACAAATCAACTTGGCCGTGGCAACTCCGCCTGCAATCCCTGAGTACCTCAGCGGATCGGAGTCCTGCATCACATTCACTCGCGCGGATCACCTTGCGGATCCCCGCCTGTCATGCTGCCCTGGTGCTGGAGGCGCAGATCGGAGGCTTCGAGATGAGTCGCGTCTTCATGGACGGCGGTAGCGGCATCAACCTAATGTTCGCAAGCACTCTAGCAGCTATGCGGATCCCGCAATACAGCCTGGAACAATCAGACACAACGTTCCACGGCATTGTCCCAGGGAAGGGCATCTCCCCCTAGGCAAAATAGGGCTAGACGTCATCTTCGGGAAGCCGGACAACTTTCGGCAGGAGCGCCTAGAATTTGAAGTGGTGGACTGGCCGTCGCAATACCATGCCATCCTGGGACGTGTAGCATTCGCAAGGTTCCTGGCCGTACCACACTACGCATACCTACTACTCAAGATGCCAGGACCGAGGGGCGTCATCACAGTCCACGGGAGCTTCACCCGATCGGACCAATGCGACAGGGATTTCAACAAAATCTCCCAGTCCTTCGGCATGCAAGAAGAGCTTGTAAGGCTCCGCGAGGTGACGGACAATGGGCTACCCCCAGTCACAAAGCAGAACGCACCTGACATGTCTTTCGACTCCACCATCAACACCAAGAAAGTGCAGGTCCATCCAACGGATGCCTCCAAGACGGCGTTGATCGCCAACAACCTCAGCACCGGATAGGAAGGCGCGCTCGTCGAATTCCTCCGTGGCTGAAATCTACTGGTGTCTGTGGACATGCCAGAGTTCGAGGAATCGCCGAGCACGCACTCAATGTCTTCCTAGACACCAAGCCAGTCAAGCAGTCCATCCGAAGACTGTCAGAACCACGAGCTGAAGCTATCGGCAAGGAAATCAACATATTACTCGCAGCAGACTTCATCCGGGAAATCAAGGAAAGCGAGTGGTTGGCAAACACGGTGATGGTCCCGGAGAAGGACACGGACATCCTGCGGATGTGCGTGGACTTCACGTCACTAAATAAACACTGCCCTAAGGACCACTTCCCTCTTCCTCGGATCGACCAGATCATCGATTCGCGAGTTGTGAGAAACTCTCCTTCCTCGACGCCTACTCAGGCTATAACCAGATTCCACTCAAGGTCGAAGATCAAGAGAAAACAGCGTTCATCACACCGTTTGGAGTATACTGCTACAACACAATGCCCTTCGGGCTAAAGAACGCGGGTGCCACGTACCAGCGATGCATGCAGGCCTGCCTCAAGGACCAGATCGGTCGCAACGTCCAAGTCTATGTTGACGACATAGTCATAAAAACCAAGGAGGCAAGAACACTTATCGACGATCTCCGCGAGACGTTCGACAACCTTGATCGCTACAGGATCAAGCTCAATCCATAAAAGTGCGCCTTCGGCGTCCCCTCGGGTCAGTTGCTCGGGTACTTCATCTCTCAACGAGGGATCGAAGCGAACCCGAAGAAAATCAAAGCTATCATGACAATGGAGAAGCCGAAAAACCTCAAGGCGTTTCAGCTCGCAGGCGAGTAGCGGCACTAAGCGTGTTCATCGGCCGCATGGGCGAGAAGGCCCTACCATTTTACCAGCTGTGCAAGGCGCATAAGTTCGAGTGGACACGAAGCCAACGACGATTCGAAAGCCTCAAACGGCTCCTCTCCACCTCGCCGATTTTGGTCACGCCAAAAGCGCGAGCCTGTTCTTGTACATAGCAGCCACACACCAGGTGGTCAGCACAGTACTCGTGGTCGAACGACCCGAAGAAGGCAAGACCCACGGGGTACAACGCCCAATTTACTACCTCGGCGAGGTTCTCACTCCAACAAAACAGTGGTACCCGCACTACTGAAGCTGGCCACGGCGATTCATGACGGCTCGACGACTGAGCCACTACTTCCAGGAGCATCAGGTGATGGTCGTCAACGAGGCACCCCTAAACAGCATCCTGAATAACCCAGAGGCCACAGGACGCGTGGCCCTGTGGGGCATCGAACTATCACCCCTGGACATCATCTACGAGAAGCGACACGCAATCAAATCTCAAGTCCTTCCAGACTTCCTGGTGCACTGGATGGAGCTGCAGCTGCCTGACACCCTAGACATGTCGCAGTCCTGGACAATGCATTTTGACGGCTCCAAACGCCAAGCGTGAGCAGGGCGAGTCATACTGACCTCCCCGCAAGGTGACAAGATGAAGTACGTCCTTCGGATGAAATTCAGAGCCTCCAACAACGAGGCCGAATACGAAGCCCTCATCCATGGCATGAAGATGGCAAAAATATGCGGCGCAACGCGCCTGGTCATCTACGGTGACTCCAACCTTGTCGTACAGCAGACGATGAATGAGTGCGACGCACACGCCGAAAACATGATCGCGTACCGCGCTCTATACAATGCACTCGAAGGAGAATTCGATGGCTGCGAACTTCGGCACGTTGGAAGAGAGAGCAACGAGGAGGCCGATAGACTCGCCAACATTGGCTCCACTTGTGCAAAGGTACCACCAGGTGTGTTCCTCGAACAGATCTGCGTGCCATCCATCAAGCGGAAATTCCTCAAGGGATCACCCGAAGAAGCAGAACACTCGGGGGCTATGCTACCCGAAGGTCATGAAGGACCCGAAAAGTTGGATACCGAAGTTGCCATGGTCAACCTGATGCAGGTCATGGCAGTCGATGAAACTTGGACACGTCCATACCTCCAGTTCCTGATAAACGGAGAACTGCCAGACAACCCGACAGATGCTCGGCGCATATCTCGTCGGTCCAAAGCCTTCACCATCATCAACGGCGAACTGTACAAACGCAGCATTACGGGCGTACTACAACGGTGCGTCACCATCAATGATGGCAAGGCCATACTCCAAGATATCCACGAGGGCATCTGTGGCCACCACGCAGGTAGCCGCTCCCTCGTCTCCAAAGCTCTGGGAGCAGGATTCTACTGGCCAACGGCCATGAGTGACACAAAGGACATCGTCCGAAGATGCAACGGGTGCCAACGGTTCGCCGACAAACCGCACGCACCTGGGTCCGAACTTCGACCCATACCCATAGCCTGGCCTTTTGCCCAATGGGGCCTCGACATGATCGGCAAACTGCCAAAATCCTCGAAGGGAGGACACGTCTTCCTCCTGGTCGCAGTCAACAAATTCACCAAGTGGATCGAGGCAATGCCAGTCACCAACCAGAAGGCAAAACTACCGTCAAATTCTTCGAATCCATTGTCTACAGGTTCGGCGTACCACACAGCATCATCACCGACAACGGATCGAACTTCATCTCCGAAGAATTCCAGGACTTCTGCGAAGGCCTCGAGATCAACATCACGTATGCCTCAGTGGCACACCCACAAACAAACGGGCAAGTGGAAAAGGCCAACGGTCTAATCGGCGCCGGCATCAAGAAGCGCCTCATGAGCTCACTCGAGCACAAAGCTGGAAACTGGACGAAAGAGCTACCGTCTGTCCTGTGGAGCTTACGGACTACGCCAAACAGCTCCACCGGCTACACACCATTCTTCATGGTACACGGAGCTGAGGCCGTGCTACCAGCCGAAGTACGCCACCAGGCTCCACGATTCGTCGCTTACAGCGAAGCCGAATCCACGGCTGCACTCGAAGATGCCGTCAACACACTCGACGAAGCACGGGATATAGCAGCAGCTAGATCAGCGGTGTACCAGCAAAGTCTCCGCAACTACCACAGCCGCCGGCTGCGCCCAAGGTCCTTCGTCGAAGGAGACCTCGTCTTGCGACTCAAGCAAAAGCGACCAAGTAAACTCGAGTCACCATGGGAAGGACCCTATGCCATCACCGAGGTCATCCCAGGTGGCGCCTATCGCCTCAAGCACGTGGAGTCTGGAGTCGCATACTCCAACCCATGGAACATCTCGCACCTGCGACGATTCTACCCATAGCAATGTACCCCCTTTTTACCATCAATAAGGCTTACAGCCAAGGCTACTCAGCCGAACCATGTACCTCCTCCATTACGCTACAAATAAAGCTAAGTGTCTCGTCCCCAACCTTAGGTTGACTATTTCTCTGCAACTTTATTACATGCTACAAACGCACTCGGGGGCTCCCCCCACCTCACGATTTCATCGACTGAGGACAAAACGTGTACACCTGAGTAGCGGACCACATCAGGCAAACGAAAAGGACACGTACTACATCAACGCACTGCGTGCTTGCTAACAAGCGATCCTTTACAACAAAGGGCGCATACACGCCCAGCCGCAATATACAAATTTTACATCTATCTGTTTATTTTCAGGTACTACCTATTCTGAAGAATAACCTGAGCACGCTGCTCAAACAAATCTACAATCTGTTCGGCATACTGCCTTACAGCCACGTAATGCGGACGCATATCCCACTCGCCACCATCTGGTCGAGGAGGCGGCCCAGTCGCCACAGCAGCCAAATCTACATCAGGGCGATGCACCCTCACAAGAGACAAGGCAGCCTTCACCCTGACGAAACTGCTGCCGCGGCTCCTTGACATTCTTGGCACTCGAAACTTCGTCGGAAGACTCCGCAAGGTCGTTGCACGGCATCCAACGGAAACATGACGTGCAAGACCGAGAAAGCGATATGCACTGACGGAGCACCCGAAACCTGGTAGACACGATCCTGCCGTCGCGGAACTATGGCGCGATCACGATCCATCCGAAGAAGCCACCGGCCTCCATGTCTGTTGAGTCAAACAATTGACTCGAACAATACGCTCCTTTTCTTCCCTCGAGCAAGATTGGCACCCGCGACCGCACAAAACAAGAGTAAGGCCAGCAGGCTCACCAAGAACTGAGCTATAGCCGAAAGAAGGATCAACTTACACCGCAGCTGCTTGGACAGCCGACCCAGCTCCGCCATCAAATACTCCTCTCGCTGCACCACGGTTCCGCTTTGGATTTCCAAACGTCGGTAGCGACCGCGTAACCCAAGCAAATCTCTCTCCAAGCTGCGCACGCGATCTCGAAGAAACGCGAGCTGCGAGGAATCATCCAATGATGCTCGCAAGGGCCTTTCGGATGAAGTGTCAACCGGGTCAGCACCCGAAGGAACCTATAGCAGCAAAGAGAAGGCACACAGACATTCAGCCAAGGATAGAGCACAGCTCGGAGAAATTCATTAAAGTATATAAGACCACTACGTGGCACAAGGATGGTACTACAAAAGATATTTACAACAAAAATAGACTACAAGCTACCCTACGTCTACTACGCCTAAGGCGGAGGGCACTGAGTCGCCTCAGAACCAGACTGCCTAGCTTTAGCCTCGCCCTGCTGCCGCAATGCATACTCAGACAGCAAGTCAATGATCTTGGGCCCATATCGTATGCAGCGAGGGGAGTAGGCGGCGAAGGCTACCTCGGATCCATCCGCAGCTGTAGGCATCCGAGAAGTAATCTGGGGCAGGTCCAGCTCCGCCCCAGCCGCCATGGTCATCGCCAGCCCGACGGACGCGCCGATGCCCTTATGCTTGCGCTTGTATGCTGCAGGCGCCGGTGTAGCCCTCGCCAGGCACCCACGTCTTCAAGGGATGCGCCCTTCGGGAAGAGCTCCTGGTAGAAGCGACCAAGGACCTCTTTCGCCTTAGCAAGGGAGTTGACGACGGTGCTGCAGCGGTCTTCGACCGCTACAGTGGCATCATCTAGAGCACCCCTGTGCTCCAGAGCACCACGGTCAAACTCGATGCCTGCGGCATCTGAGACAAAAAATAAGAAAGCATGAAGAAAGGCAACATAGAAGACGATCCGAAGAAAAAGGAGCAAGTACAAAAGCTAGTGCTCACCCGAAATAGACTTGGCAGCAGCCATGAGCTTCTCCGCCATCCCTTTTTCACGAGCAGCCGCAACGGTGGCCAGCTGCTCCTCACGATCTGCGGCATCTTGCTGCAGACGCTCTTTCGCTTTCGCCTTCGTCGGCTCCAGCTCAAGCGCTCTTTTGCCCCAGGCTTGGCTTCGCCTTCGATTGGCCAAGACTCTTCTTCAGAGCATCGACCTCACGGAGAGAGTCATTATGCTCCTCTGCATTTACAACAAGCAAGCGTCAAAGAACAGGACCAGCATAAGCAAGAGAAGTACTACAAGGCAGACGAATACCTTGACGCTGCCGCAGTTTCGCCTCCAACGTCAGGCGTTCCTCCATCAGCCGCTTGGCTTCTTGGACAAAAGGCTACAGCAACAGGCAATAGTAGTAAGAGCAGGACTTGGGGCTACGCCCAACACAAAGAAGCATCAACAACATCAGCATACGAAGACACTCGGGGGCTCCCCCCGTAAGATCAAGCAGAAAAACTTACGTGCTCGGGCGAACCCGAGCCCGCCAATGAAATTGAGGCGCAACCACCAGCCTCTCACCGCAGGAGGAATGGCGCAACGTCACCGAAGTCTCCACGTCTGAGGAGGAGGCGACGCAATGTTCGACTCCCCCATCATCTCCCCCGCACCATCACTGGAGCCGTCGGAGGATTGCCTGCATACGAAGCCAATCAGCACAGGTGCAAAAATAACAAGGGAACAAAGGACAACAGTGGCAACAAGAAAACTTACGAGCCCAACGCGCTCAGGTCGAAGATAGGAGAAGCCCTTCGGGCCCTCTTCTCCTCCTTCTTTTCTTCCTTCTTCTCCTCTTTCTTCTCTTCCTTCTTCCGCTTTGCTGGCGGGTGCGGAGCAACAGCCCGCACAGGAATGGCAGGAAGGGGAGAGGAAGAACCCCCATGAACATCATCATGACGCTCAAGGCCCAGAGGATTTCTGGGAGTCGGAGGAGTCGAGGCATCCGAAGACTCGCTCGAGCTCCGTGATTGCTTGCGCGAATGGTCCTCACTTGACTCGTCGGCATCTTCCGCTGGGGATCGCGCTGACGGTAGCTCGGACATGGAATCTACCACTTCATTATCCGGGGCATTCGGATATCTTTCGGGCAATGGTGGCGCCATGCCCGGCACTTTAAAGCTCTGCAAAAGGAAAAGGAACTTTGTTAGCAAAACAAAGGAAAAAGTACACAGCTGACAAAAACAAAAGGGAAGCACTACGTGCGCAAATCTACACCTTCGGTACGACCAACGTCGAGGAAAAGGGAGGAGTCAGCGACTTCCCCGGGATTTTTTCGTCAACCTTGAACTTCAACAGCGCGCGAAGATCCTTGTCAAGTTCTGCCTCGGAGATTTTCTCACTCGAAACCCTCGTCGGATCACGGCGCCTAGAGTAAAGAAACATCGGATGCGCCCTCGCTTGGAGAGGCTGCACCCGACGCTCAAGAAACGTCCGGATGATGTCTACACCGTTCACCTCCTTCTCAGGAACCAATTGGAGATCCTCCACCCGACGGTACAGGGCCTCTATCTCTGCCACCTCACCATCCAAGATTTGGTTTTTCCAGGATCTTTTCTTCACAATCAACTGGGAGGGTCAAAGGAACGAGGCCAAAATCTTGCCCAGCAAAGACGGATGTAAAACCATTTCCTCCGCGATCTGGACAGATTCGGACATGGAAAAGGAAAAGAATTGCACATTGGGACCGAGGAGATGATGAAACCCCCAATGGGATACACACCATCCGAACCAGACTGCCTCTTCACGGAATAAAGCTTCCGGAAGAGGCCAAAGTGCGGCTCAATGCCAAGCCAACACTCACAAAGCGTGATAAAACACGCAATGTGGAGAAGGGAGTTGGGAGACAGATGATGGAGTTGAACCCCATAGAAAAAGAGCAGTCCATGAAGGAAGTCATGGACCAGAAAAGAAAACCCGCGAATCATGAAGGCAACAAACATAACCCGATACCCAGATGGGGGACGGAGGATTACCTCATTGCCGGGGAGTATCACGGCCGTCGTGTCTTGCGGGATCAGGCTCCGCTCGCGCAATTTGCGGAGATCGCTCTCCCGCGTTTCTGATCGCCGCCAGCCATCGTCGGTGACGCGAGCAGTGGCGGCGCCCTTCTTTCCTCCGGCGGCGCTGGTCCCAACTGCAGATGAGGACTTCTTTTTCCCCATGGCGCTACGGCGGTGGTGGCGTTACCCACAAAGAACGATGGAAATGTGGAAGGAAATCTCAACGCGAAGCAAGAATCGCTCGAGCGCAAGGAGGCAGGGAAACACAAGAACTGATGCGGTGAAAATCAAACCACGATTTCACCACGGATTATAACAGCGAAGACGACGCACGCTGGCCGTCCATCCAGAAGACCTAATGCCAACGGCAGATCTGGCGACACGCAGTCAAGATTACAACGAACCGTCGTTACCACGACGTCCACTACGCGCGGAAATCGAGGAGACGCCGTAATCATCTCCACGCCGCGCGTGACCGGTCAATTCAAAGTCAGCAAGTGGGACCCACGCTTCGTCCAGTCAAGTCATCTCTGGCATAGCAGACGCCTGAGGTCATCGATCGTCAGCACTGACGTCATTTAAAGCTTTACTAGCTACAACTTCGGCTTCACAGCTAAGAGTACTCACTCGAATGTTCGATTCGATTAAATACTCGGGGGCTACTCCTATCAGGAGCGCTGGCCGCGCACCCGAAAGACAAATGAAGACAAATCACTTCTCTGAGCCCTACGTCGAGTCTGCGACTCCACTACGGCCTCGGGGGCTACTCCCATAGGGAGGAAGGATTTAAGCATCCGAAAATTTTTGAGTCCTACGGACTAAACAACTGAGCAATGCTTACACTAAAGTCTCCGCTCGAGTCTACGACTCGAACAGACACTCGGGGGCTACTCCCATAGGGAGCGCTGGTCACGCACCCTATGAAATCTTCGACTGCGATCTTCCGGATCCGCACGCAAAAACTTTTTGGCAACTCTGCCCCAACAAAAACGCTAAGTGAGCAACAAATCTCCTTGGCCACCCGAAGCACCTCCGCGGTGACAAACATTCGGATGCTGTGTCTGCGACACAAATATAAGACCTACAGATATCATCTGATGGCCTGGCAACGCACCTGACTGCGCTCTGCTAGTATAAATCCATGCCAACAGGCGTGATGAAAAATCCCGATGGACGCGTTGGGTACACCAATTGAAATCACTGGAATTTCACTCCTGTAAGTCCTTCGCGGCCTGAGTCGAATTACACCAGCATATGTTCCAGGTCCGGGCCGAGGGACCCGAACCTGAAGAAGATCGTGTTGTTTCGTCCTAAGATGCTTAATCGACCCGATCCGTCGGGTGAGTCAGGCACACGCATCAACAATCCCTACACACATATACTATTAACATATAACTGCTCCCGAAGGATGGAAGAGTCCTCAGCCAAATCTATGATTCGACTGATCACTCGGGGGCTACTGACATGGTTATACCCTACGGGTACGTGATTTCAGCATACCTGGTCCAGCCCAAGGAAGGCCCACAGCAGACATACGCTGACCCATGAAGATTTTCGGGTGGCCAAGGCCCATGACGCCTTCGGATCCTTGGAGAGCAAGACTAGAGTTTGAATACAACTTGTAACCTACTCGTATCGGTACCTGATACCTAGCCTCCCCATATATAAAGGCTAGGAGGGTCCAACGAGGGGGTAATCCCACGATAGACCTAGATCATCCACGCCAGATCGAATCACAGACTCAGAACCCTTGTTCGCCAGAATCAAAGAGCGCAAGCGAGTAGGGTTTTCCCTGGGCTGAACCTGGGTAAATATTGTGTCCCCTGGTTGCTTGTCTGTTAACCGTGCCACGATCTCCAGCATCCCCATCTTCTCCAAAACCCAAGTCCATAACAATGGGCATTGACGAGATCAAACCTCGTCACTTTGTCACGCGATACTATACTTATCCGAGGTTTGATCGTCGGTATCTCCATACCTAGTTCTACCTCGTTACTGATAAGTACTCTTTACTCGTTCCATGTTATGTCACCCCTTGTGACCTAGTCACATGCTTGCAAGCTAACTAGATGACATTCCACCGAGAGGGCCCAGAGCATATCTATCCGTCATATGGATGGACAAATCCCAATCTTGGTCCATGCGCTTCAACACATACTTTCAGAATACCCAATGACACCTTTATAACCACCCGCCATTAAGCGGCGTTTGATGTCATCAAAGTACCCATCCGGTGATGGTGATTAACATAACCTCATGGTCGAAGGATTAGGTTACTATGCATTTGAAAGCTTATAGCAATACGAACTTAATGACTTGATCTTATGCTACGCTTACTATGGGTGTGTGTCCATCACATCATTCTCCTAATGATATAACCTTGTTATTAATGACATCCAATGTCCATGATCAGGAAACCATGATCATCTATTAATCAACAAGCTAGTTCAACAAGAGGCTTACTAGGGACTCTTTTATGTTTACAAAACACACAAGTATTAATGTTTCCGGTTAATACAATTATAGCATGGGATGTAAACATTTATCATAAACATAAAGATATAATAATAACCATTTTATTATTGCCTCTTGGGCATATCTCCAACACATCTCCCTCATCAACAGGTGACCTTGGAGGGTCCTCTTCCTCCTCATCCGTGAAGGAAAAATGAAGTATCTGGTTCAAGAAAAGTCCATTAGGACACAAAAACAAATTATGGAATTAACATTTACGAGCTGACTTCTTGCGTGAAATGAAAAAGTTCCTATTGGTAGCAGCAGCCAAACTTATTGGCAGGACCATCTTCAGCTTGGAGGCACATGAGTCATCAAAATCTTCAATCTCGATGTCCTCCTAGGTCCATTTCCTCTTTACCTTTGCAGCAACACCAACACAGTCTCTAAATTAGCAGAGGAGAGCATCATCATGTAATGGGAGGATTCGGCGGTTGAGTCCTCCTCATTTATGGGTTCTCCAACAACCCTTGTATCTGCGTCCCCTTTAGTGTTCGCGACAGCCTTGGGTACTTCGCCACATTCAGGCAGAGGAGGAAGGGAGTACAAAGGCACATGGTCTTGTAGGCGAAGGAATTCGATATAAGGAAACAAGAAAGTATAAGATAATAACTCGAAAAGACAAGATAAAGGAGTAAAAACTTACGGCTGGGGGCATGTTTTTCTCGCTGAAGGGATCTACTCGACAAGATGAAGGAACTTTGTCATCTCAGGTGAGTGTAGTGAAGAACCGAACCTTTTTCTCGAGCTCGATTGTGGAGAGGTTCTCGGGGGAAATCCTCATCGAGTTTTCTTCCTGACATACATCCACATAGCCGAAAGTCTAGCTTGGAGAGGCTGAATCCGAAGCCAGAGGAAGTGGGATATGATTTGGAGACTCGAAACCCCTTGCCCTTCTAATACTGCAGCTTATGGATCCGCTCCATCAGCGAGTTCGTCTGTTCGACCTCCGCCAGAGTCGTGTGTTGCTCCTAGGACTTAGCCTTCACCATGCTCTTTGTCAGATCAACATGAGCAATCACATACAGTTGACCATCGAGTTTCTCATCCTTGATGTAGAACCACTTCCTCCGCCAACCTAAGATGGAGTCAACGATCTTGAAGTCGAAGTAGTTGGGATACGAGCAGATGGAGATGATGGTGCCACCGACATCATAGATGGTTTCCTTCGCCACGTTCCTCCAGATGAAGTACAAGCGCTTCCACATGCCCAATGCAGGTGGATCCTGAGGAAGCACTCGCATAAGGTGATGAAACATGCAATGTGGAGAATGAAGTTGAGCGTGAGCTGGTGCAGCTGCACGTGATAGATGAAAAAATACAATGAAGGAACTCATGGGAAGGAAGATAAAGGCCACGGTAAAGGAAGGAGAGGAACATTACCTGCCATCCCTCCTTGGGTGCATGTGTGGCCTCGTCGCCAGGGAGCTTGTACACTATGTATAGTGAAAGCACCCCGGATTGGCGGGAAGCGGGAAGCTCTCAGGTGGTGCACTCAGATCTGGCCCACCCCCAATCTTCGTCTTGGCCACTGTAGCATCGGTGGTGGAGCCAACAACTTTTCTTTTCCCCATGATGAAAAAAAGTTCCTCAGAGCAGCAATAACAAAAATGGAGCACAAGATTTTGGTGGCACTAGATAAGATGAGCGCGAGGAAGAAGATGGAAGCAAGTGGCATAGGGGGAAAGTGACTAGTAAGTTTTCCCGATGTTGTTTATAAAGCAGCACTAGCCGAGGACAACCATTCTATCATGGCGTCATTTTGTGTGGCACACATGCGTGCTTCCATGTGGACACAATAAAAACAAACAATCGAGACCCATTAACTTTGTTACTGTGTAAAAAGGGGAAGCTAACTACATGATGCCTCGATTTGCACGTGAAGTGGGGTCGTGCAGTCAAATCCACCTCTAACGCGTCGTCCACGCGCTAGTCACCACTTCGTCATGGTCCCATAATCATTGTGTCGCATCTAGTTCTTTGTAGAAGCACTTGAGCACACTATCATCATCTGCAATAACATCATGGGTGAGGAAGAAGAAGCATCGGGTTTGAACAAAAGTTATCAATACATCCCTAATAAAATACCCAAGTTGAGTACCTCCTTGTACGAAGTAGATTTTTGAGACTATGCTCGGAAGCAAGCATCCGAACGTAGCCTCAGGGCTTACTCCCATCGGGAGTGCTGGTCGTGCACCCGATAAAAACAAGTTTTTCAATAGAGACAATGAAATATTTGTAAATCGAGAACTTATAGGACCTGAGTCGAGTACCTCCTCAGATGAAAAATATCTCCGAGCCTATGCTCTAGTGCAAGCACCTGAATATAGCCTCGGGGGCTGCTCCCAACAGGCGCGCTAGCCGCGCACCTAATAGAAAACAATTCCTCCTATAGAGTCAACATAAATGCAAAGGTACGAGGAGAATAATTTTGAGCCTATGCTCGGGTACAAGCATCTGACTGTAGCCTTGAGGGCTACTCCATTGGGAGCACTGGCCACACACCCGATAGAAAAAGCAAAAATCCTCTAACAGAGTCGACAAAATATCTACAAATTCAAGAAAAATGACTGATCCTATGCTTTGTACGAGCGTAGACCCAGGGGTAACTCCCATTGGGAGTGCTAATTGCGCACCCGATGAAAATGCCAACATCACTTTGAGAACGTGATAACTTCAGCAATTCCATGGCCCAAACAAGGTAGTCGATAAAAGCTCCGAGTTTGCAGACCACGTCCGCCGTGATAACATGTCTAGATGTCGTGTTTACAACACGAAGATAAGACCCCATGATCCGTCTTGTGGGCCTGGTAACAGCACAGAAATGCACTCGGCTAGAAATTTTTCATATCTATGATATGATGAAAAATCTCGATGGACACATTGGGTATCCTAAGATAAAACTGCAATTCAGTACTCGATAAGACCTCCATGGCTCGAGCTGAATTATGCCAGCATATACCAGGTTTGAGTCTAGGGACTTGAGATTGATAAGGTTCACGATGTATTTGCCCAACAACAATTAACTGGTTCTTGATCCGTCGGATGCACCAGACTGGTTATACTACTATCCCCATGAAAAAAGAACTTACAGGTCATACATCTGAATAAATATGCGGGTGCTCCTTGTAGGCATACTAAATATATCTTGGAGACTCAACCCGAATTTATGACTCGAGTGGAGCCTTAGGGGCTACTGACATGGGTATGACCCGTAGGGTCTCCATTGTTGATATACTCCCTCCGTCCCAAAATGTAAGGCGCCTAAGAATTAGCCAAAACTCAACATATTATAAATGATGTCTACGCACTTCTATTCTTGTAGACAGTTGTTGGGCCTCCAAGTGCAGAGGTTTATAGAACAGCAGCAAATTTTCCCTTAAGTGGATCACCCAAGGTTTATCGAACTCAGGGAGGAAGTGGTCAGGTATCCCCTCTCAAGCAACCCTGCAATCAAGATACAAGAAGTCTCTTGTGTACCCAACACACCCAATACACTTGTCAGGTGTATAGGTGCACTAGTTCGGCGAAGAGATAGTGAAATACAAGTGGTATGGATATAAGATAACGGTGCTAGAAAATACTTTGATGACGTGGAAGAGACTAAAGGCAAACTGAAATAAAGATGGAAGCAAGCAAACATGTAACAGATCTAGTTGCAAATGGTGTTTCAATGCTTAGAAACAAGGCCTAGGGATCATACTTTCACTAGTGAACACTCTCATATAAATATATTATCTTCATGATACTACTCTGAACTACTCTCCGGTTGGACACTCTAATCCATGGTAGGGCTATAACAGCACACCTCAAAGTAAGTCTTTCCCATCAAGATAACCCCAGACTATCACCTTGAGCACTAGATGGTTCCAACAAACACCACAATTTCATAGAAACACCCAACTCCAAATATAACTTATAACAAGTATTTGTAATCTCTAGCCTAAGTGCCACCATGGTGTGCACGCTGTCACTTTCACACACATGGGGAGAGCAGAGATCTATTAAAGCACTTGAGTAGCAAGGTAGATCTACTTGATTACAAAGCTCATGATCACAATATGATCATGCATAGAGAGAGATGAACACATAGCTACCGGTAGAACCCTTAGCCGCGAGAGATAACTACTCCCTCCTCATCATGGGAATCAACAATGGCGATGGAGATGGCGATGGAGATCGATGGAGATGGCTCTGAGGGCACTTCCCCGTCCCGGCAGGGTGCCGGAACAGAGACTTTCAGTCCCCCGAATCTCCCCTTCGGTGGCGGCGGCACTGCGGAACTTTTCGTGGCTAGAGGCTTGACGATTTAGGGTTTTTGCATCGGGAGGCATCTTATAGGTGAAGAGGCAGGGTCGGTGGGTGGCCAGGAGGCCCACACCACCTGGTGGCGCAGCTAGGGCTAGCCCGCGTCGCCATATGGTGTGCCCACCCTGGTGCCCTACTCCGTCTCTGCTTCGTGATTCCGTGTTGCTCCGAGAAAAATAGGCATATTGGCTTTTGTCCCGTCCAATTCCGAGAATATTGATTTTCTGCCTTTTTTGAAACTAAAAACAGAAGAAAACAGGCAACTGGCACTGTGGCATCTTGTTAATAGGTTAGTCCCGGAAAACATATAAAAATACCTCAAAGTGTTGACAAAGCAAAGCAAAGTAGATACTAAACAAGCATGGAACATCAAAAATTATAGATACGTTTGCAATGTATCAACATCCCCAAGCTTAACTCCTGCTCGTCCTCGAGTAGGTAAGTGATAAAAAGAAAGAATAATTTTTGAGGTGACATGCACCATCAGAAACTTGATCAAATTATTTGCAAAACATTGATAGCTGGGATCATAGTACTTCAACATAGCATGAAAGATAAAGTTCTAACAATAATACATAACAGCTATGTTGTAACAAGAAAAGGCACAAACAAAAGATTCATGAATAACAATGCTTTGCAAGACGTTTGTTTGTTTCACATAAAGAAAACATAGCGTAGTGGCATTCAGCTTGTCCCTCATAGACTAGCAAACATAAATGCATAGGACACCTTCAAAGTTTATAAGGGTGACTAGATACAAATAGTTTAAGAACAAGCAATATCAAAGTTATGAATCAATCAACAAGTTTTGGTACAATGCACATTAAACTAAGAATGACCACTATGCTCTCTTAATAGGTGCATAAAGATAGAAAATATAGACTCAACATAAAAGTGAAAGAAAGGCCCTTCATAGAAGGAAGCAGCGATTCAAGTCTCATAAAGAGCTTCCAAAAATTATGGTACTTATTAGCTTTCAGCTCTCATTGCCCCTATCATAAGCATCTTTAGGTGATTAAGGTTAAAGTGAACAAACTATGGAGTATATGCTTGACAAAGTATAAGTTGGCAATCTCATGTCCCTTGAATACGAGGGACGCTCCTCATGCTACTCAAGTTTAGTTACCAGTAAGTTCTTGTCATATTAAGTACATGTGTATCATAGAGAACCGCCAAGGGGGTACCCCTTGCCCGATGATACGGAAGAATCCCCATAATCAAAATGATAAGGCAAGCAGACAATGAGCATCTCAGCAATCTTCTTATTTACCATGGGAAAATGGTGCTTTTTTCTCTCTTTCCTCTTTTCTCATCTCTTTTTTTCTTTTTGTCAATCTCTATCTCTTTTTTATAAGAAGAATGCTTCATAGATTGCTCACTATGGTGATGCTGCAAGTTTCCACCATGATTAGGCATGGCTTAGGCTAGAGGCCTAGGCATTTCTCTAACACACATACATAACTCCGTGGACTTACAAGCTCCCCTTTCATTTCACACCGACGACATCCATAAACAAAAGAGCATGGTATCAACTGAGTACAATGTACAAGTGCAATGTTGAAAGTGTTCCGCATGACAGCATGGTTCTGCTAATCCCAATGTATAAGTTCAAGAATATACAACATAGATGACACAATGGTTCAAGTTTATTAGGGGCAATAAAAGTAAAGTGTGCCATCCAGTTCGTGAGAGCTTTAATCACTAATTTTCACATAACAAGTTTAATTCGGAAGGTAGATAAAAACATGAATATACTTGGAATAGCAAATGCTAATAGGTAGGTATGGTGGAATCTTTGGAATAACTTGGTTTTATTTGAGTTGGATGCATGAGTGTAACTCATACTTGGTAAGGAGGCTAGCAAAAGACTGGGAGCGACCAACTAAGAGAGCAATAATGGCCATAATCATGCAAAGCGACAAAACATCATTAATTAAAGCATAAAGTGATATTACAAGTCGAAAACTAAATGATCATAGAGGCTATGGTGACTTGGTGTAGTCTTAACATGGTGTGAGCATGTGCCAAGTCAACCCAAATAAAGCACTAAAGGAGAATACCACAATACTATGCTTTAAATATGCTAAAACAACGCATGATTCTTTCAAGGCACATTAAGCAATCTCAATGGTTTGTAACAAGTCATGCTAGAACAATAATCACTAAGCATAAAGCTAAAACAATATCAAGCATGACATGATAAAGTCTAAGTCACGGTCAAAAACAAGCTCCTTTTTACCACTTAAGCATGAACTTTCCTACTCTTTTCCAATCCAAATCAACTTATTTGAAAACTAATGCATGAATGAGGGGGTCCAACCAATTTATTTAAGCAAAGTAAGAAAATGAAAACTAAAAACGAAAATGAAGACGCTCCAAGAACAACACAACAGTGCATGAAACAATAAAAACGATGTGTCTAGAAAGACCTGAGATTTTTATTGATGAAGAAGGGGATGCCTTGGGCATCCCCAAGCTTTGACGCTTGTACCTCTTGAATATTTCTTTGGGTGACACGGGGTGGCATCCCCACGCTTGAGATTTAGTCCATTCTTCATCTCATTACATCATTCTCTCCATACGCCTGAAATTTTTCCTTCATACAAAACTTCACACAATCTTTATTAGCAACATTAGTGCACTCAAGATAATAAGTCTTTGGGTTCAGTTTCAACACCAATAAAACTTCCATTAAAACACAAACTACTGTAGCACTTCCCTAAAAAATCTCAATTCCCCAAAAGAACTAAAAAAGGAACCAACAAGAAGCAAATGCAAATAATGGCAGAAATATGTCAAAACAGACCAGAAGGTAAAAACCAATTTTTTTGAAGACCTTCTGTTTATCAAATCAAAAAGTGTTGAACTAACAAAAGTTAGATAACAACCTGGGGAAGAAGCAGAAAAATTCACGCATCAAAACGATCTACAAAGATTTTACACGAATTTTTACGGTGAAGAACAGAAACCTGTTTCGGGACAACAACTTTCCCAATAATTACTTCTCTCTCATTAGAGGTTATTCTTGGCACAAAAAGCAAATAAAAAGGATAAGGAGCAGTTATTACAGAGGTAATAACTTCTAAGACTCATCTAAAACTTTTGGGTTATCTCTCAATAAGTACTTTTCTTAACGCCTTTAAGTTAGGCTTGATAGCTTGAGAAGATGCTCACATAAGAAATATGAATTGAAGTAAAAGAGAGCATCAAGAAGCAAATTCAAAACACATTTAAGTCTAACCCACTTACTATGCATAGGAATCTTGTAAAGAAACAAGTCATGAAAGCACAAAGCAACAAGCATAGTAAAGCAAAACAAGTGCAACTTCAAGACTTTCAACATAAAGAGGGGAAACTTAATATTGTTGAGATACATAAAACCATGTTTCCCTCTCTCATAATAACTTTTAGTAGCATCATGAATAAAATTAACAATATAACTATCACATAAAACATTCTTATCATGAGCCACATGCATAAAAGAATTAATACTCCCCACATAAACATATTTATTCTTATTAATTGTAGTGGGAGAAAATTCAACAAAATAGCTATCTTCCAAAGTGTGTTCGTTTGTAAACATATCATCATTGGAAGGAACATGGATAACACTAATAGTACAACAATTATTAATATCATCATTTTCAGAATTGGTACCAAAGAGATTTTCAATATCAAAAGAAGTGTGCTTTTCCCAATCATGATCACTACTATAGGTAACAGGCATAGGAACATCATCGAGTTCTGACTCATCAGAAACTATAATATGAGCAACATGCTTAGGGGAAAATACCGTTTCCTCCCTCCTTTTACTCCTCCTTTTCTTCTTTATCTTCTTCTCTTTAGGAGGGAGAGGTTTGAAAGGAAGCTTCTCCATATACCCTGGTTTATCATTAGAGACAATAGAAGAAACTTTGGAGGATTCCTTCTTTTCATTAATAAGACAAAAACACATATTAGTCTTATCATATTTTGGTAAAATCTCATCTTCTATAATATTTTGTATGTAAGTATTTGTGTGGCAAGTATCAACACAATAAAGATGATAACCATGCAGGACACTATTCATATCAAAAGCACCCATATCTACCAAAGAGGTTTTTCTTGATAACTCTTCACACCCCAAAAATAATGTAGGTTCATCATGTTGATTAGGAGTGATCATGTCATCACAATAAAAACTTGGTAAGTTCATCATGTTGATTAGGAGTGACCATAGTGAGCAAGCACCCATCATTGGATTAGAAGGGCTACTACTATGGCCTGAGCATTGAAAATTGAAATGACCCACTTCGAAGCAAAGTTCACAAATAAAAGGATAAAGGGCACAAACTTTTTTACCAAGATCATTTAAAGCCCTATACCACATTCAATTTTTTTCATTCCTGTGGGTGATACAATATTCTTCTTAAATTTGATTATTCTCACAAGGTCTATGTATTCCACAAAAATTAACATGCTTACAAGAAATAGTACTTTCAGAGGTTTGAGCATGTTTATTGCTATCATTAATACCAATTTCATTTTCCATGCAAGTGTCTTTAAAAGGCTCATGATACATGTCCCATTTTTCTTTAGGCGCATTAATATGAGAAGCAAAGGCTCTAAAACAATCAACAAGAATTTGAGGATTAAGACCATATTTAGCACTAAGCTCTTGAAAATCAGCAGTTTTAGCGAAAGACTTAATGCAGTCATACTCATAGTTTATACCTGGTTCTTTACCTTTGTCGTTATCCCAATCTTCGGTATTGCTTTGAATTGTTTCAATAAGATACCACTTAGCTTTGACCTCCTTACTTGTGAAGGATCCCTTTGAACATGTATCTAGATAGTCCTTGTAATGTCCTGAAAGCCTTGCATAAAAATTATTAATAACAATATTACTGGGGAGCTCATGAATGGGACATTTGAGCATTAGTGACTTCAGTCTCCCCCATGCTTGGGCAATACTTTATCCATCATGCGGATGAAAATTATAAATGTAATTCATATCTTTATGAATTTCATGAGGAGGATAAAATTTAGAGTAAAAGAGAGATTCAAGTTCCTTCCACTCCAAATGATGAGGATCATCTAGTAGCTCATACCACTCCCTTGCTTTGCCCTTAAGTGAAAAAGGGAATAGCTTCCTCTTAACTTGGTTCATTGAAATACCTGCACACTTGAACAACTCGCATAATTCGTGTATAAAGAGTAAATGATCACTAGGATGGACAGTTCCATCTCCCAAATAACAGTTGTTCATAACACGTTCAACAATTTTTATAGGTATTTTAAAAGAGATGCTTTCCGTATGTGGATTTAAAATATCACAAGTATCATTACAATTACCACATATGGGAGATAAAGTATCATCAGAGCAAATTTTCTTCTTTAAAGCTGGGGAACTAAAAAGATCATTTTCATAAAAACTAACTTCCCCAAGCTTAGACGTTTCCATAGCATTACTAACAAAGGTGTTCAAAAGATTCATACTAATAACATTGCTATTAGCATGCAAAGAAAGTTCCATGGGTTTTTTAATTTTCTTTTCAGACAATTCATGTTCTACATTAGGAAAAATACTAAAAAGATCTCTAATTTTGTTGTTTTTTCCATTAAGCCTAACTAGTGAAAACAAGAAACAAAAAGACAAAATTGCAGAATCTAAAGGAAATAACTTCGAGCACTCACACCGGAGGATGTGAGTACATTTTACCTTACCTTCCCAGCAATGGCGCCAGAAAATAGCTTGATGTCTACGCACTTCTATTCTTGTAGACAGTTGTTGGGCCACCAAGTGCAGAGGTTTGTAGAACAGCAGCAAGTTTTCCCTTAAGTGGATCACCCAAGTTTATCGAACTCAGGGAGAAAGTGGTCAAATGTATCCCCTCTCAAGCAACCCTGCAATCAAGATACAATAAGTCTCTTGTGTCCCCAACACACCCAATACACTTGTCAGGTGTATAGGTGCACTAGTTCAGCGAAGAGATAGTGAAATATAAGTGGTATGGATATAAGATAACGGTGCTAGAAAATACTTTGATGGCGTGGAAGAGACTAAAGGCAAACTGAAATAAAGATGGAAGCAAGCAAACATGTAACAGATCTAGTTGCAAACGGTGTTTCAATGCTTAGAAACAAGGCCTAGGGATCATACTTTCACTAGTGAACACTCTCATATAAATATATTGTCTTCATGATACTACTCTGAACTACTCTCTGGTTTGACACTCTAATCCATGGTAGGGCTATAACATCACACTGAAAGTAAGCCTTTCCCATCTAGATAACCCCACACTGTCACCTTGAGCACTAGATGGTTCCAACAAACACCACAATTTCACAGAAACATCCAACTCCAAATATAACTCATAACAAGTATTTGTAATCTCTAGCCTAAGTGCCACCATGGTGTGCACGCTGTCACTTTCACACACATGGGGAGAGCAGAGATCTATTAAAGCACTTGAGTAGCAAAGTAGATCTACTTGATTACAAAGCTCATGATCACAACATGATCATGCATAGAGAGAGAGATGAACACATAGCTACCGGTAGAACCCTTAGCCTCGAGAGAGAACTACTCCCTCCTCATCATGGGAATCAGCAATGGCGATGGAGATGGCGATGGAGATCGATGGAGATGGCTCTGGGAGCACTTCCCCGTCCCGGCAGGGTGCCAGAACAAAGACTTTCTGTCCCCTGAATCTCCCCTTCGGTGGCGGCGGCGCTGCGGAACTTTTCGTGGCTGGAGGCTTGACGATTTAGGGTTTTTGTATCGGGAGGCATCTTATAGGCGAAGAGGCAAGGTCGGTGGGCGGCCAAGGGGCCCACACCATCTGGTAGCGCGGCCAAGGCTAGCCCGCGCCACCATATGGTGTGCCCACCCTAGTTCCCTACTTCGTCTCTGCTCATGTTTTCGTGTTGCTCCGGGAAAAATAGGCATATTGGCTTTTGTCTCGTCCAATTTCGAAAATATTAATTTTCTGCCTTTTCTGGAACCAAAAATAGAAAAAGACAGGCAACTGGCATTGTGACATCTTGTTAATAGGTTAGTCCCAGAAAACATATAAAAATACCTCAAAGTGTTGACAAAGCAAAGCAAAGTAGATACTAAATAAGCATGGAACATCAAAAATTATAGATACGTTTGCAACGTATCAATAAGTTTGACCAAGTTTGTATGAAAAAATATGAATATCTACAATATCAAATGGACATTTTGAGAAAATATACTTTCTAGTGAATCTATTGATATTGATTTGGTATCGTGAATGCTTAAATTTTTATGTATAAATTTGGTCAAACTTAAAATATGTTAACTTTTGACTAAAGCTTAGGCGCCTTAAATTTTGGGACAGATGGAGTACCTGCTAAGGATCCAGGATAAGGACCATAAGGCCCATAAGGAGTTGAAGGTTCTGGAAGCACCCGAAGACCAAGTACCGGACATGGTGATTGATGGCTATGAAAATAGCCATCTTAATTCGCATTTAAATCTTATTTTAAGTAAATAAATTGATTAAATAAATCTACCATTGCTACTAATGAGTAATTATTGCAAATATGTGCAAATCCAACTCTTGATTTGTGATGTGCAGAAAATCATGCATTTATGATGAGATCAGGAGCAATTACAGAAGAATATGTTGTTACAAACATAACCAAGTCAACCAGGGCGAAAAGGCGTTTCCAAGAGGTGTAATGAGCATGACACTACTAGAAAAAGGCATATTCGTGGCGCACCTATTTTGCCTATACGTGGCGCACTACATGTGCGCCACTATCCTCATGTCACTACTAAGTCTTAGCCGTGGCGCACTACGTGGTGCATCACGGATAAAAACGTTAGCCAGGTAGATGTTCCGGCGCACCACGGGTATTTTTTTTGAAAAATCATTTTTTTTGCAGAAAACACCCTAGTTTTGGAAAACAAAAGCAATCGAGTTCATGGCTGCCAGAGCTCCGGCGTGCAATCTGTGGCCATGGCCACGACCACAACCTACCACCGCAGGAAGGTGAGAGAGGATGTGTCCACGCTGGTCCTTGTCGGTGTCGAGTGGAGATCGAAGGTGGAGCTCGGAAGGAGCATGTGGAGGTCGTAGGTGGAGGTCCTCATCGGCATCGAGTGGAGGTCAGAGGAGTGCGTGGAGTCGGAGGCAGAGGTCCTCGTCGACATAGAGTGGAGGTTGGAGGAGCACGTGGAGTTGGAGGTGGAGGTCGGAGGAGAAGGAGGAGCTCGAGAAGGGAAGGAGGAGGAGAAGGGAAGAAGGAGGAGGGGGATAGGAGAAGGGGAGAAGGAGGAGGAGAAGAAGAAGGGGAGAAGGAGGAGGAGAATAATAAGGGGATGAGGAGGATAGGAGAAGGATGAGGGGAGGAGGAGACAAAGGTAAGTAGGAATGGCTAGGTGGCCTGCGGGATTCAAATTTCGAATCCCGCCCTCACTTAGCTATGACGCACCTTGTGGCCTTAATTTTTTGCATGAAAAATTCTTATTTTTAAAATAACTTTTTATTCTTTTCGAATTTTGAGATTCTAAAAAATTGGTAAACGGTCGCCGACCGTTTCCATCCGATAGAAAATTATGTGCTTGTCGTTTTGATATATTATAGTTTTTTCAACATCGTATGCAAAAGTTATGGCGGTTTTACTGTGCCATGACATTTTTTGCAAAAAAAGGTCAAAATTCATGTTTGATAGTTTTCCTTGAAACTACATCACATATAACCTACCTATATCTGAAATAATTTTATTTTTTGAAGTGTTTATCATTTTCTGTTATTCTTTGCAAACCTAAAAAGGCGATTTACCAGGGGGTGTGGAGCTAAAAATGGGAAACGCACTTAGTTGTGGCGCATGGCATAGAGGTGCCCCACAGGTAACCCACATAGTCATGGCGCATGGCATAGAGGTGTGCCACTAGCAAGTGGGGTGCGGCCGTAGGCACCCTGGCCCACAGATAGTGGTCGTGCACCATCACCATATGCACCACGGGTAAGTGACCTACCCGTAGGGCACTTCCTCTAGGTGCGCCACAGCTATTTGCATGCCCGTGGGGCACCACATAGCATGTGCACCATGGCTATATAGATTACCTATAACTGTTTTCCTAGTAGTGTTGTACAGGCGAGGCCCGCCCATACCGTCCGCCCGTACTACACGCTGGCACCTTCCTTAGGTTAAACCAAGCTACTTATGTGAAAGAAGCGAGATCATTCGAGGAGAGACACACCCTCCAGCTTGCACAGAACCCATTCACCATTCAGATCTTATCCATCACACACCAAAGGAGATCCACACCACCATAGTTCATCACCTCCATCTCCTACCTCCTTCATAGCCATAGCCATTATCTTTTGATAGAGATCTTCTTAGGAATTAGCAACCATTGTAAGAATATCTGATTTCAACCTAAGTGCTTTACCAATGATTTATATTGTTGATCTTATTATTATGAGTGAGTAGTCCTCACGTGTTGTGTGTTGGGGTGAAGCCTCGCAATGTCTATGTGCATCTAATTCTATGAGAATATTGTGTAGTGATTAAATAGAAGCTTCATTATCTTGTATCTTTGTCTCTACCTTGATCTGAGGAATTGTAGGTACCCAATACCCCGCGAATTGAATAAGGTGTGAGGTGAGATGATTGGATAACAACGTATGACACGCGAAACCCTAGTGACAGCAAGGGAGAGTATGATATTCACATAGTGACCCGCTTGGGATCAACAGTAACATCACTGATCTTAAGGCTTTGGTCTATTTTACTTAATAATCGTTGTAACCCGTGGTTTATGGTATGACGGTTGTACCAAGAGACTATTGTCACTTTTGGTTTTAGGGGCTCTAGTAGATGAGGATGTACTACCCATAATCCATATCACTATTAGATTATTTTACACATGTATGTGCTTAATCTTATATTTATCCCATTTGTATGCATAGTTGCAGGTGAATCTTCAACCCTGGCCTATCTCCATCATTAAAAACAACCAAAAGATAAAAACTAAACTAGAAAGATCAAGTAAACTAAAAACAAAATTAATCAGCAAGTCTTGTAGAAGTTCCTCAATTCCTTTTAGCAAGTGTTTCCCAAGGTTCGATAAACCTAGGACTTTTCTAGGGAAAAAAGCTACTATACTGCATCCACAATCTGGATCAAAGGTATGAGGCCTTTTTCTAGCGTCGTTGCCGAGGAAGCAATTTTGCTACCCTGGTGAGGTTATTAGATACCTTGTTTATTCTATTTGTTTTAGTTTTAGTTTTAATTGTTATTATTAGTTTAATTTTTGTTATCTATTTGAAAACCCAAAACATTAGTTACCTATTTAATTGTTTCTCTAAGTCTTAAAATACCCAAAAAAAGACAATTACTATGGCACAAAATAAGCTTGGGGAGTATGCTACTCCCAATGATGATTTTATTCATGCACCTATTACTCAGCCCGCTATTACAGCGAAGAATTACGAGATTAAGCCTAAACTTTTGAGTTTGGTTTAATAGAACCAATTTGGAGGCTCAGCTGCTGAAGGTTGATACATTGCAAACGTATCTATAATTTTTGATGTTCCATGCTTGTTTTATATCTACTTTCTTATGTTTTGTCCATACTTTGGAGTATTTTTATACACTTTCTGGGACTAACCTATTAACAAGATGCCACAGTGCCAGTTGCCTGATTTCTGCTATTTTTGGTTCCAGAAAAGTGAGAAAATGAATATTCTCGGAATTGGACGGGATAAAATCCAAAGTCGATATTTTACTAGAAGACTCACGGAGCCAGAAGATGAGACGAATAGGGGCCAGGAGCTGGCCACACCATAGGGTGGCGCGGGTCTCCCTGGTCGCGCCACCAGGTGGTGTGGGCCCCTGATACATTGCAAATGTATCTATAATTTTTGATGTTCCATGCTTGGTTTTATCTACTTTCTTATGTTTTGTCCACACTTGGGAGTACTTTTCATATGATTTCTTGGAGTAACCTATTAACAAGAGCCACGGTGCCAACTGCCTGTTTTCTGCTGTTTTTGGTTCCAGGAAGTTAGAAAATGAATATTCTCGGAATTGGATGGGACAAAAGCCAAAGTTCCTATTTTACCGGAAGACTCACGGAGCCAGACTATGAGATGGAGGAGGGTCAGGGCCTGGCCACACCCCCCAGGCGCGGGTACCCCCAGGCCGCGCCAGGGCATGGTGTGGGCCCCCTGGCTGGCCACCGACCTTTCCTCCTTCGCCTATAAGAGCCTCCCGATGCAAAAACCCTAAATAGTCAATCAGAAATCCATGAAAAGTTCCACAGCGCCGCCGCCACCGAAGGGGAGATTCGGGAGACAGAAAGTCTCTGTTCTAGCACCCTGCCGGGACGGGGAAGTGCCCCCGGAGCCATCTCCATCGATCTCCACCGCCATCTCCATCACCATTGCTGATTCTCATGATGAGGATGGAGTAGTTCTCTCTCGAGGCTAAGGGTTCTACCGGTAGCTATGTGTTCATCTCTCTCTCTATGTATGATCATATTGTGATCATGAGCTTTGTAATCAAGTAGATCTACCTTTCTACTCAAGTGCTTTATTAGATCTCTGCTCTCCCCATGTGTGTGAAAGTGATAGCGTGCACACCATGGTGGCACTTAGGCTAGAGATTACAAATACTTGTTATGAGTTATATTTGGAGTTGGATGTCTTTATGAAATTGTGGTGTTTGTTGGAACCATCTAGTGCTCAAGGTGACAATGTGGGGTTTTCTAGATGGGAAAGGCTTACTTTGAGGTGTGCTGTTATAGCCCTACCATGGATTAGAGTGTCCAACCGGAGAGTAGTTAAGAGTAGTATCATGAAGATAATATATTTATGAGAGAGTGTTCACTAGTGAAAGTATGATCCCTAGGCCTTGTTTCTAAGCATTGATACACCGTTTGTAATTAGATCTGTTACATGTTTGCTTGCTTCCATCTTTATTTCAGTTTGCCTTTAGTCTTTTCCCACGTCAACCACACGCCAGCAAGCTATTTTCTAGCACCGTTGTCTTATATCCATACCACTTGTATTTTACTATCTCTTCGCCAAACTAGTGCACCTATACACCTGACAAGTGTATTGGGTGTGTTGGGGACACAAGAGACTTCTTGTATCTTGATTGCAGGGTTGCTTGAGAGGGGATACCTTTGACCACTTCCTCCCTGAGTTCGATAAACCTTGGGTGATCCACTTAAGGGAAAACTTGCTGCTGTTCTACAAACCTCTGCACTTGGAGGCCCAACAACTGTCTACAAGAATAGAAGTGCGTAGACATCAGCCCTTGGTCCACCCTTTGACATCGCTCTTTCGCCTATAAGAAGCCTCCGATGCAGAAACCTTAAAGAATCTAGCCTCCAGCAACGAAAAGTTCCGTAGCGCCGCCGCCACCAAAGAGGAGATTCAGGGGACCGAAAGTCTCTGTTCTAGCACCCTGCCGGGACGGGGAAATGCCCCCGAAGCCATCTCCATTGATCTCCACCACCATCTCCATCGTCGTTGTTGATTTCCATGATGATGAGGGAGTAGTTCTCTCTCGAGGCTAAGGGCTCTACAAGTAGCTATGTGTTCATCTCTCTCTCTATGCGTGATCTTATTGAGATCATGAGCTTTGTAATATAGATCTATTCTGCTACTCAAGCGCTTTAATTAATCTCTTCTATCCCCACGTGTGTGAAGTTGACAGTGTGCATACCGTGTGGCACTTAGGCTAGAGATTACAAATACTTGTTATGAGTTATATTTTGAGTTGGTTGTCTCTATAAAATTGTGGTGTTTGTTGAAACCATCTAGCGCTCAAGGTGACAGTGTGGGGTTATCTAGATGGGGAAGGCACGGTACACGGGCGGAGCTCAGTTGGCCCAACCGGGTGCACGGGACATAGGGTCCAAAAGAAAATCCTCTATATAGCAGCTAGTTTTCACCGTGTGTGCACCCTTGAGCCCAAGACGCGTGCACCCTGCTGGCCTGTAGCCCATGAACGTGAAGCCAAAACGAGCAAACTACAGCACGAGACTAGAAAACTCTAGGAGTCGCGACTCGCGAGTGAACAGGCAGCCAAAGCGGCAATGGTGACGTATATTCCTATCGCACCCCTCATCCCCGTCCTGAACTCGACCGTCCCAACATAGAGACTCCTGGCGAGGCGGAATCGGACGCCTTGACGCACGTCTCGTCGCCTCCGCAGCTTGCCGGCGACGTTGCAGCACGCTGGAAGTTGATCCCCATCTCTTCTGTCCGCAAGTTTGTCCTATCCTCCTCCAATTGGCCAATCCCTAACTCCAATTTCAAAGCGGCCAAGTATGATGAAGTAATAAGTCCCCAACAGCAGCAAGGGCAAAGCAAATAACAGGATGTATTCTTAGCAATTTAGATTTACTTGTGTAAATCTACCAGTGTGTTAGTTTTTTCAGATCGTGTCACAAATCACAAATTCTGATTTAGTTAGGTCTATGGATTTTCTTGAAGGCAATCTCTAATGTATCACTATTTATAAAATTGCAGAGAAGAGATAATAGACAAGTTTATCATGGACCGCTTTGTAGTGAATAGGAAAGGTCCAGACCCAACAGATATGAACTGGGAAGAGGAGATTCAGTTCGATCCTGGCAAAAGAAAGAGCATAGAGTAGTACCGTCCTAATCAAAAGGATTTGATAAGAAGAAAATATTTGGATAAGTGGCCTTGCCAACCTCGCACTTGTGATTTTCCACTTAGACTGATTGCAGACAAGAATACAAGGTTTAATTCGGCATGGTTTGACCAATATGGGAGTTGGATTGAGTATAGAGAATCCAAAGATAGAGCATATTGCCTTTGTTGCTTCTTGTTTAGGGGACGCAATAGTAAAGGGGCTGGTTATGATGCATTTGTCGCTAAAGGTTGGAATAGTTGGAACAAATCTGGTGGACTAAAGGATCATGTTGGTGGTGTTGGCAGTGTTCACAACCAGGCAATGAAAGATTGTGAGGCTCTATTAAAACAAGAGCTACACATTGATGTAGCTATGCAAAGATCGAGTGATGCAGCCAAGATTGCTAATTATACTCGTGTAAATGGCTTAGTTAATGTTACTAGATTATTTTTGAAACAAGGCTTGGCATTTCGTGGTCATGACAAGTCGAAGACTTCTTTAAACAAAGGTAATTTCTTAGAGACTCATGATTTTTTAGCAGAGCATGATCTAGAATTACGCAAGGCCGTGACTATTGATGGTGCAAGCAAATCTAGTATGCTTTGTCCTGATGTACAGAAAGATATTGCTAGTTGTTTTGCAAAGGAAATATTGCAGTCTATTCTTCAAGAAATTGGACATGGTGTGTTTTGCTTGCTTGCTGATGAGTCTAGAGTTGTCTCATGTAAAGAACAAATGGAAGTGGTGTTGCGCTATGTTGACAGTTCTGGAATAGTGAAAGAAAGTCTTGTTGGTCTTATTCATGTCAAAGAAACAACTTCTTCCCATCTCAAGGCTTCCATTGATTCTCTGTTTACAACATATAAGCTAAGCTACAAACAAGTTAGAGGTCAAGGTTATGACGGTGCTAGTAACATGCGAGGTGAATTTAATGGCTTGAAATCATTGATTTTGAGAGAGAGTAGCAAGTTTTGCTCACCAACTTCAGCTAGTTGTTGTGGCTGTAGTAAGGAACCACTGAGGTGTTAGTAATTTTTTTGGAATGATTTCGAGCTTATTGAATGTGGTGGGTGGATCCGCTAAGCGGAGGGACATGATTCGTGATATTAATCTCGAAGAAGTGAGTAAGGCCTTAGGTTGTGGGCAACTTGAAACCGGAAAAGGACTAAACCAAGAGCAATGCCTTCAAAGGTCAGGGGACACTCGTTGGAGCTCTCATTATAAAACTCTTAAAAGCTTGGTTGACTTGTTCCCAACAGTTGTCAAAGTGTTAAAATTTGTTGAAGAGGACGACAATGATAGAACAAACATAGATCAAGCATTGGGTCTTTTAGTGTACTTTCAGTCATTCGATTTTGTGTTCTATTTACAGCTCATGGTGACTATCTTGATAGTAACAAAAATCTTGTCACAAGCACTTCAACGTAAGGATCAAGATATAGTGAATGCTATGAAGTGTGTGAAATCAACTAGAAGCCATTTGATTGAGCTTAGAGGACACGGATGGCAACCTCTCCTTCATGAAGTGTTTACCTTTTGTGATAAACATGATATTGACAGGTTGGAATTGAAAGAAGCCTATATTAACCCAAAGAACAAAAGGAAAAGAACTGGAATTACCAACAAGCACCATTTTCAAGTGGATTGTTTCAATGATGTTATTGATTGGCTAGTTCAAGAGCTTGATGGTCACTTCAACGAGACAACATCTGACTTGCTTGTATGGTCCACATGTTTTAGTCCAAGAGACTCATTCCATGATTTTAATTCAGAGAATTTGATGAGTTTGGCCAAATGATGTCTACGCACTTCTATTCTTGTAGACAGTTGTTAGGCCTCCAAGTGCAGAGGTTTGTTGAACAGCAGCAAGTTTTCCCTTAAGTGGATCACCCAAGGTTTATCAAACTCAGGGAGGAAGTGGTCAAATGTATCCCCTCTCAAGCAACCCTGCAATCAAGATACAAGAAGTCTCTTGTGTCCCCAACACACCCAATACACTTGTCAGGTGTATAGGTGCACTAGTTCGGCGAAGAGATAGTGAAATACAAGTGGTATGGATAATTATAAGTGGTAATGGTGCTAGAAAATAGCTTGATGGCATGGAAGAGACTAAAGACAATCTGAAATAAAGATGGAAGCAAGCAAACATGTAACAGATCTAGTTGCGAACGGTGTTTTAATGTTTAGAAACAAGGCCTAGGGATCATACTTTCACTAGTGAACACTCTCATATAAATATATTCTTCTTTATGATACTACGCTGAACTACTCTCCGATTGAACACTGTGGGCCAGCCTTGTCGGTGACAAACGGCCATAAATCCTGTCCTATCCCACCCTTTTGACCCCCCCGACCCCCTGGCGGCCGCGACCACCCCTACCTCGCTGTCAGGAACCCGTCTCCGGTAGCACTCCCCACCGCCAAATAAACCCCTCCACAGCTCCAAACACCCACGCCGCCTCTTCCTCCGTCGTCCTTACGTCCAACCGCTAGTCGGCGAACCTCTGCTCCCACCCGACTTCCTCCTCGCACACAAGGTGCTCAACTATTTGCCAAGGCGATGGACTCGGGGGACGAGGAGGTCGTGGCTGCTTTGATGGATGAGGACGTCACTATGATCAATGCAGCGGAGGCCAGGGACGATGAACACCTGTATATCCTCATCGCCCTCATGTCTATAACCATCGAGGAGGACAAGCTGGTCCATTGCGGCTCGGCGCTTGGACGCCGCAAGAGCAAGCCGAGGCAGAGGATGGAAGGGTACTGCATGTTGTTGAAGGAAATATGCCCTGAGAGGCAGTAATAAAGTTGTTATTCTATATTCCTTATACACGATAGATGTTTATTTTACATGCTAGAAATGTATTGATTCGGAAACATCAATACATGTGTGTTTAATAAACAAAAAGGGTTCCTAGTCATGCCTCTCTTATCGACTAGCTTGTTGATTAACAGGATGATCAAGGTTTCCTGATCATGGACATTAGATGTTGTTAATAACAAGGTCACACCATTGGTGGAAATTGTTTCGGATGAAATTGCAGAAGTTGGTTCTGCATGTGATATTGAAATATTGCAAGGGGCTATATGTGAATGTTTGTTAATTAAAGTAATTAACAAAATTCTGAATAAATTTAATAAAAAGAGTTTTATTAAATGAGAGAGCATTAAATTTGGAGAAATTTAATGCATTTAAAGTGGAGACTTTAAAAGGGAATGTGAAGAGGCATTTTAATGTGGAGGGGTTACCACCACATGAATGGGGGAGGTGAGGGGTCACCCTCCCCCCATGCGCCGGCCATGGAGAGAGGGGGCACCCCCCCTCCTCCTATAAAAGGCCACCCATTCCCTCCTTCATCCTCACACCTCCTTGTGAAGGATCTCTCTCCCCCTCTAGAATTATTCCCCCATGGTCTCGGATTAGCGAGATACATGTTCCCGGTGGCATTTCGTTTGGAAGGAGTTGCTGCTTCCGCTGGATCCCTGGAGCGAGGAGGTGGAGGTTGTCGGTGGCTTGAACGTGTGTGCGAGCGCGGATGCGCTGCTGAGTTGCGGCGCTCGGACTTCCTCATGATCTTCAGATCGGCAAGTGTACGACTACATCAACCACGAGTTCCTACTCGTTAACAAAGCTCGTTGTCTACGAGGGTAAGTTCTCGTTGGATGTATGTCCACCCGTTGCTTTGTACCTAGTAGATAAATCTTGGCGTGTAGTTCACAATCAGGAATTTTTTGTTTTCTATGCTGCGGACCCAATAGTGGTATCAGAGCCTGATCTATGCGTAGGTGCTTAGCACGGGTAGTACACATATGGTTGATATGTGGGCGATGATGATCATGTTATTGCATCTTCTATGTATTTTGGATATTGGTGGCATAGTGGGATGAAGCGGCCCGGACCAACCTTACATGTTATCGTACATGAGACCGGTTCCACGACTGACATGCAACTTGTTTTGCATAAGTGGCTGGCGGGTGTCTATCTCTCCTACTATAGTCAATATCTGATTTATAACGAGTTGCTAATAACTTAGTTATCCTCGTTGTGGTTCATGTTCGTAGGTGAGAACGGTTCTATCTCCGAAAGCCCTAAGCCACGTAAAACATGCAATTGATAAATTAGAGGCGTCTAGTTTAGATCGTTGCTGGGCTAGTGTATTGATATAGTATTGTTGTAAGTAGATGTATGGTAGATACTCTTACAACACAGTCAGCGTGTAAGTTCCATAGACCTTGGCCTTACACATAATGGAATGATAGAGATCATACCACGATGCAAGTGATAGAGATCAAATGCATGGACCATATCATCTCACTTTACACATTAGATGTTAGCATCTTATCGCTAGTTTGGCGTTTGGTAGCATTATAAGATGATCCCTCATTTAGATATCAAGATAAAAATGTGTTCTTCCTTGAGTATGCACCGTTCTATGGATCGTGTTTCGAGACATCACGTGATGATCAGGTGTACTCGAATCTACGCTTTCATAGGAAGGGGTGTAAGACAGTTTTACACACGCGAATACTAAGGTTCTTACTTGGCGAGCCTAGCATGTACAGACATGGCCTCGGAACACGGACCGAAAGGTTAAGCATGAGTCATATGGTTGATATGATGCCCATATAGATGCTCGCCTTTGAAGCTATATCAACTCACGTGATGATCGGACTTGATATAGTGGATTTGGTTCATGTAATCACCAAAAGGACATGAGGGAAGTCGTTTTTGAGTGGGAGTTCATTAGTAATTTGGATTAGTTGAACTCAGTCTATCATAAACTTAGTCTAAATAAACTTTTCAAATTTTGTTGTAGATGGCACCACCTGCTTTTAATTTCAATGTGTTCATGGAGAAAGAAAAACTTGCTGCGAATGGTAGCAACTTCACCAACTGGGCTATGAATTTGAGGATTCTCCTCACTGCTGCACAAAAGCAATATGTGCTAGATGCGCCGCTAGGCCCCCCACCAGCTCCTGATGCCCCTGACGAGGAAAAGAATGTCTACGTGACTCGTTAGGAGGACCACAACTTAGTTCATTGCGACATACTGTATGGGCTAGAGCCAGAACTTCGAAAGCGTTTCGAAAATGGCAATGCCTTTGATACCATGGGAGAATTGAAAATGATTTTCGATACCCATGCTCAGAGAGAGTTATAATGCTACAAAAGTTCTTTAGCTGCATGATGGAGGAAAACAGCTGCTTTAGTGAGCACTTACTAATAATGTCTGGGTACACCGATAAGCTTGTGTCCTTGGGAATAACGATTCCCATTGACTTAGGCATACATCGTGTTCTCCAATCTCTGCCACCTAGCTACAAGAGCTTCATGATGAACTATAATATGCTGGGCATGAAGAAGTCTCTTCCCGAGCTTCTGTCAATGCTTAAGACTGCAGAAGTGGAGATTAGGAAAGAACATCAAGTGTTGATGATCAATAGGACCATCGGTTTCAAGAAGGACAATAAAGGCAACCACAAGGGAAAGAAGGGTGGCAAGTCTGTTGCCACGCCTGAAAAGAAACCCCGGGCTGGCCCTAAGTCTGACACCGAGTGCTACTATTGCAAGGGGATCGCCATTGAAGAATCGCCTAAGTATTTGGCGGACAAGAAGTCCAGCAAGGCAAACAAAGGTATATGTGATATACATGTTATTGATGTGTACTTGACTAGTACTCGCAGTAGCACCTGGGTATTTGATACCGGATCGGTTGCTAATATATGTAACTCGGTTCAGGGGCTACGGAACAAGCGACAACTAGCAAGGGATGAGGTCAAGATGCAGGTCGGCAATGGATCAAGAGTTGATGTGATCGCCGTCGGGACGCTACCTCTCCATTTGCCATCGAGATTAGTTATAAACCTAAATAATTGTTATTTGGTGCCTGCACTGAGCATGAACATTGTATCTGGATCGTGTTTGATGCAAAGTGGTCATTCCTTTAAATCTGAAAACAATGGTTGTTCGATTTATAAGAATGATATCTTTTATGGTCATGCACCTATGTTGAATGGTTTATTTCTATTGGATCTCGATAGTAATATTACGCACATCCATAATGTTAATGCTAAAAAGATTAAACTTGATGATGATATGTCCACATACATGTGGCACCGCCGTCTAGGTCATATTGGCGTTAAATGCATGAAGAAACTCCATTCTGATGGACTTTTGGAATCACTTGATTTTGAATCATTTGATACATGTGAGCCATGCCTGATGGGCAAGATGACTAGAACGCCGTTTTCTGGTTCAATGGAATGGGCGACATATCTATTGGAAATCATACATACTGATGTGTGTGGACCAATGAGTGTGTCGGCGCGAGGTGGACAACGTTATTTTGTTACTTTCACGGATGATTTGAGTAGATACGGGTATATCTATTTGATGAAACACAAGTCTGAAACTTTAGAATGGTTCAAGGAATTTCAGAATGAAGTGGAAAATCATCGTAATAGAAAGATCAAATTTCTACGGTCTGACCGTGGAGGAGAGTATCTAAGTTACGAGTTTAGCACACACATGAAAGAGTGTGGAATAGTTTCACAACTCACGCTTTAGGAACACCACAACGTAATGGTGTGTCGAACGTAATCGTACCTTATTGGATATGGTTCGATCTATGATGTCTCTGATCGACTTACCTCCGCCATTTTGGGGTTATGCACTGAAACAACTGGATTCACTTTAAATCGGCACCATCTAAACTGCTGAAATGACACCGTATGAATTATGGTTTGGAAACAAACCTAAGCTGTCATTTCTTAAGGTTTGGGGATGCGATGTTTATGTGAAGAAACTTCAACCGGATAAACTCAAACCCAAAGCGGAAAAATGCATCTTCGTAGGATACCCTAAGGAAACAATTGGGTAACCTTCTATCACAGATCCGAGGGCAAGGTTTTTGTTGCCAAGAATGGAACCTTTCTTGAGAAGGAGTTTCTCGCGAAAGGTGTGAGTAGTCGGAAGGTAGAACTCGAAGAGGTTATTGAACCTTCTCTTCATGGAATGGTGAGTGGCGCAGCACCGGAAGTTGTTTCGGAGTTGACTTCACCTGATGAAGAGAGAGCTAATGATAATGATCATGAAACTCCGAAAGAGGACACTACCGAACTTCGCAGGTCAAGCAGGACACGTGCAGCTCCTGAACTGTACGGCAATCCTGTTGTGAATTTCATGGTTGATGAAATGGATGACCCTGCGACGTATGAAGAAGCGATGATGAGCCCGGATTCCAACAAATGGCTAGAAGCCATGAAATCCGAGATGGAATCCATGTACGAGAACCAAGTTTGGAACTTGGTGGACTTACCTCATGACCGAAAGGAAGTGGAGAATAAATGGATTTTCAAAAGGAAAACCGATGTTGATGGTAATGTGACCATCTATAAGGCTCGACTTGTCGCAAAGGGGTTTCGACAAATTCAAGGAGTTGACTACGATGAGACATTCTCTCCTGTAGCAATGCTTAAGTCAGTTAGGATTATGTTAGCAATTGCTGCATATTTCGATTATGAAATATGGCAGATGGATGTCAAAACTGCGTTCCTCAATGGTAAGATTGAAGAAGAGTTGTATACGATACAACCTAAGGGTTTTGTCGATCCTAAGGATGCTAATAAGGTGTGCAAACTTTAGCGATCCATGTATGGACTGAAGCAAGCATCACGAAGTTGGAATCTCCGCTTTGATGAGGTGATCAAAGAGTTTGGATTTGTCCAAACTTATGGAGAGGCTTGTATTTACAAGAAAGTGAGTGGGAGCAATGTGGCATTTCTGATATTATATGTGGATGACATATTATTGATTGGAAATGATATAGATCTTTTAAACAGTGTTAAAAGTTATCTAAATAGCAAATTTTCGATGAAAGACCTTGGTGAAGCATCATATATATTAGGCATTAAAATCTATAGAGATAGATCAAGGCGCCTAATTGGGCTATCGCAGAGTACATACCTTGATAAGATATTAAAGAAGTTTAATATGGACGAAAGTAAGAAGGGGTTCTTACCTATGTTGCAAGGCAAGACATTGAGTAAGACTCAAAGTCCCGCCACGGCGGAAGAAAGAGAGATGATGGATAAGATCCCCATGCCTCGCCATAGGCTCTATTATGTATGCCATGCTATGTACAAGACCGGATGTGGCACATGCTATTAGTTTGACTAGTAGGTACCAATCTGATCTAGGTTCGGAACACTGGATAGCGGTAAAGAACATCCTCAAGTACTTAAGAAGAACTAAGGATATGTTTCTCATATACGGAGGTGAAGAAGAGCTAGTCGCTAAGTGTTATGTCGATGCTAGCTTTGAACCGATCCGGATGACTCTAAGTCTCAATCCGGATACGTATTTCTCTTGAACGGAGCAGCAGTTAGTTGGAGGAGTTCCAAACAACCTGTGGTGGCTGGATCAACAACGGAGGCGGAATATGTTGCTGCTTGAAGCTGCAGAAGCGCTTTGATGAAAGAGTTCATTACGAACTAGGTGTGGTTCCCAGTGCGTTGGACCCGATGGTGATCTATTGTGACAACAATGGAGCCATAGCCAACGCAAAGGAACCAAGGTCTCACAAGAATTCCAAGCATATTAAGCGCCGGTTTCACTCCATCCGCGAGCATGTCAAGGATGGAGATATAAAGATTTGTAAAGTACACATGGACCTAAATGTAGCAGATCCGTTGACTAAAGTTCTCCCTAGGGCAAAACATGATCAACACCAGAACTCCATGGGTGTTAGATTTATCACTATGTGAACTAGATTATTGTCTCTAGTGCAAGTGGGAGACTTAAGGAAATATGCCCTGAGAGGCAATAATAAAGTTGTTATGATATATTCCTTATACATGATAGATGTTTATTTTACATGCTAGAAATGTATTGATTCAGAAACATCAATACATGTGTGTTTAATAAACAAAAAGGGTTCCTAGTCATGCCTCTCTTATAACTAGCTTGTTGATTAACAGGATGATCAAGGTTTCCTGATCATGGACATTGGATGTTGTTAATAACAAGTTCACACCATTGGTGGAATGATGTGATGAACATTCATCCGAAGTATAGCATTACGATCAAGTCATTATGTTTATATTGCTATAACATCATACGAAGTAATCTTTATCCTTAGACCATGAGATCATGTTAATTGCTAACACCGGAAGAGTATCTTGATAACATCAAACGTCACACCATAACAGGGTGACTATAAAGATGGGTTCAGTACTACGAAGGTGTTACGTTGAGGCTCATGGATCAAGAGTGGAATTTGTCAATCCAGATGATGGATAGATATACTCTAGGCCCTCTCGGTGATATCACATTAGGATAGCTTGCAAGCAAGTGATGTGATCACTAGAATGTTATATCACGGGAACGAGAAAAGAGTGCATGTCGGTAACGAGATCAAACTAGGTATGGAGATACCGATGATCGAATCTCGGACATGTAATATATTGAGAGACAAAGGGATTTAGTTACAAGCATTAAAGGTTCTCACGATCACAGGAGTCATCGTTGAATGTGTAGGAGTCAGTACGGATCTCCAGGTTCCGCTACTGATTATTGATCGGAGAAGGGTCTCGATCATGTCTGCATTATTCGCGAACCGTAGGGTGGCACACTTAAGAGTTACCAGACACCATTTTGGAGCACATATGTTTCAGACGAAAGAATTGCAAAGCGCAGGAATTGTTTCAATAGAAACCGGAAATTGTTTCGGATGAAATTGCGTTGGTTACGCATGTGATATTGAAATATTGCAGGCTATATGTGAATGTTTGTTAATTAAAGTAATTAACAAAATTCTGAATAAATTTAATAAAAGAGTTTTATTAAATGAGAGAGCATTAAACTGGAGAAATTTAATGCATTTAAAGTGGAGACTTTAAAAGGAATGTGAAGAGGCATTTTAATGTGGAGGGGTTACCACCACATGAATGGGGGAGGTGAGGGGTCACCCCCATGCGCCGACCATGGAGAGAGGGGGCACCCCCCCTCCTCCTATAAAAGGCCACCCATTCCCTCCTTCATCCTCACACCTCCTTGTGAAGGATCTCTCTCCCCCTCTAGAATTATTCCCCCATGGTCTCGGATTAGCGAGATACATGTTCCCGTGGCATTTAAATGCAGGAAGGAGTTGCTGCTCACTGGATCGCTGGAGCGAGGAGGTGGAGGTTGTCCGTGGCTTGAACGTAAAAGGAAAAGTGGATGCGCTGCTGAGTTGCGGCGCTCGGACTTCCTCACAATCTTGAGATCGGCAAGTGTACGACTACATCAACCACGAGTTCCTACTCGTTAACAAAGCTCGTTGTCTACGAGGATAAGTTCTCGTTGGATCTATGTCCACCCGTTGCTTTGTACCAAGTAGATAGATCTTGGCGTGTAGTTCACACCGTAGGAATTTTTTTGTTTTCTATGTTGCGGACCCAACAGATAACCCCACATTGTCACCTTGAGCACTAGATGGTTCCAACAAACACCGCAATTTCATAGAAACATCCAACTCCAAATATAACCATAACAAGTAATTGTAATGTCTAGCCTAAGTGCCACCATGGTGTGCACGCTGTCACTTTCACACACATGGGGAGAGCAGAGATCTATTAAAGCACTTGAGTAGCAAGGTAGATCTATTTGATTACAAAGCTCATGATCACAATATGATCATGCTTAGAGAGAGAGATGAACACATAGCTACCGGTAGAACCCTTAGCCTCGAGAGAGAGAACTACTCCCTCGTCATCATGGGAATCAGCAACGGCGATGGACATGCTGGTGGAGATCGATGGAGATGGCTCTAGGGGCACTTCCCCGTCCCGGCAGGGTGCCGGAACAGAGACTCTCTGTCCCCCGAATCTCCCCTTCGATAGCGGTGGCGCTGTGGAACTTTTCGTGGATTTCTGATTGACCATTTAGGGTTGATGCATCGGGGGGAATATATAGGCGAAGGAGGCAAGGTTTGGCGCCAGGGGCCCACACTATGCTGGCGCGGCTGGGGACCAGCGCCAGGGGTGGCCACCCCCTGTCCCCTCTCCTTCTGGCTCCATGAATCTTCCACGAAAATATCGACTTTGGCTTTTGTCCGGTCCAATTCCGAGAATATTGATTTTCTGACTTTCCTGGAACCAAAAACAGCAGAAAACAGGCAGCTGGCACTGTGGTTCTTGTTAATAGGTTAGTCCAAGAAATCATATGAAAAGTACTCCAAAGTGTGGACAAAACATAAGAGAGTAGATAAACCAAGCATGGAACATCAAAAATTATAGATACATTTGCAATGTATCAACATCCCCAAGCTTAACTCCTGCTCGTCCTCGAGTTGGTAAGTGATAAAAAGAAAGAATAATTTTTGAGGTGACATACACCATCATAAACTTGATCAAAGTATTTGTAAAACATTCAAAGCTACGATCATAGTACTTCAATCATAACATGAAAGACAAAGTTCTAGCAATAAGACAAAGAAACTATGTTACAACATGAAAAGGCACAAACAAAAGATTAAGGAATAACAATGCTTTGCAAGATGTTTGTTTGTTTCACATAAAGAAAACATAGCATAGTGGCATTCAGCTTGTCCCTCATAGAGTAGCAAACATAAATGCATAGGACACCTTCAAAGTTCATAAGAGTGAGACAAATAGTTTAAAACAAGCAATATCAAAGCTATGCATCAATCAACAAGTCTTGGGACAATGCACATAGAAATAAGAATGGCAACTATGCTCTCTTAATTGGTGCATAAAGATAAAAGGTGGAGACTCAATATAAAAGTGGAAGAAAGGCCTTCATAGAAGGAAGCAGAGATTTAAGTTTCATAAAGAGCTTCCAAAAATTATGGTACTTAATAGCTTTCCGCTCTCATTGCCCCTATCATAAGCATCTTGAAGTGATTAAGGTTAAAGTGAACAAACTATGGTGTACATGCTTGACGAAGTATAAGTTAGAAATCTCATGTCCCTTGAATACGAGGGTCGCTCCTCATGCTACTCAAATTTAGTCACCGGTAAGTTCTTGTCATCGTAAGTACATGTGTATCATAGAGAACCGCCAACAGGGTACCCCTTGCCCAATGATACGGAAGAATCCCCATATCAAAATGACAAGGCAAGCAGACAACGAGCATCTCAGTAATCTTCTTATTTACCATGGGAAAATGGTGCTTTTTTTCTCTCTTTCCTCTTTTCTCATATCTTTTTTTTCTTTTCTCTTTTTCTCAATATCTGTCTATTTTTTTATAAGAAGAATGCTTCATAGACATCTCATTATGGTTACGCTGCAGGTTTCCACCATGACAGCATGGATTAGACCAGCGGCCTAGGCATTTCTCTAACACACATACATAACTCCATGGACTTACAAGCTCCCCTTTCATTTCACACCGACGACATCCATAGACAAAAGAGCATGATATCAACTAGGTACAAAGTACAAGTGCAATGTTGAAAGCGTTCCCCATGACAGCATGGTTCTGCTAATCCCCAACATATAAGTGCAAGCATATACAACATAGACAACACAATGGTTCAAGTTTATTAAGGGCGAGAAAAGTAAAGTGTGCCATCAAGTTCGTGAGAGCTTTAATCACTAGTTTTCTCATAACAAGTTTAATTCGGAAGGTAGATAAAAACATGAATATACTTGGAATAACATATGCTAGTAGGTAGGTATGGTGGACTCTTTGGAATAACTTGGTTTTAGGAGTTGTATGCATGAGTGGAACTCATACTTGGTTGTGGAGGCTAGCAAAAGACTGGGAGCGACCAACTAAGAGAGCAATAATGGCCATAATCATACAGAGCGACAAAACATCATTGATCAAAGCATAAAGTGATACTACAAGTTGAAAACTAAAGGATTATAAAGGCTATGGTGACTTGGGATAGTCATAACATGGTGTGAGCATGTGCCAAGTCAACCCAAATAAAGCATCAAATGAGAATACCATAATACTATGCTTTATATGCTAAAACAACACATGATTCTTCCAAGGCACATTAAGCAATCTCAATTGTTTATAACAAGTCATGCTACTACAAAGAATACTAAGCCTAAAGCTAAAACAGTATCAAGCATGGCATGACAAAGCATGTGCCACAGTCAAAAACAAGTTCTCTTTACCACTTAAGCATGAACTTTCCTACTCTTTTCCAATCCCAACCAAACTATTTGAAAACCAATGTGTGAAAGAGGGGGTACGACAAATTTATTCAGCAAACTAAGAAAACAAAGCAAACGAAAAACCAAACGAAAAAGAAAAAGAAGACGCTCCAAGAATAACACAACTGTGCACGAAATAATAAAAATGAAGTGTTTGGAAGAAACCTGGGATTTTTATTGATGAAGAGGGGGATGCCTTGGGCATCCCTAACCTTTGACGCTTGTACTGCTTGGATATTTCTTGGGGTGACACATGTGGCATCCCCAAGGTTGAGTTTTAGTGCATCCTTCATCTCATTACTCATTCCTTCCATACACCTAAATTTTTTTCCTTCATACAAAACTTCACACAATCTTTATTAGCAACATTAGTGCACTCAAGATAATATGTCTTTAGGTTCAGTTCCAACACCAATAAAACTTCCATTAAAACACTAGCTACTATAGAACTTCCCTCAAAAAGCTCAATTCCCCAAAAGAACTCAAAAAGGAACCAACAGGAAGCAAAAATAAATAATGGCAGAAATCTGTCAAAATAGACCATCAGGTAAAGACGAATTTTTTCGAAGACCTTCTATTGCTCAAATCGAAAAGTGTTGAACTAACGAAAGTTAGATAACAACCTGGGTTAGAAGCAAAAAAATTCATGCCTCAAAACAACATACAGAGATTTGCAACTTTCCCAAGCATTACTTCTCTCTCATTAGAGGTTACTCTTGGCACAAAAGGCAAATAAAAAGGATAAGGATAGGTTATTACTGAAGCAATAACTTCCAAGACTCAACTAAAACTTTTGGGTTATCTCCCAATAAGTACTTTTCTTTAACGCCTTTAAGTTAGGCATAAGAATTTCGATGATGCTCACATAAAAAATATGAATTGAAGTAAAAGAGAGCATCAAGAAGCAAATTCAAAGCACTTTTAAGTCTAACCCACTTCCTATGCATAGGAATCTTGTAAAGAAACAAGTCATTAAAGCACAAAGCAACAAGCATAGGAAAGCAAAACAAGTGCAACTTCAAGACTTTCAACATAAAGAGGGGAAACTTAATATTGTTGAGACACATAAAACGTTGTTTCCCTCTCTCATAATAACTTTCAGTAGCATCATGACTAAAATTAACAATATAACTATCACATAAGACATTCTTATCATGAGCCACATGTATATAATAATTATTACTCTCCACATAAGCATAGTCATTCTTATTAATTATGGTGGGAGCAAATTCAACAAAATAGCTATCATTATTATTCTCATCACCATAATCATCAAATATAGGAGGCATATTGTAATCATTAATTTTCTCCTCAATAGTAGGTGGACTGAAAATATCATATTCATCATTGTAATCATCATATATTGGAGGTTTGGTATCATCATAAGCAATAGAATAGCTATCTTCCAAAGTTGGGGAACTAAAAAGATCATTTTCATAAAAACTACCATCCCCAAGCTTAGACTTTTCCATAGCATTAGCAATAATGGTGTCCAAAGAATTCATACTAACAACATTTCTATTAGCATGCAAATAAAGTTCCATAGGTTTTTTAATTTTCTCTTCAAACACTTCATGTCCTAACTCAAGATAAATACTATAAAGCTCTCTATTTTTTTGTTATTTTCCATTAAGCCTAACTAGTGAAAACAAGAAACAAAAAGACAAATTGCAGTATCTAAAGGAAATAACTTCGAGCACCCACACCGGAGGATGTGAGTACCTTTTACCTTACCTCCCCGGCAACGGCGCCAAAAAATAGCTTGATGTCTACGCACTTCTATTCTTGTAAACAGTTGTTGGGCCTCCAAGTGCAGAGGTTTGTAGAACAACAACAATTTTTCCCTTAAGTGGATCACCCAAGGTTTATCGAAATCAGGGAGGAAGTGGTCAAAGGTATCCCCTCTCAAGCAACTCTACAATCAAGATACAAGAAGTCTCTTGTGTCCCCAACACACCCAATACACTTTTCAGGTGTATAGGTGCACTAGTTCGGCGAAGGGATAGTGAAATACAAGTGGTATGGATAATTATAAGTGGTAACGCTGCTAGAAAATAGCTTGATGGCGTGGAAGAGACTAAAGACAATCTAAAATAAAGATGGAAGCAAACAAACATGTAACAGATCTAGTTGCGAACGGTGTTTCAATGTTTAGAAACAAGGCCTAGGGATCATACTTTCACTAGTGAACACTCTCATATAAAAATATTCTTTTTTATGATACTACGCTGAACTACTCTCCGGTTGAACACTCTAATCGATGGTAGGGCTATAACAGCACCTCAAAGTTCACTTTCCGCATCCAGATAACCCCACACTGTCACTTTGAGCACTAGATGGTTCCAACAAACACCACAATTGCATGGAAACATCCAACTCCAAATATAACTCATAACAAGTAATTGCAATCTCTAGCCTAAGTACCACCATGGTGTGCACACTGTCACTTTCACACACATGGGGAGAGCAGAGATCTATTAAAGCACTTGAGTAGCAAGGTAGATCTACTTGATTACAAAGCTCATGATCACAATATGATCATGCATAGAGAGAGAGATGAACACATAGATACCGGTAGAACCCTTAGCCTCGAGAGAGAACTACTCCCTCATCATCATGGGAATCAGCAACGGCGATGGAGATGGTGGTGGAGATCGATGGAGATGGCTCCGGGGGCACTTCCCCGTCCTGGCAGGGTGCCGGAACAAAGACTTTCTGTCCCCCGAATCTCCCCTTCGGTGGCGGCGATGGTCCAGAACTTTTCGTGGATTTCCGATTGACCATTTAGGGTTTATGCATCGGGGGAATATATAGGCGAAGGAGGCAAGGTCGATGGCCGGCCAGGGGCCCCACACCATGCCCTAGTGCGGCCTGGGGGGACCCACGCCTGGGGGGTGGCCACCCTGTGGCCCCTCTCCAGCTCTCCTTCTGGCTCCATGAATCTTCCGGGAAAATATCGACTTTGGCTTTTATCCGGTCCAATTCCAAGAATATTGATTTTCTGACTTTCCTGAAACCAAAAACAGCAGAAAACAGGCAGTTGGCACTGTGGCTCTTGTTAATAGGTTAGTCCAAGAAATCATATGAAAAGTACTGTAAAGTGTGGACAAAACATAAGAAAGTAGATAAAACCAAGCATGGAACATCAAAAATTATAGATACATTTGCAATGTATCACCAAACTTTACCCCAAAGACTTTGATCCCGGAGAACTGAGGATCTTAGTCATCATCTCTGTCTCTATATTGCAGATGTGCAATCAGATGAGAGATTCTCCAATGTACAAACAATTGTTGAATTGTCTCGGATATTGGTTGAAACAAGAAAACATTTATGTTATCCTTTGGTTTACCGGCTATTAAAACTAGTACTAGTATTGCCCGTTGCCACTACCACAGTTGAGAGATGCTTTTCAGCAATGAAGATTGTGAAAACATATTTACGCAATCGCCTCAATGACGGAAGTTCGAGTGATAACCTTATTTGCTATGTGGAGAAGGAAGAAATGAAGAAAGTGACTAATGACCCAGTGGTTGACCGCTTCATGAAATTAAGGGGCCGTAAATTCTAAAAGGTAATGGTAACTAATCCACTTAAATAATTTCATCTATTCATTGTACTATTTGCGTTCTAACTGAAGTTTCTCCATATTCATTATGTTTTATAGGTTGCCTATTGGAATAGATGATTGGACATGTCAGAAATGGTGTTTTTTGTGGAGACCAAGTTGTCAGTGGCGGAGCAACATATTTTGTTAGTCAATATCATCTTTATTAGTATTGTCAAAGTCAATGAATTCTACATATTTATAACTACTTTGTCTTGAACTTCTCGGTTATTACCCCATTTTCTAGAATCTGTTTTTAAAGGAAATTATATGTGCTCAAAACTGATGCATACTTCATAATTTTGTGTGTTGTTTCTTGGAAATTTCTGTATATTGTCGATCATGGTAAAGCTGTGCACCCTGGACCAGTTTGCTGTAACTCCGCCACTGCCTGCATACTGAGCACAGACTATGTCAGGCCAGATCAAGGGCATTTTGTTCGATCTCACAACAAAAAGAATTTAGTAGACATTTTATATGTTGTGGGATGACACCTATGTCACTTTCGGAGTAGTCGAGACAAGTTTGGAGACAAATTTAGAGGAGGCACAAATAATATCGAAAACCGAGTTTCCAGGTTGACCTACACCGGTAACACTTCTTAAGTTTGCCCTTCTTTCCACCTTATGCCTTCTAGGGTTGAATATAAGGGGCTTGAACTAGACATGAGCTTATCCGATATCAAGTTTGGATAGTCCCCTTTCATCCTATTGCAAGTCTACGGATCACCTCGCTACAACAAGGGAAGATGCCCGTCTCTCGTTGTAATCATCGATTTAACACGATGTGTTTGAAGCCGTGGCTCACAAGACATGGGAGAGAGTCAACTCTTGTGACGCTTGAGACATGTATGTGGAAATGCATATCACTATGGGATGAGCCGGCTGCTGGTTGCCGACGCCTAATGGCCCTCGGCGTGGCGTCGACGCGTGGCGGCGCGTGGTAGGCAGTGGGCCGGTGACGGTCACGCCCTCGGCGTAGGCCTAGGCATACGCCGACGGTTAGGCCCTCGACATAGCTATAGCACGTGGCAGGCGCTGGTCGTCCCAGGCAGACAGCTACGCCGATGGCATGGCCCTCGGCGTAGCCTTTACCATTTGGCACGCCATCGGCGTAGGGCCAGCCCAGATTTATTTTCCACCAGTTTCGATGCAGTCTTATTTCTTGCAATATTATTCACAGCAATATTGAACATGTATTTCACAAAAATTCAAACAAAATCACATCATTCATACATGTATCAAACAAGATCACATCATTCAAACATGTATCAACATGATCACATCATTCATACATGTATCAACAAGAACACATCATTCATACATGTATCAACATCGTCACACATGCATAGACAATAAAACCCTACAACTCTAGAGGAGACGGGGTGTACCCGAGATCTCCCTGAAAGAGGCGACCTCGCAGGGTGGCGCCCAAAGAGAAGCAGCAGAAGAACCATCTCGCGAGGTAGTAGGAGAAGTGTCGGGTGAGGATTGGGAGAACCACCAGCCAGAATGGCGGAGAAGGACCATTGTCATGAAGCGGTGTGATCGACGCCCATCCGGCGAGGCATGGCTAAAGTGCTGGTTCGAAGCTCGCTCCCTACATGTTGCCTACATGTTAGCAACTTGCGAGGCAAAGTAAAACGATAACCAGTGGGCTAGCAAAGAACTTACCGGTGTCGATGCGTAGTATGTCCTAGCGAAACTGTCCCTCGATGGCATGCATGGCGGCTGCCCCGGCATGGGAGGCACAAGCCCTAAATCCGTATTCTGTCTAGTTTGAATATTCATCAACATCGCCTGCAAGATAGTTTAGATGTCAGGCCATAATACAACAAACTAGGGGAAGTGGGACTTGTATCTTTTGCAAAAATAAAGGTTCAAACTTACATTTACGTATTGCATGTAGATCGCATTCGCCTCCTGATACTGCCGAAAGGCCACCTGATATTCATCATGAGCGGCATCGTAGGCTGCCTCGAACTCAGGCTATAATTTCAAATACAAGGAATGTCATCAGCAGTTATCCATGCAGAAACAAAAGTCATAAAGATGATGAAAATGAGTAAAACTTACATCATCTCTGGAGGTGGATCGACGAGGCTGGCTACGAGGCGGGATAGGGGGGCCGTCGGCGGGGTGGGTAGCCTTGAGACGTGTGAAGCTCGTGGTGAGGGTAGGCTTGACCTTCTTATTCAGAATCTTGAGACGTCCATTCTGCAATTCGTGCCCCGACAGGACCAACGACTCCTCGTCGATCTCCGCGTGAATGGGGTCATCCACATGGGGGTGACGAGCCTTCACCATCGTGTTGTAGTCCGCCAAGTTGTTCTGGGCAGTGCCGTAGTACTCGGGTAATGAGGGTTGAGGCTGCGAGGAATCGGGCTTCTTTTGCTGCATCATCTCATAGACGGCGACGTCATGAATCACCTCCCTGGGTTGTGCCTCGGCCACCTGCATCACGGAAAGAAATATTATGCATATGAAGTACGAACATGACGAGAAATAAATGCAGGTCGTTCCATATATATACATACCACCTTCCCCTTGAAGCGGTCAAAGTTGCGGTTTCCCGCGCAGTGTGTTCCACCATCGCCTCGGTTCTCCGCGTTCTGCCTCGACAAGGCTGCAAACTCTTCGTCTTCACTGAGCCACCTCGTCCTAACCAGCTCCTCCCATGCGAGTCGATGCGGCTTAGCCCAATCGGGGACAACCTGAAAATGCAATACTCAACTCCAGACAATGCAATGGCAACTTAGCAGCAATGTAGAATCTCATTGACATTTTACTCACCGACATGTACTCTTCTGGCATCATCGAGTACTCAGGATTAGACTTCTTACCAACAATGTCTTCCTTCCTGATCCTCACGCCCCTGTCGGCCCAGAAGTGACTAGCGGCCGTGACTTTCTGGTTGTACCACACCTGGGGTGTCAACTTCACACAAGCCCCAAGCAAAGTCCTGTCCGCCTTCTCCTGGTCCTCCTCAGCCACACGATAAAAGCACTTCAATCATGCATAAAAAACAATGGTAAGAGTCATGAGTTAGCACGGTGGGGTCATCAAGTATTAACTCGAGAAATATGCCTTACCCAAAACTTGGTGATGACAGCATTAGCGGTGCCGGAAATCCGGACACGAGTAGTCGGTAGTCGCCCAAGTAGTAGCTAGCCTCCCGACACCATCGGAAATGTGATAGCCTGGCCAGAACTTCCTAATCAGAGCTCCAACCAGGCTGTTAGGAAGGCGAGGCTTGGTCCCCGGAGGAAATGTCCAATTGCTGCACAATAATAAACATTAGTACACATGCCAAATTATTTATGACCAATATTAAATTACATGTTTTAAATTGCAAAATTAGTACACTTACTCAAGGCCATCTGGAATAATAAGGGCTTTCGCCTCCTGGGTCCTAGGCTCTAACCTCTCCTCAGGGACTCCCGATTCCCCACGATTCCGCAATTTCTTCGGCGGCACCAACTCGTAGCTAGTGTCAGCCTCCGCCTTCGCCTCATCTCTAGACTCCATCTCGGTCTCCGCCTCCCTCTCGGTCTCTAGCTCCGCCTCGTCCCCAAAAGGTTGCTCTGTCAGGAAGAACTCAGGAGCCACGTCGCCAGAAGCGGAGGATGGTGGGTCAAAGTCCACGCCTCCTCCCCTGCCACCTCGTCCTTGTCCTCCTCCTCGACCTCGACCTCGACCTCGTCCTCCTCCCGCACCAGCAAGATCGGGGTAACGCGGATTGGGATTTGGCTGTCTCCCACTCCGTGTAGCTTTTTTCTTGCGCTGTTTCAGCGCATTAAGCAAGGACGAAGAGCTTGCCTTGCCGCTGCTCATATTTTTCAATCACCTGCATTGAATAAGAGAAAACAGTTAAGCACAAAGACATAATAAAATGTATACACAAAGCATAAAGGCACAATGCAATTAAGAAAACAATTAAGCACAAAGACATAATAAATACTCACTATCATTCTGATTCTCATTCTCACTATCACTATCACTATCTTTTGAGTAGAAAGCTAGATTCTCATCGAAGGGTGGAGGCTCATCATCATTGTCATTCTCTGTATGAAACTTCTCGAGCATATCTATATCATGTAGATTCACCACTGACTCACCCCGAGTTTTTGCATCGTTCCCAAGGTCCTCAAGATCAACCGGTTCTAAATCAAAGTGCCCGACGTCCTCTTGCTCTTGATAAAAATTCCTAAATCGTTCTGGGGTTAATGTTGTTGTAATCGTCCTCGGAGGGAATCGGTAGGTTACCATGTGGCGATACCTGGAACATGACTTCCCAGCCCTGGAGTTCCGCTTTTTGGCATGGGTAGGGCAAATAATAAACTTGGTTGGCTTGGTGAGCAACAACAAAGGCGTCGGCTCCGCTATAGGTGGTTGAAGGCCTAACTTCAACTAACCCAATGGAAGGGGTACTTCTCAGTCCACCCCTTGGGTCGAACCAGTGGCACTTGAACACAACAAGATTGAGTTATGCGTTAAATGCGATTGAAGGTCAGCTCGTATACATTCTCTAACCTTCCGTAGTAATCAAGGGAATCGGCTCCTCTGGTGAAGACCCCAGTATTTACCGTTTTTGCATTCGATCACCCCTTCTGGTGCGTCTCTGTATGGAAGCAAAACCCATTCACATCATACTTCTCATACTTCATGACGTCACGGTTACAACCTTGGGAAACACATTTTAGCTCATCTGACATCTCAACGTTGGGATCAGCTCCCTACAGGTTTGTTCCGTTCATTAGTTATGTGGAATAAGAGGGACAAGTCACATATTGCAAGGTAAGAGGGACAAGTTAGAAATTACTTTTTCCATGAACCAGGACACAAAGTTTTTTTATTTCCAGGAGCACCCTCTTTCAGTAGAGTGTCCAACTCCATGGGAGAGGGATCCGTCGGTCCCGACCACTGTTCATCCATGAAGTCGCTAAGGAGAAAATAAGCATTAGACCGAGTTACTAGCTGCATAGAGCATTGCATCAGAGAAAATAAGAAGTTGTTTACCATTTTACCTAATGAAATCGACCACTTCCTTCATGTTCATAAGCACATAGAGCATTATGCAATCCTTCTCTTCCTTCGGCAAGCTATATTTTAGTCCTTTACCGGCCTTGCCACCGGGAAATTGGAATAGTTCGAGATTGGGGTCATTCTTGGGCAGGTCGACATTGTAACGAGAGACGGTTATGCATAGTGGGAACATCATCGTACAAGAGGTTGTCATGGCGTCGCCATCTCCGAAGGCATGTTGCTTCAGTGTGCATGCTTCAATCTTGGCTTTGTTTCTAGTTATCTTCGAATATACTTAAACTCTCTCAATACAAATCGCTAACGAAATTGCACCGGGCCCCCCAAGAGTGCCTCGTTTGCGAGGTGCACAATGAGATGTGCCATCGGAGTAAAGAAGCCTGGCGGAAAGATCATCTCCAAATTGCATAGCAACTCCGGCACCTGAACTTGCAGCTTCTCAATAACCATAGGACATATCTGCTTAGCACGGAGCGTTCGGAAGAAATGGCTCAACTCCGCAAGCACTCGCCAGACTTTCTCGGGGAGATACCCTCGAACCATCACCGGCATCAGCCGCTCAATCCATATATGATAGTCGTGACTCTTGATCCTGGTGACTTGTCCCGTCGAAAGATTGACTCCCTTACTTATATTCGAACAATAACCATCAGGGAACATCATGACATATTTGAGCCACCTGAATGACTCCTTCTTTTGGACATTATCAAGGCAGTAGTAGGCATGCGGCTTGAACCAATTCTTTCGACGGACAGTAGGAGGCCGCATGTGTAATCTCTTCCTATCACAAAGCTTCTCAACATCGACTCTAGCCTTGACATTATCCTTTGACTTTCCAGAATGTTCGATCGTGTGAAAAAGGGACTCCCCGACATTCTTTTCGGTGTGCATCACATCGATGTTATGGGGAAGTTCAAGGTCCTTGTAATACACAAGATTCGTTAAGGCTGCCACATGAGTCCATTTGTGCGTTACACCATATCCCGCAAATAGATGGCCAGTTCCCAGCGCCGCAGGCACGAGAGCACATAGCTCGACATCAACAACTGAACCATCGAACTTTGGTACCTCTTTTACTTCATGCACAACTTTGCCCTTCTTGAAGTTCTTCTTGTCTTCTCTGAACGGATGATTTCTTTTTAAATGCTTCGTGTCAAGCATGACATACTTGCGACCCGACTTTAGCCAAAGAAACTCAAGTCGGTGCCTGCACACTAGGCATGGCCACTTACCAGCTGTACACCATCCGCACGTTAGGGCGTACCCGGGCATGTCATGCATGGTATACTGCAACCAAACTTTCATCAAGAAGTTTCTCTTTGATGCTTGATCGTATGTCAACGTCCCGTGTATCCAGGAGTGGTTCAAATCATCCATAATCGGTTGCATGTAGACACTCAAATTTTTCCCCGGGTACTCGGGCCCTGGAATGATCAACGACAGAAACATGGTCTTCCGTTGCATTAATACTCCGGGGGGAGATTGAGCGGAATAACAAACACCGGCCAGCAGCTGTACGCGGCCGTCGATTCTGACATTCCGAGCCTCTTCTGCCCATCGGGGGTATTTGTCATCGAAGTTCTTCCATGCCTTACCATCAGACGGATGTCCCATCTTCTTCTGTCTGTGCTCGTCCTCATATCTCTTCCCCTTCTTGTGCCACGTCATCTGTTTGGCAGTCTCCTCGCTCAAGCAAAGCCGCTGGATTCTTTTTATGAATGGGAGATACCGAAGAATCTTTAGAGCGACATTCGACTGCCTCATCTGACCATCCTTTCCCTTTACCTCATCATACCTAGAGGCCCCACAAATGGAGCAGTACTTGTCATCCGCAAACTGTTTCCAAAACAAAAGGCAACCTTTTGGACAACAATCTATCTTTTCATAATCCATGTTCAGCTCCTTCATGAGTTTCTTCGTTTCGTAAAAGGTTTTAGGCAGACAATGCCCTTCGGGCAACATGTTACCACATGTTCTCAGATTAGCTTCAAAGTGAGAACGGGTGGCGAAGTACTGGCACTTGTCGGCTAGACACTAAGATATGGCATCGAGCTGAGAAATCTTTGCACCCTCGTATAGAGGCCTCTTAGCCGCGGCCATCATATCAAGGAAGGCCTTCATGGTTGGCTTCGGTTCCTTTGGTTCTAGCGGTTCCTCTAGTTCTGGTGGTTCCTCTAGTTCTGGTGGTTCCTCCCGTCGAGGTGGCGAATCCGGCTGGTCAACATCGATGAGATCATCTAGCCAGTTTCTAATCCCATCGTGCTCATTGCCATTGAGCCGCTGACACATCACCTCACCCCTGTCACGTTCGTACCGAGCAAAGTCGACTTGCGTGACATAGTTAGACATGTACCCATATTGCAGAAGGTGTTTATACATGTCATCCTTTCCCTGACGATGACGCTTAGTGCAATGAGCGCAGGGACAAAGTGCCCGAACCATTGCCTTCGAACCACGTGCTAACTCATTCACTAACAAATGAGTGTTCCGTACCCAATTGTCTGTTTTATTAGTCGCACTAATACGGCCACTGTACATCCACCCATTATCAGCCATCCTCTTCTGCTTTGTTGGGAGCCAAACAACAATTATAACATTTTATATCAAACAGAAGATTAAATGCTTCATATTTTTACGCATTCATTAACCTACATGTCTAATAGGAAAAGAGGGTCCTAACCAGCCGTCGGATCCGTAGATTGGGTAAGTTCTCCCTGGCTCTACCCCGATTCGAGCAGAATTTCGGCAGCACGTCCCTACTGCTCTCCCGATACACGTCTCGACAAAAAGCCAAGAAGATGTGCATCCGGAGAACAACGAGGAGGCGTCACCGAAATCCTGTCTCGAATCGAGGTAGAGCCAGGGAGAACCATACCCAACTACGAATCCGCCGACTGCCCGGTAAGAGCCATAAGCGTTACGGTTCAAACTATGCGAGACCACTAATGCATATTAAGTCGCGTAACGCTTACGGTCGGACTTGGTGATCTAGACACGAAAATAAACCTAGGTACAAGAGAGGCGAACGGATTCTCACCCTCGAAGCGTGATCAAATCGTCGAAGATGATCCGAGACCCTGCCGTCGAAACACTCCCCCCGCTCACCGTCTGGTAACTGCAAAAAACATGAACAAATGGTTAAATATGCAACATCTATTTAGCAAATTTCATCTATTTTAGCCTAGTGTAGGATTTAGCTCTAATCTTTATTTAGAATTGTCTGTGAGTTATAAGTTACGATGCCACATGTGTGATGCCAATATTATTTTACAGAAAGTAGGATAACTGTAACAAAACAAATTAAGAGCAGATCCTACTAAATACCACTCTTATCTCACAGAACAATTATTCATCTAGGTTCTTGTGGTTGTTCATCTAGGTGGGGGTAGCTTGCTGGTGAATGTGACAAATCAATTGTTCGGTGCCCTGTTATATTCCTCTGCTGCAAAATAAAATATTAGGGGATTATAACACCCTTTGCATACTGCATAATTGATCTCATGGAACATATGTTCCAAACCTATCGCTATTTACCAACAGATTGCCTCTGATGAGAGAGTGCACAGGAAGTTATGCAAGACACTTCTAGTAAATTTACCGCACCGAGCAGACATGGGTGTATATATACATATACTCGCATAATCCCAAGAAAGGGAAACACGAATACACGCAAAATAATTTCTCAACTCGAATGTGCTTTTACCACATTAGAAGCTATTTTGCCCCTTTTACGAGTTATGTATCTCGGTTCAAATTCTCGATGTACCTGCAAAAGACCGGAGCTCCGGCGATGGCTCGACGGAGGACGGACAGAGAGGCGATGAGAAGGCGTGGCTGGCATGGGAGGCAGAGCTCGGAGGAGGAGGGGCGAGCTCCGGGACTAGGAGGGGCGGCGGCCGCGATCTCGGGGAGGAGGAGGGGCTCTGGGAGGAGCTCAGGGAGGAGGAGGCGGCGTAGGGAGGAGGCGGCGGGGCTCTAGGAGGAGGAGGTGCAGCGAGCTTCGGGCTTGGGGAGCAGCGATTGGTGGCGGGTCGGTCAAGGGATGAGGGCAAGGGCGGGTGAGGGATGGGGAGGAGGAGGCGGCGGCGGCCCCGAGCTCGGGGAGCAGCGGCTGGTGGCGGCGGGGTCGGGAGCGGGTTGAGTGGCGGCGGGGTCGGGAGCGGATTGGGGATAGGGTCGGGGTGAGTGGCCCAGGTGGGCCGCGGGCAAAAAAAAGAGATAACGCTACGCCGACGGCCAGGATACGCCGAGGGCTGCCGTCAGCGTAGCTAGGTTTTTTTTTAATTTTCTAGTATTAGTACATACATTTACTAAGAAACTATAATATATAACAAATTATAATATATTATTTGGTCTCTACCAATACAGAAGAAACTATACTATATTATTACTATATACGCCGATGACCCGGATACGCCGAGGTCTCCAAGCAAACCCTAGACGTGGGCCCCGCGAATCTACCCTCCATAGACTTATCCATACGAGGGTTGACCAATGGAATTTACAGTTGGTTTAGTGTTGTTTAGGCCATACCTACATGGAAAACCAAGGTTGGGACTATGGTTCCACCGGTTTACTACGCTCCGGAGCGCGGTTCACAAGGTGTTTGTTTTGGTCATATGATGATCTAAAACCATGTCGGTTCACAAGGTGCAGCAGTATCCTACCCGGTTTCACCGGAACAGGGAGTTTCCCCCTTATATAAGTCCAGAACCTTCCCTTTTAGGTTACAACGCATGCATGCGAAGGGGGACACATTCATGCAACCCGGGGACTAGGTTTTGCATGTTTCAACACAACACCACACCTCCATGCATGTGCAAGGGCCACATGCAAGTTCTTGAGGGTTTCCTACGCCCCGGAGCGCGGTTTGTCGCGGAACCCTAATCTGTGGGCCTCGGATCGTCTATCCCCCTAGACGTTCCTCTGACAGGGGTAGCCCGGCGTAGCTCTTTCTTGTTTTGTGTTTGTTTAGGTCATATGATGATGTAAAACCATGTTGGTTCACAAGGTGCGGCAGTATCCTAAGTTTCCCCCTTATATAAGTCCAGAACCTTCCCTTTTAGGTTACAGCGCATGCATGCGAAGGGAGACACATTCAGGCAACCCGGGGACTAGTTTTTGCATGTTTCAACACAACACCATACCTCCATGCATGTGCAAGGGCCACATGAAAGTTCTTGAGGGTTTTACGCGCGGGCTTGTCATGAACCTTGATCTGTGGGCCTCGGATCGTCTACCCCCCTAGACGTTCCTCTGACAGGGGTAGCCCGGCGTAGCTCTCTCTTGTTTTGTGTTTGTTTAGGTCATATGATGATGTAAAACCATGTTGGTTCACAAGGTGCGGTAAGATCCTACGGTTTCACCGAACGAGGAGTTTCCTTATATAAGTCCAGAACCTTTCCTTTTAGGTTACAGCGCATGCATGCGAAGGGGGACACATTCATGCAACCCGGGGACTAGGTTTTGCATGTTTCAACACAACACCACACCTCCATGCATGTGCAAGGGCCACATGCAAGTTCTTGAGGGTTTCCTACGCCTCGGAGCGTGGTTTGCCATGAACCCCGATCTGGGCCTCGGGTCGTCTACCCCCCTAGACGTTCCTCTGACAGGGATAGCCCGACGTAGCTCTCTCTTGTTTTGTGTTTGTTTAGGTCATATGATGATGTAAAACCATGTTGGTTCACAAGGTGCGGCAGTATCCTACCCGGTTTCAATAAGGGAGTTTCTTATATAAGTCCAGAACCTTCCCTTTTAGGTTACAGCGCATGCATGCGAAGGGGGACACATTCATGCAACCCATGGACTAGGTTTTGCATGTTTCAACACAACACCACACCTCCATGCATGTGCAAGGGCCACATGCAAGTTCTTAAGGGTTTCTACGCAGTTCTTAGCGCTTGGTAACCTCGATCTGTGGGCCTCGGATCGCCTTCCCCTAGACGTTCCTCCTCGACAGGGTAGCCAGCGTAGCTCTCTTGTTTTGTGTTTTTTTAGGTCATATGATGATGTAAAACCATGTTGGTTCATAAGGTGCGGCATTATCCTACCCGTTTCACGAACGGGAGTTTCCCTTATATAAGTCCGTAACCTTCCCTTTAGGTTACAGCGCATGCATGCGAAGGGGGACACATTCATGCAACCCGTGGACTAGGTTTTGCATGTTTCAACACAACACCACACCTCCATGCATGTGCAAGGGCCACATGCAAGTTCTTAAGGGTTTCTTACGTTCTGGAGCGCGGTTTGCCGCGGAACCCTGATCTGTGGGCCTCAGATCATCTACCCCCCTAGACGTTCCTCTAACAAGGGTAGCCCGGCGTAGCTCTCTCTTGTTTTGTGTTTGTTTAGGTCATATGATGATGTAAAACCATGTTGGTTCACAAGGTGCGGCAGTATCCTACCCGATTTCACCTAACAGGAGTTTCCTTATATAAGTCCGTAACCTTCCTTTTAGGTTACACATGCATGCGAAGGGGGACACATTTATGCAACCCGGGGACTAGGTTTTGCATGTTTCAACACAACACCACACCTCCATGCATGTGCAAGGGCCACATGCAAGTTCTTGAGGGTTTCCTACGACTGAGCGGCTTGCTAGTGGAACCTCGATCTGTGGGCCTCGGATCGCCTACCCCTAGAGGTTCCTCCGATAGGGGTAGCCATGTAGCTCTCTCTTGTTTTGTGTTTGTTTAGGTCATATGATGATGTAAAACCATGTTGGTTCACAAGGCGCAAGATCCTACCTTTCACCAAACGGAGTTTTCCCCTTATATAAGTCTAGAATCTTCCCTTTTAGGTTACAGCGCATGCATGCGAAGGGAGACACATTCATGCAATCCGGGGACTAGGTTTTGCATGTTTCAACACAACACCACACCTCCATGCATGTGCAAGGGCCACATGCAAGTTCTTGAGGGTTTCCTACGACCCGAGCGGTTTGCCGCGAACTCGATCTGTGGGTTTATATCGCCTACCCCTAGACGTTCCTCTGACAGGGGTAGCCCGGCGTAGCTCTCTCTTGTTTTGTGTTTGTTTAGGTCATATGATAATGTAAAACCATGTTGGTTTAAAAGGTGCGGCAGTATCCTACCCGGTTTCACCGGAATGGAGAGTTTCCCCCTTATATAAGTCCAGAACCTTTCCTTTTAGGTTACAGCGCATGCATGCGAAGGGGGACACATTTATACAACCCGGGGACTAGGTTTTGCATGTTTCAACACAACATCACACCTCCATGCATGTGCAAGGGCCACATGCAAGTTTTTAAGGGTTTCCTACGACCCGGAGCGCGGTTTGCCGCGGAACCCTGATCTGTGGACCTCGGATCGTCTATCCCTTAGTGATAAGGATTGAATCTCTGAACAACTTCACTAAAAGTGTGATATATAAATTTCACACACATGTGATAATAACACTTACAAACATGCAAATTTCTCAAGGTGTGAGAAGATTCGACATTTCATGTGGGCGTGGAGACTATTATTTGGAGGCTACGAATCCGTCGATTTGATAAAATAGAACCTAAATAATTGATAGTAATAAATAAATACAAATATAAAATAAATTTATAATTGGGTGGAAAAAATAAATAAAAATGTACGGCGGTACGCCGACGGTGACCCTCGGCGTATGAATAAAAAAAATGTAATGGGTAGACTGGACGGTCACCTCGGATTGATGGCGCCGTTATAGATCCGTCCCACCAGCGGCAAGTGCCACGCTGGACACCCACAGACTAAGGTCTGTACGCCGAGGGCCACCGTCGGCGTATCGGTGGCTACGCCGAGGGCTCGGAAGCGGGATTGGCCTGGCCCGGTGCTTGGCCGTCGGCGTATGGGCCGGCCGTCGGCGCACCGCGCCATTCCTGTAGTGCATGCAAAAAATTCATTTTATCTTTTGCATTTTCGGTTTTTATGTGGCTATTGTGTGTCACTTATCGTGTGTCATACTACGATAACCTGTTTCCTCAACAAATCTCTGTTCATTTCGCAGTTTGGCTAATTGTTTTTGTTTTGTTCATGACAGATCATAAGATCAAGCAACACGATCCAACATGCCGAAATTTTGAGCATTATTCTAGTTCTAGGTATAAAAGAGCAGAAGAACGGGATTGGAACGCTGCTTATTTTTTCTCCCTGTATTTCTATAGAAAAATGACCTATTTCATGCTGAGATTCGTGTCTCAGATCGTCCAATCTGTCGTTTCTCCTAGCACAAGACCATGGTGTCCGTTTGGCGGAGAACTCCGAAAGACGAGAAACCCAAAGCTTGGCCTACACTACTGTACCAGTGCTGCTACTCTGTCTTCTCTCTCTCTCGCCCCTCCTCTGACTCTCTGACACATCCCCCAAAGCAACAGCGCAGCATCTCCCGACGCGACTCCCGACGAGAGATCGCTCCCTCCATCCCCGGCCAGTCCCCCCCACTCCCGCGCGGCGCGAGCAGCCCGCTTCCCAGCCCAGCCTCTGCCCCGGTGCTAGGGTTCCCGATCCCGCCGGCCGAGTCCACGGAGTCCATGCCGGCTCCCGCGTCCCCCCGGATCCGGGCGGCCTGACGCGGATCCGGCGGACGGGGCGGGCGCGCATGGCGTCCTCGCCGGTCAAGTTCTTCTCGGTGTTCCTCGTCGTCTCCGTCATCGGATGGGTCGTCTTCACGTAAGCCATCCTCCTCCACGCCCAACGCTGGAACCGAGTAGGAGGAACGGGGGATATAGGATCCCGCGAGCGCGGAGCTTTGCTTCCCGGCTTCGCCTCGCGGGGAAATTCGGCCATTTGGTCCCGAGCATCACGTGGCCACTGAGTGCTTAGTGCTGCTTGCTGACAGTCGGGTTTTCAGTTTCGGGGTTGGTTAGTTGAGCGTCCTTGTGTTTCGTGATCGATGACTGAAACTGAAACGGCTTAACAGTACGTACGCAAGTAGCAGCTGTAGTAGTGAACTGGGGTAGCCTCATGGGGGTTGCTTTCGTGCGGGGAGCTCTCCTTGGTGTGGGTTTGGGGTTTTGCAGTGGCAAGTCTTCACTGTTTAAGGGTGTATGCTAGCCATTTGGTCGGAGCAGCATGTGTTGCTTTCCGAGTTGCTGCTGGGTAGTAAGATCTAAGTGAGATGGTGCTTCACTTTATAATTCGTTCTTCCATCTGGATAGTCAACCACAAACTTCTACCAATTTACCCTCCTAGTTGGTAATTGGTAGCACAATGCTGATCCGGTCTGATACATGACCTCTCCTTCCTTTTGCTGGATGGTCTATTGGCATTGATCACTAAGTGTTTCGTTTCCATTTAGCAAAGTTCATAGTTCTGGTAGACCTGTATTACAAAACTTAAGTTGTTTGTGGATACTGTCTCAACCACATCCCTAGTTTCTCAATGATGGGACAATTTTTAAGTTACTATAACCTAATCATTTCACATTTCTGTTCACATGATACTGTATGATGTAAAAAACCTGGTTAAACATGAAACATTACATCCCAGGTTTTCCATTTTGTTGTGGTTATGATTTAACCTGTTTGTTGGAGCATATGTTTCTACCACTACATTGTTATGTAACAAACATGTGACATGTTATCAAAAAGGATTTAACTCATCTCGACTTTTCAGTTCTCATTCCAGCTTACTGATTTAGCACCAATCACACACGAAACATCCATTCAACGACATAATGGGACAAATATGCCAGAAAGAACCTATTGCTCTAGCTCCCAAGATTATGTGATGCCTGTAAAACTTGAATGTTCTACCACTTGAATATTTCAGTTTTCTACTCTGATAAGAAGTTCTCCACAGAACCATCTATTCATTCTGTGTTTGGATTCATTGCAGATTTGCTGCGAGACTGCTAGCTTGGTTCTTGAGCCGTGTATTACGTGCTTCTGTTGCATTTCGGGTTGCTGGGTTCAATTGCTTGCGTGATGTAACAATAAAGTTCAAAAAGGTACGCTGCGAAGCTGCTTGCGTTTAGAACTTCATGACTGCCTGTTCTAAGCTTGTTTGTTTGTTTTAATTTAGAACAATTTGGTTCGTTCACTTCTACTCGCAGTCTGTCAAGGTTTTGCCAGTTGTCACGTTTTGTTGAACTTCCGGGCAGATATTATTATCTAATGCTTCCTAAGTCTGTGATGTGAACAGTTAAAAAATATATGTTTTCCCACATTGTAGCCCGGTTGCTTACTGATGTTGCATATTGTCTTAAGTAGAATAAATGGTTAACCAGTCAACACAGAATCACAGATTAAGTGTCGACAAAATTTTCCTTATTAACTCCACCCTAGTAGCTCCATGAATAAAACAGTGGCAAGGATATCACGAGCGTTATTACCTTGAAGTTGCAGAAAATTTATTGTATAACAAAAAGGTCTTGACTTATGCTAAAAATCCATTTTATAGTATTCCTTTTTATGCTGGTTTTTGTCTACTTGTAGTGGGCATGGAGAATTGGGCCATAATATATTTCCTGTCATGAAATACTTATGCCATGAAGAGTTAAACTTAAAATCATTCGATGTTTGTTGATTAACATGCATTTGCTTCCTTCTTCCTTATTCATCTAATCACACTATACCGCCTTTTTTTCTTCTCAGGGTTCTCTTGAATCCATTTCAATTGGTGAAATAAAACTAAGTTTCCGCAAGTCACTTGTCAAACTAAGTTTCGGTGTCCTCTCCAAGGACCCAAAGGTGCAACTACTGATAAATGATCTTGAAATTGTAATGAGATCATCTTCACAGAGCAAAAAGATAAGCAAATCAGCAAAGCCTCGTTCCACAGGAAAAGGGAAATGGTTGGTAACATCAAGTATGGCTAGACTTTTATCAGTTTCTGTGGCAGATCTGATGATCAAGGTAACCCTTTTGTCTTGCTATATCCTTATCTTTCAAAATTTTATGTGGGAATGCAGTTTGCTTGTTTTTAATATCTGTATGATGTTAACATATCTAGTGTGTTTAGACTTGTCTAGAAAGTAAGTAGCTAAATCAAAGGGGAAAGTACTCTTTGTTCCCACATTAAATATTTTGGTTTCTCTGCAATCTGCATTCAAACACTGCAAATTAACCCTTTTACTGATGAATTTAGTTCAAATTGGTAGCTCTATTACAACGAAAAAAATGGAAAGCTTAGTTGCCATAACACCAAGTTGCCTAGTTTGATATGGATTTACATGTATGAAATAATCTCTTTCCCGTTATTCCTAATTTTCCCTAGTTCAAATTGGCAATTCTGTTACAAGGGAAGTATATAGAGAGTCCAGGAAGACTAGGAAATAATAGAATATGGCCATGTAGTCAACATAAAAGATGAGGTCAGTGTAAAGTTTCCACCATATAGTATGCTTGTGTTGCTTGGAGCTTTAGGTCGCTAAACTCATGATCCATGTGCATGGGTCACCAGTATAGCATGCGGCGGTAATTGTTTAATTAAAATAGTTTTTCTGGTAATCTGTCTTTTATATGTAAACTTTTCTCCTGAAAAGCATCTAAGCAGAAGTCAAGTCATCATTCGACCACTGAGATATGGTGGATGTACCTTTTGCTGACTGAGACATTCCTTTTCTTGTGTTTACTGTTCTGTGCTGTTATTTGTGATTCTTATTTCGACGACAATGATCAGGTACCAGATGGTGCTGTTGACATCAAAGAGCTAAAGGTGGACACATTTAAAATCGCCGGACCTAATCATATTCTTGGTGTCAAGTTGCACATATTTCCTTTGAATGTACACCTTGGAGATTTTGGGTCGACTGCTGATCCCGTGGGCAGCTGTAATCAGCTTGATTCTTTTCAGTCTGATCAAGCTTCTCTATCAAGTTCTGAGAAATTCTTGGCTCCATTTGTTTGTGAAGATTTGTTGGTAACTTGTGAGTTTGGTCACGAAAAGTGAGTTCTTTTGATCTTGGTAACTGTTATATTTGGGTGCACCTTATGTTATTGATATTTTTAGATTGCAAATACAGATTAAAATACACTAGTCTCCAATTGTTACAGAAGTCATAAACAATTTCTGGTAAATTGTAGATATTCTCAAATTAGTTTCTGTTGATTAATTACCAGCTACTTAAAGCAGGAAATTTGCTTCATATCTAGATAGTATAGTTAGGATACAAAAATTGTGTTTTGAATTGGCCAAGTAATGCTTCATATCTTTATCGTATTTAAGTTTCAATATCATTTAACTTTTCTTGTGTGTATTCACAAATTGATAGTTTTTTGTCAGGGAAAGAGGTGTTAAAATTGTTAATCTTGAATTGAAATGCGGAGATGTCACTGCCAACATTGATGAACGACTCTCTTACAAGAAACATATAAAGCCAGAGAATAATGGTGTCTCCGAGAATGCTGGAGATGCTCTCCCCAGTACTTCAACCAAACAGCCTTCAAAAAGCAAATCCATTTTACCAGCATTGAAGAAGCAGATGCTTGTGTTTCCAGATAAGGTTTGTTAACAGTAAAAGTTTCGAGTGTAGGCCAAATGACAATTATTTAGTTAATTTGCTACAGCACACTAATATTTTATTTGTGCTTTGCAACATCTTTTATTCCGTTGGTTATCTTATGTAAGCCCAGTCACAGCCCCAGCTCACACTCATAATCTTGTTTTTACTTCTCCACTGAGTGTCCTGGTTAATTAGTATTTCAGTCTCTTAGAAACACAATTTCATTCAAATCAAAATATTTGCAGCATGGGCAATATTTATCAGGAGGAAGGAGGCTTCGTAAGCATTAACACAATTCCTGCAGTATTAATTGTACACCTGGTTTGATTGTCAGTTGTTCACTTAAACACTGTCATGTGCATGTAATGCAAGTCACGTGATGCTGAATGTCCAGGTAGAGCTGCTTTGTGTGTTTTGCTGTGCTACTGCCTACTGCTGAAAATGGCTGGAGTTCCTTTTTGCAGTGATAAGTCTTAGGGCTTGCAGACTTCCAATCTTCCATTAGTGGTTGGTAATCATGTATTTGATTACCCACCACATATATTGAGGTTGATTTGTTGTTTTTCTCATTGCATGAGTAGTATGGGACATGAGTACACGGTTCCATAACTGAAAGCTTGTCCTTCCTACAGTGATTAGGAATATAACAATCATGTGTAGCCATATCCTTCTAACTTCTCACTTGCCAAATGAACTGCTTCACTTGAAACAACAAGTCTTAGTATGCGTGTGTCTTGCTCATGTTTTCGAGCTCAAGAGAAACTAGATAGAATGCCCTTGAGTTTGTCAATTGTCGGCAAAATCTGTTGGGACATGTGGCTTGCCATTTATTACCGTGAGCTTAATCATGATATTATGCTGTTTATGGTGTTCGCTCACAGGCGCTACTTAAATTTACATTCCTTCCGTTGGCACTTGGCAGTTGAAAATCTCCTTTAGGAAGTTGGCAAATATAGTTTTTTACTTGCTTATTATGTTTTGGCTGTACCTGAAAAGTATTGCTAAATATTATATTTGTTCTTTGGAAGGTTAGCTTCAGTGTGCCGAAGCTTGATGTGAAGTTCACACACCTGGGTGAAGGGCTTAGTGTTGACAACAATGTTATGGGGATCCACTTCACGAGTACGAAATCCCTGCCACAGGACGATCTAGAGGATGCTACACCACACTTCGATGTTCAAATCGATCTTAGTGAGATTCATGTACTTCTCTATTGCCTTATCCGAGACTCTTGTTATACCTATTGGTAGCTATTCAGCAATCAGCACCGTTAATTTTGTTGCCTTCCAGCTAGTTAGAGAAGACTCAAGCTCTCTGTTGGAAGTTCTTAAAGTTGCTGTGGTAGCTTCTTTGGATGTTCCTGTGGACGTAAGGCTCCTTCTTTACTTTAGTTGATTGACAATATTGCAACTGTCCTTTAGAGCTATAAAGTATGACTTCCTTTCAGCCACTTCTTCCAATCAGAGTCGAGATCGATGCCAAGCTTGGTGGTACACAATGCAATCTTATGTTGAGCAGATTGATGCCATGGATGCGCCTTCATTCTTTGAGAACCAAAGGAATGAAGCTTTCCAAGGCAAACTCTCGTCAAGAAATTTCTCAAACAAAGGAGAGCAAGCCAATTATGTGGACTTGCACAGTCTCTGCCCCAGAAATGACTGTTATGCTTTACAGCCCTACTGGGCTGGTATTGTATCATGTAAGTTCTCTCGATTCATGTAAGAATATGGCCTGTTCTGCTCAGAAAACACTTGTTTTATGTACATGGCTCTTATGGATTGTAGACAACATTTCTTTAGTTGAGGCATCGATTGTTGTAAGTGTTCAGTATCCAGCATTAATTCTACTGGCAAAATAGCTAGATGCTGATCCGTAATTTATTCTAGCTGTACTAGTGGTCTAATATGGTAAAATAATGAAATAGTTAGTAAAGTGTGTCTGTGCAGGCAAGGTTGAGTATCGTGGATGAGCTCTAATTATGGTCCATGAACGCATAGCGTACTCTCTGGTGACCAGTTTCTCTTCTAATATCTGCTTTCCATGTCTTAATATCACATAGTTCCTCCACAATAGGGAGCAAGTCTTCTGAACATGTAAATGTAATTTTTTGGTCGTTTCTACGGTTAGTAGCACTTGGTCTTTTCACAGTAGGATGCAAGTTTCTCTGAACCTGTCAAAGTAACCTTGGTAACCTTTTCTGTGGTATTCCTTACAATTTATTTATGCGTTGATTGATGAGTATAAGCATTATCTTCCTTCTAGTTCATATGCACTTCTCATTTTGCAGGTCTGTTGCCAGTCATCACATGTGTTTGCAAATAACATTGCAAGCAAGGGGATTCAGATACACACTGAACTTGGTGAAATGCTGGTGCACATGGAAGATGGTTATAGGGAATTCTTGAAGGAAAACATATTTGGTGTTGATACTTACTCTGGCTCCTTAATGCACATTGCTCGGGTGAGCCTTGATTGGGGATACAGGGAAATTGAGGTCCAAGATATGCCTGAAACTAGTAGACTTGCTCTTGTATTTTCCATCGATATCAGTGGCATAGGAGTAAAGTTTGGCTTCAAGCATTTGGAATCTCTTGTCCTCAATTTGATGTCCTTTAGGGTTCTATTTAAGGATCTTTCATCCTCTCGGGAAAAGGCTAAAAAGAATTTGGAGGATAGAGGGAAAAAGAAAACAAAAGGTGTTGAAATATTCAAATTAAGCCTACAGAAGTTTTCTATTACTTACAGTGGTGATGTAAATATATTAAATATGCCAATTGCTGATCCGAAGCGTGTGAACTATGGCACTCAAGGTGGTCAAGTAATTGTTGATGTTTCTGCTGATGGCACACAACGTAGGGCAAGTATAACTTCGGAACCACCAGACATTGGCCGCAACTTGATGTTCACTGCATCTTTAATTATCTCTCATCTCTCTATATGTATAGACAAGGAGAAAAAGTCCACAGAAGCAGAATTGGAACGGGTAAAAGCAATGTACGAGGAGGATCACAGCTCTGGTGTCAAAGTGACCTTACTAGATATGCAGAATGCTAAAATTGTTCGTAGATCCGGTGGCCTTACAGATGTTGCTGTTTGTTCTCTCTTCAGTGCAACAGATATTAATATCAGATGGGAACCTGATGCTCATTTAGCACTGTTTGAGACCTTTCTCCGTTTTAAGTGTTTTCTGCATCATAACAAGATTCAGAGTTCTCAGAAGCTGATCAATACTAAAACTGGCAGTATTAAAGAGAATGAGCATGCCAACATAGCTGCTGGTTCAGTGAAACCTGACAAAAGAAGCTCAATTTTTGCTGTTGATGTGGAAGTGTTGAGAGTGTCCGCGGAGCTCGCAGATGGTGTCGAAGCAAACATGCATGTACAATCTATCTTCACTGAGAATGCCAAAATAGGTGTATTATCAGAGGGTCTTTCTCTCAGTCTTAATGGTGCCAGGGTTCTAAAGAGCACACGGATACAGATCTCATGTATTCCTTTCAGTACTGCAAATTCGCTCAGTGCAAAGGTTGAACCATCACCCAAGAGAGATTGGGTCGTTCAAGGGCTAGATGTCCATATTTGCATGCCATACAGGTTACCGTTGCGTGCCATAGAGGATGCTGTTGAAGATATGGTTCGTGCCCTAAAGCTTGTTTCTGCTGCCAAAAGAAGTATATTGTCTCCTGATGGGAAAGAGAACTTGAAAAAGGTTAAGTCTGGAGCTTCAAGTTTTGGATCTGTAAAGTTTGTATTGCGTAAACTCACCGCAGAAATAGAGGAGGAGCCCATACAGGGTTGGCTCGATGAACATTACTATTTGATGAGGAACAAAACCTGTGAATCGGGTGTTAGGTTGAAATTTCTTGATGAAGCTATATCAGGAAGTGTAGACTCTAACCACTGCAGCTCTGAGGGAAAAATTCTCTATGATGGTATTGAGGTTGACGTGCATGACACTGCAGCTCTTCAAAGGCTACGGGAAGAAATCCATAAGAAAGCATTTCGATCGTATTATGTGGCTTGTCAGAAGAAGGTATGCGCAGAAGGTTCGGGAGCTTGTGCAGAAGGTTTCCAAGCTGGATTCAAGCCAAGTTCAAGGAGAGCTTCACTTCTTTCACTTTCTGCTTCTGAACTGGATATTACTTTGACCAGGATAAATGGTGGAGAGATAGAAATGGTTGAATTTATAAGGGGACTTGACCCTGTTTGTCAGGAGAAAGACATACCGTTCTCTCGACTATACGGGAGTGATATTGCTCTCCTTGCAGGGTCCTTGGCTATACAAGTGAGAGACTATACTTCTCCTCTCTTTTCTGCAACCAGTGGGAAATGTGAAGGTCGTGTGGTGCTTGCCCAGCAGGTCAGGTCCATCAAATTCTTTGTTTGGATTACTCGTTCGTGTTCCCAAGTTATGTTATGCATTGTTATGGCTTGTTACTGTGGTTGTGGTGCTCATTCCATTTCATTTGTGTGCTATTCAGCGTATATTTTTTAATTTCTTGTTGTATCTGCTGGCAGGCAACATGTTTTCAACCCCAAATACACCAAGATGTATATGTTGGCAGATGGCACAAGGTCACCATGCTACGTTCTGCCAGTGGTACCACACCAGCAATTAAAATGTACTCCAATTTACCAGTTTATTTCCAGAGAGGAGAGATTTCTTTTGGTGTTGGTTATGAGCCATCTTTTGCTGATATAAGTTATGCGTTTCAAGTAGCCCTACGGAGAGTTAATCTTAGCTGCAGAGATAAAAACTCTGGTGCAGCGAACCAACCACCTAAAAAGGAGCGCAGCTTGCCATGGTGGGATGACATGAGATACTACATCCATGGAAAGATAGTTTTATATTTCAATGAAACGAAGTGGAAGATCCTGGCAACAACTAATCCTTATGAGAAGGTAGACAGACTGCAAATTGTTTCTGAATACATGGAAATCCAGCAAACAGATGGGCATGTAGATATTTCCGCAAAGGAATTCGGGATGTATATCAGCAGCTTGGAGAGTATGATGAAGAATTGCAGCTTAAAAGTGCCATCTGGCGTGCCAAGGCCTTTTATTTATGCTCCTCTGTTCTCCCTTAATGTGATTATTGACTGGCAGTGTGAATCTGGCAACCCTTTGAATCATTATTTGCATGCACTCCCCATTGAGGGTGAGCCAAGGAAGAGGGTTTATGATCCATTTCGATCTACTTATCTCTCTCTTAGGTGGAACTTCTCCCTTAGACCTTTGCAAGTGCAGTCTGATAATGGCACACCATCTTCGTCTTATGCAAACAGTTCAATGCTAGGTGGAACCGCCTTCAGTAGTTGTTCCAGAGTGGCTGATGTTGATTTCCCCACGATGAACCTTGGTGCTCATGACCTTGCTTGGGTTTTCAAATGGTGGAGCTTAAACTACAGCCCCCCACACAAACTGCGTTCTTTCTCTAGATGGCCTCGATATAAAATTCCTCGAGCTGCTAGATCTGGTAACCTCTCAATGGATAAAGTTTTGGTTGAGTTCTTTTTCCGGGTTGATGCTACTCCCTGTTGCATAAGGCATGCAACTTTGACTGAAGATGATCCTGCCAGTGGCTTGACCTTCAAAATGTCAAGTTTGAAGTATGAATTGTGTTACAGTCGAGGTAAACAGAAATACACATTTGATTGTAAGCGTGAATCTCTGGATCTAGTTTATCGCGGTCTTGATCTTTACAGCCCAGAGGTTTATCTAATGAGAGATGGTAACTTGTCCTCTGCTGAAAATGTGTCCAAATTAAAGACTACTACCCAGTCACATGGCAAAGTTGCGAATGACACATGCAATATGGGCAGTTTTCAGGAAAAACATGAGGATGGTTTCCTCTTGTCTTCTGATTATTTCACAATAAGAAGACAAGCTCCAAAGGCAGATCCTGCAAGACTTATGGAATGGCAGGATGCTGGTAGGAATCTTGAGATAACATATGTCAGATCTGAATTTGAGAATGGCAGTGAAAGTGACCATAGTCTATCTGAGCATAGTGATGATGATGATGGTTTCAATGTGGTGTTGGCGGACAATTGCCAACGGGTATTTGTGTATGGTCTTAGGCTCTTATGGACTATTGAGAATCGTGATGCAGTTTGGTCATGGGTTGGAGGAATTTCCAAAGCATTTGAACCTCCAAAACCTTCTCCTTCGAGACAATATGCACAAAGAAAGATGATTGAGGAAAGGCAGAATGCAGATGACTCTAGATTAGTTCAAGAGGCTTCCTCCTCTATCCATGTTGGTTCTCCTTCGGTGCAATATGCTGAAGCTCTGGGCTCTACTTCCCCGTTACATACTAAAGCCAATCGCTCCTCTGATATAGCAGGTATGCTTATTTTTCCTAGATGTTTCATGTTGTACCAAAAGTTGGAGGCTTCATTTCTTTCACTAATTCACTCGAGTTGTTTGAAAATTAAAAGCTATTGAAATTACAGATCGCTGTTACCTTTTTGATTAAGTCCTTTTTTTGTCAATGCTCCAGTGAAGTATGGTATGTTTGATGAATTGGATAAAGGAGGGAATCTCAGTTTTATGGTTAATGTTGTCAAGCCCCAGTTCAACCTACATTCTGAAGAAGCCAATGTAAGTGATGTTTGTTTTTATTGTACATGTTATTCTGTCCTTTAACTTATAATAAAAAATCATATCATATATCGTAGTTTTTGTTGTCACAGTTTAGGTCATTGTGGGATAACCCACGACATTTTCTCCCATTTAACCTACTTTGGAACATCATTTTTCCCCCAAATAGCGACACATTGATGAAGCCATATAGTACAATTAGTGAAGGAACAGTGATACAGAAAATAACAAAAATTGATGCAGAAATGTGAATTTCATACATTCATGAAGCCATATACCATAACCTGTCGGTGTAATCTACTAAAATTTTGATACCATCTTTTTACTGACCTATTTTAGTAACACTCTCAAGAAAAACTAACAAATCATCTAGATCCAACATAGCAATTTGACTGAACACCACTTCTTACCCTGAAGTCTGAACAACTGATATATATCATAACCATGTAGTTTTAGTTGGTGCTATTTGTTGAGACAGGCTTCAAATGAGGAATTACCTGCTCTAGAGATGTTGGAGGAGTATCTGACAGTATCTGAGAAGTATCAGAATCATTTTATTTATTTTAAAACCCCATTTTCTCCAATACTTCTTTGTATCATTGAATATCCATTGTCCTGATACTGATATGTTAAGTTCGCAAAACTTCAAAACCACCTTAGCCTGCCGTGCACACAGTATCTCTTAATGCCTTTGTTTCTCTTGTGTGGATTATGAGTTATTGCAATAATAGCTGTATGGCTTTTTTCTGGCAAGGAACTGAAGCTTTTGCTATATGTACCAGGGTAGGTTTCTACTTGCCGCAGCCAGTGGGCGTGTCATGGCACGTTCATTTCATTCAGTTGTTCATGTTGGGAAGGAGATGCTAGAACAAGCACTGGGGACAAGTAGTCTTCACATTCCCGAGCTACAACCTGAAATGACCTGGAAAAAAGCTGATCTCTCGGTGATTCTGAAAGATGTTCAGGCTCATGTTGCACCGACTGATGTGGATCCTGGTGCAGGCCTGCAGTGGCTACCTCGTATTCTTGGTAGTTCGGAGAAATTGAAACGCACAGGGGCCTTGTTAGAGAGGGTATTTATGCCTTGCCAGATGTACTTCCGTTATACTCGTCACAAGGGTGGAACTGCAGACTTGAAGGTAATGCTAAGAGATTCGTCTAAGGATACACACCAGTCCCACTGCCTGAGTTTTTACCGTGTGCAGTCTAGGAAAATTAAATGCATGAATAATGTTCTGATGGTTACATTTTTTTTGTTTCATGACACAGGTTAAGCCGTTAAAGGAGTTACGTTTCAATTCTCCAAACATTACCGCAACAATGACTTCACGCCAGTTTCAAGTTATGTTGGATGTGCTTAGCAATCTCCTGTTCGCAAGACTTCCCAAGTGAGATTCCTTCTAGGTTCATGGACCTTTTTTCTTATGTTGAATCATTCTTGTTTGTTGCTTTCAGTCTGGTCACTGAGCTTGCTCTAAAGATTAATTAAGTTACTGTTCCAGCCTACTCATTATTATTTGCCAGAATAGAGAATGTCCACAACATATCAACTAAATAAATGCTGTCATTTTGTGGAGAAGCCTCTAGCACTATGTTCCCAAATTAAAATTGTTTTACACTTTGATCTACCCATTGAATTGTGTAATAACACGTGAATATGTCAAGTAGGCAAGGAATCTTTTACCACCCTTTTTTGGATAAAAGTTGTGGCTTTACACTGCTTTTTGTTAAGATTCACTCATAATGATTTAGTACAGGACCTTTTTAACTTGGTAGTCGTATTTCAAAAGCTGTCCTCATTTTTCGTTAACCTTTCTGGCACAGGCCTCGGAAAAACAGTCTTCAGTATCCATCGGATGACGAAGATGTCGAAGAAGAGGCTGATGAGGTGGTTCCTGATGGAGTAGAAGAAGTGGAGCTTGCGAAAATTAATCTCGAACAGAGGGAAAGGGAGAGAAAGTTACTGCTTGATGATATAAGATCCCTAGCTGGAACTGGTGATAGTCATACCGGCCATCTTTCAGAAAAGGATAATTCTTTCTGGATGATTGACAGTGGGAAAGCTTCACTGGTAAATATTTGAACTTTGTATGGCCTGTTACAAATAGATAATCTATTTTCTTCACGGTGCCCAGTAATTTGTTTTGAGCATAAATTTAACCACAATGCTAGCAAAGGTATATAATTATAATAACATCAAGTACTTTTGAGTTTGGTAACAAATCTACTCATATAGCTGAAATTCCAGGCGTTACTATAGAGGTTATAAAATAGATCTAATCATGTGGCGCACCAAATCTACACACAATTCCCTAGCCACGAAAACAGACTTGGAGTTGGAAAAAAGAAGGCAGCTTAGATTGGCATATTTTCCAAACCCTAAGGCCAGCTGGTGAAAATCATAGAAAGAGTACCTGAACAGTCAGGAAGTTGCTTTTGGTGGATGGCAGATGGACCATCCCCTACTTCAATATTTGTAGTTTTATAGTTTCATGTGGTCAACATAGTAGCACTATGGATACTCCTACTGTTTGATTTTTTTTCTAATGTGTGTTTATAACCAAGTACAAGTATTTGTCCCTCTACGTCAGGCTGAAATACACTAGTGAATTCTGTTTGCTTTATATCAGCGCCAAACATAAGAGCCAAACTTCCACTTATGGGAGTGTAGTTTCTATACAACGTTTTATTGATATTATACTGTAATCAGGTGGAAGGACTGAAGAGAGACCTTCTAAACCTCCAGAAGTCTCGAAAATTTGCATCTTCTGCATTAAGGAAAGCACTACAAAAGGCTGCCCAGTTACGCTTGATGGAGAAAGAAAAGAACAAAACCCCATCTTGTGCCATGCGAATTTCTATGAAAATTAGCAAAGTTGTATGGAGCATGCTTGCAGATGGGAATACTTTCGCTGAAGCTGAGATCAGTGATATGGTATATGTTCAAACTTTGGTGAAACAGCTCTTTGTTTGTAGTTTCTTTTCTGCGTTTTGATGTACTGTGTGCCTACTTCATTGCATTAATTTACTGTAACTTTACCTTTTCTTTTGGCTATAACTGATGTTTCACCATTTGTAGATTTCCTTGAACTACCTCTTCCCCTAGCGATTTAGAATGCTCTTCAATTGACTAATTATTATGATTGTTCAATCATTAAATTGGAAATATTTTGCAGGTATATGATTTTGATCGTGACTACAAAGACATTGGCGTTGCTAGGTTTACGACTAAGTATTTTGTTGTGAGGAACTGCATGGCAAATGCCAAATGTGATACATTGTTGTCTGCATGGAATGCACCTCCAGAAAAGTAAGGCCCTAGTTTTAGCTTTATTTATCATTGGTTATTATTCCTCATATTATCGATATGTGCTATATATCATGTTAAACTGGTGTGAGTCCCACACTGAATCCACTTTTAATTGCTATGATCACATTAGTGGGCAGTATTGTTCTTAGTTAGTTTATAACTCTTAAAGGTTCGAGTGGATCAAATGGGTTTTCAGCGAATGACTGTTAACTGATATTGCAGAGGTGTCATGCTTCGTGTGGATGCAAAGCAAGGTGCTCCGAAGGATGGAAATTCCCCACTTGAGCTCTTTCAGGTAAGTTATCCTTTTTGCGCCAAGCTAAAATGAGCAATTACCCGTGCTAAAGGTTGTAAATTCCATGTTTAGCTTAACGGCACCATATCTTTAGTCACATGGATTAGCACAACAACAAAAATTTGATCTTAAAGATATCTAGAATCAGTTATTGAGCAGAAAAAGGAAAGTAGATATGAAGCCCGTTCAAATGGCATGAGAAAAAGGGTATACTAAGTATAGCCCACCTTATTCCAGGGCGTATTTTTACTAGGCACATAGTTTAAGGGGTTCGATAAATCCAGTATTGTTAGATAATTCCCATAATATAATGGGCGTACCAGTGCTGAAAGCTCCCACATTGTGGGGTCTGGGGAAGGGAATTTCTCTTAAACGATAGAATAAAAACATCTCAAAAGATGCTGCCTATAATCTTTTATGTTCCGTGCCCTAGGTTTCAGTTTCTCCCGGAAATACTTTTTGAAGTTGTAAGATCATGATTTGTGTAGTTAGTGATGCATACGTACCTATACTGTGGAACAAGTGTCAAAAGCTGATGTCTTATAAAATGAACTATGGTAGTTAGTAGGAAAGTTAATGGTCGAGTGTATATTGGAGATTTGATGTCTGAAGTAACTTCATTCGGCCTCTTTTGACCAAAAGTGTTTGTACATAAGTAGGAATTCAGAAATGCAAATTTGGCATGCACAATTCTCATTAAAGTTACAGTATTTTAAAGCATATTCTTGAGACAGTCTAAATATTAACAAAGAGTGCGAGTCCAAGATGGCAGTTTCTGAAGGGAATATTTGGTGATTGCAGTTCTTTGGCTCCCGGTTCTATTGGATCTTGGTATTTTATTTTCAAAATAATCTTTTGAAGTTTTAGAAAATTTCGTACATCAAGATGTGATCTATGTAATTGTAAATTTCATTGATAATACGTTCATCTGTGCACTACCAGAAAGTGTGTCTAAAACAGTAACTAATGCATCAATTATAGATCGATATATTTGTCTTTTTCTGTAGCCCACAAATTAGCATATTTCTTCTTGAAATTTTATAGGTAGGTAGTGATCTTCTATATGTACTGGTTTAAATAATTTCAGAATTTTTTGAAACTCCAATGTGTGTATTTTATTAGTTTTAAACAGGCTTCGGTATACCTTCAATTATTTTATTTTCCAGTATTTAGTCTTTTGTTGAAGCCTGAGGGTCTCTTAGCAGGGCGAAAGCACTTGTAGGAAATCAAAGTGTGACTCTGGTGGGCAAAAAGGGATGGTGGTAGTAATATTTTTATATGATTGCTGCCTTGCTGTAATTACACATTTACATGCTACTCTAAGCATTTCATGACTTGACTCCATCACTTCACTACTTTACTAGTCGTGTTTCTCTATTCACTATCGTGCTTTGCAGGTGGAGATATACCCACTGAAAATATATCTGCCAGAAACGATGTATAGAATGATGTGGGATTATTTCTTTCCTGAGGAAGATGATTCTCAAAGACGCCAGGTAGCCGTAAATCATGCTTCATCACATCTCCCATGTCGATGCTTTCTACACCTTGTTCTCTTAGTTTTTTTAATATTATTTCCATTTCTAATATATTTTGATGGGGTGGAAAAGGATATTTGGAGAGTCTCAACGTCAACTGGATCTAGAAGAACCAGAAGAGTATCTTCCGGTTCTGATGCTGTTGCTTCTACCAGCTATTCTGTCAGGGAGCATGAGCTTCCTGGGAGATCAGGTACAACCGTATCCACTTCCATAAACGTCTCAAGTTGGCAAAGCTTACATGGAGACAATTCACAGGTGAGTTGCATACGATCAAATTAGGATATTTGATATTTCAACTATGACACTAATATGTAGAATTGTTCCAAGTTTGCTTTAGTCATGTATTTATGAATGGAACACAAACAAGGCTAGCAGACTAGGCACTGGCCTCTGAATTATTAATTATACAGGGCCATTCTGGTCTAACCACTTGATGGAGCTGTGCCGTCCAGCCTGATAGAGCTATGAAGCTCAATAGAGTATTTAAGCTTGTCTATCATTTAAAAATACCTAAGTTTGTCTTACATTAAAACGTACTTCATCTTGTCATGATGTCTCCTGTCAGATGTATTTTTCTTCTATTATTGGTGTGTATATCACAGAATAACACTTCGTACTTTATTATTAGGTATAGATTTATGAATGGAACAGAAATCTGGCAAACAAGGCTAGCAGACTAGGCACTGGCCTCTGAATTATTAATTATACAGGGCCATTCTTGTCTAACCACTTGACTGAGCCTGCCTGTCCAGCCTGATAAAGCTATGAAGCTCGATAGAGTATTTAAGCTTGTCTGTCATTTAAAAATACCTAAGTTTTACATTAAAACGTACCTCAGCTTGTCATGATATCTCCTGTCAGATGTTAGTTTTCTTCTATTATTGGTGTGTATATCACAGAATATGAAACTGAATGCAGGTATCCAAGTTACAGAGCCTAAAGGCCAATATGGTCTGTGGTTCACAATCAGAGTTGCGACGGACATCTTCTTTTGAAAAGACCTGGGAAGAAAGTGCGGTAGAAAATATCACAAATAGTGATGTGGTATCACTGCTGAATTCTTCGAACATTTCTTCAAAAGGTGACAATTCTATGGCAGAGAACCTTGTTGCTGCTACTGAGATGTTCAGGAGTAAGACTAAAGAATCCAAATCCATCAAGTCTGGCCGTTTATCTCACGAGGAAAAGAAAATAGGAAAATCCCATGATGAAAAAAGGACAAGAGCTCGGAGATTGATGGAATTTCATAATATCAAGATTAGCCAGGTTAATATATTTCTGTATCATTGCTTCGGGAGATGTCTATGTCCAAAATTTCAGTCTAATATGACCGTATAACTTGCTGTCACTTTAGGTTGAACTTCTTGTTACCTACGAGGGATCAAGGCTTGCAATAAATGACCTAAGGCTACTTATGGATACTTTCCACCGTGTGGAATTTACTGGTACATGGAGGAGATTGTTCTCAAGAGTAAAAAAGCATATCATTTGGGGTGTCCTGAAATCAGTGACTGGGATGCAGGTATGATGAGCACTCACTACTTGTTACGAGAACTTTCCTAACCAGACATGGCATAGCCTCTTTGCTGTTTGACATTCCCTTTGTTGTAGCAAGTAGCCTCTTTTCATGATTATATTAAATATTTTAGTGGTCTATTAGGTAATTTCGGTTTGGAGTACAGATTAATGTCTCCTTCAAACGCTAACACCAGCATCCACATAAAGTTTCGTGAAACAATATCCCCTTCAGTTTCAGGAATATTACTGATGGTTTGGTCTTGAGCAGGGGAAGAAGTTTAAGGCCCAAAACCAGAGGGAAGCACTTGATGGTACCATTCCTGAAAATGATCTTAATTTCAGCGACAGTGATGGCAGTAATCATGGAAAACCTGATCAGTTCACAGCATCATGGTTGAAGAGGCCAGGTGATGGCGCAGGTGATGGATTTGTTACATCAATTAGAGGGCTATTCAATTCGCAACGCCGTAGAGCGAAGGCATTTGTGGTGCGGGCGATGCGAGGTGATGGAGATAATGAATACCATGACGAGGGGAGTGAGAGTGATGGCGAGTATCCTTTTGCTAGACAGCTCACGATTACAAAAGCTAAGAAGCTTCTTCGAAGAAAGTTCCGCCCGAGAGGGCAAAAAATCATAGGTATTCCTTACTTGTCACTATGACCACCGAGTAGAAGTGTTGATGCCAATATACTCGTCACATGCAGGCCTGACGTATTCCTTTTTTTTCTTTCTTTCCTTTGTCATAGGACCAACGTTGCAAGATTCTCTCCCGTCTAGTCCACGCGAAACAACTCCGTACCAGAGTGATTCTTCAGAGTCATCTTATGAGGACTTCCACGAGACATGAAGTACTGCAAGCAGGTCATGATATCTATACAAGAGACACCATGAGGACGTGCAAAATGTTGCAAACTCTTTCATTCGGTGGACACAAGCAACAACTACTCCCTCCGATCCATATTATTGTTCTCAACTTTGTCTAGATTCGGATGTACCTATTTAAGGATTTAGACTAGATGCATTTGTATCTTGACAAAGTTGAGAACATTAATATGGACCGGAGGGAGTACTACTATTCCACAGAAAAGAAGTTGGGATGGTCAATTGCTGAGCTGTATAGTTCTACATGCTGTGAAGATGCATAGTCTTTGGGGGGTAGCTTTGGAAAAACTCCCCCCTGTATATATAGTAGGGTGGTGGAGACAGAGGAGATAAAATGTATTGTGTGTGTAGTTAGCAGTCAGGTGTATCGTCAGTAGAGAATGTCAGATCTAGCCATAACTATATTGGCCTTGTAAGTTAAATATATATAAGAGGCCTTCTCATACTTCCTGGAACATGACTTTTGACTCTTGGAGATCAGTATAAAGAGACGAATATACCGACCATGCAAACAACACATCAGTCAATCCATTTATAACTATATAATCCATGTTTCTTTGTGCAGAACAGGTACATTCCTAACACCATATGCCTGGCAGATTCATTCAGTATTTGGATTGGAATCAGTTGTACAATCAATTCTAATCAAATAACTCTTCTAGCCAACATGGCGTATATGGGAAAGCATCTCCTACTGACTGCACAAGCAGCTGACCCAGGTCTTGTACTTTGGAGCTACTAAAATCATAAGCAACCACTCTTGCTTCCGACACCCACAAGAAGACAATCTCTTTACATGGATGAAATCCGAGGAAGTAAATACTTCCCTCTACTTCTTCAGATACTTCCCTCTACTTCTTCAGCTATGTCTTCGTTCTCGAGGATAACACCATTATCAAAGTCCCATTCAGAGTTATCTTCCGCTGTTGGTGCTTCCTCAGCACCTTCATCAGAAGACCAACCTTTATGTAGGATCCACGGTCCCGTGTTTCCATCATCATCAAACGAGACCCAAGAAAATTTCGCCACGATTGGCACAAGACTGGCGTCAGTCTTCAGTGTCCACTCCATTTTGCCGCATACCTCGGTGAGCAACCAGACCTGGAGCTGGTGCTCCATGTTACTATAAATTAGAGCGCAGTAGACCCCCTCCTTCGATTTTGCTAGATACAGACGAGGACGCGTGTCTGTTTTAGGCGGCTTAATCACTTCATACGTGCCATCCGATAAGATTATGCTGCAAATAAATGTCAAATACATGGATGAAGACAGTACGATGAGTTCAGGCTGGCTTAAAAATCTAAACAATAATCTGAATTCAGTTGAAGCATGGTTGCGTACCGCAAGATGGAGTCGTTTTGACAGTGCATGTAGACAGATCCTTTCCAGTAGACGACGTAGCCCCCTCGTAGGTTACCTGACGACTGCATGTCGGCAATGGTGCCCGGAGGAGGCGGCTCGGAGCCTCTGCGGAGCAACAGCCTCTCCTCCCATGTCCACGTCTCGGAAGAGAAGACGCGTACCGGGTACGGAGAAGGCGGCCACTCGGATTCGCTGGTGAACGTCGCCGTGTTTATTTCGAGCACCAGCGGGACGTTGTGAAGGAGGAGCACCTGGTAGTGCGGCGACACGGTGGGGTCGAAGGCGCGGCATACGTGGTCGTGGAACTCGAAGTCCTCCATCCCGGCGCGCAGGGGCGGGGGCGGAGGCAGGCGCGCGCACCGTCGTGCCGCCGGGTCGCCCACCACGAGGTCCCAGAGCAGGAGGAGGCCGTCGCAGTGGTCCTTGATGTTGAGGTGGTGGCCGTAAACGTAGTCGAAATCCGCGGCGGCGATCCTGCGCGTCGTCGTCTTTGCTGGGTTCGCGATGAACTTGGGCGGGGACGGGTCGAGGCGCTCCATGATGAAGATGCCGTGGAGGGAGTGCGGGAGGAGGTCCGTCCGTAGAAGGCGGCGGTGGTCGATCGCGGCGCGCCAGGTCTTGCAGACGCAGCGGGACGCGGCGAGGCTGCGGGGGCAGAGGCGGCGGAGGATGGTAGCGAGGGTGTCGTCGGGTAGCCACTGCAGCTGCGTGGCCACCTGCTGCTGGGCCATGGACGCGTATGATGATTTGCTCGTCGAAAGCAGATGGCGGCCAGCGCGCTTGCCGGCCTGAAGAAGGAGATTTCATATGGAGGAGACGTAAAAGGTACAGATTCGATGGAGGGACGTTAGGTCGTGCAGGGATACGGCCGGAACGGAATACAGTTATGTTTTGAGACTCGGAGGCTCTGCGGAAGAGAAGCGAAGACGCGTACCGGGTATGGAGAAGGCGGCCACGTTATCCGAATTCTGAGGCGAAGGTTGGCTGAACCGTGCGCGTGGCGTTAATCGTGTTGTCATCTCCGCTGCAACAAGACGCACGCGCAAACAAGACGATGTATGGACGATCCTTCGCCGTTCGCCGTTCGCAAACCGTAGTATTCGTTTTTTTGTTGACGTGACCGTAGACCGTAGTAGTCGTTGATTTGAAGCAAGACGAACTGAACCGCACCGCTGCCTCTCTCTCTCTGAACGAAACTACTTATAGTAGGCAGCAAAAAGCTAGCTCGCACACGATACCAACAAGCTAGCTACGTACTGTATATATATATACACACAAAAACAAATAAACGTACTCAGTACACAAGTGTTACTAAACGCCAGGTATTCAAATTCTTCCATACAACAAAAAAAAAACAAGAAAAACTGCTCATGTGAAATTCAAATACTCCCTCTCTCCTGAATTTAATTCTGCTCATGTTAAATTCAAATACTCCACAAGCCCTGAATTTAATTAATTCAGGATATTTGTATCTAAACACTATTTAGCATATACAGAGTAGACAGATACATCCAAATTTTAGACAATCTTTGCGACATAGACGGAAGGAGTATAAAACTCAAGCTAAAGAATACAAACCGATAAGAAGTATCTTCTCATCGCTACAATTCGAAATTCAATACTTAGCCGAAAAAAACGGAGCCAGAAGCTTCTCCTTTCTGAGGCCACGAGCCGGACCAAAACCATCTTCTAGTAGATGTAGGAAGACCATCCCCTTTCACCGCAACCATCACACATACTCTACCAAGTACTACCTCCGTTCCACGATATAAGCCTTATATCGTGGAACGGAGGTAGTAGTTGACTAGAACTAGCTTCTACCGGTACCATTTTCAAAGTTTGCCAAAATAAAGCAACTCTAAAAGCCATCAACATACTTCTCCCAATTACAAAACGTATATTGCTCTTATAGTTCATTGCAGGCCCAAAGTTTACCAAGGAAATTAAACGCCCAATCATTCTGCACACAAAAAACAACATGGTGACTTAGTACAAACAAGGTTTCTTTCCTCACAAGCGTAAGACAGGAACAAGGTCAAAGGACGAAGCCTGACCCGGACTTCTTGTATCTGACGCCGAGACAGCACACGGCGGAGGCAAGCGAGCAAGTGTGGTTATCTTCTTACCATATTCCATGGCTACAAACAGAACAATGTCAATTAAATGGAGCCATTCCTCCCTAAGCCATTTCTGAAGAACAAACATGCTTACTGAGACAGCATAGCAATTGTCCAACTCGGACCAGCATGGATAAGATAGCCTAGATCGTTGAAATGATTCAGAGATACAAATAATCAATCATCCATGTCATGTCATTTCAATGAACTTCAAATATAGCCGAGCATTGGTAGCAGCTAAACCCTGGCATCAAATAAACCCAGAAAATGCTATACATGTTATAAACTGTACTATCCAGGAACAAGAGGAATACCATCACACCAATAACCAGCAACCACAGATCAAATACACCTCGTGTATATACTAAACCAGGGCAAGCTAATATTTAAGCATAACCATTTGTCTAGCACTAGGTCATGCTTAATACGAGATAACAAATCATACAATCCATGTTCCTAAACATGGATATATATTTTGTCTAACCACTAGAAGCCTGCTCTGTGCTGTAAAAATGTAGACTTTCTAGACATGAAACCTCCAAACACATAAATGTATCATCATCTCAATGCAGGACAAGCAAATTAACACAGAGCCATACACGGGGGACAGAAAGGTGTCTCACCGGCTGATGCGCTGCCGAGGCTCTGTCCTGGCCTGCCGGAGCGGCCACATGGAGCATGGTGCGGGGAAGGAGAGCGCCCCCTCACCGGCGTCCAGCAGCAGCACCGTGAGCATGCAATGGTGAAGGGCTCGTCCCGTCCACATCCATGTCCACCGGTAGTGCAGGGGAATGGCTGTGCGACGGGAGAGATGGCATGGAGGCAGGTCAGGTGCTGGCGCCAGTGCCGCTGGAGGAGACAGAGCCGAGGAATGTCCCATGCTGGTTCCCCTCGCAGCCATCACGTCCTGGTCACAGGCATGCGGCAGCCTCAACCAAAGCCCTCTCTCCTTCAAAAAAAAACCATGATTACTATACTATAATCTTGCATCGACTATATATGCTTGGAATGAATTGGTAGCAGTACAATGTTATCACAGACTTCACAGAACATGCATTCAAAATTTTTGGTATTGAATTTTCATGAACTCTAAGCATCTGTCAATTTTCACAAAATATATGCATCAGTTCAGAAAGAGCGTGCCTGGATACTACTCCCTCCGTTTCAAAATATAAGATGTTTTAGATTTATGAAGCAAATGTATCTAGACTAGTTTTAGTATATAGGTCCACTCATGTTTGGAGTGAATCTACACACTAAAACAAGTCTAAATTCATTTTCTTTACAAACCTAAAACATCTTATATTTTGAAACGGAGGGAGTAGTTGACAAATGATATACAATTCTGTATATATACTACTAGCGGATACTACATCAATCTACAACCAATTTTGCTCCGCCCAAAAAATCAAGATCGTTGTTTGATCACACAACTACAAGTCCCTGCAGCAAAACATCAGCAGGAACAAAAATCGGACCTTTGGGGTGGCCGCAGTGGTAGTTGGGGGCGAGCACGGCCGCGTCCACGGAACTCCATGTCGTCAGGCGCCTCCGCGGGAACGCCGGCAAAGCTGCGTACCTCGCCGCGCCGGATCTCGCAAGCGTCCGCCAGGATGGCAGCAGCCCTGCGATCTTTCGGGGCCAGGCGAGCTGGACCTCCTCGGCGCGAGCGGCGACGCAGGCAACGAGGACGTGCTGAGCAGAGAGGAAGGGGTGGTGGCGCAGGACGGCGAGGTCGGGAACGGCGTGGGATGGAAGAACTTGGCGGAGAAACCGCACCTCGATCTGACGGCCATGCGCTACGACGCGGTCCAGCGATATCGACGGAGCGCCGCGCATCGCTGCACGCGCGCGCCGTCGAGCTAGCCGGCCGCGCCGCCATGATTCCGGCCGTCGTGAGCGGAGAGGAGAAAGGAGGGGAGAGGAGAAATGAGGGTTAGAGTTTGGTTAGGTGTGTTTTGTTCCAGACACGATTAACGTCAACCGTTGATATCCATCGAACGCTCCGACCTGAAAACGGGCCGTCGGGCGGTATAATGGGCCAACATACCCTTCTGCCTGTGAATAATTTTCGTTTTAAAGAAATTTTGGGTAGTACTGAGCGGGATACTTATTTGAAGGATGATTGGGCATGGCATTATGACCGAAAGGGGTTGTTTTCAGTTAAGTCGGCATATCGTTTGCTAGTTGAAACTAAAAAGAGGAGGGAGGACTGGTTGGAAGGAAACGCTGCCAATTCTAATTCAGATCAGCAGAAGAAGCAATGGTCCTCAATTTGGAAAGTTCAAGTTCCTTCTAAGCTGAAGGTGTTCCTATGGAGATTGGCAAGGCAATCTCTTCCTACTGCAGAAACAAGACACGTGAGGAATATGGCACAGACTTCATGTTGTGGGATTTGTGGAGCAGCCGTTGATACATGGAGGCATGCGCTCTTGGATTGTACAATGTCTAGATGCGTATGGGCTTTATGTGATGAGCAAATTGTCGAACATATTAGTATGATCAATGAAGAAGATGCAAAATTATGGATTTTTGAAGTGATGAATTCGGTTAGTCAGAATGAGTTCATTAGTGTATTGGTTACAATGTGGGCAATTTGGTTTGCAAGGAGGAAAGTTATTTTCGATAATGAATATCAAAGCCCGCTGTCGACCTACTGTTTTATCAAAAACTTCATGGATGATCTTGAAAAGGTAAAACATGAGAATCCTATTAAACGAAAGACAATCAAACCAGCAGGACCTAGATGGATTGCGCCGCCAACGTGCATGGCAAAAGTTAATGTTGATGCAGCAGTGGCCAAAATATCCTGCAGGGGCGCTATGGCGGCAGTAGCTCGCAATGAGAAAGGCGAGTTCCTAGGGTGCTCTATTCTAACTGTCGAAGGCCTGACTGATGCCACTACACTAGAAAGTATGGCATGCAGAGAAGGATTAGCTCTTGCAGCAGATTTGAATCTTCGACGGGTGAAATTAGCGACTGACTGTTTGGAGGTGGCAAATAGTCTGTGTTCCTCTGAGACCGACAGAGGGAGATATGGAGTAGTTATTCACGAATGTCTGGAATGGTCGAAACAGTTTGAGGCGATGGTTTTTGGCCATGAAGGAAGGACCTCTAATGGTGAGGCTCATAGTTTGGCCCGCACTAGTACGTCAATGGAAGTAGGTAGATTTATTTGCCTAGCTAAGCCACGGGCAAATATGTGTATACCGATGTTTCTAATAAATGAATAGAGTGTGGGTTGATCCTCAAAAAAAAAAAATTGGGTGTGAAAATTAATGTACCAGGGGTCTCACGCTTGAATTCCCTCCTACTGATGTAGTATCCGCCAGGAGTAAATGAATGTATGACTTGGCATTTATTTACTATGTTGTTCCTTCTACTCATATAATTTCATGCATTATGCATGTACTATCATACACGTGAAGCTACTCAATGCATGCATTACTCTCCTTTTTTTTCATTCCCATTTCTTTTCTTGCCACGCTATACAGCATCACCGTCGTCACACAATGTACTATCTTGAACTCCACGCAGTGGATGGTGGGCAAGGGCGACTTCATCTGGTGGGATACGACAAGCGATGCTCTATAGTAACGACAAAACCATCATCAAATAAGCTACTCCCTCCATATCGGTAGGCCCTAATGAGAAGCAACATGACCAATATAGGGAGGGATTAGCTAGCGTTTTTCAATCTGTTAATTAACACCGAGATCGTTTGCTAGACACGCTAGGGATCACTAGCGCGTGATCAATCGTGCGGGAACTCTCGCAGGGTCCATTACGACAACCCCAATACTCAATGCATGCATTACTCTCCTTTTTTTCATTCTCATTTTTTCTGTTGACACGCTACACCAGATCACATCACACATTGTACTATCTCGAACTTCACAAACTGGATGTTTGTCAATGGCGGGCGACTTCATCTGGTGGGATATGACAAGCGATGCTTCATAGTAATGCCGACACCATCATCAAAGAAGACGCTCCCTCCATGTAGGTATATTAGACCTATAAGGAGAAGCAGCAAGACCAATATATGGAGGTCGATTGGGAGACAAGCTAGGGATCGCTAGCCCATGATCACCTATGCAGAACTCTCGCACGGTCCATTCTGATGGCCTCGATAACATGTCCAAAAAGGACGCTAGTCATCCTATTTGTCTCCGGGCAACAAGAGGGCACATGAAATGGTAGCTAGATACTTCCTCTGTTCCGGAATACTGGGCATACCTACGTTGTTAATTTGACAAATATAAGTTATATAGCACAAAAATATATCATTAGAAAATATAACATCTAATGTTTCTAATAGTATAATTTTTATGTTATACTATTTTATAGTTTGTTCATCAAATTATCAACCTAGTTATTTGTGCATGACTTATAATCTCAAACAGAGAGACTAATAACCATCTGGTAGTATAATGGCCTTAAAGAGGCTCGGTCAATTTTGAGCACCTTTTTTTTTCTTTTTGCCCTATTATTTTACTTTCTTATTTTTTTCATATAAACCCTAGATCTAATCCTCTACACCAACCCTATATCTAAACCACATGTAAACCCTTGACCTGAACCTAAGTTGTTGTTGGCTTTTCGTGTTCATCGATGCCTTATATACATATTAGGGCTCCATCGCAAAGAGGCAAGGTTTTCTAGAATGATTTCCGTGTGTTCCCTTGTCCCTCAGCCTGCCTGAATAGAAATACACCAACTTTCTGTAGGGGTTCGTAGCATGGAAAACAAAAATTTTCTATCGCATACAAACAAACAAGCCAAGATCTATCTACTAGATTGTAGCAACGAGTCGATGGAATAACTCACCCTCGAAGATTCCAAAGTGTTTAACGAGAGCAGATTCTCGTGGGTGATGTAGTCGTACTCTTTCCGATCTCAAGATCGCGTAGACGATCCTTCCGGCCAGCGTTCAGCGCCTCCCGCAATGGGTCACATCGTTCGGTACTGACGAAGACCTTCCTCTCCCTTGTTCCAGAAAATGGAGGTTGTAGCACTCTCCTCGCAAAGACAACTGTGGCGTGGTACCGGGAGGTAGAGGGAGATCCCGCAGGCTTCGCCTTGCAAAGTAGTATGGTGGAGCTTATGAGAGAGGCTATTAGTGGTCTAGTAATTAGACACACCAATTAGAGGGCTCTAAACCAATTAGAAGGCTCTAAACCGAAACAGCTCTAAACCGGGGTCTAGGTCTAGTTTCTAGTTTAGAGGATAGGAACTTGTGTGTCTCTAGAGGGAGGCCCCGCCTCCCTTTATAGGTGGGAGGGCTGGCGCGAGGGAGGAGGAGTCCTCCCCAACTCGCCTAGGCTGGTCACGGCTGGGGGAGGAGGACTCCTCCCCCAAGTCGGTTTCCAACTTCTCCTCTTTTCCCACTTTCCAAAATTGGCAGTTTGACTTTCAAATTAGCCGTTTGACTTTTCCAATTTAGGAATTAAATAAACCCTTTATTTTGGACAGCGAGAACACTTAGTACATGATGCAATCATTCCATCTTGCAATGACACATTCATGTACCCCTTCCCCCCCGGAGTGCCGGACATTCCGGGACCTTCTAGAATGTTCCCGATGAAAACACCGGAACCATTCCCCAACTCCGAAATGGGACTTTCCTTATATGAATCTTATTCTCCGGACCATTCCGGATCACCTCGTGATATCCCGGATCCCATCCGAGACTCCGAACAACATTCGGTCTCTTTCTCATAATACCATAACTACTCAAACAACGTCGAATCCTTAAGTGTGTCTCCCTACGGTTCGTGAATTATGCGGACATGATCGAGACACTTCTCCGAACAATAACCAATAGAGGAATCTGGAAATTCATATGGCTCTACATATTTCTCGATTACTTTGCAATCGAATGAACCACTTACATACGATACCAATTTCCCTTTGTCTCACGATATGTTACTTATCCGAGGTCATGATCGCAGGTATCTCGCATACCTAGTTCAACCTCACATCGATAAGTACTCTTTTCTCCCGTGATATGTGATCCCTTGTGACCAAGTCACATGCTTGCAAGCTAATTGGATGACATTTCACCGAGAGGGCCCAGAGAATATCTATCGTCATGTGGATGGACAAATCCCACTCTTGATCCATGTGTTTCAACCAATACTTTCCGAACACCCAATGCCACTTTTATAGCCACCTGTTACGGTGTGGTGTTTGATGACATCAAAGCATCCATCCAAAGAAAGGCAATATGCATGATCTCATGGTCGAAGGAATTAGGTTACTATGTATCGTAAAGCATATAGCAATTGAACTATTGAAATGACTTGATCTTTATGCTACGCTTGTCTATAGGAGTATGTCCACCATATCATTCTCCTAACGATATGATCTTGTTGTTGATAACATCTCAATGTTCATGACAAAGAAACCACATCATCAATCAACCAACAAGCTAGTGAAGTATAGAGGCCATACTAGGGACTTCAAATTAAGTTTACAAATCACACAAGTATTAATGGTTTCCTTGTTAATACTATTATAGCATGAATGTAAACATTTATCATAAACACAAAGATATATAATAATAACTACATTTATTATTACCTCTAGGGCATATCTCCAACAGTCTCCCACTTGCACTAGAGTCATCTAATCTAGATTACATGGTAATATACCGAACACCCATGGCAGTTTGGTGTTGGTCATGTTTTGCCCTTGGGAGAGTTTTAGTCAATGGATCCGCCACATTCAGATCGTGTGTACTTTGCAAATCTTTATATCCCCATCCCGGATATGTTCTCGAATAGCGTGAAAACGCAGCTTGATATGCTTCACCTTGTGTGACCTTGGTTCTTGCGCATTGGCTATGGCGCCCATGTTATCACAAAGAGATAGACATTGGGTCCAAAGACTAGGAACCACACCCAGCTCAGTAATGAACTCTTTCATCCATATCGCTTCTTGTGAAGCCTCCGAAGCAGCCATGTATTCCGATTCAGTTGAAGATCTCGCCACAACGCTTTGCTTTGCACTCCTCCAGCTAACTTCTGCACCATTCAAAATAAATACGTATCCAGATTGTGATTTAGAATCATCCGGATCGGTGTTCCAACTAGCATCGGTGTAACCATTAACAACGAGCTGTTCATCACCTCCATAAGAAAGAACCATATCCTTAGTTCTTCTCAAGTATTTAAGGATGTTTTGATCATTGTCCAATGATCCACTCTGGATCACTTTGATATCTGCTAGTTAGACTAACAAAGATATGCGATGTCGGGTCTAGTACATAGCATGGCATACATTAGAGATCCTATGGCTGAGGCATAGGGAGTCTTACTCATCTTTTCTCTATCTTCTAGATGTCGGACTTTGAGTTTTACTCAAGGTCATATTAGCAACATGGGCAAGAACCCTTTCTTGCTATCTTCCATTCCAAACCTCTTTAGAACTTTGTCCAAATATGTACTTTGTGACAATGATATTTGGCGTCGATCTATCTCTATAAATCTTTATGCCTAATATGTAAGCTGCTTCGCCAAGATCCTTCATTGAAAACTATTATTCAAATACTCTTTGACACTATTAAGAAGGTCTACATCATTCCCAATCAACAATATGTCATCCACATACAGATTAAGAATGCTACAGAGCTCCCACTCACTTTCTTGTAAATACAAGCTTCTCCATAAGTTTGTATAAAACCAAAACTTTTGATTACCTTATCAAACGTTGATTCCAACTTCGGATGCTTGCTTCAATCCATAGATGGACCGTTGAAGTTTGCATACCTTGTTAGCATCTTTAGGATCGACAAAACCTTTGGGTTGCATCATATACAACTCTTCATCAATGTCTCCATTGAGGAATGCTTTTGACATCCTCCGCCATATCTCATAATCATAATATGCAGCGATTGCTAACATAATCCTCACAGACTTTAGCTTCGCCGGTGAGAAAGTCTCATCGTAGTCAACTCCTTGAATTTGTCGAAACCCTTTGCGACAAGTCGAGCTTTATAGACGATAACATTACCATCAAGATCTGCTTTCTTCTTGAAAATCCATTTGTTCTCGAGCCTTCCGCCATCCGGTAAGTCCACCAAAGTCCATACTTGGTTTTCGTACATGGATCCAATCTCGGATTTCATGGCTTCTTGCCATTTATTGGAATCTGGGCTCATCATTGCTTCCTCATATGTCTCGGGGTCATCGGTGTTGTCCACCAACATGACATTCATAACGGAATCATACCAACTGGAGTGGTACGATTTCTCGTTGACCTCCGAGGCTCAGAGCAACTTCAACCGAAGTTTCATGATCACCATCACTAGCTTCCTCTCTTATTGGTGCAGGTACCACAGAACTTCTTCGGTGCTGCGCTACTCGCAATTTCGAGAGAAGGTTCGACAACCTCGTCGAGTTCTACTTTCCTTCCCCACTTCTTTTCGAGAGAAATTCCTTCTCTAGAAAGGATCCATTCTTGGCAACAAAGATTTTGCCTTCGGATCTATGATAGAAGGTATACCCAATAGTTTCCTTCGGTATCCTATGAAGACGCATTTTTCCGCTTTGGGTTCAAGCTTGTCCCTGTAACTTCTTTACATAGGCTTCAGATCCCCAAACTTTAAGGAACGACAATTTAGGTTTCTTCCCAAACCATAATTCATACGGTGTCGTTTCAACGGATTTAGACGGTGCCCTATTTAAAGTGAATGCTGTTTCTAATGCATAACCCCAAAATGATAGTGGCAAATCTGTAAGTGACATCATAGAGCGAACCATATCTAAGAGAGTTCGACACGACGTTCAGACACACCATTACGCTGTGGTGTTCCCGGTGTCAAGCGAAAGTATTCCACATTTCTTCAAATGCTCGCCAAACTCAGAATTTAGATATTCACCTCCACGATCGTAACGTAGAAATTTAATCTTCTTGTTACGTTGATTCTCTACCTCACTTTGAAACTCCTTAAACTTCTCGAAAGTTTCGGACTTATGTTTCATGAAATAGATATACCCATATCTACTCAAGTCATCTGTGAAGGTAAGAACATAACGATAACCATCAGCGATGCTACACTCATTGGACCACACACATCGGTATGTATGATTTCCAATAAGTCTGTAGCTCGCTCCATCATACCGTAAAATGGAGTCTTAGTCTTTTACCCATCGACATGCTTCAGATCTTTCAAGTGATTCAAAATCAAGTGATTCAAGAAGTCCATCGAATGGAGTTTCTTCACGCTTCACTCCAATGTGACCAAGACGACAAAGTGCCACATATAGGTCAAATTATCGCTTGATTTCAAACGTTTAGCCTCAATGTTATTAATATGTGTATTTCTACTATCGAGATTCAATATGAATAGACCATCTATCAAAGGTGCATGTGCATAAAACACGTTACTCATATAAATCGAACAACCATTATTCTCGGATTTAAACAAGTAATCGTCTCGCAATAAACAAGATCCCGATATAATGTTCATGCTCAACGCAGCACCAAATAACAATTATTTAAGTATAAAACTAATCCCGATGGTAGATGAAGAGGTAGTTTGTCGACCGCGATCACATCAACCTTTGATCCGCTTCCCACGCGCGATCGTCACCTCGTTCTTCACTAGCTTCCGCTTATTCTCAGAGCTCTGCTTTGAGTTACAAATATGAGCAACCAACCAAGTATCAAATACCTGTGCACTACTACGAATACTAGTGAGATACACATCAATAACATGTATATCGATATACCTTTCTTCTTGATGTTGCCGTTCTTCAAATCGCCAAGTACTTTGGGCAATTCCGCTTCGATGACCTTCTCCCTTGCAAAGAAAAGCACTCGGGCCAGGTTGGGTCCAGCCTTGGTCCTCTTCGTCGGTATGGTAACTTTCTTACCACCCTTCTTGAAGTGTCCTTCCGCTTAGACTTGCCTTTCTTGAATTTGGTGGTCTTATTGACCATCAACACTTGGTGCTCTTTCTTGATCTCCACTTCGCAGATTTTAACATAGCAAATAGTTCGCAACTCTTTGTTCATGTTACGCATGTTGTAGTTCATCACAAAGTTCTTGTAACTTGGTGGTAGTGATTGGAGGATGCGGTAAACCCCCAAAGTATTAGGAATCACTATACCCAAACTTTGAAGTTTATTTGCGTGCCGGACATCTTAAGCACATGCTCACCGACGAGCTACCTCTTCCATCTTGCGCTTAAAGAACTTTTCAGAAGCTTCATAACTTTCAATTGCCGCATGAGTCTCAAAGATTAATTTGAGATCCTCGACAATATCATATGGGTCTGACTCTTCAAACCTTTTCTGAAGCTCCGATTCTAAACCATACAAGATAGCACCTCGAACTATGGAGTATCGATTCTTCCGAGCGAGGTAAACATTCTTTACTTCATCGGTAGCATCATGCAGTGGGTCACCTAGCGGTGCATCCAGCACATAGGTCAAATTACCTGCGTTGAGGACAATCCTCAAATTGCGGAACCAATCCGCGAAGTTGCTTCCATTGTTTTTCAACTTTTCTTTCTCTAGGAACGCATTAAAATTGATGGTAGGGGCTGCCATTGATCTACAACATATTTGCAATAGTTTAGACTAAGTTTATGACAAATTGAGTTCAAATTAATTAATGAAATTAAACTAGGTGAACTCCCACTCAAAACAACATCCCTCACATTGTTTTAGTGATCACGAACCAAATCCACTACATCAACACCGATCATCACGAGAGTTGATATAGTTTCAATGGCGAACAATCATCATGTTCATCATATCTACTATATGATTCATGCTTTGCCTTTCGGCGATCCGTGTTCCTGAGGCCATGTCTGTACATGCTAGGCTCGTCAAGATCAAACCTTAGCTTCCGCATAAGCAAATCTGGCTTGCTTACGTTGTATTCACCCGCGGAATCAAAGACACCCGATCATCACGTGGTGCTCAAGCAAGCTTTGGCAACGGTGCATACTAAGGGTGAACACTTTAGAACTTGAAATTTATGTGCATGAGGGATCATCTTATAATGCTACCGTCGTCTACTAAGCAATACAAGATGCATAAAGGATTAACATCTCATGCAATTCATAATGTGTGATATGATATGGCCTTTCTCCTTTGTGCTTCCGATCTCCATCTTCAAGCACGAACATGATCTCCATCATCACCGGCATAGCACCAAGGTCAATGATGCTCCTTCATGGTTGTCGCCACCAGCTTCAACTATTACAACTATTTTGAATAGACACGCAGGTCTTAACAGAAATTAAAGACAACCATATGGCTCTGCGGTTGCCAACTTACAATAAGGAACATTGCATACATCAAATATAATCACAATCATGGCCATATCACATCATCGCACACCCTGCAAAACAAAGTTAGACGCTTCTACTTTCTTTGCATATTTTACGTGGTTTGGGGCTTTCCATAGGTGTCGTTCTAACCTACGAACCAGAACCACAACATTGATACTAGCATTGTTGATCACCCGTTGTAAATTGGATCTTTACTATGCTAGGAGAAACAGGCACCATAAAGCCACTTATGCAATACGAGTTGCATGTCAAACGTGGAGCAAGTCTCATGAACGATGTCATGTAAGGTTAGCCCGGGCCGCTTCATCCCAACATACCGCAAGATGCAAAGTACACGAAAAGCAATCTACAATAAAAGCATCAACGCCCACAATGACCATTGTGTTCTACTCTGCAACAGATCTACATATAGACACGGCTCGATACCCTCAGGGGTTCGTAGCATGGAAAACAAAAATTTTCTATCGCATACAAACAAACAAGCCAAGATCTATCTACTAGATTGTAGCAACGAGTCGATGGAATAACTCACCTCGAAGATTCCAAAGTGTTTAACGAGAGCATTCTCGTGGGTGTTTTAGTCGTTCTCTTTCCGATCTCAAGATCGCGTAGACGATCCTTCCGGCGCCGCGTTCCGGCAGCGCTCCCGCAGTCGGTCACACGTTCGGTACTCGACGAAGACCTTCCTCTCCCTTGTTCCAGCAGGCAGCGGAGGTTGTAGCACTCTCCTCGCGATTCCGGCAGCACAACGGCGTGGTACCGGAGGTAGAGGGGAGATCCCGCAGGGCTTCGCCTTAAGCCGGTAGTATGGTGGAGCTTATGAGAGAGGCTATTAGTGGTCTAGTAATTAGACACACCAATTAGAGGGCTCTAAACCAATTAGAAGGCTCTAAACCGAAACAGCTCTAAACCGGGGTCTAGGTCTAGTTTCTAGTTTAGAGGATAGGAACTTGTGTGTCTCTAGAGGGGAGGCCCTGCCCCTCCCTTTATAGGTGGGAGGGCTGGCGGCCAGGGAGGAGGAGTCCCTCCCAACTCGGCCTAGGGCTGGCCACGGCTTGGGAGGAGGACTCCTCCCCAAGTCGATTTCCAACTTCTCCTCTTTTCCCACTTTCCAAAATTGGCGCTTTGACTTTCAAATTAGCCGTTGACTTTTCCAATTTAGGAATTAAATAAACCCTTTATTTTGGACAGCGAGAACACTTAGTACATGATGCAATCATTCCATCTTGCAATGACACATTCATGTACCCTTCCCCGGAGTCTTGGCCGGACATTCGGGACCTTCTAGAATGTTCGATGAAAACACCTAACCATTCCCCAACTCGAAATGGGACTTTCCTTATATGAATCTTATTCTCCGGACCATTCCGGATCACCTCGTGATATCCCGGATCCCATCCGAGACTCGAACAACATTCGGTCTCTTTCTCATAATACCATAACTACTCAAACAACGCCGAATCCTTAAGTGTGTCTCCTACGGTTCGTGAATTATGCGGACATGATCGAGACACTTCTCCGAACAATAACCAATAGAGGAATCTGGAAATTCATATGGCTCCCACATATTTCTACGATTACTTTGCAATCGAATGAACCACTTACATACGATACCAATTTCCCTTTGTCTCACGATATGTTACTTATCCGAGGTCATGATCGCGGTATCTCCGCATACCTAGTTCAACCTCGCATCGATAAGTACTCTTTTCGCTCCGTGATATGTGATCCCTTGTGACCAAGTCACATGCTTGCAAGCTAATTGGATGACATTTCACCGAGAGGGCCCAGAATATCTATCCGTCATGTGGATGGACAAATCCCACTCTTGATCCATGTGTTTCAACCAATACTTTCCGAACACCCAATGCCACTTTTATAGCCACCCTGTTACGGTGTGGTGTTTGATGACATCAAAGCATCCATCCAGTAAAGGCAATATGCATGATCTCATGGTCGAAGGAATTAGGTTACTATGTATCAGAAAGCATATAGCAATTGAACTATTGAAATGACTTGATCTTTATGCTACGCTTGTCTATAGGAGTATGTCCACCATATCATTCTCCTAACGATATGATCTTGTTGTTGATAACATCTCAATGTTCATGACAAAGAAACCACATCATCAATCAACCAACAAGCTAGTGAAGTATAGAGGCCATACTAGGGACTTCAAATTAAGTTTACAAATCACACAAGTATTAATGGTTTCCTTGTTAATACTATTATAGCATGAATGTAAACATTTATCATAAACACAAAGATATATAATAATAACTACATTTATTATTACCTCTAGGGCATATCTCCAACACTTTCCATACGAAGCGACGGTTTTTTGTGACTTTGTTATCTCTTATAGTGATTCAATGGGTCATAGCATCTAGGGTTTCCGAAGGAGGTGTCATTTTAAGTCATGTCTAGGCTCTAGGTCTACGATTTAGGGTATAGTTCAAGAGGTCTAGGGTAGATATCTAAGAGCAAGTACTATAGGGTTCAATCAATAGCCTATAAGATTTTAAATGCCATATATTAGTGAGTTGACGGAGCGAGAATATAAGAGAGAGAGAGAGAGAGAGAGAGAGAGAGAGAGAGAGAGAGAAGAAGTGTGCTATAGATTAAGAGTCAGATGCAACATTAGCTCCTAATTACTTTGTGTGTGTGAGGTGGGGCATGTAATAATAGAGTAGTATTGTTTTATATCTCACTTTTGTACATGTTGGCTACAAAGCTGGCTATAGATGTCATGGAAATGACTTCAACATCTGGCTCTTCTATTAAACTTGCTCTAAGGTTAGTGTCTAGGTGGTGATTAGGATATACTATATCTCATAGACTTTTTATTCGAAAAAGAGACGAGTGCATTGATCGACATGTTACAATTAAGTTAAAATTTGCTACGTAGGAAAACATTATTTTGCGGTCTATGCGAAAACACAATGTCGAAATGCATCTTTGTCGGGTAGCATTACAATTTCGTGGCACCTTTGCCATGCTGAACCGCCAAAAACCATAAGGCTTGGCATTTTGTTGGGGATGACCATGCTATGTCAAGTTTTGAACATCAACCAGTATCAAAGGGTGCGGGGGAGGGGAGGAGGGGGTTGTCGTTGTCCATGGAGGGGCATCATCCTGATCCACTACGAGGGCAAGAGTTGTTGCGATTGCGAGCGCCAATGCAAGGCTCTGACTTCTCGTGGAGATGTGGGGCACCCTGCGGGTAGTCTCCATGGGGGCCTTGCAGGTGGACGTGGAATGGGGACGCAGAAGAAATGGAGTTGGGGCAAACAAAGTGAAGCATCGTCAGGGTGCTAGTGGCTAGTGAGATAGAGGACATTGAGAACAACTAGGATTCGTTGTTTTGCGAGAATGCGGGGCCTCGTCCCCTTCATAGATGTGCCATTGTGGATGAAGAACCGCCCGAACAAAAATTCTAGGAAGATTAGTCTAAGGATAAGACTGTAATTTTCATGTATAAAAAGGTCATGCTTCCCGCTTTTGGCAATGTGTGTTTTGACAAAGGTGCCACGAAGTTGTAATTGTACCTCGCAAAAACTCATTTTGATGGTGTGTTTCTGCAAAGACCGCAAATTAACGATGTCCTTTAGAATTTTTCCCTAATAAATACAAAAAGAATGCCATGGGAAAATACAAAACAAACTTACTAGCAAAACTATATGCTTTTTACGGCTGAATCATCATTTTATGAAAGCAAAGTCCTTTAATGTCTACCATTTTTATGAGTAAATTAAGGAAATCATGGGAAGGAGGGGGGTGGGGATGGATGGATGAGAGGGGCCTAATGGACCATAGTTGTTTGAGAAGAGTTTAAAAAGAAGGTGTCCGAGAAATTATGTTGGTACCCGACATCTAGGGTTTGACCGACACAAAAGTCGATGCCTAGGGTTGCCGAAGCCCACCATGACTAAGACATGGGCTAAGAACTTCTCGCCACCAGTGACGTGAGTGTGGCTATGGCCCTCACCAAGCTCCAAAAAACCGTGGCCGACGTCGGGCCTTCTTCTTCTGCACCGACTCCGATGATGACACAACCTTCTCACTGTGATGAGCATGTGAAGTGGAGTGTTTTGTTGCCTCATGTACTCCATGGATGTCAAAGCGACATTAACACCCGGTGGAGGCCGTACATCCGTGTGACGGTGTGAAGTGTAAAGGACGAGCTAGCCTCATGAGGAGCAACTTGTACTAAGTAGAACTTATAATCGTAGGCATAGTTCACCTCAACGATTCGCCATTATACATTAAGATTTAATCACGATGGCATGGGTGGCGATAAATAGATATATAGCCATCACGAGTAAGATGAGCGGGTCATTCTATTGAACGATCACACACAAAATAGACACATAGCAGATGTCTGAGAAGCCGGCGAGATAATCGACATAGCGAGAGCAACACAACACGACTCCTTGTGTTGCAGGATTAACAGACATTTGCATGTTTTGTACACACTTGACGCGCCGTAATGACGTAGACATAAGACGAATAGAGAGGTAGGGTTATCGGAGGAAGATGATGATGTTGCATGGACGTGTTGTATGTGCTGCCCACGTGCACTACCAGCTGAACACGTGGAAGCTTATATGCAAAAAACAACTAGAGCATAGACAGTAGTTGCAAATACTCCTTCCGTTTTAAAATATAAGATATTTTAGCTTTATAAATGGAGTGTATCTATAACTCTTTTAGTGTGTAGTTTTATTTAAATTTGAAGTAAATCTACACACTAAAATGGGGCTAGATACACTTTTTACAAAGCTAAAACATCTTATATCTTGAAACGGAGGGAGTATAACTCAAATCTGTGAAGTATGAGACGAACTTTGAAGCACTCTCTCCATCCACGAGTATGGATTAGTGGTAATATAGACTTCTTTAGAATACAAAACAGAACTAGTTATAGTATAAGAAGCATAACGTGACACTTTTTGGAGCAAATAAATTTCTATACGAAACGTGAAGCATGTCTCGCACTTGTGTTTTTTTTTGAATCATCCATAATTAAAGCAAAGTTTGCTTTGGAAATCCCCAACGACTGGGCCGCATCACGATTCACGAGGAAACAACTCCCACTTCCCAACACCACTCGATCCAATGAGCATGCACTGGTAGTAGTTTCCCTATGAGAGCGGAAGACAAAATTATATTAGAACATGAGAGGAAATTATGACCAAAAAAATCCTCGCTGATGGAGTCGATTCCTCTCTAGCCAATCAAAACGCAAAAAACCGACTCACACGGATCGCTCTGCGTCCCAACGACCGGAACCATACAGACCCCGCAGATCCAGCGGCTCTGACCTCACCTCTCCTCCCCAAATCACAGAACGCACGGACGTATGTCTTGCTCTGTCTTCCCCAACACACCGCGCCTTCTGCTCGATCCCATTCTGCCTGGCACCACCGCCGCCGCCCCGTGCTGCTCCCCGCCACCGACCCTGCCTCGCCACTCACCGGCCGCGCCCCTACCGTCCCTCAATGCCGGCGACACCACCCATCCAATCCCCTCCGCCCCACTTGATTCCCCCCCGTACGTATCCGCGAAACCCTAGAGGCGCCGCCCGGCCCTGGCCCTCGCCACCGCTGCCGTCCGGAGCAAGGAGCGGCTTGAGCTGGGATCCACCGTTCCGCCGCAGGTCAGACCCTGCCTGCCACCATGGCCCCTCCCGTACCAGCTCGGCTCCCGGGGCCCTCGACGCACAAGCCGCGAGCGACGGCCCATGCAGCAGTGGCCGGCGCTGGAGGACATCCTCCACGACGCACTGGATGTCGACCTCACCCTCCTCCATTTGTAAGCTTCCGATCCCATCTCCTCTCCGCCTCCAAACCTTGATTTTTTGCTATCTTGCTCACGCTCCTGCCCGTTCTTGCAGAGAGTAAATTGCAAAAAAAAAAACACAATTCAGGTAAAGCTAACAACCGTTCATGAAAAAACCACCACTTTTGATGCATTTTGGTGGGGTGTTTAACCACTTTACCTGAATCGTGGTGTTTTTTTTTTTTGCAATTTACTCTCTTGCAGATGACGACAATGAGCTCCTGCTGCATACCCCGACCCGTGTCCACGGCCTCGGATGCGTCATTGGTCGACGCGCAACAAGACCGACATCCCCGTCTAAGGTGAGCTTCAGCTCCGATCCGAGCTATGGCTGCGGCGTCCTAGGGTTAGGGCTTGCGTAGCTAGGGTCAGTGGCGAATCCAAGATAAAAATATAGGGTGGACTCAAAATACCGAGAACATAATTTCAGAAGACAATACAATACAACCTACAACGGAATTTTGAAACTAAGATGCATCAGTTTAGCTCGATTCTAACACCTTTTTGCTGCCTTCACTACTAAAATTTTAACCTTTTATCATCAACCATGGTTGAGGCATTCATATTTGATAGTTTATTCCTATAAACGGAGGGTAGGCTCGAGCCTAACGAAGCATGGCTGGTAAATTCGCTCTGGCTAGGGTCCTGTTGTCGGAAAAAATGCCATATGTTGATTAGACCGTCACCATATTTTTACCTAGTTCTACCTATGGAATGTGGGAATGTCTGGCATCTTGCTGAAAATAACAAGTCTCATGTCTATTTGGTATTTTGAGTGCCATATTTTCATTCATGCCCGAAAACCATCCTAGTATCTTTGTGTACTGTTGCTGCAAGGTTCACATTGACATACCTGGCTGGTATGGCCTTTGTGTTGCAATTATTGCCCTTCATGTAATTGTTTAGTGCGATGCAAAGCATCGAGTTTTGACATCAAGCGCCCTTCTTACCTGGGTCACTTCTCTGTACTTTGGTACCCCTCTGATCCAAACTAATGAACTCAGATTTTTCTAGATACAGATGTATCTAGACATATTTTAGTGCTAGACATATCCATATCTAAACGAATCTGAGTCCATTAATCCGGATCGAAGGAAGTAGCGGATTTCAGAATCATATTAGTCAAGTAGCTAGATTACTTGCATCGTTCCAAGTCAAGGACCATTCTATCGTTCTCAGGACGTCAAAATCGTCCGAATTTGACCAAACTTTCATCCGGCGATCCTAGGCCGAATCCAGGACGATAGTAACCGTCTGGGAACGTCGGACGCAGTTGAAACACCGAAAAAAACTCGCCCGCCTGTGGCCCCGCCCTGTCAGCGAGTCAAGTCGAATCGTCCTCATTCTCTCGCCTCGGCTCCCGCGACGGACCGCCAGGCATTACTTGCCCGTCTCGTCGACCACGCGTCGCCTTCATGGCGCCCCTGCCGGTCTGACTTCCCGCCGTGTAGTGTATTCCGCGTGCGCCGCTACACCGCTCCCGCCTTCGCCGCCGCGTTCGGCTATAAATGCTGGCGCCTCGCCGCTTCGCAATCACACACTCTCAGCCTCTCCTCTCTCCCAACCGCGAACAGCAAACTCCGGCGAAAACAAGCAGCACTTGGCAGAAGCAATGGCGGAGCGCTACCCCGGCGACCCCGCGGTGGCGAATGGCTTTGACCAGCGCACCCTCCAGTCGTGGGAGGCCCGGATGCTGCACGACGCCGGGTACATGGCGCCGCCCGACTTGCGCTGCCCGCCCAACTGGAGGCTCAGCGTCGACGGGTTCCGGTGCCGCCGGTGTCTGAAGACGACGAGATGGTGGAGATCCAGGGCGCCATCGCGGCGATGCCGGATCCGGAGCTCGCCGAAGATCCTAGTAACCTGGTTTACTGGGAAAACTTCCGTCGGCGCGCCGAAGCCGCTTCGCCCGAAGGCCCGCCGCACGCTGCCGTCAGCGTAATAACGCTGGCGGGCGCTGCAGTAATCTTGCGCCGGGACGGACGCTCAACACCGTCCTAGAGCACATCCACACCGGCAACAACCCGAGGCTGGGCTTTCCTCGCTTGCCGTGGCGAGGGCGAGGCGTGCACCTCCGGCGAACTAGATGCCAAGAAGAATGGACATCTTCAGTTCATCGTCCTCCGCCGTCTCGGCCTTGCGATCATCTGGCTCGGCGCCGACGCAGTCACCACGACACAGCGACGAGTTACCGCGGCATCGGCATCAGCGTCGACCTAGTAGTTACTTTAATGTTTTTTGTTTTTCTTTTAGCCTAATTTGGCCAATATTCAGTTACATTTCTGAATTTTGCCAACTATGTACGAACTCACCGCTATTTAATTAAAATCTCCTATATTCGTCAGTTTTCACCAAGTTTGATCAAATTTCGGCCAAACGTGAAAACTCGGTCTGGAAACGCGAGTGGAAAAAAGACCATTTTCAGGCTGAAAGTTACATTCGTCTGGCGCTAAATAGCGCCGGTTTCGGCATGAGAACCCCAACGAATGGGGATGCTCTTAGGGGCATATATACCAAACGGGGCAATCCAAACGGACATTTAGTATCTGTTTGATCCTTCACGGACACAAGGACCGCAAATCCGTCCCTAATAGGCAATCCAGATAGACAGAAGGCCTCACACCGATGCATACCTGGCCAAAATTTGGTCTAGCTTTGTGTCTTCTCAAAAAAATAAAAAGGAGATGAAAAATGATAGGCATCCTCCGGGGATGAAACGTTTCCATCCCCGGGTCCTCCGCGTAGCAGTTTCCCGGTCTCAGCGCTCTGGCGTTAGAAACAAAGCGGCAAGGAGGGGCCCACCTTCTTCCTTATCTTCTTACCACGCCTTCTCCCGTCCTCTACTTTCTCTCTCGTTTTCTTCATCTTCCTCAGAGCTCTAGCGATGGCCGCGCCGACGCTGTTACGCGCTGCCGTTCCTCTTCCACCCACGTGCCGCTGTTCCTCCCCACCCATCCCGCTGGGATGCTGCGCTGCAGCTTCCTATGCATCCCTATCCTGAATTCTCTGTTGCTTCTCTCTCGGTCGCACCACCGGTGGCTCCCTCAGGCGTGTGCCTTTGGCTTCCCTTCGAGCTGCTGCCGTGGAGACATGGGCTTGCTACAAGGGTGGCGTGTTTTGCTACAACGATGTCTAGCTTTGCTACCACATACACATGACAGGGGTGCATGGCCGACCTGGATTGGGGGGAGGGGGGATAGGAGGTTTTGATCCCCTGGGGGACGCGTAACACTCCCCAAAGGAGATGGATCGGCGGCCTCCTATGTCCGCCCCAGGGCCACAAGCCGGTGATATGAAGTTTTTTCATTAATTAAAAATACATCAACTAGATAGATAGGAGTTGGAGCCGACGTTGCCCCGATAGATCCTTGTCACCGGCCATGCTACCCTAGGCCTACACTACCTGGAGTTGGGGCCGACGAAGCCGGATGACCTGCTTCTTCGCTGGCGCCGCCACATGCCACTACTACCCTCGCCCGCTCTTCTAGTCTCTGGCCCGTCCTGTCTTCGATGAAACTTCCACCGCCCCGACCGTCAACGTGGGCCTCTAAACACGCAGGTGCTCCTCCAACACTTCCACCGCCCCGGCGACGCGGGAAACCTGCACCATAAGGGAGTTGTAACGCTCTTACTCGGCCTCCCGCTCCATGCGCCGCCATGCCGCCTCCCGATTAGTGCCCTACACCGCGATGGTAGCCTTCCGCTCCACCTCAGTGGCTATGAACCACTAGCCTGCACCGCAAATCCGCAATTAGATGGAGGTCGTGATGACGTGGCCTTCGATGGCCGCGCCCGTGAAGCAGGTGGGAGTGGATGCCCACTCGTCCCTCGCAATCTAGAAAGACGCATAAAAGCCCTCTGGTCCACCGATCCTGACACGCACGAGTCTTCATCGAAGTTGAAGGCAAACTCATACATATTCTCCTCCTCTGCCGACGGCTCCGACGAATCCTCAAGTTTCACCTCGTCCAGTGCCAACGCAACCTCGTCCAGCGTTGACGGAGCCTTGCCCTCGGATGGGTAGCATGCACGTGATGGAATTCGCAGCATGGAAAACCAAGTTTTTTCAACGAGAGAGCGAATAAAACCAAGACCCAATCTATAAGATACTAGCAACGAGAGTGATTAGATCTACATACCCCTGTAGAACACGAGCGGGAAACATTATTGTGAATGTAGTTGATGTAGTCGTACTTTCCTCGCAATCCGATCCGGTCCATCACTACACGAACAACACATCCGAGATGTGCACACATATGGCTTGATGACGTTTGCTCCTTCTTGACCCATCAAGAGAAGGTGGAGAGGTAAATGAGATCGCTTCTGGCAGCACAATGACATGGTGGTGGAAGTATGGGGGAAGCGTTGCAGGGCTTCACCAAGCAACTGCGAGGAGGAGAAGGGAGTAGGAGAGAGAGGAGGTAGATAGGGTTGGGGGTGGTACCGCACCCATTCCCCCCTCTTTATATAGGGGGTGGGACGACAACCTTGACCCTCCTCTAAGGCGATGACCAAATGGGAGGTGGAAACTCCCCATTCCATACACCCCTAGGGTTTGCCCCCACTAGAGGCGCATGGGACTCTAGGGATGTGGTTCCCTGGCCCATGTAAGCCATGGTGCCCCTATCAGGCCTATGTGACCATCCCATGTAGGTGGGCCCCACTAGTGAACCTCCGGAACCATCTAGAACTTCCAGGTACGATACTAAAAAATCCCAAACTTTTCTAGAACCCTGAAGTCAACTTCCCTTATATGAAAATTTATCACCAGACCATTTCAAAGCTCCTCGTGATGTCCTGGGTCCCATCCGAGACTTCGAATTAAAATTCTATATCACCGTCTTAATATCTCATTATTACTCTAGCGCCATCGAATGTTAAGTGTGTGACCCTACGCGTTCTAGAACATGTGGACATGACCGAGACAACTCTCTGATCAATAATAAATAGCGGAATTATGGATGTACATAATTATTCCCACATTTTTTACGAAGATATTTTATTGGTTGAACCACGAAGTTGAGGATTCAAACAATCTGGTATTCCATTCCCTTTGCCTCGCAATATTTTACTTGCTCGAGATTTGATCGTCGTTATCACCATCCCAAGTTCAATTTCATTACTCGCAAATTCTCTTTACTCATACCATAATACAATATCCTTGTGACTAAACTCATTAGTCACTTGCTTATAAGCCATTTGGGATGTTGTGTTACCGAGAGGGCCTAAATATATCTCTCCATCACATGGAGTGACAAATCCAGTCTTGATCCATGCAACCAAATAAGTACTTTCTGAGATACCTGAAAGACACCTTTATAATTTCCCCAAAGTATTCTTCTGGTTCTAGTGAGTAATATGATCTCATGGTCTAAGGAACATGATACTTAACATGAAAATGCTTTGGAAATTTAAACTTAGTGACATGATCAAATTGCTTATGCTTTAGGTTGAGTCTGTCTATCGCATCATTCTCCTAATGATACAATCTCATTATTAACTGAAACTCATGTCCATGGTTAGGAAACCTTAACCATCATTTAATCAACGAGCTAGTCTAGTAGAGGCTTACTAGGCACAAATAGTTTATTTATGTATCCACATATGTATTGAGTTCTGGTTAATACAACTATATCATGGAGAATATGGCAATAAAAACTTTATTATTGCATGTTGGGAATATTTCCAATAGCACGAGAGGTTGCGAAAAGCATGGCCAAGGTGGTGGGGAGGCAGCGAGGCATTGTGGCGGTGTGGACTTTTCATGACCGCACACAAGGTCTATTTGTAGCCCCAGCGGTTGTCTAGGCGGGAAGTAGCGCATGTGCGAGAAGGGCAAAACACAAGGGCGGGAAGAGGAGATCGCGCGGGAAGCTTGACGCGATGGCCTTCCATGGCAGAGCCACCTCATAGGAAATACGAAGGAGCTGGAAAAGCGTGTTGGGTCATTGGGTGCGGGAAAAGACCTGTCCGTTTGTGTCCTCCACGCGATCCAAGCGGACTAAACTGGATAATTTCAGAGTCCGAATTGTAGTGGACCGTCGAATATGCCCTAAGTCCATCTCCTATGACCTAATCCGTTTCGATCCATTTGGATCCCGTGGAGGACAGAAGCATACGGGCTATCCTCCTCTGTCTAGGTGTGCTTCCAATGGGTGCTCTATTTTCCCCGCCATTCTTGGACTTCTTGGCCATTTTCCCGTCATTTCTGCTTTCCTGGCCAGTTGCACATATCTCTTCGACCACACCAAATACTCAAATAGTTCAAATAAAAGGCCATAGTGGTCACACACATTGTAGAATTACTTAGATTGAAATCAAATATTCTTACAATAGTCGCCAATCACGAGGAGATAAAAAATACAAGCTTATGGCTATGGCCGTGGAGGGGATTGGAGATAGAGATGATGAACAATGGTGGTGGATCTTCCTTAGTGTGTTTCTAATGCAATCTGCGAATGGTGGCTCTCTGCGTGGCGACCGGAGTCTCGAAATATTTGGAGCCCTTCATAGAAGTTGTTGCGTTTGACCTGGCAAAGGTGGTACGGTCGCACAATACCGGCGGTCGCTAACACCCCTAGCAGCATATTGTTGACTTTGTTGTATTGTCATCATCTTAATCTTCCACAATTCCTCGAGATTTCACCATAAAAGTGTGATTTCCTATATCACACAAATAAATACAAAGGTTTTCACATCTTTGCAATAATTAGTCATTAGCGGCAAGACTAGAGAGTTATTTAGTCAATTGTTTGACATAAAATAAGATTCAAATGCGAATAAAGATGGCTATTTTCACATCCATCAACATACACCTACTAGTTGCTTATACAATACAAGTTGCATGTAAAGCATGAAACCGGTCACTTGTGCATGGACAAGTAAAGTTGGTCTGGGCCGGTTCATCTCACTATACTGAAAAATCCAAAGTACATGTGTGAGTGTAGCAACAAGAATATCAAATTCCCACAAATGATTTGTGTTTTACTCTTACCAACATCTACCCATAGTTCCAACCTCTGATACCACTATTGGTATTCGCAGTGTAGAAAATATTTTTTTCCTACAAGTGCAAACAAAAACTAAGATCTAATCTACTAGATGCAAGTAATGAATGGGAGATTAGATCTACATAACTTCATAGAACACACATGTTAATGGTAGAGATATCGTGGTATGATGTAGTCATACTCTTCATGATCCAATCTGATCCAAGCATCACACGGACAACACCTCCGATATGTGCACACATATGGATAGATGGCATCACCTCCTTCTTGATTCAAGAAGTGAGGGGGAGAGGTAGATGAGATTGATCTCAACAACACGACAATGTGGTGACAGAAGTGTGGTGGGGTTTGATACGTCCATTTTGCATCACCATTCTATATCATAATTCACTGTTATTCATTGATATATTTCATATTAAGAGATGATACTTATGTTATTTCATCTATTTTTGCATGATTGATGATTTTGGGAGGATGAACCACCGAAGCCAGGATTCTGATGGAAAAGGCACTGTTTGGAGGCAAAATTTGCGAAGATCAGTAAATCCTGGAAAATATATGGAAAATCCTATTTTTCCAGAAGACGAAGGAAGCTAGAAGGGGAAGTGGAGATGTGAAGAAAATATTCCCTGAGAGGCAATAATAAAGTTGTTATTATGTATTCCTTGTATATGATAGATGTTTATTTTGCATGCTATAATTGTATTGATAGAAAACATCAATACATGTGTGTTTAATAAACAAAAGGGTTCCTAGTTATGCCTCTCTTATAGACTAGCTTGTTGATTAACAAGATGATCAAGGTTTCCTGATCATGGACATTGGATGTTGTTAATAACAAGGTCACAACATTTGTGAAATAATGTGATGAACATTCATCCGAAGTATAGCATTACGATCAAGTCATTATGTTTATATTGCTATAACATCATACAAAGTAGTCTTAGTCCTTAGACCATGAGATCATGTTAATTGCTAACACCGGAAGAGTATCTTGATAACATCAAACGTCACACCATAACAGGGTGACCATAAAGGTGGGTTTAGTGCTATGAAGGTGTTATGTTGAGGCTCATGGATCAAGTGTGGAATTTGTCAATCCCGATGACGGATAGATATACTCTGGTCCCTCTCGGTGATATCACATTAAGATAGCTTGCAAGCAAGTGATGTGATCACTAGATTGTTATATCACGGGAACAAGAAAAGAGTGCATGTCGGTAACGAGATCAAACTAGGTATTTGGATACCGATGATCGAATCTCGAACATGTATTATATCATGAGACAAAGGGATTAAATTGCTGACGTTAAAGGTTCTCACGATCACAGAAGTCATCGTTGAATATGCAGGAGTCAGTATGGATCTCCAGGTCCCGCTTCTGATTATTGATCTGAGAGGAGTCTCAATCATGTCTGCATTATTCGCGAACCGTAGGGTGACACACTTAAGGGTTGCCGAACACCATTTAGGAGCACATATGTTCCAGACAAAAGGTTTGCAAAGCGCAGCAAATGTTTCGATAGAAACAGGAATTGTTTCGATAGAAACCGGAATTGTTTCGGGTGAAATTGCAGAAAGTGGTTCTGCATGTGATATTGAAATGTTGCAAGGGGTTTTATGTGAATGTTTGTTAATTAAAGTAATTAACAAAATTCTGAATAAAATAAATAAAAGAGTTTTATTAATTGAGAGTTGCATTTAATTTGGTGGAAATTAAATACATGTGAGTGGGATTTTGGGTGGAGGCCATGTTTATGTGAGTGGAGGTTCACCACATGAATGAAGGAGGGGAGGAGTCCCCCCCTCATGCGCTGGCTATGGGAGGGGAGGGGTCTCCCTCCCTCCTATATAAAGCCCCCCTCTCCCCTCTCACAAACCACACCTCCTCGTGAAGGATCTCTCTCCCCCTCTAGATATTCCCCATGGTCTCGGATTAGCGAGATACATGTTCATGGTGGCCTTGCATCAGGAAGGAGTTGCTGCTTCCGCTGATTCGCTGGAGCGAGGAGGTGGAGGTTGTCCGGTGGCTTGAACGTGTGTGCGAGGACGGATGCGCTGCTGATTTGCGACGCTCGGACTTGCACACGATTTTGAGATCGGCAAGCGTACGACTACATCAACCACGAGTTTCTACTTGTTAACAAAACTCGTTGTCTTCGAGGGTAAGTTCTCCATGGATGTATGTCCACCCGTTGCTCTGTATCTAGTAGATAGATCTTGGCGTATAGTTCTCATCGTAGGAATTTTTTTGTTTTCTATGCTGCGGACCCAACAGTGGTATCAGAGCCTGATCTATGCGTAGGTGCTTAGCACGGGTAGTACACATATGGTTGATATGTGGGCGATGATGATCATGTTATTGCATCTTCTATGTATTTTAGATATTGGTGGCATAGTGGGATGAAGCGGCCCAGACCAACCTTACATGTCATCGTACATGAGACCGGTTCCACGACTGACATGCAACTAGTTTTGCATAAGTGGCTAGCGGGTGTCTATCTCTCCTACTATAGTCAATATCTGATTTACAACGAGTTGCTAATAACTTGGTTATCCTCGTTGTGGTTCATGTTCGTAGGTAAGACCGGTTCTATCTCCGAAAGCCCTAAGCCACGTAAAACTTGCAATTGATAAATTAGAGGCGTCTAGTTTAGATCGTTGCTGGGCTAGTGTCTTGATATGGTATTGTTGTAAGTAGATGTATGATAGATACTCTTACAACTCACTTAACGTGTAAGTTCCATAGACCCTGGCCTTACACACAAAGGAATGATAGATATCATACCACGATGCAAATGATAGAGATCAAATGCATGGACCATATCACCTCACTTTACACATTAGATGTTAGCATCTTATATTGCTAGTTTGGCGCTTTTGGTAGCATTATAAGATGATCCCTCATTTAGATATCAAGATAAAATGTGTTCTTCCTTAAGTATGCACCATTTTGTGGATCGTGTTTTGAGGCATCACGTGATGATCGGGTGTTCTCGACTCTACGCTTTCATACAACGGGTGTAAGACAGTTTTACACACGTGAATACTAAGGTTCTTACTTGGCGAGCCTAGCATTTACAGACATGGCCTCGGAACACAGACCGAAAGGTTAAGCATGAGTCATATGGTTGATATGATGCCCATATAGATGCTCGCCTTTGAAGCTATATCAACTCACGTGATGATCGGACTTGGTATAGTGGATTTGGTTCATGTAATCACCAAAAGGACACGAGGGATGTCGTTTTTGAGTGGGAGTTCATTAGTAATTTGGATTAGTTGAACTCAATCTATCATAAACTTAGTCTAAATAAACTTTACAAATTCCGTTGTAGATGGCACCACCTGCTTTTAATTTCAATGTGTTTATGGAGAAAGAGAAACTTGCTGCGAATGGTAGCAACTTCACCAACTGGGCTATGAATTTGAGGATTCTCCTCACTACTGCACAAAAGCAATATGTGCTAGATGCGCCGCTAGGCCCCCCACCAGCTCCTGATGCCCCTAACGAGGAAAAGAATGTCTATGTGACTCGTCAGGAGGACCACAACTTAGTTCATTGCGGCATACTGTATGGGCTAGAGCCAGAACTTTGAAAGCGTTTCGAAAATGGCAATGCCTTTGATACCATGGGAGAATTGAAAATGATTTTCGATACCCATGCTGCCGTAGAGAGTTATAATGCTACAGAAAAGTTCTTTAGCTGCATGATGGAGGAAAACAACTCCGTTAGTGAGCATGTAATCAAAATGCAGACGCCGATAAGCTTGTGTCCTTGGGAATAACGATTCCCATTGACTTAGGCATACATCGTGTTCTCCAATCTCTGCCACCTAGCTACAAGAGCTTCGTGATGAACTATAATATGCAGGGCATGAAGAAGTCTCTTCGAGCTTCATCAATGCTTAAGACTGAAGTGGAGATTAGGAAAGAACATCAAGTGTTGATGATCAATAGGACCACGGTTTCAACAAGGACAAGAAAGCAAGCGAGAAGGGAAAGAAGGCGGCAAATCTATTGCAGCGCCTAAAAAAACCCGAGTGACCCTAAGTCCGACACGAGTGCTACTATTGCAAGGGTGGCCATTGGGCATAAGCCCCCAAGTATTTGGCGGACAAGAAGGCCGGCAAGGCAAACAAAGGTATATGTGATATACATGTTATTGATGTGTACTTGACTAGTACTCATGTAGCACACAGGTATTTGATCTTTGGATCGGTTGCTAATATATGTAACTCGGTTCGGGGCTGCGAAACAAGTGACAACTAGCAAGGGATGAGGTCACGATCTTGAATCGGCAATGGATCAAGAGTTGATGTGATCGTTGTCGAACGCTGCCTCTCCATATGCCGTCGGGATTAGTTATAAACCTGAATAATTGTTATTTGGTGCACTGCTGAGCATTAACATTGTATCCGGATCGTGTTTGATGCAAAGTGGTTATTCGTTTAAGTCTAAAAACAATGGTTGTTCGATTTATATGAATACTATCTTTTATGGTCATGCACCTGTGTTGAATGGTTTATTTCTGTTGGATCTCGATAGTAGTATTACGCATATTCATAATGTTGATGCTAAAAGGATTAAACTTGATAATGATATATCTGCATATATGTGGCTTCTTTGTCTAGGTCATATTGGCGTTAAACGCATGAAGAAACTCCATTCGATGGACTTTTGGAATCACTTGATTTTGAATCATTTGATACATGTGAACCATGCCTTATGGGCAAGATGACTAGAACGCCGTTTTCGGTTCAATGGAGCAGGCGGATTTATTGGAAATCATACATCTTGATGTGTGTGGACCAATGAGTGTGTCGTGAGGTGGATATCGTTATTTTGTTACTTTCACGGATGATTTGAGTAGATACGGGTATATCTATTTGATGAAACATAAGTCTGAAACCTTTGAAAAGTTCAAAGAATTTCAGAATGAAGTGGAAAATCATCATAACAGAAAGATCAAATTTCCGCGGTCCGACCGTGGAGGAGAGTATCTTAGTTACGAGTTTAGCACACGTATGAAAGACTGTGGAATAGTTTCACAACTCACGCCTGCCGGAACATCACAACGTAATGGTGTGTCAGAACGTCGTAATCGTACTTTATTGGATATGGTTCGATCTATGATGTCTCTGACTGACTTACCTCTGTCATTTTGGGGTTATGCACTGGAAATAGCTGCATTCACTTTAAATCGGGCACCATCTAAATCCGTTGAAACGACACCGTATGAATTATGGTTTGGAAACAAACCTAAGCTGTCATTTCTTAAGGTTTGGGGATGCGATGTTTATGTGAAGAAACTTCAACCGGATAAACTCGAACCCAAAGCGGAAAAATGCGTCTTCATAGGATACCCTAAGGAAACAATTGAGTATACCTTCTATCATAGAGCCGAGGGCAAGGTTTTTGTTGCCAAGAATGGATCCTTTCTTGAGAAGGAGTTTCTCGCGAAAGGTGTGAGTAGTCGGAAGGTAGAACTCGAAGAGGTTATTGAACCTTCTCTTCATGGAATGGCGAGTGGCGCAGCACCGAAAGTTGTTTCGGAGTTGACTTCACCTGATGAAGTGAGAGCTCATGATAATGATCATGAAACTCCGAAAGAGGACACTACCAAACCTCGCAGGTCAAGCAGGACACGTGCAACTCCTGAACTGTACGACAATCCTGTTGTGAATTTCATGGTTGATGAAATGGATGACCCTGCAACGTATGAAGAAGCGATGATGAGCCCGGATTCCAACAAATGGCTAGAAGCCATGAAATCCGAGATGGAATCCATGTACGAGAACCAAGTTTGGAACTTGGTGGACTTACCTCACGACCGAAAGGCCGTTGAGAATAAATGGATTTTCAAAAGGAAAACTGATGCTGATGGTAATGTGACCATCTATAAGGCTCGACTTGTCGCAAAGGGGTTTCGACAAATTCAAGGAGTTGACTACAATGAGACATTCTCTCCCGTAGCGATGCTTAAATCGGTTAGGATTATGTTAGCAATTGCTACATATTTCGATTATGAAATATGGCAGATGGATGTCAAAACTGCGTTCCTCAATGGTAAGATTGAAAAAGAGTTGTATATGATACAACCTAAGGGTTTTGTCGATCCTAAGGATGCTAATAAGGTGTGCAAACTTCAGCGATCCATCTATGGACGGAAGCAAGCATCACGAAGTTGGAATCTCCGCTTTGATGAGGTGATCAAAGAGTTTGGATTTGTCCAAACTTATGGAGAGGCTTGTATTTACAAGAAAGTGAGTGGGAGCAATGTGGCATTTCTGATATTATATGTGGATGACATATTATTGATTGGAAAATGATATAGATCTTTTAAATAGTGTTACAAGTTATCTAAACAGCAAATTTTCGGTGAAGCGTCATATATATTAGGCATTAAAATCTATAGAGATAGATCAAGGTGCCTAATTGGGCTATCGCAGAGTACATACCTTGATAAGATATTAAAGAAGTTTAATATGGACGAAAGTAAAAAGGGGTTCTTACCTATGTTGCAAGGCAAGACATTGAGTAAGACTCAAAGTCCGGCTACAGCGGAAGAAAGAGAGATAATGGATAAGATCCCGTATGCCTCAGCCATAGGCTCTATAATGTATGCCATGCTATGTACAAGACCGGATGTGGCACATGCTATTAGTTTGACTAGTAGGTACCAATATGATCCAGGTTCGGAACACTGGATAGCGGTCAAGGATATCCTTAAGTACTTGAGAAGAACTAAGGATATGTTTCTTGTATATGGAGGTGAAGAAGAGCTAGTCGCTAAGTGTTATGTCGATGCTAGCTTTGACACTGATCCGGATGACTCTAAGTCTCAATCCAGATATGTATTTCTCTTGAATGGAGCAGTAGTTAGTTGGAGGAGCTCCAAACAACCTGTGGTGGCTGGATCAACGACGGAGGCGGAATATGTTGCTGCTTCAGAAGCAGCGCAGGAAGCGGTTTGCATGAAGGAGTTCATAACGGAACTAGGTGTGGTTCCTAGTGCGTTGGACCCAATGGTGATCTATTGTGACAATAATGGAGCCATAGCCAACGCCAAGAAACCAAGGTCTCACAAGAATTCCAAGCATATTAAGCGCTGGTTTCACTCCATCCGCGAGCATGTCAAGGATGGAGATATAAAGATTTGTAAAGTGCACACGGACCTGAATGTAGTAGATCCGTTGACTAAAGTACTCCCTAGGGCAAAACATGATCAACACCAGAACTCCATGAGTGTTAGATTTATCACTATATAACTAGATTATTGTCTCTAGTGCAAGTGGGAGACTGAAGGAAATATGCCCTGAGAGGCAATAATAAAGTTGTTATTATGTATTCCTTGTATATGATAGATGTTTATTTTGCATGCTATAATTGTATTGATAGAAAACATCAATACATGTGTGTTTAATAAACAAAAGGGTTCCTAGTTATGCCTCTCTTATAGACTAGCTTGTTGATTAACAAGATGATCAAGGTTTCCTGATCATGGACATTGGATGTTGTTAATAACAAGGTCACAACATTTGTGAAATAATGTGATGAACATTCATCCGAAGTATAGCATTACGATCAAGTCATTATGTTTATATTGCTATAACATCATACAAAGTAGTCTTAGTCCTTAGACCATGAGATCATGTTAATTGCTAACACCGGAAGAGTATCTTGATAACATCAAACATCACACCATAACAGGGTGACCATAAAGGTGGGTTGATTATGAAGGTGTTATGTTGAGGCTCATGGATCAAGTGTGGAATTTGTCAATCCCGATGACGGATAGATATACTCTGGGCCCTCTCGGTGATATCACATTAAGATAGCTTGCAAGCAAGTGATGTGATCACTAGATTGTTATATCACGGGAACAAGAAAGGAGTGCATGTCAGTAACGAGATCAAACTAGGTATTTGGATACCGATGATCGAATCTCGAACATGTATTATATCATGAGACAAAGGGATTAAATTGCTGACGTTAAAGGTTCTCACGATCACAAAAGTCATCGTTGAATATGAAGGAGTCAGTATGGATCTCCAGGTCCCGCTTCTGATTATTGATCTGAGAGGAGTCTCAATCATGTCTGCATTATTCGTGAACCGTAGGGTGACACACTTAAGGGTTGCCGGACACCATTTAGGAGCACATATGTTCCAGACAAAAGGTTTGCAAAGCGCAGGAAATGTTTCGATAGAAACAGGAATTGTTTCGATAGAAACCGGAATTGTTTCGGGTGAAATTGCAGAAAGTGGTTCTGCATGTGATATTGAAATGTTGCAAGGGTTTTTATGTGAATGTTTGTTAATTAAAGTGTTTTATTAATTCTGAATAAAATAAATAAAAGAGTTTTATTAATTGAGAGTTGCATTTAATTTGGTGGAAATTAAATACATGTGAGTGGGATTTTGGGTGGAGGCCATGTTTATTTGAGTGGAGGTTCACCACATGAATGAAGGAGGGGAGTCCCCCTCATGCGCTGACTATGGGAGGGAGGGTCTCCTCCTCCTATAAAGCCCCCTCTCCCCTCTCACAAACCACACCTCCTCGTGAAGGATCTCTCTCCCCCTCTAGATATTCCCTCATGGTCTCGGATTAGCGAGATACATGATCCCGGTGGCCTTGCGTCTGGAAGGAGTTGCTGCTTCCGCTGATTCGCTGGAGCGAGGAGGTGGAGGTTGTCCGGTGGCTTGAACGTGTGTGCGAGGACGGATGCGCTGCTGATTTGCGGCGCTCGGACTTCCACACGATTTTGAGATCGGCAAGCGTACGACTACATCAACCACGAGTTCCTACTCGTTAACAAAACTCGTTGTCTTCGAGGGTAAGTTCTCCATGGAAGTATGTCCACCCGTTGCTCTGTATCTAGTAGATAGATCTTGGCGTATAGTTCTCATCATAGGAAATTTTTTGTTTTCTATGCCGCAGACCAACAAGATGGGCCACAAGGGCCCCACACCACCCCCTGGTGCGGGCCAGCCCTGGCCGCACCACCAGGTGGTGTGGCCACCCTAGCCCACCTCTGGCATCGCCCTCTGACGCATATAATCCCCTCGAAACCCTAAGACTCGGGGAGCGACCATAGAAAGATTCCGCCGCCTCTGCGGGGCGGAAAACTGAAGAGAGAGAAAGAGCTCTCTGGCAGGCAGAAATCTGCCAGGGAATTTCCATCCCGGAGAGGGGAGATCGTCGCCATCAACACCGTCATCAAGCTGGACTTCATCGGGATCATCATCATCATCATCTCCACCATCATCTCCACAAGCACCATCATCACCACTCCGTACCGCTGTAACAATTGGGTTGAATCTTGCATAGTTCTTAGGGGAAACTTTCCTGGTGTTGATTACTTGTTGTAGTTGATGCTATTGAGTGGAACCATTGAATTATTATTATGTTCAGATTGTTACTTATCATTATTTCATCTCTGATCTTGATCCATATGATGTCTCGTGAGTAGTTCAATTAGTTCTTGAGGACATGGGAGAAGTCATGTTGTTAGTAGTGGAATTGTGTTGAGAAAGATTCAATGGTTTAATAATTAAGTTGTGGTGTTATTATTCTAGTGGTATCATGGGAACGTCGACTACATGATACTTCACCTTTATGGGCCTAGGGGAATGCATTCTGTATTTGGCTACTAATCGTAGGGGTTGCTATAGTGACAGAAACCTGAACCCCCGTTAGGAAACGTTTGCACAAGGGAGTGTAGGATCTCAAAGTTTAAGGCTGTGGTTAGGTTTTTATCTTAATTACTTTCTTGTAGTTGTGGATGCTTGCAAGGGGTTTAATCACAAGTATGTATTTGTCCTAGGAAGGTCAGTACATTAGAACGGGTTCACTCACACAACATTTATCCAACTAGAGAAGATTAATCAACTATATGAAGTGAAAGCACTTGACAGTATTCCCATGTGTCCTCGAGAATGTTTGGTCATCTTAAGTAATACAACCGGCTTGTCCTTTGCTAAAGAAAGGATTGGGCCACTTGCTGCAATTATTATTATTGTCTTTTATTTACTCGCACTTTATTTATCTACATTATCAAAAACCCCTAAAAATCTGTTTGCTAAGTATTTACAGAGAATTCCTGATCCAAGCCACTCATCAACACCTTCTGCTCCTCGTTGGGTTCGACACTCTTACTTATTGAAAATACTGCTATACATCCCTATACTTGTGGGTCATCAAGACTATTTTCTGGCACCATTGCTAGGGAGTGAAGCGGTATTGGAGAGTGGAACTGGTAAAAGAAATACACTTGTCAGGTGTATAGGTGCACTAGTTCGGCGAAGAGATAGTGAAATACAAGTGGTATGGATATAAGACAACGGTACCAGAAAATAGCTTGATGGCGTGGAAGAGACTAAAGGCAAACTGAAATAAAGATGGAAGCAAGCAAACATGTAACAGATCTAGTTGCAAACGGTGTTTCAATGCTTAGAAACAAGGCCTATGGATCATACTTTCACTAGTTAACACTCTCATATAAATATCTTCTCTTTATGATACTACTCTCCGATTGGACACTCTAATCCATGGTAGGGCTATAACATCACACCTCAAAGTCCGCCTTCCCCATCTAGATAACCCCACACTGTCACCTTGAGCTCTAGATGGTTCCAACAAACACCACAATTTCATAGAAACATCCAACTCCAAATATAACTCATAACAAGTAATTGTAATCTCTAGCCTCAGTGCCACCATGGTATGCACGCTGTCACTTTCACACACATGGGAGAGCAGAGATCTATTAAAGCACTTGAGTAGCAAGGTAGATCTACTTGATTACAAAGCTCATGATCACAATATGATCATGCATAGAGAGAGATGAACACATAGCTATCGGTAGAACCCTTAGCCTCGAGGAAGAATTACTCCCTCCTCATCATGAGAATTAGCAATGGTGATGGATATGGTGGTGGAGATCGATGGAGATGGCTCAGAGGGCACTTCCCCACCCCGGCAGGGTGCCGGAATAAAGACTTTCTATCCCTCGAATCTCCCCTTCGGTGGCGGCGGTGCTGTGGAACTTTTTGTGGCTGGAGGCTGGATTCTTTAGGGTTTCTGCATTCGAGGCTTCTTATAGGCAAAAGGGCGATGTCAGAGGGTGGACCAGGGCCTACACCACCTGGTGGCGTGGCGAGGGGGACCCGCGCCACCACATGATGTGGCCAGCCCCTGGCCCCGCTCCCTCTCGTCTTCTTGCTCCGTGAGTCTTCCGGTAAAATATCGACTTTGGCTTTTGTCCAGTCCAATTCCAAGAATATTCGTTTTCTGGCTTTTCTGGAACCAAAAACAGAAGAAAACAAGCAACTGGCATTGAAACACCGTTTGGAACTAGATCTGTTACATGTTTGCTTGCTGCCACCTTTATTTCAGATTGCCTTTAGTCTCTTCCTACCCGTCAAGATCTTTTCGAACACCATTGTGTTATATCCATACCACTTGTATTTCACTATCTCTTCACCGAACTAGTGCACCTATACACCTGACAAGTGTATTGGGTGTGTTGGGGACACAAGATACTTCTTGTATCTTGATTTTAGGGTTGCTTGAGAGGGATACCTTTGACCACTTCCTCCTTGAGTTCGATAAACCTTGGGTGATCCACTGAAGGGAAACTTGCTGTTTTTCTACAAACCTTTGCACTTGGAGGCCCAACAACTGTCTACAAGAATAGAAGTGCGTAGACATCAAGCTATTTTCTGGCGCCGTTGCCGGGGAGGTAAGGTAAAAGGTACTCACATCCTCCGGTGTGAGTGCTCAAAGTTATTTCTTTTAGATTCTGCAATTTTGTCTTTTTGTTTCTTGTTTTCACTAGTTAGGCTTAATGGAAAACAACAAAAAAATTAGAGAGCTTTATAGTATTTATCTTGTGTTATGACATGAAGTGTTTGAAGAGAGAATTAAAAAACCTATTAAACTTTATTTACATGCTCATAGCAATGTTGTTAGTATGAATTCTTTGGACACCATTATTACTAATTCTATGGAAAAGTCTAAGCTTGGGGAAGCTAGTTTTTATGAAAATGATCTTTTTAGTCCCCCATCTTTAGAGGAGAAAATTTGCTTTGATGATACGATACCTCCAATATATGATGATTACAATGATGAATATGATATTTTCAGTCCACCTACTATTGAGGAGGAAATTAATTATGACTACAATATGCCTCCTATACTTGATGATTATGGTGATGAGAATAATAATGATAGCTATTTTGTTGAATTTTCTCCCACTATAATTAATAAGAATGACTATGCTTATGTGGAGAGTAATAATTATTATATGCATGTGGCTCATGATAAAAATGTTTTATGTGATAGTTATATTGTTAGTTTTATTCATGATGCTACTGAAAGTTATTATGAGAGAGGGAAACATGGTTTTATGCATCTCAATAATATTAAGTTTCCCCTCTTTATGTTGAAAGTCTTGAAGTTGCACTTGTTTTGCTTTACTATGCTTGTTGCTTTGTGCTTTCATGACTTGTTTCTTTACAAGGTTCCTATGCATAGGAAGTGGGTTAGACTTAAATGTGCTTTGAATTTGCTTCTTGATGCTCTCTTTTACTTCAATTCTTATTTCTTATGAGAGCATCCTCTCAAACTATTATGCCTGAAGATAATATTATGTCTATTATTCTTGGGAGACCTTTTCTTAAATATTGCAGGAGCTGTTATTAATTGTAATCAAGGAAAGGTGACCTTCAATGTTAATGACAAGGAACATACTGTCTATTTCCCCAAGAAGATTGAAAGGACTTGTGGTTTGAATTCAATTGAACATGTTGAGGGCATTCAAGTTGGAGAAATATATTGTCCCATACCAAGAGAAAAATTTGAAACTATTATGATTGGGACCATTGCTATCAAGGTTGAGGTAACATAATCATTATTGGAATACAAAGTTTTGTCTCATATAAAATTGTTTTGGTAGCAAGACCTGATCAACCTTGTTAACAAAAGGATTTCATTGAACAAAACAATGTTTTCACCTTGATTATCTCCGCTTACTTCTATTCTATCCATTTTAGTTTTTTCCTTGTGCCTAACTTAAAGGCATGAAAGAAAAGTATTTATTGGGAGATAACCCAAAAGTTTTAGATGAGTCTTGGAAGTTATTACTTCAGTAATTTTTTGGAAGTATTTATTGGGAGATAACCCAAAAATCTCTGTACGTCGGTTTGAGCTGTAATTTTTTGTGCTTCTACCCCATGTTGTTATCCAACTTTCGTTAGTTCAACACTTTTCGATTTGAGCAACATAAGGTCTTCGAAAAAATTAAATTTTACCTGCTGGTCTATTTTGACAGATTTCTGCCATTATTTGCATTTGCCTCTTAATCTTTTTCTCTTTGAGTTCTATTTGATCATTTGAACTTTTTAAAGGAAGTGATACAGTAGCTTTTATTTTAATGGAAGTTTTACTTGTGTTGAAACTAAACCCAAAAACTTATTATCTTGAATAGACTAATGTTGCTAATGAAGATTATGTGAAGTTTTGTATAAAGGAAATTTTCAAGTGTAGGGAAGAATAATGTGATGAGATGAAGTAAGGACAAAAGATCAAGCTTGGGGATGCCACCCGTGTCACCCCAAGAAATATTCAAGAAGTACAAGCATCAAAGCTTGGGTATGCCCATGGCACCCCCTTCTTCATCAATAAAAATCTCAGGTTTCTTCCAAACACTTTATTTTTATTATTTCATGCACAATTGTGTTGTTCTTGGAGCGTCTTCGTTTTTTGCTTTTAGTTTTCTTTTGTTTGGTTTGCTTAAATAAGTTGGTTGGATCCCAACACACTTCTTTTGGAGAGAGACACACTCCGCTTTCATTGTTTAGAACACTCTAGTTTTCATTCTTATTGTTTTGTGAGTGTTCTCTTTTGCTAGCACTGTGTTTAGCCTTAGTTTTCTTGTGCTTTCAGCTTAGAACTTTTTAGATCTTCTTTGTGAATTTGTGAGACAAGCTCACTGATCTTTATTTATTATTATCTTTGTGAGTTGTTTCAAATAAGTCGATTGGAGTTGGAAGAGAGTAGAAAGCTTAATGCTTTAGTGGTACAAAAGGGAGCTTGTTTTGACCGTGGCTTAGATTTTATCATGTCATGCTAGATGTTTCTTTGAACTTATGCTTAGTGATTATTGCTATAGCATGACTTGTTCCAAACAATTGAGATTGCTTAATGTGCCTTGAAAGAATCATGCATTGTTTTAGCATATAAAAGCATAATATTGTGGTATTCTCCTTTAATGCTTTATTTGGGTTGACTTGGTGCATGCTCACACCATGTTAAGACTATACCAAGTCAGCATAGCCTCTATGATCATTTAGTTTTTGACTTGTAATATCACTTTATGCTTTAATTAATGATGTTTTGTCGCTTTGCATGATTATGGCCATTATTGCTCTCTTAGTTGGTCGCTCCCAGTCTTTTGCTAGCCTCCATGCCAAGTATGAGTTCCACTCATGCATCCAACTCCAAATAAAACCAAGTTATTCCAGAGAGTCCACCATACCTACCTATTAGCATTTGCTATTCCAAGTATATTCATGTTTTTTATCTACCTTCTGAATTAAACTTGTTATGTGAAAATTAGTGATTAAAGCTCTCATGAACTTGATGGCACACTTTACTTTTTTTGCCCCTAATACACTTGAACCATTGTGTCATCTATGTTGTATATGCTTGCACTTATACGTTGGGAATTAGCAGAACCATGCTATCATGGGGAACGCTTTTAACATTGCACTTGTACATTGTACCCAGTTGATATCATGCTCTTTTGTTTATGGATGTCGTCGGTGTGAAATGAAAGGGGAGCTTGTAATTCCATGGAGTTATGTATGTGTTTTAGAGAAACGCCTGGGCGGCTGGTCTAATCCATGCCTAATCATGGTGGAAACCTGCAGCATAACCATAATGAGCAATCTATGAAGCATTCTTCTTATAAAAAAAGATAGAGATTGAGAAAAAAAAGATGAGAAAAGAGGAAAGAGAGAAAAAAGCACCATTTTCCCATGGTAAATAAGAAGATTGCTAATACGCTTATTGTCTGCTTGCCTTGTCATTTTGATATGGGGATTCTTCTGTATCATCGAGCAAGGGGTACCCTGTTGGCGGTTCTCTATGATACACATGTACTTACTATGATAAGAATTTACCGGTAACTAAACTTGAGTAGCATGAGGAGCGACCCTCGTATTCAAGGGACATGAGATTGCCAACTTAAACTTTGTCAAGCATATACTCCATAGTTTGTTCACTTTAACCTTAATCACTTCAAGATGCTCATGATATGGGCAATGAGAGATGAAAGCTAATAAGTACCATAATTTTTGGAAGCTCTTTATGAGACTTGAATCCCTGCTTCCTTCTATGAAGGCCTTTCTTTTACTTTTATGTCGAGTCTCCATCTTCTATCTTTATGCACCTATTAAGAGAGCATAGTGGCCATTCTTAGTTTAATGTGCATTGTCCCAAGACTTGTTGATTGATGCATAACTTTGATATTGCTTGTTCTTAAACTATTTGTATCTAGTCACCCTTATGAACTTTGAAGGTGTCCTATGCATTTATTGCTACTCACTGAGGGACAAGCTGAATGCCACTGTGCTATATTATCTATATGTGAAACAAACAAACATCTTTCAATGCATTGTTGTTCATGATCTTTGTTTGTAACCTTTCATGTTGCATGCATAATTACTTTGTCTTATTGTTAGAACTTCTTCTTTCATGCTCATGTTTAGAGTTCTTTGATCCTAGCTTTCCATGCTTGCAAATGGTTTGATCTTGATTTTGATGGTGCATGCCACCTAAAAAATTATTCTTTTTATCACTTACCTACTCGAGGACGAGCATGAGTTAAGCTTGGGGATGTTGATACGTCGTAAACGTATCTATAATTTTTGATGTTCCATGCTTGTTTTATATCTACTTTCTTATGTTTTGTTCATACTTTGAGGTATTTTTATACATTTTCTGGAACTAACCTATTAACAAGATGCCATAGTGCCAGTTGCCTGTTTCCTTCTGTTTTTGGTTCCAGAAAAGGCAGAAAATCAATATTCTCAGAATTGTACGGGACAAAAGCCAAAGTCGATATTTTACCGGAAGACTCAAGGAGCCAGAAGACGAGATGGAGAGGGGCCAGGGGCTGGCCGCACCACCTGGTGGCACGGGCCAGGCCAGGCCGCGCCAGGGGGAGGTGTGGGCCCCTCAGACACCCCCTCGGCCTCCCTCTTCGCCTATAAGAAGCCCCCGATACCTAAACCCTAAATAATCCAGCCTCCAACCACAAAAAGTTCCGCAGCGCCCCGCCATCGAAGGGGAGATTCGGGGGATAGAAAGTCTTTGTTCCGACACCCTGCCGGGACGGGGAAGTGCCCCTGGAGCCATCTCCATCGATCTCCACCGCCATCTCCATCGCCGTTGCTGATTCCCATGATAAGGAGGGAGTAGTTCTCTCTCGAGACTAAGGGTTCTACCGGTAGCTATGTTTTCATCTCTCTCTCTCTATGCATGATCATATTGTGATCATGAGCATTGTAATCAAGTAGATCTACCTTGATACTCAAGTGCTTTAATAGATCTCTGGCTCTCCCCACGTGTGTGAAAGTGACAACGTGCACACCGTGGTGGCACTTAGGCTAGAGATTACAAATACTTGTTATGAGTTATATTTTGAGTTGGTTGTCTCTATGAAATTGTGGTTGTTGGAACCATCTAGCGCTCAAGGTGACAGTGTGGGGTTACCTAGATGGGGAAGGCGGACTTTGAGGAGTGCTGTTATAGCCCTACCATGGATTAGAGTGTCCAACCGGAGAGTAGTTCAGAGTAGTATCATAAAGAGAAGATATTTGTATGAGAGTGTTCACTAGCAAAAGTATGATCCCTAGGACTTGTTTCTAAGCATTGAAACACCATTTGCAACTAGATCTGTTACATGGTTGCTTGCTGCCATCTTTATTTCAGATTGCCTTTAGTCTCTTCCTACCTGTCAAGCTCTTTTCTGGCACCATTGTCTTATATCCATACCACTTGTATTTCACTATCTCTTCACCTAACTAGTGCACCTATACACCTGACAAGTGTATTGGGTGTGTTGGGGACACAAGAGACTTCTTGTATCTTGATTGCAGGGTTGTTTGAGAGGGATACCTTTGACCACTTCCTTCCTGAGTTTGATAAACCTTGGGTGATCCACTTAAGGGAAACTTGCTGCTGTTCTACAAACCTCTGCACTTGGAGGCCCAACAACTGTTTACAAGAATAGAAGTGCGTAGACATCAGGTATCATGTGAACATCAACTACATGATACTTCACCATTATGGGCCTAGGGGAATGCATTGTGTATTTGGGTACTAATTGTAGGGGTTGCCGGAGTGACAGAAACCCGAAACCTCGTTAGGAAACCTTTGCACAAGGGAGTGTAGGATCTCAAAGTTTAAGGTTGTGGTTAGGTTTTTATCTTAATTACTTTCTTGTAGTTGCGGATGCTTGCAAGGGGTTTAATCACAAGTATGTATTAGTCCTAGGAAGGTCAGCACATTAGCACAGGTTCACCCACACAACACTTATCCAACTAGAGAAGATTAATCAACTATATGAAGCGAAAGCACTTGACAGTATTCCCATGTGTCCTTGAGAACGTTTGGTCATCTTAAGTAATACAACCAGCTTGTCCTTTGCTAAAGAAAGGATTGGGCCACTTGCTGCAATTATTATTATTGTCTTTTATTTACTCGCACTTTATTTATCTGCATTATCAAAAACCCCTAAAAATCCATTTGCTAAGTATTTACAGAGAATTCCCGATCCAATCCACTCATCAACACCTTCTGCTCCTTGTTGGGTTCGACACTCTTACTTATCGAAAATACTGCGATACACCCCCTATACTTGTGGGTCATCAGGGTTTTAGTAGAGATTTGCTTAAAATCTGCCGCCAGGAGGAAGGGTTTTGTGCCAGGACCTACCCCTCCTTATATAGTGGTGGGATGCCGACCAGGGGCTGCCCCTCCTCCAAGAAGGGGTCAGCGACAAAGGGGGCAACTTTCCCTCCTTGACTTGGTGCCTAGGGTTTCCCTTGGGTGGTGGTAGGGGGTAGGCGCAAGGGCCCTTGTGGGGCTATGACACATGGCACACTAGACCAAGTAGGCCGGGGTGCCCCTCACAGACCCATGTTGTCTCTCCGAGCAGGTGGGCCCCATTGGTGGACCTCCCAAACCTTTAGAATCTTCCTGGTATGATGCCAGAAAAATCCCGAACTTTCTGATACCCTAAAAATAAGTTCCCATATATGAAATTGTATCTCCAAACCATTCAAAAGATCCTAGTGATCTCCAGTATCCTATCTAAGACTTTGAATCAAAATTCGATATCACCATATTTGTATCTCATTATACCCTAGCTTGGTTTTATCCATAATTTTTGATGTTCCATGCTTGGTTTTATCCACTTTCTTGTGTTTTGTCCACACTTTGGAGTACTTTTCATATGATTTCTTGGACTAACCTATTAACAAGAGCCACAGTGCCAGCTGCCTGATTTCTGCTGTTTTTGGTTCCAGGAAAGTCAGAAAATGAATATTCTCGGAATTGGACGGGACAAAAGCCAAAGTGCCTATTTTTCCGGTAGTCATCAGATGCCAGAATACGAGATGGAGAAGGGCCAGAGGGCGGCCACACCACCTGGCTGGCAGCTGGCTAGGCTTGGCAGCGCCAGGTGGTGTGGCCATCCCAGCACCCTCACCTCCTTCCGCCTATATATTGCCTCGGACGAAAACCCTAAGTACAGATCAAAATCCACGAAAGAGTCTCAGAGCGCGTCATCTCCATCCCTAGATCGGGAGGGATCAAGCTCTTCCGACACCACTGCCAAGAGGGAATTCACCTTGGAGGCCTTCTTCATCACCATGCAAGCCTCCGGTGTGATGCGTGAGTAGTTCATCCTTGGACTACGGATCCATGTAGTAGCTAGATGGCTGGTTCTCCTCCTTTGTGCTTTCATGTTTAGATCTTGTGAGCTCCGTTCATGATCAAGATCATCTATTTGTAATTCTGCATGTTGTATTTGTGGGGATCCGATGGATATTGAGATGCTATTTCAGATTGATTATTGATTCTATCATGTCTTTGTTATTTGTGATCTTGCATGCTTTCCGTTGTTAGTAGATATCTTGGCCAAGTAGATGCTAGCAACTCCAAGAGTTAGTATTTATGCTCGATAGTGGGTTCATGCCTTTGGTAATCTGGGGAAGTGACAGAAATCTCTAAGGTACTAGATGTGCTGTTGCTACTAGGGAGAAAACAACAATCCTTTGTTCATAGAACAATCGTATTGTTTACTTTGCACGCAATTCGTAAAGCAATAATCTGTTGCTTGCAACTTAATACTAGAGGGGGTTCGGATGATAACCTGAAGGTGGATTATTAGTCATAGATGCGGTTGGATGGCGGTCTATGTATAATATTGTAATGCCCAATCAAGTTCCAAAAGAGTCAAGATGATTAGTATATGCATGTATTGCTTTCTCGATGTTTGTCAATTGCCCCGCTGTAATTTGTTCACCCAGCATGTTATCTATCTTAAGGAGAGCCACCTCTATTGAACTATGGATCCCAGTCTTTTTTTCTTTTACATACAATCTACAAACTGTTACTGCTTTGTGTTTACTTTCTGCAAACTTTTACTTCTTTTCATTCGATACGTTTAATCCTTTGTTTTCAGCAAAACACGGTGAGATTGACAACCTCATCACAAGTTGGGGACAAAGTTCTGTGGTTGTGTTGCGTAGGTCTCCACGTTGCTACTAGCACCGGTAGTGCGCCCTGCCAAGGCTCAGCTAGCAACATATTTGGGGTGTTTCTTTGCTCCTACTGGTTCGATTAAACATTGGTTTCATAACTGAGGGAAACTTGCTGCTGTGCTCATCATACCTTCCTCTTGGGGTTCCCAACGAGCTCTACATCAACACCGAGCCATCACTCTCCAATTAATAACCAATAGTAGGACCATGGATGCCCATAATGGTTCCCACATATTCTATGAAGATCTTCCATCGATTGAACCATGATGTCGAGGATTCAAACAATCTCGTATATAACTCCCTTTGTCTCGTTATATGTTATTTGCCCGAGATTTGATTGTCAGTATCATCATACCTAGTTCAATCTTGTTACTGGTAAGTTCTCTTTAATCGTTCTGTAATAAAATATACCCTTTACTAAACTCATTATATTAGTCACATTCTTGCAAGATAATTATGATGTCATGTTACCAAGAGGGCCCATCGATATATCTCCATAAGATGGAGTGACATATCATCCATGTAACTCAACAAATACCTTCCGTGATACCTGAATAATACCTTTATGATCATCTAATGACTAAGTGTTGTTTTATGCCAACAAAGTATTCTTCCGGTACTAAGGAGTAACATGTTCTCATAGTCTAAGGAAGTGATACTTAACATTAAGAAAGCTACAATAATTAAAACTTAGTTACACGATCAAATGTTATGCTTGGTTTTTGGGTCTGTCCATCACACCATTTATTCTAATCATATGATGTCATTATTAAATAAAAATATATGTCTATGCTTAGGAAACCTTAACCATCATTTAATCAATGAGCTATCCTAGTAGAGGCTTACTAGGGACACACTGCTATTTACGTATCTACATATATTGAGTTTCTGGGTAATACAATTATAGCATGGAGAATAAACACTTATCATCAACTATGAAATATGATTATAAAATCTTTATTATTGCCTCTAGGGCATATTTCCAACACTTATGTATAGTTCTGACCCCGACCAGTATGATTTAGCTAGATCGAGCTTCTCAGTGCTATACCATGCATAGCGCAACTACATGAGTATAAGGTTGTTCTTCAAGTCATGATCATAATGAGTGGGGCATAGGTTTACGTATTGCTTCAACGACATCTTCCCATGACTCATACGTGAAGTCTGCCGCTATGGACCACCCTTGAGTTCCCATAAGCTTCGAGCGTCATTGATACAAATATCATAACATGTTAAGTAGCTTCTGTATAGATTTGATGTTTACTTCTATATCGATGCTCAACACCACCGCTTTGTATCATATTCTAGTAATCACCACATCAGAACAAAAGACACTCACCTAAAAAGGCAGATTCTGAGAATTACAAACCGTCACCACTATGTCCCTCTATAACGTCGCGATGGCGGACTTGTGCTCTGGCTCCTATCTCCTAGAGTTCGAGTCTAGTGCGTCACAGAGAATCGGGCGGCAGCAATGTTCTATGGTTACTTCCCCGCAGGAAAAGCCCATTTGCTAGCATCTTGGTATCCTCCAAAATCTCACCCAAACATTGCAACCATAGTAGTAGAACTAACAAAGAAACAAATGTTGTGAAAAGCTCGGAGCTTGCACATGAGCAAGTTTGGAGGCATGCGACCACGCACTTAATGTCCGTTGGGGGTATATATAAAAGCTCCTGCAACAATGAATACCAATGTATAATTTATGAGAAATTGATCATCACAATTTTGCATGGGTACCACATTTTCTCAGTTCCCATTTGCTACCTTGTTTTCATCTGGTTAGTGCTTCCTTCTAATAGAAAAGAAACAATGATAAACATGTCGAGACCTATCTACATGCATGATAGAAAAATTAACCGTTCTCAATCTATATTGGTCCAAACAAGCAAAATAACCGGCATACTTCTTTTATGATACATGGTACAAGAAGCTGCAAAATCATGATGATCAGCACAAAGCGAAAGGATATCTTTGTTGTTCGGAGCTCTTGCAAGTTCTTTATAAGCCTCGAAAGCTACTGACGCATTGCACACAAGTTCAAAGTGTGGTTAAAGGTGATGGTTATCCAAACATTGTGCTACGTTTTTTTTTCAGGAATTTGTTCAGAGGAAATAATAATTTTACTCTTAGACTCACTATCACTAATCTCTATCCACCATTTTAAAGCAAACAATTTTAACAATTAGTGTTGAGTAAAACCGAACATGTTCCAAGAGAAACTTAACTAACAATACACATGACGATTTATTTGTGAGTACAAAAATGAGCATTTAATGATGCACGTTGAGGAGAAATATTGTCACATCTAGCCATAAATATTTATTGCCAGGTGACAGAGACAACGAATTCTATGACCATGGGAGTGAGAGTGATGACAGTGCCAGAGGTAGCATATGAACAATGGGTGTACATAGTACCCTAAAAATCATGTTCGACCTAATTTATTTGATGCATATTGCTCTCTATGTACTAATATATAGATATACAATGCGGGAGTGAGAGTGATGTACGTTGTAGAGTTGGACATGGCCAGTGTGTCTATTTTGATCCAATGCTGGCGCACGCCCTCTTCTTCGAGCCCCTGTACCGTGGAATCTCATCCTCGAGATGCTCATTGGTGACCGCAGTCGTGGCCACGATTATCTCAGTATCATCATCAGAGGAGTCATCCGATATGTCTATGAAGTGCTTGTACAAGAACACGGCCAGGTCATCCATGTTGATCTATACGAAAATATATATGAGCTACGACCACATGTGCATCAAAGGACAACGCCAAAAAACTAAAGCAAAGCGCAAATTCTTACCCGCACCCAGCCTGACAGTTGACCGAACAGTTGGTGCCTGCAAATTTCTTACCAGTGCAAATTTCTTCTCTGCTGTAGTCGTTCGGCAACGGAGAGGGATCCCGCACGCCGAGCCTGCTTCGTGCGGTCCGGCGTCAGCTCCGGAGAGAACGAGCGGCTCCAGCGCGACACCTAGGGACGAGCGCCGCCGTATCCTCCAAACGAAGGGAAGAAACGGAGAGTGGTTAAGAAAAGAAGCAGAGAAGAAATAGTGCTTTGAGATTGGTGAATGACATGTGGCATCTTCCAAAGCTGGTCCACGCTGATGAGCATAAACTACCTGGTCGCATAGGACTTTCTTCCTTTTCAAGGATAAGGTGTATCGTTTTCGTAAAAGAAAGGCCATGATGGCCGGTACAACGCCACGAAGGCTACACGATACAAACACGACGCCACACGGCTTACAACGCAATCCACAACCACCAAACAACGAGGACTCTCCTTGTACCGTCTCCCAGCATGAATGGTAGGGAAGGAATTCACCGAGCTCCCGGACCGCGTCACGATCGAAGGAAGAAACTCCAGGAGACCAAAACTACCAAGGGTGGCACAACCAACACATCGTCCACCCCTAAGCGCCTAAGAGTCGGCGAGCGAGCGGCGAGACTGGACCATCCAGTAGAGGACGACCAAGAAGCACCGCCGACAATGTACATAGCGCCCCGGAAGCCCACGCTCAAAGCAGCAGTCAACCTGGACTTCATCATACCTCTCGGGGACTCCACGAGAAGCCTAGACAGCGCCTTCAAGAAGGGGACGACACCGTGGTGTCGCCGCTGTCTGATCCGACAAGCCGAATCAAGGGTTTTCCCTAGCGCTCGAGAAGAGGCAACACCGGCAGTGCCATGACGCCCCCCAAGGAGGAAACGGCGCCCACATGCATCGTCGTCGCCAACTTCAAGTAGGGCTTTCGCCCCAGCACATCCTTCAGCCCAGAACCGCCGGAAAGGAACTGATTTAGCCACTCTTGACCGCACCGCATACGAGAGGAGAGCCGAACCTCGGTGCCATCGATGGGGAAGCGAAGACCACCGTTCCACATCCACTAAGGACGGACTGGACAGTGGAGGTCCAGCCCGCCACCAATGCCTGGCTAGTCACCGGCACCACCACGGTGCCAGGAGGCCGGAGTTGCCCGGCACCGCCACACCCCCTTGCATCCTTTGACCCAACCCCGTAGGCCCATCCGAGCCCAGAGCTGCCATCCACGGGTGCAGAGGCACCACCACCGAGCAAGGCAAGATCCACCGCCTCCGACGCTATTGGGCCGTCGCCCGCCGCGATCCCGCTGCTCCCCGCCGCCAGATCGAGACAGGGTTGCGAGCCGCCGCTGCCGCCTGCAGGGGAGATGCCACCAGGGGGAGAGGCCCCGCCGCCGCCATCCCCACCCGGGCTTTGCCCGACAGAGCCTCTTGGCGGCGGTGGGAGAGGGGAGGTCTGCTGGGGAGCCGCCGCCAGTGGGGATTAGGGTTTCCCCCATGTCACCTCTAGGAGGGACACGGGGGCAGGGTTCCACTGTCGACGACACCTATAGGACTTTCTTCCTAACCTGTTCCTGACCGTGTTCCGTCTGTGCCACATATATATGGTTAAGCGTGTATGCTCTGATAGTTCTCGTTCTTGGACTCATGGGAGCTGACCAAACCTGGCCAACGGGCCAGCCTGGCACGGCCCAGGCACGACACGCCTTAAATAGGCTTGGCCCGGCACGGCCCGCCTAGCTCGCGTGCCGGGCCGTGCCGGCACAGGGGCCTGCCTCCTAGGCCCGGACACGGCACAGCAGCTTGGCGGTCCGGCCCGTGGCACGTGAAGCACGCCGCCCCGTTATTGATTTCCGCCGGCCCGTGAATATACCCTTCAATATGAGCCAATTTTATATCATAACAGCTACGTCTCTGTGGTCTAGTGGTCTGTTGGAGTCGCGGGAGAGCAGGAATTTCTGAGTTTGACTCCCGCCAACTGCCTTTTTACGTCTATATTTTGGAAATCCCGGAGTACACACGCTAAAGAGCGGCCCCGTTGGCCAGGTTTGGAGCTGACCATCCCTTTACCATCTATTTTCCTGGTAGGGGGCCGATGTTGAACAATGAGTTATCCATCTCTGCTCATTCATACCTTTGAGTATTCGTTTGGTCTCTTTCCTTTTGCTAACTCTTTTATCTGAGAAGTGCCCCTGTCGGATTAACTAGACTACACAGGCCAACAGTTTAGGGTGACTACTGAAACTGCCAAACGGCCATCTACTAGTAGAATAGAATGTGATCCATATAGGTGTCAATGTGTAGCGCAAGAGGTACTATGTTGACATTGCTATCCTGCTGGCCAGGTGGGTGGACATCTAAACCAAAAAACATATATTTCACTCAAAAATAAATAACCTACAAACAGTGAAACAACAAAAAATTGTTATCGTACCACAGTGAGGTTCCCAATTTGCCAGTTGTAACGAAATTAACCAATAGTCAAAACAAGCTTGTAGTGTCAACGATACAAATATATCATAGCATGCTAACTAGCTGTTGTGTATACATACATTTGATGCTTACGTCTATATACACCACCGCCTTGTAGCATCTTCTAGTAACCACTGCATAAGAATAAAAAACACAGCTAAAAAGCCAGGCTTTGAGCATTACAAGCGGTTGTCACTGTGTCTTTCTGCAGCGCCTCCATGGTGGACTTACGCTCTGGCTGTCTCCCGGAGCTCGAGCCTAGTGCGTCGGCACGGCAAGAATGAGCTCGAGCCCGCCTGCTAGCATCTTGGTATCCTCCAAAATCTCACCTAAACATTGGAACCATAGTAGTAGTACTAACGAAGAAACAAACATTGTAAAAAGCACGGAGATGACACATGAGCTGGTTTGGTGGCATGCGACCATGCATTTGATATCAGTCGGCGGTATATATAAAAGCTTTGGCAACTCCAACAATGAATGGTCCACACATATAAGTCTCGAATGTGTGAGTGCATCATACTAAAATAATTCTACTCGAAAGCCATTATAAGTTGTGAGGATCATCACAACTTTGCAGCATGCATGTCATCATGGGTATCAAATTTTCCCACTTCCCCTTTTGCTAACGTGTTTTCATCAATTTAGTGTTTCCTTCTAGGAGAAAAATGGTAAGCATGTCGAGACAGATCTACAATGCACGATAGAAAAAATTAATTGTCTCAATCTCTATTGGTCTGAACAAGCAAAATATCTAGCATATAAATTGTATGATACATGCTACAAGAAGGTGGAAAATCATGACAATCAGGCACACATCAAAAGGAGATATTTGTCGTTGTTGGAAGCTCTTGCAAGTTCTCAATAAGCCTCGAAAGCTACTGATACGTCGTACACACATTTATATTGTGGTTAAAGGTGATGGTTATCAAGACATAATGTTACAGGTTTATTTCATGAATTGGTTCAGAGGACATAACAAGTTAATTCTCAGACTCACTATCACTAATCTCTATCCACCATTTTACAACAAATATTTTAACAATTAGTTCTGAGTAAAAATGACATGTATCAAGAGAAACTTGGCATTTTCAACAAACCAAATGAATACTTATTAGCGAGTACAAAAATGAGCATTTCATGATGCACACTGAGACAACGGAGGAATATCGTCAGATCTAGCCATAAATATGTATTGCGAGGTGAGACAATGACAACCAGGGCCAGAGTTGGGCCTACTGCTACCTGGGCTGTAGGCACCCTATCCAGTAGTATAGCCCAAGAGAGTACATATTAGGCTAAGAGCTTACGGGCCCATTGTAGCACCATTGGCCCATACGATAGATTCGGCGATGCGTTTGTTCCCACATGCCTACACATGCACGACTGACTCCATGGCTTATGGGTGTGTTTGGTAATCTAGGTGTTGTTCGTGGCTCTGGGGTGCCTGCCCTGGAGGGCAGGGCCAGGGAAATGGCCTCTAGGCCATGTTTTCCACTTTGTTTGGTTTCCCACAATTATTTTTCTTGCACAAGGGCAGGAACGAGAGCCCCAACTACATGGTTGGTAGCTTGCGTTACTACATTGTATGCAAGACACATGCAACTATCCGATGTTTGGTTGCAACCAAAACTACTGATGTTCTAACCTTTCCATTGAGTGGCGAGGTTACCGCTGACATATCACTCAGTAGCATAGATAGAATATGGAGTTCATCATCATAATTAGGTGGTAATTGGAAGTACCACCGGAACTAACCTCGTTACCCTAATTACTCATGCACCATGAGATAACCAAAAAATCTACATCTCTAGATGCATCCTCGGAGGTGTTAGTATGTACCACCTTCCAAAATATTACAAACCCATCATTAGTTTTCATCAAGTCCTAGCTAGTGGAATGGATAATAGAACAACTCCCAAATATACATGACCTCATCAAAAAATCACGGCCACCACCAGACAGCAAGCGACAGCAAACCAGTAGCACTAACAGTAGGGGATTTTGTTTGAAGCCATGCTCACAGCTAATCCCACTATTTCCTATTCACGAGCTGGCATATCCTATTCAGGAAGAACCGAGACATAAATGGTTCCCACACCATTGGAGGTTTGGGCAGAAATTTAGATGGATCATGGATTGTTTTGTCAGGCAGCATCTAGGAGAAGTCATGCCTCATTGTGGGAGCATACATATAGGGATATGGATAAGGCATGATATCCTACAATAGAGATAACACCTTTAAACACTGAACTGAAATATTACATCAACCATCTAGCACATGCTTACAGATCTAAGTTACACCATCAAGGGTTGCAGGATTCTTCTAGTAAAAGGGGGAGGATTCATAATAAATGTTGGTGAAGAGGAGGACACTGATAGAGCACTGCCAACAACCGTTGCCATTCTTGAGGGAGAAGGTGGTAGGACCATCATCGCCCTTCTTGAGGGAGAAGCCGGTAGGACCACCGTCTCCATGCTCGAGGGAGATGCCAGCAGGACCACTGTCGATGTGTTTGAGGGAGACGAAGGCATGCTGACCTACAACTGAGCATCAAAAATCCCAACTATGGTAATCATGAAACTTAATCTAAATCTCTAGCAAGAACTATGCTAATCAGTCAATTAGTAGAAAAAGCGCCATAAGATCCTTACCAATCTACCCACATCGCAGAAGATTTCAGATCTAAGCTACAACAGAAATGATTAGAGACTTCTTACACACTAGAAGAGGAGTCAACACTTCACAACTCGGAGAAGATGGAGTAATCTGTAGTGACTCAGCACACCACTGCATATTGTAGTACGTAAGTCATTGGCATAACACTCATAGAACAATGTTCCACGAATATTACACCCAACAGAGTAGTACAACATAAATATCACAGGTCCAAGATATGACTATATTATTCATATTAAGATCCATACAGAAGATCTACAAAACCTCTATGGAAGAATAAAATTTCCAGGTAAGTTCCTGCCAATTAAAAATCCATGAATGGCAACAAATAGACTAGTCTAGCACTAGATCTACCTCTCAAACTATCTCTACAACTAAGTGATGACTACTACTTTATCATTAATGTTCTAATGGTATGGTTTTTATCATTGGGAATTGAGTCACATCTATATGTATCTTGATCTCCACCATCACTGTTTGTAGTATCTGACACCGTTGTCTACTTTGCTCCTTGGTTCCTTGTAGTGGTCATCTTTGTCATCTTCTTGGATTGGGATAACATTTACAACTTACTATAGTCTAGCAAGGGATAAAAAGATAGTTTGAGTACAACGTACTCGACGATTTCTAGATATGTGGTTGCCTGATGTAGTAACTACATTGGTGGATCATAGATCCTAAGCTGATGCAAGTTTTCAAAAATAATTTTTAGAAAAAAGGTAAGTTTTATCTAGAAAAAACTATGTTCGTCAGTCTTCATGGGTTGTGAGATGAATGGATTTCCTTTCCATGCTATGATCGTAATCATTTCCTATAATAAGAAGTAACAGGTCACGTTTTCTACACTCTTCAAAGATATGCTACTTTACCCACAAACGTTTTTTAGCCTTGTTCCATAACTAGGAATGCATGTCTGTATATTATTGTTAAGACTTTTTTTTGGGTATAAGGCCCATTCTAAAGACTCGCCAATCACTAGCCTTTTTCACGACCCTGCTGCTGACACTATGCAATGATATTTGGTCAATACCTACACTCAATTTCCATCCCTTATGATATGGTTAAATCGGCATCCTTCAGCACATGATGGTGACGTCACTACTAGAGAAAACCCTACCCGAGGTGCACCTGGAACCCCATCCGAGGCGCATATGGTATGCGCCTCTAGCGCCACGTCTCTAGTATTTTCTACGCGAGGCGCATATCATATGCACCTCTAGTATCTGTTATGCGAGGCGCATATCACATGCGCCTCCTATACTTCATATATGCGAGGCGCATATTAGTATATGCGCCTCGTGTATATGAAGTATAGGAGGCGCATGTGATATGCGCCTCGCATATGTTACGGTATGTGCCTCCGGTAGTACCCAATATGCGCCTCCTATACTTCCCATATGCGCCTCGGGTATATTTTAGAAATTCAAGTTTTGCAGCAATTTTCAAATTACAGTTTACAGGTATTCAAATATACAATACAGTCTAGAATACAGTATAAACAACACAGAATTTTCCAGAAACTTGCAATTAGCAAAAGCATAATAGAACCAGCATGAATACTAGTACATTACACATCAATCGCGACATACGAGTTCATACATCAACAAGTGCCAAGTTTTCACACAACACCAAGTGTTTGTGCCACAAGTTCACACCTCCGAGTACAAGTTCACAATCACATTACAACTTCGACGACGGAGCTCTATCTAGATAAAGTAGAGCATATAACCTACCATGAAGAGCAACAAGGTTGTGATCACGAGGAAGTTCCTCCACTTGTTCCTCACGTGCCTCCTCCACTTCTCTTCCGCCACCTCTATAGTCTTATAGCCTTTGTAGATGTTGCCCGAGAATTCGTTCACTTGCTTCTGGCAGTCTTCCCACTCCTCGTACACACCTGGAACCTTGACGGCGTACACAACATATCACTTCTTCACCATCTCCTATACACAAGATAGATGATATTATCTATGTCAGTGCAAAGCAATAGCAGTTCACAAGATAAGATTATGCATATATATATGGGTGCAACAAGATGTAAAAAATCACGTTCTAATCATCGGAATTTTGAAGAAAGACAAAAAAAAGCAAACCAAGAATGACTTGCATTAGTGCCTCATACTTAGGTTGGGCATGGAAATAACAATGCTCGCTGTTTGATCTCGTGCGGCAAGTAGAGTATATGTCCAAATTACTAGTCTACTTGGCACACGAGATCAAACAGCGGCATAGTCATACACATGACGCCACAACACGTTCTAATCATCGGCATTTCAAAGAAAGACCAAAAAAAGCAAACCAAGAATGACTTGCATTAGTGCCTCATACTTAGGTTGGGCATGGAAATAACAATGCTCGCTGTTTGATCTTGTGTGGTAAATAGAGTATATGCCCAAATTACTAGTCCACTTGGCACATGAGATCAAACATTGGCATAGTCATACACATGGCGCCACAACACGTTCTAATCATCGGCATTTCGAAGAAATACCAAAAAAAGCAAACCAAGAATGACTTGGATTCGTGCCTCATACTATTCGTATTGCCAAAGATAAAAGAAGAGAAATTCTTCCACGATTCATATAGCATGGGCATGATATGTCAAGTGGTAAAGCAAGGAAAGGATTCGGTCTCCACGGCAACGACTCATTTCGAGTTTGGTGTGTCTAAAGGAGTCGTTGCCGTGGACCCAGAACCCTTTCCTTGGCTTGCCAGTCAACATATTATGTCTTATGTATATGAATCTCAAAGATATCTGTCTTCTTTCGACTTCGGGGCTACAAGATGAAATAGTTGCCTCATACTTAGGTTGGGCACGAAAAATGACAATGCCGCTGATGGATCTGGTGCAGCAAGTAGAGTATATGCACAAACCTCTAGTCTACTTGGCACACCAGATATAGCAACGACATGGTCACACACATGAGTGACGCCACACCACGTTTTAATCATCGGCATTTCGAAGAAATACAAAGAAAGAAAACCACAAGAAGTAGGGTGGTAATAACGAATGAAAAGCAACAAGCACTTAAAATAGTTCATAACATAAATAACTAGCTAGTGTCACTCACAATCAAGTTCAACGGTTGACGAAACATACTCTAGAGGTTTTGCTAGGCAAGTTTAACATAGTGATAAGAGGTTACAACACGAGTTCGGAACTAACAGCTAGCTACCCAGGCAATACAATCATCAAGACTTCTTTGGCTGTTGAGTCGGCTTTAGGAGGGCATTGATGAAGCCCGACCGAGTTTTCGCCATCTTCATGAACGTCATGCGGTCACCCTGCTGTGCTAAGCATTCGTCTATCTCCCTGTTGGGAGGTGTATGGCCGCCGTAGAAGGTGCCCCCGAATTTCATGACTCCCTGGTGCACGATTATCGTGATCTCCTCCTGGATGTCGAAGAAGTGCTGCTTGAGGTTGCGATCAGGTATTATTGCAAACCTTTCAGCCTACTTCGCGAGGTCAGATGGCAGCGTTTTGCTCTCCATGTCATTGAAGAACGCCTTCATGTGGTAAATGGTGTAGAAGGCATCCTTCCTGCTGCTAGACGGCTGCTTGACGCAGGTGAACTTGGTGTTGTGGCGGAACACGTGCGCGCCGAACTTCACATGTGGCATTGCCGGTTTGACGCCTCCCGCTACGACGTAGCCAGTGAGAGCACCATCAAGAATATTCTTGATGTTGGTGTAGTTTTTCGGGATCGCACTGTTTGAATTGAGGTACACGGCTGTTGAGTGTTTCAAATTCAAGCATATGAGCACGCAGCCTGTCTGATTATCCTCCGTGATGGGATGGTAGGGAAGGAGAATCACATCCTTGTCCGAGTATGTTTGTAGGAAGGTTGAGAGGTAGTCGGTCGCCAGTGCTATGTCCTCGGCATCTTTCAGGACGACGTCCCGCATGAAGTAGGGATCCACTATCTGGATGCCAGGGATCTTGTCTCTAGTGATCTGCATGGCCATATTGAGGGAGAATAGCCGGACCAGGGTATTGTGCAGTCGGAACCTGTTCAACATGTCGAAGATGTCGGAATGCCGCAGGTAGAAGATATCCTCGGGGGTACACTGACGAAGCACGACACATAAGGCACCTTAGCCTTGAAAACGAGGTACAACTGATCGTTCTCGCGAATGCGACGCTCCTCAATTGTGAGACAACTATAATGAAGATTGCGCATTTGAGAGCCTGTGACCTCGAGCAACGAGTTACACATCATCGGTGCACCTGCCACATGCTGCTGATTCCTGGCTTGCCCCACAGGGCCGTCCTGAGCCTGGAGACAAGATTTGGACCCTTTCTCTGGTCACCCTTAGGCTTCCTTTTGCGACCCTGCTTCCTGCCCTTTGGGGCGTCGGCCACCGCATTCACCTCACCAATCACCTTATGAAGGGTGCTGGGGCTGATCAAAGGAACTGCTGGCCTCGGAGGCTCGGTGAAGGGGGCGGGTGGCGGTGTCTCCTGACTACTTGGGAAGAGACGCACCTGGCAAGGGGGTTTCGCCGGTGCTGGTTGGGTATCGGCAACTTGATGTGTGCCTGATGGTCCCGGCTCATACCAATCATAAAACCTTGTGTTAACGAACTGGTCGCTGAAGTTCGGATCAATTTCTCCATCATCATCATAGGGATCTGCTGACTCGTGTAATAATGAGCTCGTTGGGGAACCTCAAGAGGAAGGTATGATGAGCACAGCAGTAAGTTTTCCCTCAGTTATGAAACCAAGGTTTATCGAACCAGTATGAGCAAGGAAACACCTCCAAGGTGTTGCTAGCTGGACTTTGGCAGGGCACACTACCGGCGCCAGCAGCAACGTGGAAACCTGCACAACACAACCACAGAACTTTGTCCCCAACTTACTGTGAGGTTGTCAATCTCACTGGTTTTGCTGAAAACAAAGGATTAAACGTATTGTGTGGAAGAAAGTAATAGTTTGCAGAAAGTAAACAGAAAGCAGTAAACAATTGTAGATTGATGGTAAAAGAAAGGAACGGGGTCCATAGTTCACTAGTGGTGGCTCTCCTTAAGATAGATAACATGTTGGGTGAACAAATTACAACGGGGAAATTTACAAACATCAAGAAAGCAATACATGCATATACTAATGATCTTGACTCCTTTGAGATTTGATTAGGAATTACAACATTATACATAGAACGTAATCCAACTACATCTATGACTAATAATCCACCTTCAGGTTATCATCCGACCCCCTCTAGTATTAAGTTGCAAGCAACAGATAATTGCATTACGCATTGCGTGTAAAGTAAACAATACGATTGTTCTATGAATAAGGGATTTTTGTTTTCTCCCTAGTAGCAATAGCACATCTAGTACCTTAGATATTTCTGTCACTTCCCAGATTACTAGAGGCATGAACCCACTATCGAGCATAAATACTAACTCTTGGAGTTGCTAGCATCTACTTGGCCAAGATAGCTACTAACAACGGAAAGCATGCAAGATCACAAATAACAAAGACATGATAGAATCAATAATCAATCTGAAATAGCATCTCAATATCCATCGGATCCCCGTAAACACAACATGCAGGATTACAAATAGATGATCTTGATCATGAACGGAGCTCACAAGATCTAAACATGATAGCACAAAGGAGAACAACCAGCCATCTAGATACTACATGGACCCGTAGTCCAATGATGAACTACTCACGCATCACATAGGAGGCTTGCATGGTGATGAAGAAGGCCTCAAGTGTGAATTCCCCTCTCCGGCAGGGTGCCGGGAAGAGCTTCAGATCCCTCCCGATCTAGGGATGGAGATGACGGCGGCTACAGACTCTTTCGTGGAATTTTGATTGGGTACTTAGGGTTTCTGTATCGGAGGCATCTTATAGGCGAAAGGGAGGGACGAGGGGGTGCCTAGGGCGACCAGACCACCCCCTGGTGCGGGCCAGGATTGACCATGCGGCCAGGTGGTGTGGCGCCCCTGGCCCCTCTCCGTCTCATATTCTGGCTCCATGTCCCCCTCGGTGAAAAACTGACTTTGGCTTTTGTCCCGTCCAATTCCGAGAATATTCATTTTGTCACTTTCCTGGAACCAAAAACAGCAGAAAACAGGCAGCTGGCACTGTGACATCTTGTTAATAGGTTAGTCCAAGAAAGTGTATAAAAAGTACTCCAAAGTGTGGACAAAACATAAGAAAGTAGATAAAACCAAGCATGGAACATCAAAAATTATGGATACGTTTGCAACGTATCAACATCCCCAAGCTTAACTCCTACTCGTCCTCGAGTAGGTAAGTGCCAAAAAGAAAGAATAATTTTTGAGGTGACATGCACCATCATAAACTTGATCAAAGTATTTGTAAAACATTCATAGCTGGGATCATAGTACTTCAACATAGCATGAAACATAAAGTTCTAACAATAATATATAGCAACTATGTTGCAACATGAAAAGGTATAAACAAAATATTCATGAATAATAATGCTTTGCAAGCCGTTTGTTTGTTTCACATAAAGAAACATAGCATAGTGGCATTCAACTTGTCCCTCATAGAGTAGCAAACATAAATTCGTAGGACACCTTCAAAGTTCATAAGAGTGACTAGATACAAATAGTTTAAAACAAGCAATATCAAAGCTATGCATCAATCAACAAGTTTTGGGACAATGCACATAGAACTAAGAATGGCCACTATGCTCTCAAAGTAGGTGCATAAAGGTAGAAGGTGGAGACTCAACATAAAAGTAAAAGAAAGGCCTTCATAGAAGGAAGCAGAGATTCAAGTTTCATAAAGAGCTTCCAAAAATTATGGTACTTATTAGCTTTCAGCTCTCATTGCCCCTATCATAAGCATCTTGAAGTGATTAAGGTTAAAGTGAACAAACTATGGAGTATATGCTTGACGAAGTATAAGTTGGAAATCTCATGTCCCTTGAATACGAGGGTCGCTCCTCATGCTACTCAAGTTTACTTACTGGTAAGTTCTTGTCATAGTAAGTACATGTGTATCATAGAGAACCGCCAACAGGGTACCCCTTACCCGATGATACGAAAGAATCCCCATATCAAAATGACAAGGCAATCAGACAATGAGCATCCCGGCAATCTTCTTATTTACCATGGGAAAATGGTGCTTTTTTCTCTCTTTCCTCTTTTCTCATATCTTTTTTTCTTTTTCTCTTTATTTTTTCTCAATATCTGACTCTTTTTTTATAAGAAGAATGCTTCATAGACAGCTCTTTATGGTTATGCTACAGGTTTCCAGCATGACAACATGGATTAGACCAGCGGCCCAGGCGTTTCTCTAACACACATACATAACTCCATGGATTTACAAGGTCCCCTTTAATATCATACCGACGACATCCATAGACAAAAGAGCATGATATCAACTAGGTACAAAGTACAAGTGCAATGTTGAAAGCGTTCCCCATGACAACATGGTTCTGCCAATCCCCAACATATAAGTGCAAGCATATACAACATAGACGACACAATGGTTCAAGTTTATTAAGGGCAAGAAAAGTAAAGTCTGCCATCAAGTTCATCAGAGCTTTAATCACTAGTTTTCTCATAACAAGTTTAATTCAGAAGGTAGATAAAAACATGAATATACTTGGAATAGAAAATGCTAATAGGTAGGTATGGTGGACTCTTTGGAATAACTTGGTTTTAGGAATTGGATGCATGAGTGGAACTCACACTTGGTTATGGAGGCTAGCAAAAGACTGGGAGCGACCAACTAAGAGAGCGATAATGGCCACAATCATGCAGTGAGACAAAACATCATTAATCAAAGCATAAAGTGATATTACAAGTCGAAAACTAAAGGATCATAAAGTCTATGGTGACTTGGGATAGTCATAACATGGTGTGAGCATGCGCCAAGTCAACCCAAATAAAGCATCAAAGGAGAATACCACAATACTATGCTTTAATGTGCTAAAACAACGCATGATTCTTTCAAGGCACATTAAGGAATCTCAATTGTTTATAACATGTCATGCTACAGTAAAAAGCTCTAAGCATAAAGCCAAAAGAATATCAAGCATGGCATGACAAAGCATAGGCCACAGTCAAAAACAAGCTCCTTTTACCACTTAAGAATGAACTTTTCCTACTCTTTCCAATCCAAACCAAACTATTTGAAAACCAATGTATGAATGAAGGGGTCCAACCAATTTATTCAGCAAACTAAGAAAACCAAGCAAACGAAAACTAAAACAAAAATGAAAAAGACGACGCTCCAAGAACAACACAACTATGCATGAAACAATAAAAATGAAGTGTTTGGAAGAAACCTAAGATTTTTATTGATGAAGAAGGGGATGCCTTGGGCATCCCCAAGCTTTGACACTTGTACTTCTTGAATATTTCTTGGGGTGACACGGGGTGGCATCCCCAAGATTGAGCTTTAGTCCATTCTTCATCTCATTACATCATTCTCTCCATACAGCTAATTTTTTTCCTTCATACAAAACTTCACACAATCTTTATTAGCAACATTAGTGCACTCAAGATAATAAGTATTTAGGTTAAGTTTCAACACCAATAAAACTTTCATTAAAACACAAGCTACTATAGCACTTCCCTCAAAAAGCTCAATTCCCCAAGAGAACTCAAAAAGGAACCAACAAGAAGCAAATGCAAATAATGGTAGAAATCTGTCAAAACAGACCAGCAGGTAAAAACCAATTTTTTCTAAGACCTTATGTTGGTCAAATCAAAAAGTTCTGAACTAACGAGAGTTATATAACAACCTGGGGCAGAAGCACAAAAATTCACGCCTCAAAATGACGTACGGAGATTTTACACGATTTTTTACGGTGAAGCATAGAAATCTGTTTTGGGACAACAACTTTCCCAATCATTACTTTTCTCTCATTAGAGGTTACTCTTGGCACAAAAAGCAAATAAAAAGGATAAGGAGTGGTTATTACTGAAGTAATAACTTCCAAGACTCATCTAAAACTTTTGGGTTATCTCCCAATAAGTACTTTTCTTTAACGCCTTTAAGTTAGGCATGATAGTTTGAGAAGATGCTCACATAAGAAATATGAATTGAAGAAAAAGAGAGCATCAAGGAGAAAATATGATACACATTTAAGTCTAACCCACTTCCTATGCATAGGAATCTTGTAAGAAAATAAATCAAAGAAGCACATAGTAAGAAGAATGGGTAGATAAAACAAGAGCAACTTTGGAACTTTCAATAAGAGAGGTGTTTTAGTAACATGAGAATTCCAACAACCATGTTTTCCTTTCTCATAATGATTTTCAATAGCATCATGAACAAACTTAACAATATAAATATCACACTCATCCTCCTTTGCTAAGCATGGAGGGCGATCAAATAAGGTATTAGTTAAAGAGTTACTCTTATTGGGAGGTAGACATGGGTAGCTGCTCCATTCTTTCGCCTCTTGATCATCACTCTCCTCCTCTTTTCCATCCAATGAGCTTCCAGTTTCAGCAATATCTTCTTCCATAGGCTCCTGCAAGGCACTAGTCTCTTCCATTGGTGGAGAGCATCTATTAAGATATTCAAGAATATAGCCATTTTATGCCTTGTAATTATCAAAGCAAAATTTAAGTATATCATAAACCTCATATTTATAAGGTGCATCATCAGTATTTTCAAGCAAATAAGCAAGTTCGAATGCACCCTTCCAAGCAATAAATTCTTCAATTTGTTCTACATTATAAAAGTCATAATTTCCCTTAACATAAGAAGATATGGTAACATCATCATTATACTCACATTGAAAAGGGAGGTGTTTATACCTCTTACAGCAACAAGATTTATCAAAGCAATAAGTAACATTATAAGTAGAGCACATGTTTCTAGCAGTGTTATGCAATTTATTAATTTGTTACCATAAGTGTTTCCCTTTTTGTGACAAGCGGTGTTCTTCATAATAATATTTTTATTCTTCCCTGAACCCACCTTGCCAATAGGATCTAGTTTCAAAGAAATCAACAATTGATAGAAAGCATGATAAGCAAGACAATAACAGACCAACAAAAATAACTACTATAGTAGGAACTAATTTTTTGTGTGTTTTTGATAAAAAGAAACAAGCAAACAAAGCAGAAATAAACTAAGCAAAACAAAAATAACAAAGTAAAGAGATTGGTTATGAGGGACTCCCCTTGTGAAGATGTCCTTGATCCTTGCAACGGCGCGGAAAATATACTTGCTGACTCGTGTATTAACGAGCTCGTTGGGGAACCCCAAGAGGAAGGTATGATGAGCACAATAGTAAGTTTTCCCTCAGTTATGAAACCAAGGTTTATCGAACCAGTAGGAGCAAGGAAACACCTCCAAGGTGTTGCTAGCTGGACTTTGGCAGGGCGCACTACCGGCACCAGCAGCAACATGGAAACCTGCACAACACAACCACAGAACTTTGTCCCCAACATACCGTGAGGTTGTCAATCTCACCGGTTTTGGTGAAAACAAAGGATTAAACGTATTGTGTGGAAGAAAGTAATAGTTTGCAGAAAGTAAACAGAAAGCAGTAAACAGTTGTAGATTGATGGTAAAAGAAAGGACCGGGGTCTATATTTCACTAGTGGTGGCTCTCCTTAAGATAGATAACATGTTGGGTGAACAAATTACAGCGGGGAAATTGACAAACATCGAGAAAGCAATACATGCATATACTAATCATCTTGACTCCTTTGAGATTTGATTGGGCATTACAAAATTATACATAGACCGTAATCCAACTGCATCTATGACTAATAATCCACCTTCATGTTATCATCCGAACCCCCTCCAGTATTAAGTTGCAAGCAACAGATAATTGCATTATGCATTGCGTGTAAAGTAAACAATATGATTGTTATATGAACAAAGGATTGCTGTTTTCTCCCTAGTAGCAACATCACATCTAGTACCTTAGAGATTTCTGTCACTTCCTCAGATTACTAGAGGCATGAACCCACTATCGAGCATAAATACTAACTCTTGGAGTTGCTAGCATCTACTTGGCCAAGATAGCTAATAACAATGGAAAACATGCAAGATCACAAATAACAAAGACATGATAGAATCAATAATCAATCTAAAATATCATCTCAATATCCATCGGATCCCCGCAAACACAACATGTAGGATTATAAATAGATGATGTTGATCATAAACAAAGATCACAAGATCTAAAAATGATAGCCCAAAGGAGAAGAACCAACCATCTAGCTACTACATGGACCCATAGTCCAAGGATGAACTACTCACGCATCACACCGGAGGCTTGCATGGTGATGAAGAAGGCCTGTGGTGAATTCTCTTCGGCGGTGCGGGAAGAGCTTCAGATCCCTCCCGATCTAGGGATGGAGATGACGGCGGCTACAGACTATTTTGTGGAATTTTGATTGGGTACTTAGGGTTTCTATATCTGAGGCATCTTATAGGCGAAAGGGGAGGCCGAGGGGGTGCCTAGGGCGGCCAGACCACCCCCTGGCGTGGGCCAGGCTTGGCCACACGGCTAGGTGGTGTGGCGGCCCCCTGGCCCCTCTCCGTCTCGTATTCTGGCTCCGTGTCCCCCTCGGTGAAAAACTAACTTTGGCTTTTGTCCCGTCCAATTCCGAGAATATTCATTTTCTGACTTTCCTGGAACCAAAAATAGCAGAAAACAGGCAGCTGGCACTGTGACATCTTGTTAATAGGTTAGTCCAAGAAAGTGTATAAAAATTACTCCAAAGTGTGGACAAAACATAAGAAAGTAGATAAAACCAAGCATGGAACATCAAAAATTATGGATAAGTTTGCAACGTATCAGGATCCTGTGCCATGTTATCCAAGTCTACCATCTCGAAGTCTTCATCATGTGCTGGCTGTGCTGCCTCTGGGGTGATGTTGAGCTGGTCCTCCGTCTCCAAACGGATCTGGCTCTTCTGCCATAGGTACAAGTAGCCGAAGACGGTATTGAGGACCACCGCCGTCTCCTCATCATCCCATCCTTGAGGTTGAGAGGGAGGTTCCACTTGCTCGTAGCCTAGAAGCACCATACTATATCTGACCCTCATCATGTCGGGTGGCATTGTGACATTGTGCATTTTTCGGTTCTCCGGTTGAACGATAGTACCTTGGCAACATCCTTCAACTGGCCACCCACCTAGTGCATTAGAGTGCAAGGAGTGTCTCCCTGCGAAAGACATGTAGGCTAGGTGTCAGTAAAATGAAGAGCAAGTCATCGGTGTGGTTAAGCCTCCCAAGTCTTGCTTTAATTAGTTAGTTACCTTGAGGGCGTCGAACTCGGCCAAGGTCGAGGCACCACCGCCTACAGGCTTGAGCGCGCAAGTGGCGGAGTGGCTGCCTGATGGCATGGTGGTGAGGGCCGACGCCTTCGCCACAGCGGGCAAGTTAAACTTCGGAGCTAGAGGAGTCTCCACCACCACCAGCCCCATTGGAGGAGTCACCAGCGCCTCCGGTCGCGCCATGTTGTCCGATTGGGCACTGTCGAGGTTGGGAACCAGTGGCGGCCCTCGTTTACCACCCTTCTGCCACTTGCTGTACTTTTCCATGTAGGCGGGAAGGATGGTCTTGATCTTATCGTTCACTTGTGACTGGACTTGTGCCTGGACTTGTGTATGAACTTGTTCTTGGAACTTTGTCTCGGCAACCGACACAACCTGGTTCACGGCATCTTGGACTATATTGGGAAAGGCTTCCACCTGTTCCCTTAGGTGTCTTACCTCGGCGCTTTTGGCCTTCCTGCCCTTCCGATCCATGGTGCCATAGTACTCGGACCATGTTATGCCGCCAAAGCCGACCACATGACCAGTTGACGACGGGGCCGCTAGGGGCTCGGCATTCTTGGTCCGGTTCAGCGCCCTATTAAAAGTGGTGCCCCATTTGGCGACAGGCGCCGACCCCTGGGATGAGGAGCTCCTACACTCCTCGTCCTGCGCACAAGGAACACGAAGCATTTGATCAGAAAACTGGACTTCACTGATTAATCGTGAATGCAATTAATCGACTTGCATGCAAACTACTTACATATTTTCTCATGAAGTTCGTCACCTTCGTAGCGAAGGGGCCGACAGGATCCGAGGAATAATCAAAACTCCCTTTCGGCTTGGCAAACCGGGCCCTAACAAAGTGCTTTGCTTGTGGCTCTTTTATGTCATCAAAGGGAGGTGTCAACCCCTTTGCACGAGCGTTAGCGTCCTCCTTCTCCCATTTGGGAATCACAGCTCTATAACCACCGGAGCCGAGATGGTGGGTAGCAATTTTCTTCTCGTACAAATCCTTGAAGTACTAACTCTTGGCCTTGCCCATGGCGGATTCACATCTGGCCTTGAACACCTTTGAAGTGTTCTTCCGTGACCAGAGGCTCCCTCTTGACGACCTCCGAATAACTTAGCTCGTCCTCGAAAATCAGTTTCTTCACTCGGACCTTCCAATTCGACAAGGCCTTGGTCATCTTCTTGAGGGCATACTTGTTCACTGGATTCCCTTTGAGATTGTCATTATTGTACTCGTGTTCCTCATCACCCGGGAACGCGTATCTTGCATGCAGCTTCCGGAAGAGCTGGATGCGGAAACCCCTGTTCTCTTCAGCCTTCAGGTTCTCCGTGTTGATCATGATAGTGTTCTGGAGGATTGCCGTGAGCTGGTTTAAGTAACCCGCGACAAACTCGGCCAGCTCCAAAGGCGCACCTTCATCATTCACGCTTGTGATGATGGACCTTTTGATGTCGACCACGATCGGGGCCCGCTAGCGCGTGGTTGACGTGGGAGCTTCTTCTTCTTCAATCCCCGACAATGGCGCCAGAAAAATGCTTGATGGCTCAGTGTTGATGTAGAGCTCGTTGGGAACCCCAAGAGGAAGGTATGATGATCACAGCAGCAAGTTTCCCTCAGTTATGAAACCATGGTTTAATCAAACCAGTAGGAGCAAGGAAACACCCCAAAGGTGTTGCTAGCTGAGCCTTGTCAGGGCGCACTACTGGTGCTAGTAGCAACATGGAGACCTGCACAACACAACCACAAAACTTTGTCCCCAACTTGCGATGAGGTTGTCAATCTCATCGTGTTTTGCTGAAAACAAAGGATTAAACGTATCGAATGGAAGGAAGTAATAGTTTGCAGAAAGTAAACACAAAGCAGTAAACAATTTATAGATAGTATGTAAAAGTAAAGGACCGGGATCCATAGTTCACTAGAGGTGGCTCTCCTTAAGATAGATAACATGCTAGGTGAACAAATTACAGCGGGACAATTGACAAACATCGAGAAAGCAATACATGCATATACTAATCATCTTGACTCCTTTGAGACTTGATTGGGCATTACAACATTATACATAGACCGCCATCCAAATGCATCTATGACTAATAATCCACCTTCAGGTTATCATCCGAACCCCTCCAAAGATTAAGTTGCAAGCAACAGATTATTGCATTACGAATTGCATGTAAAGTAAACAATACGATTGTTCTATGAACAAAGGATTGTTGTTTTCTCCCTAGTAGCAACAACACATCTAGTACCTTAGAGATTTCTATCACTTCCCTAGATTACCAGAGGCATGAACCCACTATCGAGCATAAATACTAACTCTTGGAGTTGCTAGCATATACTTGGCCAAGATACCTACTAACAACAGAAAGCATGCAAGATCACAAATAACAAAGACGATAGAATCAATAATGAATCTGAAATAGCATCTCAATATCCATCGGATCCCCGCAAACACAACATGCAGAATTACAAATAGATGATCTTAATCATGAACGGAGCTCACAAGATCTAGACATGAAAGCACAAAGGAGGAGAACCAGCCATATAGCTACTACATGGACCCGTAGTCCAAGGATGAACTACTCACGCATCACACCGGAGGCTTGCATGGTGATGAAGAAGGCCTCCAGGGTGAATTCCCCTCTCTGGCAGGGTGCCGGGAAGAGCTTCAGATCCCTCCCGATCTAGGTACAGAGACGACGGCGGCTACAGACTCTTTCATGGATTTTTGATCGGATACTTAGGGTTTTGGTCCTGAGGGTAATATATAGGCGGAAGGAGATGCCGAGGGGGTGCTGGGGTCGGCCAGACCACCCCTGGCACGGGCCAGGCCTAGCCACACGGCTAGGTGGTGTGGCCGGCCTCCATCCCTTCTCCATCTCGTATTCTGGAATCAAATGTCTTCCGGAAAAATAGGCACTCTGGCTTTTGTCCCGTCCAATTCCGAGAATATTCATTTTCTGACTTTCCTAGAACCAAAATCAGTAGAAAACAGGCAACTGGCACTGTGGCTCTTGTTAATAGGTTAGTCCAAGAAATCATATGAAAAGTACTCTAGAGTGTGGGTAAAACACAAGAAAGTAGATAAAACCAAGCATGGAACATAAAAAATTATAGATATATTTGCAATGTATCAACATCCCCAATCTTAACTCCTGCTCGTCCTCGAGTAGGTAAGTGATAAAAAGAAAGAATAATTTTTGAGGTGACATGCACCATCAAAGACTTGATCAAAGTATATGTAAAACATTCAAAGCTGGGATCATAGTACTTCAATCATAACATGAAAGACAAGGTTCTACCAATAAGACAAAGAAACTATGATGCAACATGAAAAGGCACAAACAGAAGATTCATGAATAACAATGCTTTGCAAGACGTTTGTTTGTTTCACATAAAGAAAACATAGCATAATAGCATTCAGCTTGTCCCTCATAGAGTAGCAAATATAAATGCATAGTACACCTTCAAAGTTCATAAGAGTGACTAGATACAAATAGTTTAAAATAAGCAATATCAAGGTATGCATCAATCAACTAGTCTTGGGACAATGCACATAGAACTAAGAATGGCCACTATGCTCTCAAAGTAGGTGCATAAAGGTAGAAGGTGGAGACTCAATATAATGGTGGAAGAAAGGCCTTTATAAAAGGAAGTAGGGATTCAAGTCTCATAAAGAGCTTCCAAAAATTATGGTACTTATAGCTTTCAGCTCTCAATGCCCCTATCATAAGCATCTTTAAGGTGATTAAGGTTAAAGTGACACAACTAAGAGGATATGCTTGACAAGTTATAAACCGAAATCTCATGCCCCTTACTTACGAAGACCGAACCTCATGCTACTTAACTTTAGTCACAAGTAAGCTCTTGTCATTGTAAGTACATGTATATCATAAAGAACCGCCAACGGGGTACCCCTTGCACATGATACAGGAGCTATCCCATAATCAAAATGACAAGGCAAGCAGACAATGAGCATCTCATCGATCTTTTTATTTGCTATTTGCATAGGTTTTTATTGAGGATGCTTCATAGAGTGCTCATTATGGTGATGCTGCAAGTTTCCACCATGATTAGGCATGGCTTAGGCTAGCGGCCCAGGCGTTTCTCTAACACATATACAAACTCCATGATCTTACAAGTTCCACTTTTATTTCACACCGCCGGGATCCGTAAGCAAAAGAACATGATGTCAACGGGGTACAAAGTACAAGTGCAATGTTGAAAGCGTTCCCCATGATACATGGTTCTGCTAATTTCAACTTATAAAGGGCAAGCATATACGCAACAAAGAAGGACCCAATGGTTCAAGTTTATTAGATGCAAAAAAAGTAAAGTGTGCCATCAAGTTCGTGAGAGCTTTAATCCCTAGTTTTCTCATAACAAGTTTAATTTGGAAGGTAAACAAAAGCATGAATATACTTGGAATAGCATAAGCTAGTAGGTAGGTATGGTGGACTCTTTGGAATAACTTGGTTTAAGGAGTTGGATGCATGAGTGTAACTCATACTTGGTTGTGGAGGCTAGCAAAAGACTGGGAGCGACAAACTAAGAGAGCAATAATGGCCATAATCATGCAGAGCGACAAAACATCATTGATCAAAGCATAAAGTGATACTACAAGTTGAAAACTAAAGGATCATAAAGGCTATGGTGACTTGAGATAGTCATAACATGGTGTGAGCATGTGCCAAGTAAATCCAAATAAAGCATCAAAGGAGAATACCACTATACTATGCTTTAATATGCTAAAACAACGCATGATTCATCCAAGGCACATTAAGCAATCTCAATTGTTTATAACAAGTTATGCTACAACAAAGAATACTAAGCATAAAGCCAAAACAATATCAAGCATGGCATGACAAAGCATAGGCCACAATCAAAAACAAGCTCTTTTTACCACGAAAGCATGAACTTTCCTACTCTTTTCCAAACCAAACCAAACTATTTGCAAACCAATGTATGAAAGAGGGGGTCCAACCAACTTATTCAGAAAACTAAGCAAACCAAGCAAACTAAAAACCAAAACGAAAATGAAAAAGAAGACGCTCCAAGAAAAACACAACTGTGCATGAAACAATAAAAATGAAGCATTTGGAAGAAACCTGGGATTTTTATTGATGAAGAAGGGGATGCCTTGGGCATCCCCAAGCTTTGACGCTTGCACTTCTTGGATGTTTCTTGGGGTGAAATGTGTGGCATCCCCAAGCTTGAGGTTTAGTCCATCCTTCATCTCATTACTCATTCCTTCCATACACCTGGAAATTTTCCTTCATACAAAACTTCACACAATCTCATTAGCAACATTACTGCACTTAAGATAAATAAGTCTCAAGGTTCAGTTCTAACACCAAATAAACTTCCATTAGAACACTAGCTACTGTAGCACTTCCCTCAAAAAGCTCAATTCCCGAAAAAACTCAAGAAGGAACTAACAAGAAGCAAATGCAGAAAATGGCAGAAATCTGTCAAAACAGACCAGCAGGTAAAGACGAATTTTTTCGAAAACCTTCTGTTGCTCGAATCAGAAATTGTTGAACTAACGGAAGTTAGATAACAACCTCGGGCAGAAGCAAAAAAATTCACGCCTAAAAAAGACGTTCAGAGATTTTACACGAATTTTTACGGTGAAGCACAGAAATCTGCTTCGGGACAACAACTTTCCCAATCATTACTTCTCTCTCATTAGAGGTTACTCTTGGCACAAAAAGCAAATAAAAAGGATAAGGAGCGGTTATTACTGAAGTAGTAACTTTCAAGACTCATCTAAAACTTTTGGGTTATCTCCCAATAAGTACTTTTCTTTAACGCCTTTAAGTTAGGCATAAGAAGCAAGAAAAAGAATCAAGTGTTCTCAAATGAAGAAGCATTAAGACCAAATTTTGTTTTCATATGAGAAGCAAAAGAAATCTTCTCTCTCTTCTTAGGGAAGTGTTCTATACCTTTCTTGAGTGGGAGTTGATATTTAATGGTGCCTTCTTTCATATCAATAATGGCACCAACAGTTCTAAGAAAAGGTCTTCCCAAAGTAATAGGACAAGAAGCATTGCATTCAACATCCAAAACATAGAAATCAATGGGGACATAGGCATTGTTAACCATAATAAGGACATCATTAAGACTCCCCATGAGTTTCTTCTTATCATTATCATCAAGTGGGACATTCAAATAACAATCTTCAAGTGGAGGCAAATCAAGCATATCATAAATCCTTCTAGGCATAATAGAAACACTACTATCAAGATCACATAAAGCTTTGAAATCAAAGTCATTCACTTTCATATTAATGATGGGTTCCCAACCATCTTCTTGTTTTATAGGAATAGAAGCTTTATGTTTCATCTTTTCTTCTTTAATCTTTATGAGAGCATCAGTAATGTGTTTTGTAAAGGCCATGTTCATAGCACTAGCATTAGAACTTTTAGCAAGATTTTGTAGGAACTTAATAACTTCAGAGATATTGCAACCATCAAGATCAAAATCAAATTTATCATCTAGAGTAGTAGAACTATTACTAGCCTCAACACTAGTGGTGGTGATAGTAGAAACACTAATGTTTCTAGCAATTTCATCTTCTCTTTCCCACTTAGCATGTAATTCAGCTAATAGTCTAACATTTTCATCAATTCTTACTTGTATAGCATTAGTAGCTGCAAAGGGATTCTCATTAGTTTCAGGTTTAGCAGCCATTTTATTCAAAGAAGATTGAGCTTCAGCCAAAGATGCTATATTTCTTTCAGCATTAGAGAGTTTTTCCTCAATAGTTTTATTGAAAGCAGTTTGCTTACTAATAAAGTCTTTAAGCATAACTTCAAGTTCAGAGGGAGCACTCCTATTATTGTTGTAGGAACTTCCATACGCATTACCATTGTTGTAGGATAAGGTTTATAATTGTTGTTACCAAAATTATTCCTATAAGCATTATTGCCAAAGTTGTTATTTCTTATGAAGTTCACATCAACTTGCTCTTCTTGAGCAACCAAAGAGGCTAAAGGAACATTATTCGGATCAATATGGGCTTTCCCATTCACAAGCATAGACATAATAATATCAATCTTATCACTCAAGGAGGAAGTTTCCTCAACAGAATTTACCTTCCTACCTTGTGGAGCTCTCTCAGTATGCCATTCAGAATAATTAACCATCATATTGTCCAGAAGTTTTGTTGCAGCACCCAAAGTGATGGTCATAAACGTACCTCCAGCAGCAGAATCCAATAGGTTCCTTGAAGAATAGTTCAATCCTGCATAAAAAGTTTGGATGATCATCCAAGCAGTTAGTCCATGAGTGGGACAATTCTTTACCAAAGATTTCATTCTTTTCCAAGCTTGAGCAACATGCTCATTATCAGATTGTTTAAACTTCATTATTTCACTTCTCATAGATATAATCTTAGTAGGAGGATAGTATTTTCCAATGAAAGCATCTTTGCACTTAGTCCAAGAATCAATACTATTCCTAGTTAAGGAATTCAACCATTCTTTAGCTTTTTCTCTCAAAGAGAAAGGAAACAATTTCAACTTAATAATATCACCATCTACATCCCTATGCTTTTGTATCTCACAAAGTTCAACAAAGTTATTTAGATGGGCAGCAACACCTTCATTACTAATACCAGAAAATTGTTCTCTCATAACAAGATTGAGTAAAGCAGGTTTTATCTCAAAGAAAGTATCTTCAGGCACAGGTGGAGCAATAGGTGTGCTCATAAAATCATTGTTGTTGGTGCTAGTGAAGTCACACAACTTAGTGTTTTCAAGATTAGTCATTTTTTGTGTTTTTAAATAAGAAAGAAAACTTGTAAAACTAATTTGTTTGTGTTTTTGACAAAGAAACAAGCAAACAAAGCTAAAGGAAACTAAGCAAAAAAAAATAACAAAGTAAAGAGATTGGTTATGAGGGACTCTCCTTGTGAAGATGTCCTTGACTCCCTGGCAACGGTGCCAGAAAAATGCTGGCGCGTGGTTGACGTGGGAGCTTCTTCTTCTTCAATCCCCGGCAACGGCGCCAGAGAAATGCTTGATGGCTCAGTGTTGATGTAGAGCTCATTGGGAACCCCAAGAGGAAGGTATGATGAGCACAGCAGCAAGTTTCCCTCAGTTATGAAACCAAGGTTTAATCGAACCAGTAGGAGCAAGGAAACACCCCAAAGGTGTTGCTAGCTGAGCCTTGGCAGGGTGCACTACCGGTGCTAGTAGCAACGTGGAGACCTGCACAACACAACCACAGAACTTTGTCCCCAACTTGCGATGAGGTTGTCAATCTCACCGTGTTTTGCTGAAAACAAAGGATGAAACATATCGAATGGAAGGAAGTAATAGTTTTCAGAAAGTAAACACAAAGCAGTAAACAGTTTATAGATTATATGTAAAAGTAAAGGACCGGGATCCATAGTTCACTAGAGGTGGCTCTCCTTAAGATAGATAACATGCCGGGTGAACAAATTACAACGGGGCAATTGACAAACATCGAGAAAGCTATACATGCATATACTAATCATCTTGACTCTTTTGAGACTTGATTGGGCATTACAACATTATACATAGACCGCCATCCAAATGCATCTATGACTAATAATCCACCTTCAGGTTATCATCTGAACCCCCTCCAGTATTAAGTTGCAAGCAACAGATTATTGCTTTACGAATTGCGTGTAAAGTAAAAAATACGATTGTTCTATGAACAAAGGATTGTTGTTTTCTCCCTAGTAGCAACAACACATCTAGTACCTTAGAGATTTCTGTCACTTCTCTAGATTACAAGAGGCACGAACCCACTATCGAGCATAGATACTAACTCTTGGAGTTGCTAGCATCTACTTGGCCAAGATAGCTACTAACAACGGAAAGCATGCAAGATCACAAATAACAAAGACATGATAGAATCAATAATGAATCTGAAATAGCATCTCAATATCCATCGGATCCCTGCAAACACAACATGCAAAATTACAAATAGATGATTTTGATCATGAACAGAGCTCACAAGATCTAGACATGAAAGCACAAAGGAGGAGAACCAGCCATCTAGCTACTACATGGACCCGTAGTGCAAGGATGATCTACTCACGCATCACACCGGAGGCTTGCATGGTGATGAAGAAGGCCTCTAGGGTGAATTCCCCTCTCCGGCAGGGTGCCGGGAAGAGCTTCAGATCCCTCCTGATCTAGGGATAGAGACGACGACGGCTACAGACTCTTTCATGGATTTTTGATCGGGTACTTAGGGTTTTGGTCCCGAGGGCAATATATAGGCGGAAGGAGAGGCCGAGGGGGTGCTGGGGCCAGCCAGACCACCCCTGGCACTGGCCAGGCCTGGTAGTGCAGCCAGGTGGTGTGGCCGGCCTCCAGCCCTTCTCTGTCTCGTATTCTGGCATCAGATGTCTTCCGAAATAATAGGCACTTTGGCTTTTGTCCCGTCCAATTCCGAGAATATTCATTTTCTGACTTTCCTGGAACCAAAAACAACAGAAAACAGGCAGCTGGTACTGTGGCTCTTGTTAATAGGTTAGTGCAAGAAATCATATGAAAAGTACTCCAGAATGTGCGCAAAACACAAGAAAGTAGATAAAACCAAGCATGGAACATCAAAAATTATAGATACATTTGCAATGTATCACCCGCTCCTTCTAGGCCTTCTTCGATGTGCTACCACCGTCCGTAGTAGCTTCATCGCCGCCATGAGTGGTAGTGGCGTCGCCATCGGTGTCCCCCATCTCCTCAACGCCCGATGAGGTATCCTCGTCCGCCTCCATCTCGTTGTCCCGCGGAACGAATTCCGGGTCCTCTTGGGATTCCATCTTCGCCTGCTGCTCCCAAAAGGGCTTCTTGCTCCGCCGACATTTCTAAATACACAAATAAATGGAACGAATAAGCACAAACATTCACAGTAAATTTCGGCATAACCTTTGCTAATTTTCTATGTCTAGGAGTGCCAGAAATTCGCCGTAACGTAAATGAATCAACATTCCGCCAAAACATTGGCAACTCAAAAAGAAAAACCTGCACAAAAAAGCCTAAATAGGCACAAACACAGCCATTTTGCTGCCAGCATACACAAGCACTAACACTGTGTACACTCCAAATGGAGGCATCATAGTGGCAAATGTTGTAGCAGCAGCCACAGAATTAAGCTAAACCAAAAAAGGGATTTCAAACTATGCAAAAGCTAGACAACATACACAATATATGCATAAAATAAATATCAGGTGTTGAAGCAGTACAAGCAGTGCATTATTACCAGATGTACATCACAGAGAATAAGAGCCACTACCTGTAGTTCGTTAGTACAAGCAGTACAAGCTCTCATTAGTACACTTCATTATAGAAAACACAACCCCTTTTTGATTAATCCTGACGGCACTCCACAATCTATGCTTGTAAAAACAAAATCTACAAAAACACTACTTAGGTGTTTGTGTCTTTTCTATCAACACACACGAAGACTGAACAGACAAGGAGCACTGTCAGTACAATATATGCTTGTAAACTATTCTTTTGTATTGCTTGTAAGACTGAAAAGAGAATAGAGAAGGAGCACTGTCAGAACAGAGAAGGAGCACTGTCAACACACACCAATATATGCTTGTAAAATGTTCTTTTATATTGCTTAGTGCGAACATCTGGAGCACTGCCAGTACAAGTCAAACAGAGAAGCTAACAGAAATATACTAATTAAGAAGGATCAATCTGTATAGAACCATAAAATCAGTTTTGTGGTGAAGGGAGGAAGAATTGCAGTCAGGTCTCACTGTCGCTTAAGGCACAAAATTGCTGCAGTTCTTTTCAAAATTTCCTCCAGACCAACCACAACAACATCAACCTTGCCGTCTTAAGATCTGTAAGCACCACAGCAGCATTGCCATCTCTACTTACTAGTACTCTACTTGTTCAAGCTAAAACAAGAGCAGTGTCGTGCTTGTGTCTGCACTTTTGCTAGGCTGAAGGCCAAAACAGGAAGCCGACCACAGACTACGACATCAAAGGTGTGGCACTGGTTTCATTTCTATCATCTTGCATTCTACAACCACAATATCTAGGAACAAATCTATGGCAATAACCCAAAATCCTCTCTAACAATATCTAGGAACAAATCAAAGGTGCAGCCTAACACACATCCAACACCTCCACCACAGAATGACACTAGATCACAAGAGGAGAATTCAAAGTATGTGTACATGAAAAATAATCTATACAATTTTTTTATGGAGTAAAAAACATATGCTTTTATCTAATGAAGAAAATCAGTTCCCTGATATGGCAGTAACTTGGCCTAGATCACAGGGAGAGGGGAGAGGGGAGGGAAGAGGGGTAGGGGGAAGGGGAGGGAGAGGGGAAGGGGGTCACGCACCTCGACGACGGTGGACGGTGGGTGCAGACGGCGGCAGGAAGGGGTGACGACGGCGCGATAGAGGAAGGGGCGGCGCGGGCGGGCTCCTCCTCCTCCTGGGCGCGGGCGGGCTCCTCCTCCTCCTCCTCCTGGGCACGGCGGCGTGAGCGGGCTCCTCCTCCTCCTCCTCCTGGGCACGGCGGCGCGAGCGATACAGCGAAGGCGACGAATAGGTTGCAGAATACATGCTCAGTCGATCCAGAGAAAAGTGAGCGAGAAAAAAAAGGCCCAGTCGATCATAGACAGGTACCAGATTATGCGAGGCGCATATTTGAAAATGCGCCTCACACAAGTTTACGTGAGGCGCATTCTGTCCATATGCGCCTCGGCTATTATTCACTACTAGTCAACTAGCGCGCTGCGCTAGTATTTGTCAACAAACACACATTAGCCCACTGGTATCGACCCTTGTCCTATTCTGAACCCTAGCCACCCAGGTTCGAATCCTGGGGGCAACATATTTTTGTAAAAAAAATTTAAAGGCCATTTTTCATGTAAAAACATTGTCCAAACACAATATAAACTATATAATATAGACTGCAAATATTTTAAAAATTCAAATATTGCCAAAAAAATACAAGTGAGTATTATGAATGTGTCTGTCGATACATAATATCCTCAATGCAATATTATAACATACAAAAAATGATAATTATGAATGTTTCGATACATAATAGTATGCCACACACACACGACGGTTCTTGACAATGGTCGGAGCACGCTAGCGTTTCTTGATAATGGTCATCTTCTTGCCCTTCTTTGTCGCGGTTGCATAGGTTAGGTCCGGGACGGCTTCACTACTTCTTTTGAACGGGAGTCCTTTCTTAGGTAGGGTTGTGGTGTACGGTGCTTGGTTGCCGTATCCGTCTTCCATCTTCGGGTCACCGTTTTGGTCAAAGTCTTGCCCGTTGGCGACTCCGTCCATTCCGATGATGTTCCTTTTGCCTCTCCTAACGACAACCCGGCTAGGCTTTGACGGGTCTGTGATGTACTAGCATTGGTCGACCTTGCTAGCTAGAACCCAATGCTCATTTCTCACGGGTGCGTTCGCGCTGGTGGTCTTTGACAGTATAACCATGGTGGTGAAATATGGGCCTTCTTTCTCGATGCTCTTTGCCCACCTGACACGGAACATCGACACCTTCTCCGTAACACAGTCGAGCTCCCAAATCTCCTCGATCCTTCCGTATTATCTTTCCGGGACGTTGCCGGTGTAGAATATTCCCGTTACCTGTGAGTTCTGGTAATCATAGTTATTGTCCTTTTCCTCTATGTAGAACGTGTATCCGTTGATATCGTATGCCTGATAGGTCATCAGGTTCTGCGAGGCGCCCCGTGACGAGGAGAATATGAGTATATCTTCCTCCGAGTACTCGCCCTGTGGTGGATTAGCAATGACCTTCTCCCTGAACCACCATGTGAAACTGGAGTTGTGCTCCTTGATAACATCTTCCTCCGAGTATTGGCGCCCCTGGTCAGTGTAATTCTTCTTGATAAACTCTTTGTGCTCATATATGCATGGATCGACCACCTGCAGGTGCTGTAGCGCGACCAGGTTTGCTCTTTCAAAGTCCTTGGTTCGGCCCTCGATGTCGACATGCTTTGGGCACCGACCCTCGTGTTGACCGCATCCAGTGAGCCTCCCGAGGTGCTTGTTGAATGGAAGACCAAGAGGGGTCTCGGTTTGTAGAGAGTTCGAGCAGAAAGAGATGCACTCTTCAGCCAGGAAGCCGTTTGCTATGCTTCCATATGGACGGGACCTGTTCTTAACGTATCCTTTGATGTGTCCATTGAGCATTTCGAACGGCATCATGCTTCGCAGAAACGGAGGACCGAGCTAGACGATATCCTCCACAACATGGAGAAGCAGATGAAGCATGACGTCGAAGAATGCGGGGATAGAGCTCGAGCGCACATAGTATCACCATGATCTCGTCCTGTAGCCTCGTGAGCTGCTTAATTCCTATCGACTTCCGAGAGATGACATCGAAAAAGTTGCGAAGGCCAAACAACGTTTCACAGACGTGCTTGTCCATTATGCCTCGGATCACAACCGGGAGTACCTGCGTCATCAACACGGCGATGTCGTGAGACTTCATCCCGCTAAAGTGCTGCGTCGCCTCGTCTAGCCATCTGCTTATCTTCCCCGCGTAGCCGTTTGGAAATTTGACTCCGAGGAGGCACTTCATAAACTGTATGGCCTCCTTCTTACTCAGAGTGAAGCACGAGGCCTTGAGCTTGACCTCACCCTTCTTGACCTGCTTTTTGCCCTTGCGATGATGGCTATTATGCATTTCCGTCTCCTCCTCCTCCTCGTCATTGCTAGGTGGTGGTTGAAGTTCATTCCTGATGCCCATATGCTTCAAGTCATTCCTTGCCTTCAGCCCATCTTTGGTGTTGTCGGTGTTAAGGAGGGTGGCAAGCAGACTCTCGCCCACGTTCTTAGTGATATGCATGAGATCGAGGCTATGAGGCACACAGAGGATCTTCCAGTATGGCAAGTCCCAGAAAACAGACCTCGCCTTCCATACCTTCAGCAGCGGCTCTGGTTTCTTCTGTGTCTTTCTCGGTGTAGGGCATTCCTTCCAGTTATTCAACAGCTCTTAGATTTCCGTCCCGCTCCTCTGGTCCGGGATTCCTTGGAGCTCGACCGCCCCATCGAACATATATCCTAGCTTTCTCCAGGCGTGATTCTTGGGAAGCCACCTCTGAGCCCCAAGGAACATGGTTTTCCCGGACCCGAGATATTTATGTAGCTGGCGGTACGTTGTATTATCTTTGCACCTAACGCACCCATAGAATCCTTGGACCACCTGCCCCGAGAAGTATCCGTAACCGGGATAGTCTTGCATCGTCGTGATCATCACCGCTCTCATGTTGAAGTATTCTTGTCTCGAGGCGTCCCATGTACGGGCTCCTTCTTCCCATAATGTGGCCAGCTCCTCTTTTAACAATGTGAGATACAAATTGATGTCTGTACCGGGTTGTTTTGGCCCTTGAACCAACATACTCATGGTTACATACTTCTTATTCATGCACAACCAGGGGGAGGTTGTAGATCCATACAAACACGAGCCAGGTGTTGTGTGTGCTGCTCTGGCTTCCAAACGGATTGAGTTCGTCGGTGCTCACGCCCAGCCTTAGGTTCCTTGACTCTTTACCGAAATGTTGGTAATAGTGGAGGTCCAATTCCTTCCACTGGCAAGCATCCGAAGGGTGCCTCAGCATTTCCTCCTTCTATGGATCATCGTCTTCCGGCCTCTTTCTTTCCGCGTGCCAGCGCATGAGCTCTGCTTCCTTAGGGTCCACGAAATACCGCTACAGACGAGGAGTTAGAGGAAAGTACCACACCACCTTTCTAGGAGCTTTCTTGGTCCCTCTCTTGTATCGAGAGGTCTTGCACACCGGACACGTGGTCTTCTCCATGTCCTCGCCCCGGTAGATGATGCAATCATTTATGCAGACGTGGTATTTCACGTGCGGTAGACTGAGAGGGCACATGACTTTCTTGGCCTCAGTGATACTAGTCGGACATGTGTTCCCCTTCTTGGGAAGAATATCATGCTAGAATGCAATGTTTTCGTCGAAGCATTCGTCGGTCATTTTGTGTTTCACCTTCATCTCCAGAGCCCTGAGTGTTACATTCAGACAGGTATCCCCGTCGTTGCATCCATCAAACAATGGAGTGACCGCGTCTTTCTTCATTTGCTCCAGCTTAGATTTCTCTCTAGCGGCGGCTCTGGCGTTACTCATCTCCTTGAGAAGCAGATCTTGGACATGAGGATATCGCAGCCAACTCGAATCATGGTCGACACCTTGATCTTCGTGTTCATGCCCGGCACCACCTTGATCATCTTCGTGTTCATGCCTGACGCCACCCTGATCTTCATGATCATCACCTGCCCCGCTGTCGGCGTCTTGATCTTCGTGATCATGACCGACATCTTGATCTTCACCATTATTGACATCCTCATCATCATCTTCGTCATCACGTATCCACCGAGTGTAGCCATCCATGAAACTACGTCGGAGCAGGTGCGACTCTAGCATTCCGGAATCGTGCCTTATCAGATAAATCAGCTTGCAATCGCGACACGAACATCTTATCTCCGTCTTGTTTGTGCTGGGCCACATAGAGATAAACAAAACTTTTTCCCTACGCGGTACACCCAAGATCTAGCTCAGGTTATAGGCCATGAGATTACCTCTAGACGCGCAGATGCAGAAGTTGATGTAGCGCGTTGAAGCAGTGCCGAACGATCCCCGAACAGCCCTTCTGAATCCCACGAACTCCTTCGTCAAATCCGCACGAGCTTCCTCGTCTCCAGCGCCGCACGTGCAACGCCTCTACGGGTATCCACACATACAGGAAGGAGCTTCGGACAGAGGACTGCTAGATCCTGTCTAGCCCGAAATGGAAGTGGAGAAAGTGATGGCTAGGTCAGGGACTATCCCTTGTCACTCCACTTATATACACTCCTAGTTGGGCTCAACTCTTGAGGCCCATCTAGGCTGTATTCTAATCTCCATATGGATCTAATCCACATGGGCTCCTTACCCTTAAGTGTGTGACCCTGTAGGTTCACGTACACCTGGACACGACATGAGCTACTCCTCCAAGTATCCCGTCATGGCTTTGAGTCCAAATCACTCCCATGAACACTTGGTCTCAAGTCGATAGATGGTAGCAGCCTCTAGCAAGGCGTGCCAACTCCCAAGCGCCGCAAAGTCCGAAGACGAACCTTCAATGTGACTTTCGTCCAAGTCCCTTTGCCTCACGATATATCTGTTAAGCTATAGGTGAGTAGTTGTCATCCCTTTAATAGCTTAACTCTCTTCTCGTACCATGATATGTGATTCACTGGACTAACTCTTAGTCCGACTCCTCAGTTAACACTTAACTGAGTAGCGCATGGCCATGCTTCTGAATCATATCACACGAGAGGGCCTAGAGAATATCTCTCCATTACGGAGGGGCAAATCCCATCTTGGCAATCCACGTCACGCAACTTGCTTCACAACCAACCCGAACTCTACCTTTATAACTACCCATTTACGGAACAACGTTTGATAGAACCTAAGTTGGTGATCCACAACTTGGATCATGCAATTACCTCAGGTCGAAGGATTCCATTGCTTGAGACTGCAAATGACAACATGCTCGTTGCATCTCAACTGTGGGTCAGTCCGACTCACTAAACTCTTTAGCCGAATTAGTGTAAGTCGGAATAGCATCTCCATGCCCATGGCAAGTGGAACCATGTCATCAGCCGACTTGCACATTGGTCTAAGTTGTGTGCCCAGCACAACCTCAATGACCAAGGACAATCTAATATGAACAATCATGAATACATAGTTCCACAACTGAATCACGTATTCAGTGATATATATCTGATGTTCATATAGGGACAACTTTACTTTATGAATACTTTGGGAAATATCATCAACCATGATTGCCTCTAGGGATATTCCCAACAGTCTCCCACTTGCACTAGAGTCAATCATCCGACATCACATGTCTAGGCATCTAATGCCCATGGCTCTTACGTGCGCCTCATGCTTAGGATATCAAAGTGGCTTTGTCAACGGATCTGCAACGTTTGCATCTGTGTGTACCTTGCATAATCTGATATCACCTTGATCCACGAACTGGCGAATCAAGTGGTATCGCATAGTATATGCTTGTTCTTCTGGTGTTGTCTAGGTTCCTTGGCTTGTGCTATAGCACCATTGTTGTCACAATACATGTCTAATGGATTAGACGAGCCTTGAACCACACCAATATCAATCAAGAAATTCCTGATCCAAACAGTTTCCTTTGCTGCCTCTGAGGCAGCAATATACTCAGTTTCTGTTGTAGATGCAGACATAGTCTCTTGCTTGGAACTCTTCCAGCTCACAGCCCCTCGTTTCATAACGAACACATATCCAGATTGCAAACAAGAATCATCTGAGTCGGTAAGGTAACTCGCATCCGTGTAATCCCTTACACTGAGTTCAACCTCACCTCCATAAACTAGGAACACATACTTAGTCCTTCTCAAGTACTTAAGAATGTTCTTAATCACGCCCAATGGATTTCTCTGTGGTCACCTGGTATCTTCTCACAACACTTAGAGCATAGGAAACATCCGGCCTAGTACAAATCATGGCATACATGATGGACCCGACTGCCGAAGCATACATAATCACACTCATCCTACTTCGCTCATCAGTCGTTGAAGGACACTGAGTCTTGCTAAGTTTTACACCATGGGACATCGGTAAGAACCCCTTCTTAGACGATTCCATGTTGAATTTCTTCAACACTTTGTCCAAATATGTACTTTGGCTCAATCCAATGAGCCGCCTGGATCTATCTCTATAGATCCTGATTCCTAGTATATAAGTTGCCTCACCCAAGTCCTTCATTGAGAAACTCCTTTCCAATGATTCCTTGGTTTCTTGTAACATCTGGACATCATTTCCAATCAATAATATGCCATCCACATATAAGATCAGAAAGTTTACGTTTCTCCCACTAAACTTCTTATGTAAACAAGAATCATGATCACTCTTGATGAAGCCAAACAATTTGACTACCTCATCAAAGCGAATGTTCCAACTCCGAGATGCTTGCTTCAATCCATAGATGGATTTCTGATATTTGCATACCTTGTCAGCATTAGCCAGATCGACAAAACCCTCCGGCTGTATCATATACACGTCCTCGGTTAATTTTCCATTAAGGAAAGCCGTTTTGATATCCATCTGCCATATTTCATAGTCGAAATAGGCTGCTATAGCCAGCATGATCCGAACTGATTTAAGCATCGCTACGGGTGAGAAAGTCTCATCGTAGTCAACTCCTTGAACCTGCCGAAACCCCTTCGCGACAAGCCGTGCTTTATAGATAGAACGTTTACATCCATATCAGTTTTCCTTTTAAAGACCCATTTGCACTTGACGGGTCTTGCACCGTCTGGCAGATCAACCAAGTTCCAAACTTGATTTTCATCCATGGATTTTAATTCAGATCTCATGGCTCCAAGCCATGAATCAGAATCAGAACCCACCATCGCTTCTGAATAAGTTGCCGGCTCATCACTGTCCAAAAGTAATACATCACGAACACTTCGCAATCTTGCCGATCTTCGCAGTGGAGGTGCAGCTGTCGGCTCAGCTACCACGACTGACTCAACCTCCAAGGCTTTCACCAAATCGCTACTGACCGGTTCCTCTCAAACTTCTTCGAGCCGCACTGTACTCCCACTGACTTCCCGACTGAGAAACTCTTTCTCAAGGAAGACACCGTTTCGAGCGACAAACACTTTGCCCTCTTCTCGGTTGTAGAAGTAGTAACCCAAGGTTTCCCTTGGATACTGATGGCTCAATGCACGGCTCCCATAAAAATGCTTGATGGCGGTGTTGATGTAGAGCTCGTTGGGAACCCCAAGAGGAAGGTATGATGAGCACATCAGCAAGTTTCCCTCAGTTATGAAACCAAGGTTTAATCGAACCAGTAGGAGCAAGGAAACACCTCAAAGGTGTTACTAGCTGAGCTTTGGCAGGGCGCACTACCGGTGCTAGTAACAACGTGGAGACCTGCACAACACAACCACAAAACTTTGTCCCCAACTTGCGATGAGGTTGTCAATCTCACCGTGTTTTGCGGAAAACAAAGGATTAAACGTATCGAATGGAAAGAAGTAAAAGTTTGCAGAAAGTAAACACAAAGTAGAAACAGATTGCGGATTGTATGTAAAAGACAAGGACCGGGATCCATAGTTCACTAGAGGTGGCTCTCCTTAGATAGATAACATGCTGGGTGAACAAATTACAGCGGGGCAATTGACAAACACCGAGAAAGCAATACATGCATATACTAATCATCTTGACTCCTTTGAGACTTGATTGGGCAATACAACATAATACATAGACCGCCATCTAACTGCATCTATGACTAATAATCCACCTTCAGGTTATCATCCGAACCCCCTCCAGTATTAAGTTGCAAGCAACAGATTATTGCTTTACGAACTGCGTGTAAGGTAAACAATACAATTGTTCTATGAAGAAAGGATCGTTGTTTTCTCCCTAGTAGCAACAGCACATCTAGTACCTTAGAGATTTACATCACTTCCCAGTTACTAGAGGCATGAACCCACTATCGAGCATAAATACTAACTCTTAGAGTTGTTAGCATCTACTTGGCCAATATAGCTACTAACAACGGAAAGCATGCAAGATCACAAATAACAAAGACATGATAGAATCAATAATCAATCTCAACTAGCATCTCAATATCCATCGGATCCCCGCAAACACAACATGTATGGATTACAAATAGATGATCTTGATCATGAACGGAGCTCACAAGATCTAGACATGAAAGCACAAAGGAGGAGAAACCAGCCATCTAGCTACTACATGGATCCGTAGTCCAAGGATGAACTAATCACGCATCACACCGTAGGCTTGCATGGTGATGAAGAAGGCCTCTAGGGTGAATTCCCCTCTCCGGCAGGGTGCCGGAAAGAGCTTCAGATCCCGATCTAGGGATGGAGATGACGGCGGCTACAGACTCTTTCGTGGATTTTTTGATCGGGTACCTAGGGTTTTCGTCCCGAGGGCAACTTATAGGCGGAAGGAGAGGCCGAGGGGGTGCTGGGGTCGACCAGACCACCCCCTGGCGTGGGACAGACCTGGCCGGCCCCTGGCCCCTCTCCGTCTCGTATTCTGGCACTTGATCCCTTCCGAAAAATAGGCACTTTGGCTTTTGTCTCGTCCAATTCCGAGAATATTCATTTTTTGACTTTCCTGGAACCAAAAATAGCAGAAGACAGGCAGCTGGCACTGTGGCTCTTGTTAATAGGTTAGTCCAAGAAATCATATGAAAAGTACTCCAAAGTTGGAACAAAACACAAGAAAGTGGATAAAATCAAGCATGGAACATCAAAAATTATAGATACATTTGCAATGTATCAGATACCCAACGAAAATGCACTTATCCGACTTGGCTGCAAGCTTGTTTGACTGAAGTCGCTTGACAAATGCTTCACAACCCCAAATCTTAAGAAAAGACAAACTTGGCTTCTTGCCTGCCCACATCTCATGTGGTGTCTTCTCTACCGATTTTGATGGTACTCTGTTTAGTGTGAACACCACCGTTTCTAGACAATACCCCAAAAATGCTAAAGGTAGATCTGTTCGACTCATCATTGATCGTACCATGTCCAACAAGGTCCGATTCCGCCGTTCTGACACACTGTTCCTCTGCGGTGTACCCGGCGGAGTGAGCTGAGGAACTATTCCACAACTCTTCATATGGTCATCAAACTTGTGGCTCACGTACTCGCCTCCTCGGTCCGACCCAAGAAACTTTATTTTCTTGCCAAGTTGATTCTATACTTCATTCTGGAATTCTTTGAACTTTTCAAAGGCTTTCGACTTATGTTTCATCAAGTAGACATATCCATATCTACTCAAATCATCAGTGAAGGTAATGAAGTACTCATAACCACCCCTGGTTATCGCGCTCATTGGACCATATACATCACTATGTACTAGTCCCAACAAGTCAGACGCCCTTTCACAACTCCTTGCAAAAGGTGTCTTGGTCATCTTGCCTAGAAGGCATGATTCACATGTCTCAAATGACTCCGAGTCGAATGAAGTTAGGAGTCCATCATCATGGAGCTTCTTCATGCGTTTCCAACTTATATGACCAAGTCGACAGTGCCAAAAATAAGTCATATTCAGATCATTTGGTTTTAACCTTTTCACATTTATGTTATAGACCGACCCACCATCAAGATTCAAAATAAATAACCCGTTCTGAACGGGTGCAAAGCCGTGAAACATATCATTCCAATATAAAGAACAACCATTGTTCTTAATATTACACTCATAGCCTTGTCTCATCAAGCATGAGGCAGAAATGATGTTTCGACTAAGCACCATTAAGAATCCTAAAGGTAAATGAAGTTGCATCATGCTGACTTCCAACGCAGCAATTCTTGCTTTGTTGCCGACCTGAATGTCAACCTCTCCTCTTGCTATGCCCCTAGTTCTTACCAGTCCCTGCAACAAGTTGTAGATATGAATGACTGATCCAGTATCGTATACCCAAGAACTACCGGCCGGGTGCATCAGCAAGATAAAGGTCTATAACATTGGAAACAAGTGTACCTGAGTTGGAAGTCACACCTCCACTCTTGGCTTTATCCCCCAAATCCTTGTTGCAATTTCTCTTCTAGTGGCCTTCCGTCTTGCAATAGAAGTAAGCGGAACCGGCTGAAGGAGATGACTTAGTCCCTGAGGAAATGCTTGGGATATCATCCTAAGCATTACCTCCTGACTTAGTCCAAGAACTCTTCTTAAACTTAGCCTTATTCTTCTTAGTCCAAGAACTCTTCTTAAACTTAGCCTTATTCTATACTACCAACACTTGGCTAGTACCTTTCTTGAGATCAACCTCTGCCTGCTTAAGCATCCCATGTAATCTAGTGAGCTTCTTATCCATACCATGCATGTGGTAGTTCGATATGAACTGACCATACACACTGGGAAGAGAGTTCAGAATTATATCCGTAGCGAACTCTTCACTAATGGGGTAGCCAAGCCTTTCCAGAGACTGCACATAACCAACCATCTTAATCACATGCGGACTCAGTGGATCACCATCCTTAAGCTTACAACTCAGCAAAGTTTGAGAGACTTGATATCTCTCGGTCTTTGCCTGAGCCTGGAACATACTTTTGAGGCTTTCGATCATATTGTAGGCCTCAACATTCTCGAACTGCTGCTACAAGTCCGGTTCCATGTGAGCAAGCATAAGACAACTAATTTCTGTAGACTCATCACATGTTCTACGATAGGCATTGGTTGCTGCGACACTCGCATTCTCATCCGGCACATCTGGAAGCGGGTTGTCTAGAACATGGTCCCTTTTTTCTTGTTTGAGAACTATTCTCAAATTACTATACCTGTTGGTGGAGTTTGTTCGATTAAGTTTATCTTTCTCTAGAATTGTCCTCAAAGCAAAACTGGATAACTGAGGGAGACTGCTACTAGGTGCCATTATCTACAACAGAAATATGCAAAACACTTAAGACAAGTATTCATAAAAGAGTAGGCGTATTAAACTTTTTAATACTTATGCTTCCACTAGAACCAATATCCCTCCGATGGTTACTTAGTGATTCAGGACCCTAAATAAGCAAGCCGACTAGTGAGCTTTAGCATCACCGCTAGCCGTCAAGTGATCTAGGTAGGCAACTCCTTGCCAATCGCATCTCATGCGACTCCTGTTGGTCAGGTGGCATCTCATGCCTCGGCTCCCGACCGCCCTCTCCCCGAGCCCCACAACCGTTGTGATAGACCCGTCTAGCTTACCAAGTGTTTCCGCTGTAAGAGTCCGACTTGAATCCATCTAGTCGAAGAGAATTGGTAGCACCTCAATTTTATGAGCCCACTACCAAGAATGTTCGACTTGTGATGGTGCAGCACTAGCAGGGAGACCGACTAGACCTTCTTTAAGGGATTAAAGTTCTACCAACTATCTCATAGAGGTAAAACTAGAGACATAACAATCACACAAAATAATCCAATTATAATGTGAAATGGTATGGCTCCCTTCATGGCGATCTCCATCTCCATGAACCTGTTCATCATGACTTTGGCTGCAGTGTCCTTCAAGTCCTCCAAACATGCTACACTAGCACTAAGGAATATACAAGAAGATGGCATCTCATGCCGACACGCATGTCGTTATACAATAACAGTGACAGCACTTTGGCTCCAGCCGGCTGACAAACCCGTGATACACAGATCACGTATGGATTACACACATCTCATGCATATAAGCCATACCATTCACAACTTCCTGCAAAAACAAGTTATGCATAGAAATGATATCTACCGGCGTTGTGAACCTCGCAACGACATCTAATGCGCTACGATTTTTCCGAAATCGTAGATCTGATCTGCATTCCGATCCATGGATTCCTTCATTGGATAAAACACTTTTACCCAAATCTGATCCCTCTGTAGATCTGACCAATCTCATTGATCATTTGCACCTGATCTTCCATGCACCCTCGAGTGCGATTGATCCAATCAATCTTGCACAAAACCGATCTATCTCATAGATCGACCACCAAAACCCTAAGTGGATCTGATCCAGCACCTCGTGCATATCACATACGCACGGATCTATAGCCTAAAACGAGAAGCTTTCGCTCTGATACCACTGTTGGGCCCGCAAAGATAAACAAAACTTTTTTCCTAGCTCAGGTTATAGACCACGAGATTACTGCTAGACGCGCATATGCGGAAGTTGATGTAGCGCGTCGAAACAGTGTCGAACGATCCCCGAACAGCCCTTCCGAATCCCACGAACTCCTTCGTTAGATCCGCACGAGCTTCCCCATCTCCAGCGCCGCACATGCAACGCCTCTACCGGTATCCACACATATAGGAAGGAGCTTCGGACAAAGGACTGCTAGATCCTGTCTAGCCCGAAATGAAAGTGGAGAAAGTGATGGCTAGGTCAGGGACTATCCCTTGTCACTCCACTTATATACACTCCTAGTTGGGCTCAACTCTTGAGGCCCATCTAGGCTGTATTCCAATCTCCATATGGATCTAATCCACATGGGCTCCTTACCCTTAAGTGTGTGACCCTGTAGGTTCACGTACACCTGGACACGACATGAGCTACTCCTCCAAGTATCCCGTCATGGCTTTGAGTATAACTCACTCCCATGAACACTTGGTCTCAAGTCGATAGATGGTAGCGGCCTCTAGCAAGGCGTGCCAACTCCCAAGCACCGCAAAGTTCGAAGACGAACCTTCAATGTGACTTTCGTCCAAGTCCCTTTGCCTCACGATATATCTGTTAAGCTATATGTGAGTAGTTGTCATCCCTTTAATAGCTTAACTCTCTTCTCATACCATGATATGTGATTCACTGGACTAACTCTTAGTCCGACTCCTCAGTTAACACTTAATTGAGTAGCGCATGGCCATGCTTCCGAATCATATCACACGAGAGGGCCCAGAGAATATATCTCCATTACGGAGGGGCAAATCCCATCTTGGCAATCCACGTCACGCAACTTGCTTCACAACCAACCCGAACTCTACCTTTATAACGGCCCATTTACGGAACAGCGTTTGATAGAACCTAAGTTGGCGATCCACAACTCGGATCATGCAATTACCTCAGGTCGAAGGATTCCATTGCTTGAGACTGCAAATGACAACATGCTCGTTGCATCTCAACTGTGAGTCAGTCCGACTCGCTAAACTCTTTAGCCGAATCAGTGTAAGTCGGAATAACATCTCCATGCTCATGGCAAGTGGAACCGTGTCATCAGCCGACTTGCACATTGGTCTAAATTGTGTGCCCAACACAACCTCAACGACCAAGGACAATCTAATATGAACAATCATGAATACATAGTTCCACAACTGAATCACGTATTCAGTGATATATATATCTGATGTTCATATAGGGACAACTTTACTTTATGAATACTTTGGAAAATATCATCAACCATGATTGCCTCTAGGGCATATTCCCAACAGTTTGCACGTGCCATGTCGGTCCCCACGCATCTCATCCACCTATCCACGAGGGCTTTGCGGATTAGTGGTCGAACCATGGTCGCCTACGCGTGGTACAAAGAGCAAGAGAATAATTAGAGCATATATGGACATCTGGATCGCCAGAAAAATTCGGCATGACCTCCCCTAAAAAGAGGACATCTGCAAGTGCTAGAAATTCACAGGAAAAGAAATTAATCGACATTCCGGCGAAACATTGGCATCTCAAATGAAATCCCTGCACAAAAAAGAAGCATGCACCACAACATAATCATATAGTCGCGGTGTCGCTGACAATGCGCATGAGCATGCAAGCAACGCCTTCACGCTTTCTCCAACGACGACTTGCGCAAGGGAGACAGAGGAGAAGTAAAGGGACATGTTGTAGATCTAGAGGAGAAAGAGACTTCACTTACATATGAGTGTCAACCAATAGAGATTGAGTAAGCTTCTATGGTGAATCAATATGGGAAATGAGGTGGGGAGAAGGAGGGGGCGACCAAATCTGTCTTTTGGTGGAGAGGAAGAAGTGAGGCAAGTGAGTGGGGTGCATGTGCCAAAAAGGTGCAAAAAAGTGAGCCAGGTTATGCGAGGCCCATATTACAGTAAATGCACCTCCTATATTGTGAACTATCTGAGGCGCACATGCTAACATGCGCCTCGCCTATGCGGCCACCCGGGCCCGCAGGGGTTACTTGAGGCGCATATTCCCTAATGCGCCTCGCCTATTGTCAAGTATCGGAGGCGCATGTGACTATATGCGCCTCGTATATTGGACCACGGATCTCCACCTGGGCCCACCCAACATATGCGAGGCGCATTTGTCACATATGTGCCTCGCATGTTGGAGGCGCATATTACCAGGATACGCCTCGCATAAGATGGGGTGCCAGATTTCGTCCGTATAGATGCTAGAGGAGGCGCATCCTACAAATATGCGCCTCGCCTATTTAAGTACTAGAGGCGCATGTCTGGCTGGTGCGCCTCGCCTATTTTATCAGAGACTCATATAGTATAAATGCACCTCTAATATGCATGTCTCCTATAGCCTTTTCTCTAGTAGTGCGTTACGGGCTCCCACCCGTCAATCTCCATTTCTAATCACAACCCAACTTAGCATACAAATACATACGAAAGGAAGAAGGTCTAGCTGACTTACCCGTCCCATTCTAGGGTCCATGATCAACACTCAACATGGTTTTTACAACGCAAGAATAATTGACTACCTTTGTTGTTAATCCTAGGTGTACTTTTCTGCTATGACAAAACCCCCACAACATGGCTTCCCAACCATATATTTCAACCATGGTTCAATCGCCCACCAATAGAGTATTTCTTATTCATAAAACATTATTTTTATTTTGAATGTATTGATATTGAAATAATTTTTATAAAGTAATTCATAGGACATGCAAGATTGAATTTGCCTCCTGAGTGCAATATTATGCAATCAATATGATTTTGATCGTCATAAGATTCAGATGGAAGAGCAACATTGGTCCCTTATGGAATAATGTTTGAAAGATTGTCAATATGTTGTGATGCATTATATATGATATGCAAGTGTTATAATCCCTCGGTACTAATTCCGCATTGTTTTCTCTTATGGATTTGATTTACGTATGTTTGGTGATTTCTTATGGTCTTGAGTTAAGTTTAAGTTTACTTCACCCATTAAGTAAATCCCAAGTAATAGATATTTCCATTCAAATAATAGTACTACAATCATCATAACAAGAATGGTATGATTACTTTTTAACTAGTAAGAATTCCTTGTTTTTGGTTTTATTTTAAGTTTGTTTAAGGTTTGAAGAAAATAGATCATTTTGATTTCTTTTGTTTGGGCAAGAAGAATAACTTTTGAATATAACATTTTCTTTTAGGGTTTATTAATGGGAATCTATTATTTCTAGTTTGATGCGGTTTTTATTTTATTAATATCAATTTTTTTGGAAGGAAAGTTTATTTCCATTCTTATATGGGAACATAGTATTCATTTTATTCTTAGGTATTTTATTATATTTCAACCAAAAGATAGTAAAAAATTAAAGAATTATTTTTTATTATTATTACTATTATTATTATTATTCTCAAGTGATAATATTAGTTTTAAAGTGTTTTATCAATTGTATATGTTATTTGTATTTATTATTATTTTTAAATTGCTACTTATGGCACAATATTATTTTTATACCAATTTATATTTCTTAATAAATAAAATTATGTTTTGTTTTCCTAAATTGGAATCTAAAAATTGCATGTAAAGGTTTTATTTCTTCTTAAATTTTTATTCCATAGAAGTGTACAAGATTTTGATGTAGACATGTTCGATGGAGCACACAACGTCCTTCTCGTCGCCACAGACGGTGATTGTGCCGCTGCAGCCCGGCATCTTGGCGATGTTGTAGGCGTGGTGGGTGACCGCCATGAACTTGGCGAGAGCGCTGTAGCCGGGCATCGTGTTGTAGGGAAGTCCCACGTGTGCGATGTCGAAGTCGATGTGCCCGAACATGATGGGGAGATGCACCTACCCAATGTGCATTGTGGTTCCTTCGGTCACACCCGAGAAAGGCTTTGTAGGCATCAAGCGCTCGTAGGGTACTTGCAGCTTCTCGAAGGCTTTCACAGAGATGACGTTGAGGCCTTCTTCTCTGTCGACGAGCGTCTTAGTGACAAAAACATTGTTAATGGTAGGGGTGCACACCAGAGGGATGGTGCCCATAGTCTTGGTGGACTTGGGGTGGTCACCAGCATCGAAGGCGATGGGGAATTGAGACCATCTTATCCTCGGTGAGTCAACCATAGTAAGGACATCGCCTATCTCACAGGTGAACTGCTTGGGACCTGCGCTCCTCCGAGGATGCACACCATCCTTCGTGGCTCCTGGTAGCCCCATCGTTCTCCTCAGGGAGGGCGTTGTTCACCTCGATGATGTTTTGCTGCGTAGTGATAGCCTGGTGATTTGACTGGTGGTTGCGGTTGTAGTTGGTGTTTTTGCCGTTGCCACGTTTGTTCCATCGGTCACATCCGCGGCCACGGTAGTGGTCATTGCGAAGCCTCTTGAGCTCGGCGCACTCTTCGGTGTTGTGGGAGTGCATGTCATGATATACTCGGTATGGACGGCCGTCCTGCTTCACGTCGCCATTGTTGTGATGGTTCTTGTGCTCAGGTTCCGTCGCGAGTCCGACCGGATCCTTGCGTTTGGAGTCCTTGTTCCTTCTCTTGACGGGAATGAAATATGTGGACGCGTCAGGGTTGTTGTGCTTGAAGAGGTGCTCCTCCTCCGCCTTGGCATACCTGTCAGCCAGCTCAAAGAAACTGACCACCGAGGTGAGCTCATCGTACATGGAGAGCGTCTCGAGCATCCTGACATCCCGTGACGCCATCCGAGAATATGGAGATGATGGTCGCATCCGTGATCCGAGGGATCTTGTTACGCACTTGACTAAAGCGATGGATGTACTTTCGTAGCGTTACGTCGGGCTGCTGGCATACGCCGCAGACGTCATTGAGTGGGCGATGAACTTTTCGCACAGATACCTCCACCAGGTGATGCTAACTCTTTTCTGAGAAGTGCCCCCATCGGATTAACAAGATTTCATTGTTGATACGGACATCATCAGTTATGTTTGCGGACTAACTAGATCTACACAGGCTAACAGTTTAGGGTGACTACTGAAACTGCCAACAGGTCATCTACTACATCCGATCTAAATTATTGTTCTCGTGTTTCTCTAGATTCGGATGTATCTAGCACTAAAACTTGACTAGATGCAACCAAATCTAGACAAATCTAAGAACAATAGTGCTAGATGCAACCAAATCTAGACAAATCTAAGAACAATAATTTGGATCGAAGGTAGGGATGCAGGCGGTCGGGCCGGCGGAAGAGGCGGACGGTCCGCCAGAGTCTGCATGCCAATAAATTGACGAAGGCTGACGTGTAAGTACTGATTACTTCCTTAGCTAACTAGGATACAGGTTTGATTAGCGGACAGGTCAGGACGTCTAGGCGGACGTCCTGCATCCCTAATCGGAGGGAGTAGTAGAATAGAACGTGATCCATGGAGCATATAGGTGTCAATGTGTAGTGCAAGAGGTACTCAGTTGGCATTCACCATCTATTCCAGTCTAATAGCATCACATCATTGCTAACGAAAAGTAATGAAATAGATACGACTTTGACATTGCTATCCTGCTGGCCAGGTGGGGTGAACATCTGAACCAAAAAACATATGTTTCACTCAAAAATAAATATCCTACAAAAACTGAAACGACAACACAATGATACCGTACCACAGTGAGGTTCCCAATATGCTAGTCGTCACGAAATTAGCAAAGTCAAAACAAGCTTGCGGTGTCAACGATACAAATATTTCATAGCACGCTAATTAGCTGCTCCATACAATTGATGCTTACGTCTATATCAATGGCCGACACCACCGCCTTGCAGCATCTTCTAGTAATCACCGCATCAGAACAAAAACACACAACAAAAAAGCCAGGCTCGGAGCATTACAAGCCGTCGCCACTGTCTTTCTGCAGCGCCTCGATGGTGGACTTGCGCTCTGGCTGCTGTCTCCTGGAGCTCGAGCCTAGTGCGTCACTGAGAATAGCGTGGCAACAATGAGCTCGAGCCCGCTTGCTAGCATCTTGGTATCCTCCAAAATCTCACCTTAAACATTGGAACCATAGTAGTAGCACGAACGGAGAAACAAACATTATAAAAAGCATAGACATGAGACCTGAGCTAGTTTGGTGGCATGTGACCATGAACTTGATATCAGACGGCGGTATATATAAAAGCTTCGGCACCTACAACAATGAATGATCCACACATATAAGTCTTAAATTTGTGAGTACATCATACTAAAACCATTCTACTCGAAAGCCTTTATAAGTTGTGAGAAATTGATCATCACAACTTTGCAGCATGCATGTCATCATGGGTATCAATTTTTCTCAGTTCCCCTTTGCTATATTCTTTTCATCAAGTTAGTGTTTCCTTCTAAGAGAAAAAAATGGTAAACATGTCGAGACAAATCTACAATGCACGATAGAAAAAATTAATTGTCTCAATCTCTATTGGTCCGAACAAGCAAAATATCTAGCATACAAATTGTATGATACATGCTACAAGAAGGTGGAAAATCATGACAATCAGGCACAAATCAAAACGGGATATTTCTCGTTGTTGGAAGCTCTTGCAAGTTCTCAATAAGCCTCGAAAGCTACTGATGCGTTCGTACACACTTTTGTATTGTGGTTAAAGGTGATGGTTATCAAGACATAATGTTACAAGTTTATTTCATGAATTGGTTCAGAGGACATAACAAGTTAATTCTCAGACTCAGTGTCACTAATCTTGTAGCAATACTCTGAACTAATTGTTAAAATATTTGTTGTAAAAATGAACATGTATCAAGAGAAACTTGGCATTTTCAACCAACCAAATGAATACTTATTAGCAAGTACAAAAATGAGCATTTCATGATGCTCACTGAGATAACGAAGGAATATCGTTAGATCTAGCCATAAAGATGTAGTGCAAGGTGATGGAGACAATGACAACCAGGGGTAGAGTTGGGCCTACTGCTACCTAGGCTGTAGGCACCATGTCTAGAAGTATAGCCAAAGAGAGTACATATTAGATAGCTAAGAAGCTTACGGGCCCATTGTAGCACCATTGGCCCACATGATAGATTCGACGATGCATTTGTTCGCACATGCCTACTCGATGGATCCCAATTCACATGCACGGTTGACTCCATAGCTTATGGGCATGTTTGGTAGTCTTGGTGTTTTTCGAGGATCTGGGTGCCTGGCCCTTGAGGGCATGGCTAGGGAAAACGGCCTCTAGGCCATGTTTTCCATTTTGTTTGGTTGCCCACAATTATTTTTCTTGCACAAGGGAAGGAACGAGAGCCCCAACTACACGGTTGGTATCTTGCGTTACTACATTGTATGCAAGACATATGCAACTATTGGATGTTTGGTTGCAACCAAAACTACTGATGTTCTAACCTTTGCATTGAGTGGCGAGGTTACCGATGACATATCACTCAGTAGAATAGATAGAATAAGGAGTTCATCATCATAATTAGGTTGTAATCGGAAGTACCACCGGAACTAACTATTACCCTAATTACTCATGCACCATGAGATAACAAAAAATCTACATCTCTAGATGCATCACAAGTTCACATCGGAGGTGTTAGTATGTACCATCCCCGAAATATTACAAACCCAGCATCAGTTTTCATCAAGTCCTAGCTAGTGGAATGGCTAATAGAACAACTCCAAATATACATGACCTCATCAACAAATCACAACCACCACCAGATAGCAAGTGACAGAAAAGCAGTAGCACTAATAGTAGGGGATTTTGTTTGAAGCCGTGCTCGCAGCTAATCCCACTATTGCCTATTCACGAGCTCGCATATCCTATTCAGGAAGAAGTGAGACATAAATGGTTCCCACACCATTGGAGGTTTGGGAAGAAATTTAGCTGGATCATGGATTGCTTTGTCAAGCATTATCTAGGAAAATTCATCTCATTGTGGGAGCATACATATAGGGAGATGGATAAGGCATCATATCCTACAATAGAGCTAAAACCTTTAAGCATTGAACTAAAATCTTACATCAACCATCCATCACATGCTTAGAGATCTAAGTTACACCATCAAGGATTGCAGGATTCTTACAGTCAAAGGGGGAGGATTCATAATAGAGATTTGTCAAGAGGGGGACACCAATAGAGTACCGACAACAACTATTGCCATGCTTGAAGGAGAAGGTGGGAGGACAATCATCGCCATGCTTGAGGGAGAAGCCGGTAGGACCACCGTCTCCATGCTCAAGGGAGATTCCAACAGGACCACCATCGCTGTGTCTGAGGGAGACGAAGGCATGATGACCTAAAACTGAGCATCACAAATCCCAACTATGGTAATCATGAAAATTAATATAAATCTCTAGCAAGAACTATGCTAATCAGTCAATTAGTAGAAAAGGCACCATGGGATCCATACCAATCAACCTGCATCGCACAAGCTTTCAAATCTAAGCTACAACATAAATGATTAGAGACTTCTTACACACCATAAGAGGATTCAACACTTCACAACTCGGAAAACATGGAGTAAGTTGTAGCGACTCGGCACACCACTACATGTTATAGTGCGCAAGTCATTGGCATAACGCTTATAGAACAATGTTCCACGGATATTACACCCAATAGAGTAGTACAACAAAAACATCAAAGGTCCAAGTATGACTATGTTATTCATATTTAGATCCATGCAGAAGATATGCAGAACCTCTGTGGAAGAATGAGGTTTTCCAGGTAAGTTCCTATCAATTAAAAATGCATAAATAGCAACTAGTAGACTACTCTAGTAGTAGATCTACCTCTTGAACTATCTCTACAACTTAGGGATGACTATTGCTTTATCAGTAACGTTCTAATGGTATGGTTTTTATCATTAGGAATTGAGTCCCATCTATGTTTATCTTGATCTCCACCATCACTTTTTGTAGTATATGACACAATTATCTACTTTTATCCTTGGTTCCTTGTAGTGGTCCTCTTTGTCGTCTTCTTGGATTGAGATAACATTTACAACTTACTAGAGTCTTACGAGGGATAAGAAGATAGTTTGAGTACAACGTACTCAACGATTTCTCGATATGTGGTTGCATGATGCACTAACTACATACGTCGATCATAGATCCTAAGCTTATGCAAGTTTTTGAAAATGGGTTTTTAGAAAAGGTAAGTTTTATCTAGAAAAACTATGTTCGTTAGTCTTCACGGGTTGTGAGATTCATGGAGTTCCTTTACATGCTACGATCGTAATCCTTTCCTATAATAGGGAGTAACATGTCATATTTTATACACTCTCGAGAGGTGTGCTACTTTATCTAGCCTTGTTACACAACTAGGAATGCATGTCTGCATATTCTTGGTAAGACTTTATTACAATCACTAGCCTTTTCCACGATCGTGTTGCTGACCCTATGCTATGATCTTAAGTCAATACCCACACTCAGTGTCCACCCCTTATGATATGGTTAAATCGGCATCCTTCAGCACAGGATGGTGACATTATGGGATCCCATCTGTCGATCTCCATTTGAGATCATAGCCCAACTTAGCATACAAAGACATACGAAAGTAAGAACGTCTAGCTGACTTACCCGTCCCATTCTAGGGTCTAGGGTCAACATGGTTTATATAGCGCATGAATCACTGACTACCTTTGTTGTTAATCCTAGGTGTACTTTTCTGCTATGATAGAACCTCCACCACATGGCTTCCCAACCATATATTCCAACCATGGTTCCATCGCCCACCACAATAGAGTATTTATCATTCATAAAACAATATATTGCTTTTGAATGTATTGCTATTGAAATACTTTTTATAAAGTATTTCAAAGGGCATATAATATTGGACTTGCCTCCTGAGTGCAAATTATGCAATCCGCATGATTTTGATCATCATCAGATCCAGGTGGAAGAACAACATTGGTCCCTTATGGAATACTATTTGAAAGATTGACAATATGTTGTGATGCATTATATATGATATGTAAGCGTTATAATCCCTCGGTACTAATTCCCCAATGATTTCTCTCTCGGATTTGATTTAGGTATGGTTTGGTGATTTCTTATGGACTTGAGTTAAGTTTAAGTTTACTTCACCCATTAAGTAAATTCCAAGCAATAGATATTTTCACTCAAAGCATAGTACTACAATCATCATAACAAGAATGGTATGATTACTTTTTAACTAGTAAGAATTCCTTGTTTAGGGTTTTCTTTTAAGTTTCTTTAAGGTTTTAAGAAAATAGTTCATTTTTATTTTTTGGCAAGAAGAATAACTTTTGAATAAAACATTTTATTTTAGGGTTTATTAATGGGAATCTATTATTTCTAGTTTAATGTAGTATTTATTTTATTAATATCATTTTTTTGGAAGGAAAGTTTATTTTCATTCTTATATGGGAACACAGTATTCATTTTATTCTTAGGTATTTTATTATATTTCAACTAAGAAATAGTAAACAATTAGAGAATTGTTGATTATTATTATTCTCAAGTGAGAATATTAGTTTTAAAGTGTTTTATCAATTGTATATGTTGTTTGTATTTATTATTGTTTTTAAATTACTACTTATGGCACAATATTATTTTTATACCAATTTATATTTCTTAATAAATAAAATTATGTTTTGTTTTCCTAAATTGGAATCTAAAAATTGCATGTAAAGGTTTTATTTCTTCTTAAATTTTTATTCCATAGAAGTGTACAAGATTTTGATGTAGACAAATATAGTTTATTGTTTTGGACATTTTGATATATTATTTATATTTTTCTAAGTTAGGATGAATGTTTATGAATTTTTTAAGTTCACATTATTTCTAAATTTTTCCTTCCTAGGGAATTCATTTACACACATGGGTGGCCAGTGTCACTATCAGGTGTGTCCTGGGCCAGCTCAGTTGCCACGTGGTTTAGGTGACTAGTTATTTATTTTTATACCAATACTATTTTAGCCATAGTGATTGACTGGTGTGGTCAAGTCCACATCGCTTTCCATGCGGGCAATGACTATGTCAAACCAACAAGTGGTCACCAATTGACTAGGAGATGGCAAGATATCGCATCACCAATTTATGGTGCACCAGGATTTGAGAGTAGATGCAGAAAAAATATGACGAAGCTATCGATATACTCCACGGTATGAATCGTCGCCAACATGTTTGACTACGACAGAGCAACTCAGACCACAAATCGAACTAGACAACCTAGACGAATTGTAGGGGTAGGACTTGCAGGAGCACATGGTGGTGAAGGACTCCATTGCGTCGGTGTAGCGTGAGGAAGAACTGGTCATCGGGTAGTGGAGGAGTCGTTCGAGACACTCCACAATGACCGGGTGCATGCATGACTACGTGCCAAGAACAATGCTAAGAAGAAGGTCGGCCACACAGCGACGCGTCCGTAGTTTTCCTGCAGCAGGTTTGATGAGATTGCGACGATTTGGATGGCCACCATAGCAAAGTGGAAGGCTTCCTTGAAGGGGTTCGCAGGTAGAAAACAAAAAAAATCCTAACGACAAACACCATATCCAAGATCTATCTTTGCAGATGTATACTAAAGAGAGAGATCTGGTGATCATACCTATGAAGATCGAGAGCGGGATTATGTTCCCGCACAAATGTTGATGATGTAGTTGAAGCGTAGTAGATATCAAGGTTGAGAAGTCTTCAAGTGTCCAGCACCACAAGTGGCGGTGCCTCTGAAGTTTTACACACATTCGATGTAAATACGTCCCCTAGACCACGGTCCAGCAAGGCAGCGGAAAAAGAAGATCCATACCAACTCCAAGTGCACGACTACCTCGTAGCGCTCATTCCTAACTAGGGAACACGCACGAGAGGGAGAGAGGGGGAGAGAGAAATAGAAGGTTAAAATCCAATTGATAGGATGATGTGTGAGGAGGGAACTCCCACATATATATAGGAAAAGGAAGGGCACCCCACCCTATAAGTCCTTGGGTCGATTCAAGTGAGAGATGAGCAAGCAAGAGGAGGTACCACATTATTATTTTACCTCCTTCTGTAAGTTTATTCATGAACATAGTATGTTTGTTTGGTTGCACTTGAGTTCCACTCGACGCTTAGCTTGTTATCTTTTATGACTTACTCCCAAGGCTAATGTCACTACTTTGGTTTCGACTTATGACAATTGTGCTCAGTTAGAAAAACAACTACACTAGATTAAATTCCAAACTTTTGAGAACCAGAGAAAGTGTCTTCTTGACAACTTTAGTGCCATGTTTTTGTCTTAAGGGCTTAATCTTAGTAGTAATCAACCCCACATCTTAATGGTTGACTTAATAACACCTTTCGAAAAAGAATTGTTGGAAGGAATGGATATTTTGAAGTGGTTGAGGGAGATGGCAAACTTGTCTTGCTTGCTTGAAAAGAAATATTTTTATTGAAGAGAATCACAAGAGTACCCAAACTTCATGGAACTAACAACTCCTATGGCCTACGAACGATCTTGAGTTCATCTTAGATTTTGGCTACGAGTTGGGTAGACATTTGTAGCATTGCTACGGAGTGCAAAATTTTAATTCCACGAGCTCAAGTATTTGAGCAAAACAAACTACCGTCAAGATATGAGAAAAAATTGTTTGATTCTTATGAAATTCTTGGCATCACCTCACCACTTAAAAGATTAAAGTTCCTAAAAAACAAGAAAAGGATGGGGTGTTGGAATGCCACGAATTTTGAAGTAGGTGTAAATGAAAAGCTATAAGTTTATCCTTCTTTTGACATCTACGAGTGCAACCCTAAGTTGACTAAAACATCTTTTTTTAAACGATTTAACTCTCATAAAGAGAGGTGCTAAAAGAATTGATTCGCAAGCCTAACCAAAATTTTGACAGACTCTTTTGATTTTAAGAATTATTAGCTAGCGAATTATATGCGGTTACGAAGCAAACTTAAGTGAAATTGTTCAGATATATTGTGCTCATGTTTAAGGTTGAAGGATTTGTGATGAAGGAATATGATACAACCTTAAACTTGTGATTTTCATCACCTGAATTCATTTCTCTCTATTATTCTTTATAGCTCTGTCACTCGAGGGCGAGTAACAGCTAAGCTTGGGGAAGTTGATAGCTCCAAATTTTAACACTTTTTATCAAGGATTTTCCATTGGTTTTCACTGTGTTTCGTTGGTTTTGACCTTTTAACTAATGATAACATCGCAAGTTAGCGAAACCTTGTTTTGTTGTATTGGTTTTTAGGTATTGAGGACTTATGAAAGATTTGAGAGCATTTATGGGCTAATTATATCAAAATGAGCAAATCCCCAATTGAATACCCTTTCATTCGAGGCGTCCAGAGCCCGTAATGAGCACTGGTACGATCGAAGGCTGCCTGTAGGACCTTCATTTGCCTCTGTTATATCAATACAACCAACTTTCATGAAGGAGAGACAAAAAAGGAGCACAACCGCTGCAAATAGTCCAAGAGGAGAGGAGATCATACCTAAATAAGGAGAAGAACACCGCTTCATCCTTCAACGATCCCCAACCTCTCCATCATCAACTCCACCATCATTCCCACTTGTACCGAGAGAGAGATTCATACTTGTAAGATTAGGTTTTGAACCTCTATTTCACTTTGGCTTGTTCTTTATTTGATCTTCAATGGTATTGTGGCTTGCTACAATAAAATTTAAATGATTTCCATTCGCAATATGATTATGCCTTTGATCTTCTTTCTCTCATTTTTGATTAAATTCCCATAGGCGTGGGAGATGCAGGGAATTGGTGAGATGTGTTATGCCTCCTATATTTCCATCTATTTGTGAGTGTTGTCGTGATTATTGTATTGTGATAATGAATATTTATGTTTTCCTAATGCTTGTTGTCCAATTTAAGGGCCCATATAGCATGATCTTAATATATCATAGGTATGAACTTGTTTACCAGTGAATCGGCAAACCCCGAGTAACACAGCCGATATCAAAGAGGAGCTAGTACAACTCGAGGATGATGACCCACAAGTATAGGAGGTGTATCGCAGTATTTTCGAGGGAAGTGAAACCCAATTTATTGATTCGACACAAGGGGAGCCAAAGAATATTTATAAGCCTTAACAACTGAGTTGTCAATTCAGCTGTACCTGGAAACAATCTTGCTCACAGCAGTTTATCAGTAGCAATAGTTTTGTAGTACGAATAGTAAAGTAGTAGCAGTAGTAAAGTAAAGACAGTAGTAACAATAGCAGTAACAATAGAAGTAACAATAGGATTCGAGTGCGGTGGGCATATGGATGGATGGACGGGCGTTGCATGGACAAGACAATTCACATAGCAATTAGAACATAGGGCAATTGCAGATAAATAAGGTAAAGCACCCAAGTACTAGATAATCCTAGGCATGTGTTCCATGTATAGTCATACATGCTCGCAATGAGAACTTGCACAACATCTTTTGTCCTGCCAGCCCGTTTGCAGCGGGGCCTCAAGGGAACTACTGGAAATTAAGGTGCTCCTTTTAATAGAGCACCGGAGCAAAGCATTAACACTCCGTGAACACATGTGATCCTCACATCAAAGCCATTCCCTCCGGTTATCCCGATTTCTGTCACTTCAGAGCCATTGGTTCCGGACAACAACATGTGTATACAACTTGCAGGTAAGACCATAAACATAGTATCATAATGAATCAATAACATGTTCAGATCTAAAATCATGGCACTCGGCCCCTAGTGAAAGCATTAAGCACAACAAGTCGCAACAAAGTCATAAAGTACTAATAAAAGATACTAGGCACCATGCCGTAACAATCTGATGCTATTACATGAATGATCTCATCCAATCCCTACCATCCCCATAGCCTACAGCGGGGGATTACTCACTCATAGATGGGGGAAACATAGATGGTCGATGGAGAAGGGATGGTGATGATGATGGCGATGATCTCCTCCAATTCCCCGTCCTGGTAGGGTGCCAGAACGGAGTTTCTGGTGCTGTTTCATGGAATCTGGTGGTGGCGGCGGAGCGGAACTCCTTCTGGAAAAACGTCGACCCCCCTGAGTTTTTAGGTCAGAAGGCTTCTTATAGGCGAAGAGGGAGACCGAGGGGGTGCCTGGGCCGGCTAGACCATGCCCTGGCGCGGCCTGGGGGTACCCGCGCCTGGGGGGGGGGGGTGGCCAGGCCCTGGCCCTCCTCCGTCTCGTATTCTGGCTCCGTGAGCCTTCCGTAAAAATAGGCACTTTGGCTTTTGTCCCGTCCAATTCCGAGAATATTCATTTTCTGACTTTCCTGGAACCAAAAACAGCAAAAAACAGGCAGCTGGCACTGTGGCTCTTGTTAATAGGTTAGTCCAAGAAATCATATAAAAAGTGCTCCAAAGTGTGGACAAAACATAAGGAAGTAGATAAAACCAAGCATGGAACACCAAAAATTATAGATACATTTGCAATGTATCAACATCCCCAAGCTTAACTCCTGCTCATCCTCGAGTAGGTAAGTGATAAAAAAGAAAGAATAATTTTTGAGGTGACATGCACCATCAAAGACTTGATCAAAGTATTTGTAAACATTTAAAGCTGGGATCATATTACTTCAATCATAACATGAAAGACAAATTCTAGCAATAAGACAAAGAAAATATGATGCAACATGAAAAGGCATAAGCAAAAGATTCATGAATAACAATGCTTTGCAAGACGTTTGTTTGTTTCACATAAAGAAAACATAGCATAGTTGTATTCAGCTTGTCCCTCATAGAGTAGCAAATATAAATGCATAGGACACCTTCAAAGTTCATAAGAGTGACTAGATACAAATAGTTTAAAACAAGCAATATCAAGTTATGCATCAATCAACTAGTCTTGGGACAATGCACATAGAACTAAGAATGGCCACTATGCTCTCAAAGTAGGTGCATAAAGGTAGAAGGTGGAGACTCAATATAATGGTAGAAGAAAGGCCTTCATAGAAGGAAGTAGGAATTCAAGTCTCATAAAGAGCTTCCAGTACATGCTTGACGAAGTATAAGTTAGGAATCTCATGTCCCTTGAATACGTGGGCCGCTCCTCATGCTACTCAAGTTTAGTCACCGGTAAGTTCTTGTCATCGTAAGTACATGTGTATCATAGAGAACCGCCAACGGGGTACCCCTTGCCCGATGATACGAAAGAATCCCCATATCAAAATGACAAGGCAAGCAGACAACGAGCATCTCAGCAATCTTCTTATTTACCATGGGAATATGGTGCTTTTTTCTCTCTTTCCTCTTTTCATAATCTCTTTTTTTTCTTTTTCTCTTTTTTTCTCAATATCGGACTCTTTTTTTTATAAGAAGAATGCTTCATAGATAGCTTATTATGGTTACGCTGCACGTTTCCACCATGTCAGCATGGATTAGACCAGCAACACAGGCATTTCTCTAACACATATACATAACTCCATGGACTTACAAGCTCCCCTTTCATTGCACACCGACGACATCCATAGACAAAAGAGCATGATATCAACTAGGTACAAAGTACCCATGCAATGTTGAAAGCGTTCCCCATGACAGCATGGTTCTGCTAATCCCCAACAAATAAGTGCAAGCATATACAACACAGACGACACAACGGTTCAAGTTTATTAAGGTCAAGAAAAGTAAAGTGTGCCATCAAGTTCGTGAGAGCTTTAATCACTAGTTTTCTCATAACAAGTTTAATTTGGAAGGTAAACAAAAGCATGAATATACTTGGAATAGCATAATCTAGTAGGTAGGTATGGTGGACTCTTTGGAATAACTTGGTTTAGGGAGTTGGATGCATGAGTGGAACTCATACTTGGTTGTGGAGGCTAGCAAAAGACTGGGAGCGACAAACTAAGAGAGCAATAATTGCCATAATCATGCAGAGCGACAAAACATTATTGATCAAAGCATAAAGTGATACTACAAGTTGAAAACTAAAGGATCATAAAGGCTTATGGTGACTTGAGATAGTCATAACATGGTGTGAGCATGCGCCAAGTCAACCCAAATAAAGCATCAAAGGAGAATACCACTATACTATGCTTTAATATGCTAAAACAACGCATGATTCATCCAAGGCACATTAAGCAATCTCAACTGTTTATAACAAGTCATGCTACAGCAAAGAATACTAAGCATAAAGCCAAAACAATATCAAGTATGGCATGACAAAGCATAGGCCACAGTCAAAAACAAACTCTCTTTACCACTTAAGCATGAGCTTTCCTACTCTTTTCCAAACCAAACTAAACTATTTGAATACCAATGTATGAAAGAGGGGGTCCAACCAATTTATTTAGAAAACTAAGCAAACAAAAGCAAACGAAAAACCAAAACGAAAACGAAAAAGAAGACGCTCCAAGAACAACACAACCGTGCATGAAACAATAAAAATGAAGCGTTTGGAAGAAACCTGGGATTTTTATTGATGAAGAGGGGGATGCCTTGGGCATCCCCAAGCTTTGACGCTTGTACTTCTTGGATATTTCTTGGGGTAACACGTGTGGCATCCCCAAGCTTGAGCTTTAGTCCATCCTTCATCTCATTACTCATTCCTTCCATACACGTGAAAATTTTCCTTCATACAAAACTTCACACAATCTTTATTAGCAACATTAGTGCACTCAAGATAAATAAGTCTTAAGGTTCAGTTCTAACACCAAATAAACTTCCATTAGAACACTAGGTACTGTAGCACTTCCCTTAAAAAGCTCAGTTCCCCAAAAGAACTCAAAAAGGAACCAACAAGAAGCAAATGCAGAAAATGGCAGAAATCTGTCAAAACAGACCAGCAGGTAAAGACGAATTTTGTCGAAGACCTTCTGTTGCTCAAATAAAAAAGTGTTGAACTAACTAAAGTTACATAACAACCTGGGGCAGAAGCACAAAAATTCACGCCTCAAAAAGACGTTCTGAGATTTTACACGAATTTTTACGGTGAAGCACAGAAATCTGTTTCGGGACAGCAGCTTTCCCAATCATTACTTCTCTCTCATTAGAGGTTACTCTTGGCACAAAAAGCAAATAAAAGGATAAGGAGCGGTTATTACTGAAGTAATAACTTCCAAGACTCATCTAAAACTTTTGGGTTATCTCCCAATAAGTACTTTTCTTTAACGCCTTTAAGTTAGACATAAGCAAAAACTAAAATGGATAGAATAGAAGTAAGCGGAGATAATCATGGTGAAAACATTGTTTTGTTCAACGAAATCCTTTTGTTAACAAGGTTGATCAGGTCTGGTTACCAAAACAATTTCATATGAGACAAAACTTTATATTCCACTAATGATTATGTTACCTCAACCTTGATAGCAATGGTCCCAATCATAATAGTTTCAAATTTTTCTCTTGGTATGGGACAATATATTTCTCCAACTTGAATGCCCTCAACATGTTCAATTGAATTCAAACCATAAGTCCTTTCTATCTTCTTGGGGAAATAGATAGTATGTTCCTTGCCATTAACATTGAAGGTCACCTTCCCTTGATTACAATTAATAACAGCTCCTGCAATATTTAAGAAAAGGTCTCCCAAGAATAATAGATATATTATCATCTTCAGGCATGAAAGTTTGAGAGGATGCTCACATAAGAAATAAGAGTTGAAGTAAAAGAGAGCATCAAGAAGCAAATTCAAAACACATTTAAGTCTAACCCACTTCCTATGCATAGGAATCGTGTATGCAAATAAATTCGCAAGAAACAAAATGACATGCATAGAAAGATAAAACAAGAGTGACTTCAAAACTTTCAGCACATAGAGAGGTGTTTCAATACCATGAAAGATTCTTCAACCATATTTTCCTCTCTCATAATAATTTTCAGTAGCCTCATGAATAAACTCAACAATATAACTATCACATAGAGCATGCTTTTCATGATCTACAAGCACTAGAGCTTTATTATAAACATCTTCAAAAGAATCCTCAGGAACATAACATTCATCCTTCTTTAGTAAGCATGGGGGACAATCAAATAATGTAAGGGATAAAGAGTTACTCTCATTAGAAGGTAGGCATGGGTAGCTAATCCATTCTTCCTCCTTTTGTTCATCACTCTCCTCCTCTTTTTCATCTAATGAGATTTCAGGTTCATCAATTTCTTCTTCCATAGGATCCTGCAAGGCATTAGTCTCTTCCATTTGTGGAAAGCATCTATTAATATATTTAAAAATATAGCCATTTTCCTCCTTGTAATTATCAAAGCAAAATCTAAGTATATCATGAACCTCATATTCATAAGGTGAATCATCAATATTTTCAAGGAAACTAGCAAGCTCAAATGCACCCTTCCAAGCAATAAATTCCTCAATTTGTTCCACATCATAAAAGTCATAAATTCCCTTAACATCAGAAGATATGGTAACATTATCATTATACTCACATTGAAAAGGGAGGTGTTTATACCTCTTACAGCAACAAGATTTATCAAAGCAATAAGTAACATTATAAGTAGAGCACATGTTTGTAGCAATGGTATACAATCTATCAATTTTTTCCCATAAGTGTTTCCCTTTTTGTGACAAGCGGTGTTCTTTATAATAATACTTTTGATCTTCCGTGAACCCACCTTGCCAATAAGATTCAGTTCCAAAGAAACCAACCATTGACAACAAGCATGATAAAGCAAGACAATAACAGACCAGCGAAAATAACAACTAGAGTAGGAACTAATTTTTTGTATTTTTTATAAAGAAATAAGCAAACAAGGAAGAAATAAACTAAGCTTGAACAATAGTGATTCCAAGTTGACATGGTTATACCCTACGGGTACGTAACTTCAGCATACCTAGTCCACAGCTAAAAGTACTCACTCGAATCTACGATTCGACTAAATACTTGGGGGCTACTCCTATCAGGAGCGCTGGCCGCGCACCCGACAGACAAATGAGGACAAAATTATTTCTCTGAGTCCTACGTCGAGTTTACGACTCCACTACGGACTCGGGGGCTACTCCCATAGGGAGGATGGATTTAAGCATCCGAAAATTTTCGAGTCCTGCGGACTTATGATTGAAACAATGCTTGAACTAAAAGTCTCCGTTCGAGTCTACGACTCGAACAGACACTTGGGGGCTACTCCCATAGGGAGCGCTGGTCGCGCACCCTATGAAATCTTCGACTGCGATCTTTCGGATCAGCACACAAAACTTTTCGGCAACTCTGCCCCAATTAATGCTAAGTGAGTAACATCCTCCTTGGCCACCCGAAACACCTCCGCGGTGATAAACATTCGGATGCTGCGTCTGCGACGCAAAGATAAGACCTACAGATATCATCTGATGGCCCGCAACGCACTTTTGATGCTGCTAGTATGAATCCGTACCAGCGTGCGATGAAAAATCCCAGACGCGTTGGGTACACCAATTAAAATCACTGGAATTCCACTCCTGTAAGTCCTCCGCGGCCTGAGTCGAATTACGCCAGCATATGTTCCAGGTCCGGGTTGAGGGACCCGTACCTGAAGAAGATCGTGTTGTTTCGTCCTAAGACAGTTAACTGACCCTGATCCGTCGGGTGAGTCAGGCACACGCATCAACAATCCCTACACACATATACCATTAGCATATAACTGCTCCCAAAGGATGGAAGAGTCCTCAGCCGAATCTACGATTCGACTGATCACTCGGGGGCTACTGACATGGTTATACCCTACGGGTACGTAACTTCAGCATACCTAGTCCTGCCCAAGGAAGGCCCACGGCAGACATACGCTGGCCCATGAAGATTTTCGGGTGTCCAAGGCCCATGACGCCTTCGATCCTTCGAGAGCAAGACTAGCGGAGATAGGAAATTCAAAGGGGTAAAACCCTAGAACTTGTAACCGACTAGGACTACGCCCGGGACCTGCCTAAGTCTATATAAAGGCCAGGAAGGCACATCCTAGATCGACTCGACTCATACTTTCGCACACGCATCCACGCCAGATCGAATCTGTGCACCCTGTAACCTTCGGTTCCGCCGTAATCAAAGAGCAGACAAGCAGGAGTAGGGTTTTCCCTCCGGGGGCCTAAACCTGGGTAAATCTCGTGTCCCCTGGTTGCTTATGCATTAAGCGATGCCGATCTCCAGCATCCCCATCTTCTCCAAAACCCAAGTCCATAACAATGGGCATTGACGAGATTAAACCTCGTCACAAGTGGACTTGATAAATAAAGCTATGCTCCCCGGCAACGGCGCCAGAAAATAGTCTTGATGACCCACAAGTATAGGGGGTGTATCGTAGTATTTTCGAGGGAGGGAAACCCAATTTATTGATTCGACACAAGGGGAGCCAAAGAATATTTATAAGCCTTAACAACTGAGTTGTCAATTCAGCTGCACCTGGAAATAATCTTGCTCACAGCAGTTTATCAGTACCAATAGTTTTGTAGTAGGAATAGTAAAGTAGCAGAAGTAGTAAAGTAAAGACAGTAGTAACAATAGCAGTAACAGTAGGATTCTAGTGCGGTAGGCATAGGGATGGATGGACAGGCGTTGCATGGACAAGACAATTCACATAGCAATCAGAACATAGCGCAATTGCAGATAAATAAGATAAAGCATCCAAGTACTAGATAATGCTAGGCATGTGTTCCATATATAGTCATATGTGCTCGCAATGAGAACTTGCACAACATCTTTTGTCCTGCCAGCCCGTTTGCAGCGGGGCCTCAAGGGAACTACTGGCAATTAAGGTGCTCCTTTTAATAGAGCACCGGAGCAAAGCATTAACACTCCATGAACACATGTGATCCTCACATCAAAGCCATTCCCTCCGGTTATCCCGATTTCTATCACTTCGGGGCCATTGGTTCTGGACAACAATGTGTGTATACAACTTGCAGGTAAGACCATAAACAATACTACCATAATGAATCAATAACATGTTCAGATCTGAAATCATGGCACTCGGGCCCTAGTGACAAGCATTAAGCATAACAAGTCACAACAAAGTCATAAAGCACTAATAAAAGATACTAGGCACCATGCCCTAACAAGCTGATGCCATTACATGAACGATCTCATCCAATCCCTACCATCCCCATAGCCTACAGCGGGGGATTACTCACTCATAGATGGGGGAAACATGTATGGTCGATGGAGAAGCGATGGTGATGATGATGACGATGATCTCCTCCAATTCCCCATCCCGACAGGGTGCCAGAACGGAGTTTTTGGTGCTATTTCGTGGAATCTGGTGGTGGCGGCGGAGCGGAACTCCTTCTGGAAAAACGTCGAACCCCCCTGAGTTTTTAGGTCAGAAGGCTTCTTATAGGCGAAGAGGGAGACCGAGGGGGTGCCTGGGCCGGACAGACCATGCCCTAGCGCGGCCTGGGGGTACCCGCTCCTGGGGGGTGTGGCCAGGCCCTGGCCCTCCTCCGTCTCGTATTCTGGCTTCGTGAGTCTTCCAGAAAAATAGGCACTTTGGCTTTTGTCTCATCCAATTCCGAGAATATTCATTTTCTGACTTTCCTGGAACCAAAAACAGTATAAAACAGGCAGCTGGCACTGTGGCTCTTGTTAATAGGTTAGTCCAAGAAATCATATGAAAAGTACTCCAAAGTGTGGACAAAACATAAGAAAGTAGATAAAACCAAGCATGGAACACCAAAAATTATAGATACATTTGCAATGTATCAGAGGATAACAAGGAACCATCAAATTTAAAGCCTTGATCTCGTCAAAAGACCTTAATTGTTGTGCTGACCAATACTATGGTAACAGACAAACGGATCATTGGGATTGGGAAGAATCTACAAAGGGGACTCCTGATCAGCATATTGGTTGCTTTCCTACTCACATATGAATAATAAGTATCACAATCACTTATCTCATTTTTGTCCGCTTGGCACATTCACTATTACCATGAACCATTTCTCTCCCTCCTAACTTCTCATATGCAGGAATCCTAAAAAACTCCTCTACTTTTACTTTTATGTTAATTACTTTTAGTACCTTTCATCACTTAAATCTATTCTCTATCTCAGTCATCCATTTCCACTCTCAACACTTACAGTCAATTCACTCAAGACAACGTGACACCTTAGGTGCGACAGAAACGCCTCAAATATACACTTCCCTAAGCTCCTTGTTGGGATTGATGTAAAAAATGGAATTAATACTTCCACAAAAACATGCTCTGATGAACCTGTACTCTTGTAGGCTATCACCTGTACATAGTAACATTTATTCAATAACAAAATAAATGCCGAGGGGCCACACAAAGGGATAGTGTTGACATCCATCACTTCAACTTTCTGGCCATTGCCAACATGCATCATCACCTCGTACTTCACCAAGCGCTTCTTACTCTGCAACTCCCGTGGAGAGTTACAAATATGAGCAACAGAGCTAGTATCAAATACCCAGGTGTTGCTCCTGGCACTTGTGAGGAAAACATCAATAATATGTATATCATATATACCTTTCTCTTTGGCAACGATCTTTCCGGCCTTCTTATCCTCCAGATACTTGGAGCAGTTGTGCTTCCAGTGACCCTCACCCTTGCAGTAGAAGCACGTGATGCGTGGATTGGACTTGGGCGCCTTGGAAGAACTGGCAACATATTTGCTGTCCTTCTTCGGTTTTCCCTTCCTTCCTTTGCCCTTCTTGCCAAACTTCTTGAAGTCAACAATTTTGTTTACCGTCAAGACAGTGTGCTCCTTCTTGATCTCCACCTCACCGTGCTTGAGCATAGCGAAAAACTCAGACAGGGTTTTTGTCATACCCCTGCATGTTTTAGTTCAGGATGAATCCTTTGTAGCTAGTGGGCAACAATTGCAGCACCCTATCAATCACCAGCCTGTAACTGATTTTGCAATCAAGGGTGTTCAGGCATTGAACGTAGCCAGACAATTTGACTACGTGCTCTCTCAAGATGATGTGATATTCCATTTTGGCCGAGAAGAAGAGGTTCGAAACATCGTACCTTTTAGACCTGGCCTAGGGCGCAAAGATAGCCTTCAGATCAGTGATGATCTCAAAAGCTCTCGTATTTTCAAAGCGCTTCTGTAGGTCAGGCTCCATGGCGTAGATCATGTCACTATAGACACATGCGTTATCATTCTCCTTCGTCTGATAAACATTTTTCTCAGCTTGGGAGGCAGAGTCAGTGGGTGGGTTACCTATCACAGCTTCTAGTATGTAGGAGAGCTTGTGGGGAATGTGGAGAATCCTCAAATTGCGGGACCAGTCGATGAAGTTTTAAGATTTTCTTTCTCATGGAAAGGGCCTAGGTTGAAGGTGGGGCGAGACATCTACAATTATATTTGCAAAGTCATTAACCTTAACTTCATGATATGAGCTCTTATTTAGTTAGACTAAATTACCAGAACTCGCACTTAAACGAACATCCCCTGATACCTTCGATCCCGATTCACGGATGTAGTATAATAATCTTTTTTCTAGAATACCTAGGTTTAATCGAACCTTGGGAAACAACGCTAAAAGGAAAAAAAGGACACGTGTACAAGACTTTGTTTCTTTGTTTACCTTCATTTACCGGACCAATCTAGTTTACTTTATCGTGGGTTGAATCAACAGATGGAGATAGGCCAGGGTTGAAGATCCACCTGCAGCTGCACATCATATGGGATCAAAAAGTAATAATAAGCATAGTCATGTGTAATGTTTTAATAGAGATAATTTCTTGTGGGCAACACATCCTAATATACTAGAGCCCCTGATAGGCCACGAGCATAGCAATAGTCTTTTGATCCAACCGAGTGCACCACGAAGCACTGGGCTACAAATGATTATTAAGTGTAAAACACAGATCAAAGAATTAAGTGGTGATGTTGATGTGATCCTGAATGGGTCGCTCAGCGAAGACCGTACATCCCTTTCTGTCACTAGGTTTCCTATGAGATCGCCGCTAGCCAAGTATCCCACCTCAAGCCTTTATCAATATCTAGGGTCTTGGGTACCTACAAGTCCAAAGATCGAGACAAGATACAAAGAAACAAAAGATACAAATCTCTGTTTCAAACAATACATAATGCTCCCATAGATTAGACGCACATAATCGCTGCGAGGTTTCTCTCCAACCCACAACCCGTGAGGACTACTCACTCATAACAATAAGATCAAGGATAGAAAACATTGTGCAAAATACTTAGATTGAAATCAAATATTCTAACAATGGTTGCCAAATCACAAGGAGATCTCAAGTACAAAATAATGGCTATGGATAATGGATGGGATGGAAGATGGAAGGGATGAACTATGGTGTGGATCTCCTTTGGTGGGGTTGTGATGCAATCTGAGAATGGCGGCCTTCTGCACGACGGCTGAGGCCTCAAAATATATAGGTGTCTTCATGAAAGTTGTAGGGTTTGATGACACGAAGCTGTCGCCACATGGTACGGGAGGGCCCTGCCCATACTAGTGGTGATTACGGCTGCTGACGCCTGGTTTAGCTCCAGAATTACTTGGTCGTGTGGACTTCCTCAAAACCTTCATTATGACTCCAGATTTCGCATTAAAAAGCGTGATTTCCTGCACAGCTTTGCAATTATTAGTCATTAGTGGCAAGGATAGAGAGTTTCTTGTCAATTGCTTGACTAAAAACAATGTTTAAACACAGTGGAAGATGGCTGTTTTTGGAGCCATCAACCTCCCCAAAGCTCAAACTTTGATCGCCCTCGAGCAAGAAGAAACAAAATAACTATAAGGAATTCAGCGTTTAAACTTGAAACAACGAGAATTAGAATTCACTTATGGTTAGCAGTCATATGCGTCCAACACTTCATCCATTTGAAAGGCTTATCAAAGTTAGAGAGATGACTGATGACCCACAAGTATAGGGGGTGTATCGCAGTATTTTCGAGGGAAGTGAAGCCCAATTTATTGATTCGACACAAGGGGAGACAAAGAATATTTATAAGCCTTAACAACTGAATTGTAAATTCAGCTGCACCTGGAAACAATCTTGCTCGAGTAGCAACAATTTTGTAGTAGCAATAGTAAAGTAGCAGCAGTAGTAAAGTAAAGATAGCAGTAACAATAGTAGTAAACAGTGGGATTCGAGTGCGGTAGGCATAGGAATGGATGGACGGGCGTTGCATGGACAAGACAATTCACATAGCAATCAGAACATAGGGCAATTGCATATAAATAAGATAAAGCATCCAAGTACTAGATAATCCTAGGCATGTGTTCCATATATAGTCATACATGCTCGCAATGAGAACTTGCATAACATCTTTTGTCCTGCCAGCCCGTTTGCAGTGGGGACTCAAGGGAAGTACTGGCAATTAAGGTGCTCCTTTTAATAGAGCACCGGAGCAAAGCATTAACACTCCGTGAACACATGTGATCCTCACATCAAAGCCATTCCCTCCGGTTATCCCGATTTACATCGCCGGGCCATTGGTTCCGGACAACAACGTGTGTATACAACTTGCAGGTAAGACCATAAATAATACTATCATAATGAATCAATAACATGTTCAGATCTGAAATCATGGCACTCGGGCCCTAGTGACAAGCATTAAGCACAACAAGTCGCAACAAAGTCATAAATCACTAATAAAAGATACTAGGCACCATGCCCTAACAATCTGATGCCATGAACGATCTCATGCAATCCCTACCATCCCCATAGCCTACAGCGGGGGATTACTCACTCATAGATGGGGGAAACATGGATGGTCGATGGAGAAGCGATGGTGATGATGATGGTGATGATGTCCTCCAATTCCCCGTCCCGATAGGGTGCCAGAACAGAGTTCCTGGTGCTGTTTCATGGAATCTGGTGGTGGCGGCGGAGCAGAACTCCTTCTGGAAAAACATCGAACCTCCCTGAGTTTTTAGGTCAGAAGGCATCTTATAGGCGAAAAGGGAGACCGAGGGGCAGCCAGGCCCAGCCCACGCGGCCAGGTGGTGTGGCTGGGCCCCAGCCCCACTCCGTCTCATATTCTGGCTACGAGAGTCTTCTGGTGAAATAGGATTTTTGGCTTTTGTCCCGTCCAATTCCGAGAATATTCATTTTCTGACTTTCCTCAAACCAAAAACAGCAGAAAACAGGCAGTTGGCACTGTGGCTCTTGTTAATAGGTTAGTCCAAGAAATCATATGAAAAGTACTCCAAAGTGTGGACAAAACATAAGAAAGTAGATAAAACCAAGCATGGAACATCAAAAATTATAGATACATTTGCAATGTATCAACATCCCCAAGCTTAACTCCTGCTCGTCCTCGAGTAGGTAAGTGATAAAAAGAAAGAATAATTTTTGAGGTGACATGCACCATCATAAACTTGATCAAAGTATTTGTAAAACATTCAAAGCTGGGATCATAGTACTTCAATCATAACATGAAAGACAAAGTTCTAGCAATAAGACGTAGCAACTATGTTGCAACATGAAAAGGCACAAACAAAAGATTCATGAATAACAATGCTTTGCAAGATGTTTGTTTGTTTCACATAAAGAAAACATAGCATAATAGTATTCAGCTTGTCCCTCATAGAGTAGCAAATATAAATGCATAGGACACCTTCAAAGTTCATAAGAGTGACTAGATACAAATAGTTTAGAACAAGCAATATCAAGGTATGCATCAATCAACAAGTCTTGGGACAATGCACATAGAACTAAGAATGGCCACTATGCTCTCAACGTAGGTGCATAAAGGTAGAAGGTGGAGACTCAATATATAAGTGGAAGAAAGGCGTTCATAGAAGGAAGCAGGGATTCAAGTCTCATAAAGAGCTTCCAAAAATTATGGTACTTATAGCCTTCAGCTCTCATTGCCCCTATCATAAGCATCTTGAAGTGATTAAGGTTAAAGTGAACAAACTATGGTGTATATGCTTGACGAAGTATAAGTTAGAAATCTCATGTCCCTTGAATACGAGGGCCGCTCCTCATGCTACTCAAGTTTAGTCACCGGTAAGTTCTTGTCATCGTAAGTACATGTGTATCATAGAGAACCGCCAACAGGTACCCTGATACGGAAGAATCCCCATATCAAAATGACAAGGCAAGCAGACAACGAGCATCTCAGCAATCTTCTTATTTACCATGGGAATATGGTGCTTTTTTCTCTCTTTCCTCTTTTCATAATCACTTTTTTTCTTTTTCTCCTTTTTCTCGATATAGGACTCTTTTTTATAAGAAGAATGCTTCATAGACAGCTCATTATGGTTACGCTGCAGATTCCACCATGTCAGCATGGATTAGACCAGCGGCCCAGGCGTTTCTCTAACACATATACATAACTCCATGGACTTACAAGCTCCCCTTTCATTTCACACCGACGACATCCATAGACAAAAGAGCATGATATCAACTAGGTACAAAGTACCCGTGCAATGTTGAAAGCGTTCCCCATGACAACATGGTTCTGCTAATCTCCAACAACTAAGTGCAAGCATATACAACATAGACGACACAATGGTTCAAGTTTATTAAGGGCAAGAAAAGTAAAGTGTGCCATCAAGTTCGTGAGAGCTTTAATCACTAGTTTTCTCATAACAAGTTTAATTTGGAAGGTAAACAAAAGCATGAATATACTTGGAATAGCATATGCTAGTAGGTAGGTATGGTGGACTCTTTGGAATACCTTGGTTTAGGGAGTTGGATGCATGAGTGGAACTCATACTTTGTTGTGGAGGCTAGCAAAAGACTGCGAGAAACTAAGAGAGCAATAATGGCCATAATCATGCAGAGCGACAAAACATCATTGATCAAAACATAAAGTGATACTACAAGTTGAAAACTAAAGGATCATAAAGGCTATGGTGACTTGAGATAGTCATAACATGGTGTTAGCATGCGCCAAGTCAACCCAAATAAAGCATCAAAGGAGAATACCACAATACTATGCTTTAATATGCTAAAACAACGGATGATTCATCCAAGGCACATTAAGCAATCTCAATTGTTTATAACAAGTCACGCTACAGCAAAGAATACTAAGCATCAAGCCAAAACAATATCAAGCATGGCATGACAAAGCATAGGCCATAGTCAAAAACAAGCTCTCTTTACCACTTAAGCATGAGCTTTCCTACTCTTTTCCAAACCAAACCAAACTATTTGAACACCAATGTATGAAACAGGGGGGGCTCCAACCAATTTATTCAGAAAACTAAGCAAACAAAAGCAAACGAAAAACCAAAAAGAAAACGAAAAGAAGACGCTCCAAGGACAACACAACCGTGCATGAAACAATAAAAATGAAGCGTTTGGAAGAAACCTGGGATTTTTATTGATGAAGAGGGGGATGCCTTGGGCATCCCCAAGCTTTGAAGTTTTTCCTTCTTGAATATTTCTTGGGGTAACACGTGTGGCATCCCTAAACTTGAGCTTTAGTCCATCCTTCATCTCATTACTCATTCCTTCCATACACCTGAAATTTTTCCTTCATACAAAACTTCACACAATCTTTATTAGCAACATTAGTGCACTCAAGATAAATAAGTCTTAAGGTTCAGTTCTAACACCAAATAAACTTCCATTAGAACACTAGCTACTGTATCACTTCCCTTAAAAATCTCAATTCCTCAAAAGAACTCAAAAAGGAACCAACAAGAAGCAAATGCAGAAAATGGCAGAAATCTGTCAAAACAGACCAGCAGGTAAAGACGAATTTTTTCGAAGACCTTCTGTTGCTCAAATCAACAAGTGTTGAGCTAACGAAAGTTAGATAACAACCTGGGGCAGAAGCACAAAAATTCACGCCTCAAAAGGACGTACAGAGATTTTACACGAATTGTTAGGTGAAGCACAAAAATCTGTTTCGGGACAGCAACTTTCCCAACCATTACTTCTCTCTCATTAGAGGTTACTCTTGGCACAAAAAGCGAATAAAAAGGATAAGGAGCGGTTATTACTGAAGTAATAACTTCCAAGACTCATCTAAAACTTTTGGGTTATCTCCCAATAAGTACTTTTCTTTAACGCCTTTAAGTTAGGCATAAGCAAAAACTAAAATGGATAGAATAGAAGTAAGCGAAGATAATCATGGTGAAAACATTGTTTTGTTCAATGAAATACTTTTGTTAACAAGGTTGATCAGGTCTTGCTACCAAAACAATTTCATATGAGACACAACTTTGTGTTCCACTAATGATTATGTTACCTCAACCGTGATAGCAATGGTCCCAATCATAATAGTTTCAATTTTTTCTCTTGGTATGGGACGATATATTTCTTCAACTTGAATGCCCTCAACATGTTCAATTGAATTCAAACCATAAGTCCTATCAATCTTCTTGGGGAAATAGACAGTATGTTCCTTGTCATTAACATTGAAGGTCACCTTTCCTTGATTACAATTAATAACAGCTCCTGGAGTATTAAGAAAAGGTCTCCCAAGAATAATAGACATATTATCATCTTCAGGCATTTCAAGCACAACAAAATCAGTTGATATTAAGCAATTATGAGCCACTTGAACAAGTACATCCTCACATATACCAACAGGAATAGTGGTAGATTTATCAGCCATTTGCAAAGATATATCAGTTGGTATTAATTTTTCTAGTTGAAGCCTCTTATAGAGAGAGAAAGGCATAACACTAACTCCAGCTCCCAAATCACACAAAGCAGTTCTAACATAACTGTTCTTAATAGAGCAAGGGATAGTTGGAATCCCTAGGTCTCCAAGTTTCTTTGGAACCTTACCATTAAAGGAATAATTAGCAAGCAAAGTAGAAATTTCTTCATTAGGGATCTTCTTTTTATTCGAGATAATATCCTTCATATACTTTGAGTAAGGAGGCAATTTAATAGCATCAGTCAAAGGAATTTGCAGGAATAGAGGTTTCATCCACTCACAAAACTTATTATAGTGTCATCTTCCTTTGACTTGTGTTTCTTATCAGGGAAAGGCATAGGTTTTTGGACCCAAGGTTCTCTTTCACTACCATGTTTCTTAGCAATAAAATCTTCTTTAGTGTATTTAGTATTCTTAGTGTGGTTTTCAGGTTCTTCTTCAACTTTTTCTTCATTAGGAACTTCATTTTCTTCATTACCACTTTCAGTTTCAGCATCAGAGATAGATATACTATTAGGATCTATAGCAGGTTCAGAGGGTTCTACAATAGCTTTATGTTTCTTTTTCCTTTTCTTACGAGTATAACCACTATTTTCAGCTTGTTGAGAATCCTGCTCAATTCTTTTGGGATGCCCCTCAGGGTAAAGAGGATCCTGGGTAGCAGCACCACTTCTAGTTCTAATTTCATAAGCATGTTTTTCTTTAGCAGCATTAACTAGTAAGTCTTTTTGCACTTTAACGAGTTGATCTATTTGAGTTTGAACCATTTGAAAGTGTTTAACAATCATTTTAACATCATTAGAGGTTCTTTCCACAATATCTTTCAACTCAACAATAGCTCTAGTGTTTTCCATTAGATGATTTTGCACCCTTTTATTAAAATTATCTTGCTTAACAATAAAGATATCAAATTCTTCTAAGCATTGATCAGGAGGTTTAGAGTAAGGGATATCACCTTCATCAAAGTGTTGGAGAGAGTGTACCTCAATAGTGAATGAGTAGGGAATAGGCTTATATAATTCTTCTGTAGGAGGTAAATTCTTGACATCTGCAGCTTTAATTCCCTTCTCCTTAAGACATTTCTTAGCTTCCTTCATCACTTCATCATTTAATTCAATAACTCCCCTCTTCTTTGATGTTGGAATAGGCACTGGAATAGTAGGTTCAGGTACAATTACTTCAGGTATAGCTTGTTTAGGAGGAGTCCAATCTTCATAGTTCTTACTTATTTTAGCCATTAATTCCTCAGCTTCCTTAGGAGTCCTATTCCTGAAAACACAATCAGCAGAACTATCTAGGTATGTCCTAGATTCTTCGGTTAGTCCATTATAAAATATATCAAGAAGCTCATTCTTAGGTAATGGACTTCCAGCTTGTGCATGAATCAAAGCACAAAACCTTGCCCAAGATTCGGGCAATATCTCTTTTTCTCCCTATTTAAAATCAAAAAGTTCCTGCAAAATAGCATGTCTAGCACTAGGAGGAAAATATTTCTGCAGGAAAGTACTAATCAAGCAATCAGGGCTATCAATAGATCCAAGAGGTAAATTACTAAACCAAGTTTTAGCTTCCCCTTTCAGTGAAAAGGGGAAAATCTTAGCAACAAAGTAAGTACGCATCTTAATATCATCAGAAAACAAGCCACTCATGGTAGAAAGTTCATTCATATGTGCTACCGCACTTTCATTCTTACTCCCACAAAAAGGTTCTTTCTCAACAATAGCTATGTAAGATAGATTGAGAGAGAAGTCATAATATTTATCTGTAATGTTTATGGGAGAAGCAGCAAACTTAGCAATAGGAGACAATTTGGGTCCAATAGTACGCCTCTCAAGGAGACTCTTAGCAATGCTCCTATCATGGGTGTTTTTACATTCTTTAATAAATTCATCGGTCATCTCAACATAACCGTCTTCAATGTCATAACTCTCACTAGACTCAGGTGAACTAACAGGTGTGGTAGTGTCTTCATTAGGAGTTTCAGTATTTCTAGCTATAGTTCTAGAAATTGTAGCATCTAGGAAAGGACCTAATGAACCACTCTTATCAAGCACAGTAGAGGCAGCATCATAAGCATCAGAAGTTTCAGATTCAGCAGTAGTAGAAGTGTGTGTAGCATGTGTATGTGGTGGTGTAACGAGCTTACTTATAACAGATGGTGAATCAAGAGCAGCAGAGGTGTTCATTACCGTACCTCTTCTTGTAGTGGATGGTAAAATAGAAAACTTGCCATCACGAGACTTACCCATGATGGATGGATAGAGGCGAACAATATAGAATCCAAGTGAGCTTGATAAATAAAGTTATGCTCCCCGGCAACGGCGCTAGAAAATAGTCTTGATGACCCACAAGTATAGGGGGTGTATCGCAGTATTTTTGAGGGAAGTGAAATCCAATTTATTGATTCGACACAAGGGGAGCCAAAGAATATTTATAATCCTTAACAACTGAATTTTCAATTCAGCTGCACCTGGAAACAATCTTGCTCACATCAGTTTATCAGTACCAACAGTTTTGTAGTAGCAATAGTAAAGTAGCAGCAGTAGTAAAGTAAAGACAACAAGAATAACAATAACGATAAAAGGATTCGAGTGCTGTAGGCATAGGGATGGATGGACGGGCGTTGCATGGACAAGACAATTCACATAGCAATCAGAACATAGGGCAATTGCAGATAAATAAGATAAAGCGTCCAAGTACTAGATAATCCTAGGAATCTGTTCCATATATAGTCATACATGCTCGCAATGAGAACTTGCACAACATCTTTTGTCCTGCCAGCCCGTTTGCAGTGGGGCCTTAAGGGAACTACTGGCAATTAAGGTGCTCCTTTTAATAGAGCACCGGAGCAAAGCATTAACACTCCATGAACACATGTGATCCTCACATCAAAGCCATTCCCTCCGGTTATCCTGATTTCTGTCACTTCGGGGCCATTGGTTCCGGACAACAACGTGTGTATACAACTTGCAGATAAGACCATAAACAATACTATCATAATGGATCAATAACATGCTCAGATCTAAAATCATGGCACTCGGGCCCTAGTGACAAGCATTAAGCACAACAAGTCGCAACAAAGTCATAAAGCCCTAACAATCAGATGCCATTACATGAACGATCTCATCCAATCCCTACCATCCCCATAGCCTACAGTGGGGGATTACTCACTCATAGATGGCGGAAACATGGATGGTCGATGGAGAAGTGATGGTGATGATCTCCTCCAATCCCCGTCCCGGCAGGGTGCCAGAAAGGAGTTTCTGGTGTTGTTTCGTGGAATCTGGTGGTGGCGGCGGAGCGGAACTCCTTCTGGAAAAACGTCGAACCCCCCTGAGTTTTTAGGTCAGAAGGCATCTTATAGGCGAAGAGGGAGACCGAGGGGCAGCTTGGGGTGGCCAGACCACCCCCTAGCGCGGCCAGGCCCAGCCCATGGCCGGTGGTGTGGCTGGCCCACTCATCTCATATTCGCCCGGAGTCTTCTGATGAAATAGGATTTTTGGCTTTTGTCCCGTCCAATTCCGAGAATATTCATTTTCTGACTTTCCTGGAACCAAAAATAGCAGAAAGCAGGCAGCTGGCACTGTGGCTCTTGTTAATAGGTTAGTCCAAGAAATCATATGAAAAGTACTCCAAAGTGTGGACAAAACATAAGAAAGTAGATAAAACCAAGCATGGAACATCAAAAATTATAGATACATTTGCAATGTATCAATGACAAGAATACTATACAAGCTTCAGTAAGTCAAGACAATCAAGGTAGAGTTTAATATAAGTATAAATAACTAGAAGTGTAAAAATCAATCCAATTCTTCTAGTTAACTCTCAGCTTGTCAAGAAACACTAGGATGTTTTAATAGCATAATTGAGTAAGAGAGTTCATGTCCTAAGTAGCATAACAGTGAAGTGTCTTATTGACGCCCACATCAACAAATCAAGGTTATCAAAACACTTCTAATCCAATCATTGTCTTTCAAGAAAATTCATAAAGTAGTAATGATACCATGCCAAGGACTTGTTATGTGGATCTTCATATATATTTTCTTCTTCAAGGATCATTGAGTGTTTCTTTTAGAAGTGCTTGCACAACCTTTGAGAGTACCAATACTTTTGCCAATATATTGACACGTATGCCACTCATGTCGTCAACTCAGAGACAAAATCCGGGGTTATACCATAGATCGTTCATAGGCTAGCGGAGTTGTTGGCATACAAAGGTGTGCATGAGAAACATAGAACTTTTTAACTAGTACCACAGTTTGATCCACAAGGTTAGCTTTGGCATGCATCACAATTACTGCTAGACTTCATTTCAACCAAACAACTCCTTTTAAGAGTGCCATCAAGTCTATCAGAACATCTATGGGGTTAATTATCTTCAAGGGTAAACTCTCAAGACAATCATTCATCAAACAAGTCATAAATTTCATACTTTTTCTAGTTGTGATTGTTTGGAAATATTATTTCCAAGCCAAGACTCGGTTAGCTAAAAGAACTAGAGAAAAAGCTTCCACAACTAATCATTCATACCAATATAAAGCTTTACTCTAACTATTTTGAATTACTCCCACTAGCATGGCATCTTAGCAAATCAACCAACTACATTAAACAACTCAAACTTCCAAAGTGGGAGACATAGGACATACCTCTCATGAGTAACTTCATAATCCTCTTCCTTATAGGGATGTGTTTGTTAAAAACTCAAGTATGATTATTCCCATAATAATATTAAATCAAAGAGGGAAAGTGCGAATGCACGTTCACAGAAAAAGGAAAAACAGAAAAATCTTTTTGTATTTTTGAGGATAGTGATTAAAGAAAAGAAAATAACTTGCAACCAAGCAAGGAACTAAGTAAAGAAAAAAAATGAAGAACAAAAGCAAACTAAAAATGAAAGCAAAGGAAAAAAATCAAAGTGTTGGAACAAACCAACACGAGTGTTTCAAAGCTCTCAAGGAGCTGGAGTGTAACCTCATTATTACACAAATAAAATTACCGGGGGAACACATTCCCAAGCTTAGGCTTTTGCAAGCCCTTTTGTTGCTCATTGTGGTGGTGGTGGGTAATCTCCCATGTTCCATTGGCTGCTCCAATCATGGAACTGGGTGGCGAGGTTGGTAGTAGCATCTCGAAGGTTGATGGAGAGGTTGTTCATGTTTTGGACATTTCCTTCAAGAGAATAGATATCTTCATAGGTGGTGTAGTAGTTTGGTGGATACACATCTTGTTCGGGTCCTTCTTGTTCTACTTATTCATCTTCTTCTTCCTCTCCCATGGGCACTTCTTGGTGGGCTAGTCCTGCCTCAACCTGCGCGTCATAACGCAAACGTCCATCCTCGATAGAGAATAGACCATTAGGCAATAGAGCTGGGATCAAGAGATCCGCTCTAGGTATACCAAGGAGGTATCTACCATTAGTTCTAGAAATCACACCACAAGCTCTTAGAGTAGAAAAACCAAGATGGTGACTTCCTATCAACGGTTGGAAGTTACCTAGGTTGATGTGAAGTGCGCGTGTGCTGACTTGTGTATTAAAGAGCTTGTTGGCGAACCCCAAGAGGAAGGTATGATGAGCACAACAGTAAGTTTTCCCTCAGTTATGAAACCAAGGTTTACTCGAACCAGTAGGAGCAAGGAAACACCCCAAAGGTGTTGCTAGCTGGACTTTGGCAGGGCGCACTACCAGCGTCAGCAGCAACGTGGAGACCTGCACAACAGAACCATAGAACTCTGCCCCAACTTACAGTGAGGTTGCCAATCTCACCGGTTTTGCTGAAAACAAAGGATTAAACGTATTGTGTGGAAGAAAGTAATAGTTTGCAGAAAGTAAACAGAAAGGAGTAAACAGTTGATTGTTGATTGATGATAAAATAAAGGACTGGGGTCCATAGTTTACTAGTGGTAGATCTCCTTAAGATAGATAACATGTTGGGTGAACAAATTATAGCGGGGCAATTGACAAACATCGAGAAAGCAATATGCATATACTACTCATCTTGACTCCTTTGAGATTTGATTGGGCATTACAACATTATACATAGACTGTAATCCAACTGCATCTATGACTAATAATCCACCTTCAGGTTATCATCTGAACCCCCTCCAGTATCTAGGGATGTAGATGACGGTGGCTACAGACTCTTTCGTGGAATTTTGATTGGGTACTTAGGGTTTCTGTATTGGAGGAATCTTATAGGCGAAAGGAGAGGCCGAGGGGGTGCTCGAGGCGGCCAGAACACCCCCTGGCACGGGGCAGGCTCGGCTGCGCGGCCAGGTGGTGTGGCGGCCCCCTGGCCCCTCTCCGTCTTGTATTCTGGCTCCGTGTCCCCCTCGGTGAAAAACTGACTTTGGATTTTGTCCCGTCCAATTCCGAGAATATTCATTTTCTGACTTTCCTGGAACCAAAAACAGCAGAAAATAGGCAACTGGCACTGTGGCATCTTGTTAATAGGTTAGTCCAAGAAAGTTTATAGAAAGTACTCCAAATTGTGGACAAAACATAAGAAAGTAGATAAAAACCAAGCATGGAACATCAAAAATTATGGATACGTTAGCAACGTATCAGCGTGCAAGAATGGTTATGACTCCTCCTGCACATATGGGTCCTCGAGACTGCAGAGCTTGATGGTTAAGGTAAAACACAAGAAGGGTGCCCAAATTTGGCGTTTAAGTACAGTTAATAATAGCAGCTTTAGCGAGGATCATCATGTTCTCCTCATTGACTCTAGTAAACTCTCCACGTGCCTATAAGGTGTTAGCAATAACATAAAACAAATAAAGAATAGCAGGATGGTCAATTTGGTTCCCCTTGGGGTGTGTTTCCATGAATTCTCATTCTATTAAAGTACTCCCAAGGTGTAGGATTTAAAACAAAAGTGGTAGAGCGTATGTTGGTGTTGTTGTTGGCAAACCAAATCAACATTATTAATTAAAGCATAAAGTGATATTACAAGTCGAAAACTAAATGATCATAGAGGCTATGGTTACTTGGGATAGTCTTAACATGGTGTGAGCATGCGCCAAGTCAACCCAAATAAAGCATTAAAGGAGAATACCATAATACTATGCTTTTATATGCTAAAACAACGCATGATTCTTTCAAGGCACATTAAGAAATCTCAATTGTTTATAACATGTCATGCTACAACAAAAATCACTAAGCATAAAGCCAAAACAATATCAAGCATGGCATGATAAATTCTAAGTCACAGTCAAAAACAAACTCCTTTTATACCACTTAAGCATGAACTTTTCCTACTCTTTTCCAATCCAAATCAACTTATTTGAAAACTAATGTATGAATGAGGGGGTCCAACCAATTTCTTCAAGCAAACTAAGAAAACTAAGCAAACGAAAACTTAGAACAAAAACAAAGACACTCCAAAAACAACACAACTGTGCATGAAACAATAAAAATGAAGTGTTTGGAAGAAACTTGAAATTTTTATTGATGAACAAGGGGATGCCTTGGGCATCCCCAAGATTTGATGCTTGTACTTCTTGAATATTTCTTGGGGTGACACGGGTGGCATCCCCAAGCTTGAGCTTTTGTCCATACTTCATCTTATCACATTACTCTTCCCTACACTTTAAAATTTCCTTCATACAAAACTTCACACAATCTTCATTAGCAACATTAGTGTACTCAAGATAATAAGTCTTTTGGTTAAGTTTCAACACAAGTAAAACTTCCATTAAAACCCAAGATACTGTAGCACTTCCTTTAAAAAGTTCAAATGATCAAAGAGAACTCAAAGACAAAGAGATTAAGAGGCAAATGCAAATAATGGCAGAAATCTGTCAAAACAGATCAGCAGGTAAAAACCAATTTTTTTGAAGAACTTATGTTGCTCAAATCTAAAAGTGTTGAACTACCGAAAGTTGGATAACAACCTGGGGCAGCAGCACAAAAAATTACAGATCAAACCGACGTACAGAGATGTTTCACGAATTTTTATAGAGAAGCACAAAAATCTGTTTCGGGACAACAACTTTCCGAAGCATTACTTCTCTCTCATTAGAGGATACTCTTGGCACAAAAATCAAAAAAAAGGATAAGGAGAGGTTATTACAGAGGTAATAACTTCCAAGACTCAACTACAACTTTTGGGGTATCTCCCAGTAAGTTCTTTTCTTTAACGCCTTTAAGCTAGGCATGCTAATTTCGATGATGCTCACATAAGAAATATGAATTGAAGTAAAAGAGAGCATCAAGAAGCAAATTCAAAACACATTTAAGTCTAACCCACTTCCTATGCATAGGAATCTTATATGCAAATAAATTCATAAAGAACAAAGTGACAGGCATAGGAAGATAAAACGAGAGTAACTTCAAAACTTTTAGCAAATAGAGAGGTGTTTCCGTACCATGAAAACTTTTACAACCATATTTTCCTCTCTCATAGTAATTTTCAGTAGCCCCATGAATAAACTCAACAATATAACTATCAAATAAAGCATGCTTTTCATGATCTACAAACACATAATTTTTATCAAGCTCAAAAATAGTGGGATTAAAACCTTCAAACCCACTTTTAACAATGTTATAACAAGATGACTGATCAATCTCATTTTGAATAGTAGTACAATTAATATTTTCAGCCAATATAGGACCATCATCTAGAGCTTTATTATAAAAAAATTCAAAAGAATCCACAGGAACATGACATTCGTCCTCGTTTGGTAAACATGGGGGACAATCAAATAATGTAAGGGGAAAAGAGTTATTCTCATTAGAAGGTAGGAATGGGTAGATCCATTCTTCCTCCTCTTGATCATCACTCTCCTCCTCTTTTTCATCCAATGAGCTTCCAGTTTCAGCAATTTCTTCTTCCATAGGCTCCTGCAAGGCATTAGTCCCTTCCATTGGTGGAGAGTATCTATTAAGATATTCAAGAATATAGCCATTTTATTCCTTGTAATTATCAAAGCAAAATTTAAGTATATCATCAACCTCATATTTATAAGGTGCATCATCAGTATTTTCAAGCAAATAAGCAAGTTCAAATGCACCCTTCCAAGCAATAAATTCTTCAATTTTTTCTACATCATAAAATTCATAATTTCCCTTAACATAAGAAGATATGGTAATGTCATCATTATACACACATTGAAAAGGGAGGTGTTTATACCTCCTATAGCTACAAGATTTATCAAAGCAATAAGTAACATTATAAGTAGAGCACACGTTTCTAGCAATGGTATACAATTTATCAATTTGTTCCCATAAGTGTTTCCCTTTTTGTGACAAGCGGTGTTCCTTATTATAATATTTTTGTTCTTCCATGAACCCACCTTGCCAATAAGATCTAGTTTCAGGGAGACCAACCATTGATAGAAAGCATGATAAAGCAAGACAATAACAGACCAACGAAAATAACAACTATAGTAGGAACTATTTTTTTTGTATTTTTGATGAAAAGAAACAAGCAAACAAAGCAGAAATAAACTAAGCAAATCAAAAAAACAAAGTAAAGAGATTGGTTATGAAGGAGTCCCCTTGTGAAGATGTCCTTGACTCCCCGGCAACGGCGCTAGAAAAAGTCTTGCTTGCTCAATATGTAGAGCTCGTTGGGGAACCCCAAGAGGAAGGTATGATGGGCACAACAACAAGTTTTCCCTCAGTTATGAAACCAAGGTTATCGAACTAGTCGGAGCAAGGAAACACCTCCAAGGTGTTGTTTCCAACTTGGAATCCTGCACAACACAACCACAGAACTTTGCCCCTAACTTACAGTGATGTTGTTAATCTCACCGGTTTTGCTGAAAACAAAGGATTAAACGTATTGTGTGGAAGATAGTAATTTCTTGCAGAAAGTAAACATAAAATAGTAAATAGTAGATTGTAGATTGATGGTAAAAGAATGGACCAGGGTCCATAGTTCACTAGTGGTGATTCTCCTTAAGATAGATGACATGTTGGGTGAACAAATTACACTGGGGCAATTGACAAACAGCGAGAAAGCATATATGCATATACTAATCATCTTGACTCCTATGAGATTTGATTGGGCATTACAACATTATACATAGACCGTAATCCAACTTCATCTATGACTAATAATCCACCTTCAGGTTATCATCCGAACCCCCTCCAGTATTAAAATATAAGCAATAGATAATTGCATTAAGCAAAGTGTGTATAGTAAACAATACGATTGTTCTATGAACAAAGGATTGTTGTTTTCTCCCTAGTAGCAACATCACATCTAGTACCTTAGAGATTTCTATCACTTCCCTAGATTCCTAGAGGCATGAACCCACTATCGAGCATAAATACTCCCTCTTGGAGTTGCTAGCATCTACTCGTCCAAGATAGCTACTAAAAACGGAAAGCATGCAAGATCACAAATAACAAAGACATGATAGAATTAATAATCAATCTGAAATAGCATCTCAATATCCATCGGATCCTTGCAAACACAACATGTAGGATTACAAATAGATGATCTTGATCATGAACGGAGCTCACAAGATCTAAACATGGTGGCACAAAGGAGGAGAACAAACCATCTAGCTACTACATGGACCCGTAGTCCCGGGATGAACTGCTCACGCATCACACTGGAGGCAGTCATGGTGATGAAGAAGGCCTCCAGGGTGATCTCTCCCCTCCAGCAGGGTGTCGGGAAGAGCTTCAGATCCATCCCGATCTAGGGATGGAGATGGCGGCGGCTACAGACTCTTTCGTGGAATTTGATCAGGTCCTTAGGGTTTCTGCATTGAAGGATTATTATAGGCGAAAGGGGAGGCCGAGGGGGTGCCCGAGGCGGCTGCACCCCCCAGGCGCGGGCTAGGCCAGGCCGTGCGGCCAGGGGTGTGGCCCCTCGAGGCTCTTCTCCGTCTCGTCTTCTGGCTTCGTGTTCCCCTCGGTGAAATATTGACTTTGGCTTTTGTCCCGTCCAATTCCGAGAATATTCATTTTCTGGCTTTTCTGGAACCAAAAACAGCAGAGAACATGCAACTAGCACTATGGCATCTTGGTAATAGGTTAGTCCTAGAAAGTGTATAAAAATACTCCAAAGTGTGGACAAAACATAAGAAAGTAGATATAAAACAAGCATGGAACATCAAAAATTATAGATACGTTTGCAACGTATCAACATCCCCAAGCTTAACTCCTGTTCGTCCTCGAGTAGGTAAGTGATAAAAAAGAATAATTTTTGAGGTGACATGCACCATCATAATGTCGATCAAAGTATTTTTAAAACATTGATAGCTGGGATCATAATAGTCTAACATAGCATGAAAGATATAGTTCTAACAATAAGACATAGCAACTATGTTGTAACACGAAAATGTACAAACAAAAGATTCATGAATAACAAAGCTTTGCAAGACGTTTGTTTGTTTCACATATAGAAAACATAATGAGAATGTTATTTAGCTTGTCCCTCATAGTGTAGCAAAACATAAATGCATAGGACACCTTCAAAGTTCATAAGGGTGACTAGATACAAATAGTTTAAGAACAAGCAATATCAAAGTTATGAATCAATCAACAAGTCTTGGGACAATGCACATTAAACTAAGAATGGCCACTATGCTCTCTCAATAGGTGCATAAAGATAGAAGATGGAGACTCAACATAAAAGTAAAAGAAAGGCCTTCATAGAAGGAAGAAGGGATTCAAGTCTCATAAATAGCTTCCAAAAATTATGGTACTTATTAGCTTTCAGCTCTCATTGCCCCTATCATAAGCATCTTGAAGTGATTAAAGTTAAAGTGACCAAACTATGGAGTATATGCTTGAAAAAGTATAAGTTGGCAATCTCATGTCCCTTGAATACGAGGGTCGCTCATCATGATACTCAAGTTTAGTTACCGGTAAGTTCTTGTCATAGTAAGTACATGTCTATCATAGAGAACCGCCAACGGGGTACCCCTTACACATGATACAGGAGCTATCCCGTAATCAAAATGACAAGGCAAGCAGACAAGGAGCATCTCAGCAATCTTCTTATTTACCATGGGAAAAATGGTGCTTTTTTTCTCTCTTTCCTCTTTCCTCATCTCTTTTTTTTCTCAATCTCTATCTCTTTTTTATAAGAGGATTGGTTCGTAGATTGCTCACTACGGTGATGCTGCAAGTTTCCACCATGATTAGGCATGGCTTAGACTAGCGGCCCAGGCATTTCTCTAACACACATACATAACTCCATGTACTTACAAGCTCGCCTTTCATTTCACACCGACGACATCCATAAACAAAAGAGCATGATATCAACTAGGTACAATGTACAAGTGCAATGTTGAAAGGGTTCCCCATGACAGGATGGTTCTGCTAATCCCAATGTATAAGTGCAAGCATATACAACATAGATGACACAATGGTTCAAGTTTATCAGGGGCAAGAAAAGTAAAGTGTGCCATCAAGTTTGTGAGAGCTTTAATCACTAATTTTCACATAACAAGTTTAATTCAGAAGGTAGATAAAAACATGAATATACTTGGAATAGAAAATGCTAATAGGTAGGAATGGTGGACTCTTTGGAATAACTTGGTTTTATTTGGAGTTGGATGCATGAGTGGAACTCATACTTGGTATGGAGGCTAGCAAAAGACTGTGAGCGACCAACTAAAAGAGCAATAATGGCCATAATCATGCAAAGCGACAAAACATTATTAATTAAAGCATAAAGTGATATTACAAGTCGAAAACTAAATGATCATAGAGGCTATGGTGACTTGGGATAGTCTTAACATGGTGTGAGCATGCGCCAAGTCAACCCAAATAAAGCATTAAAGGAGAATACCACAATACTATGCTTTTATATGCTAAAACAAGGCTTGATTCTTTCAAGGCACATTAAGAAATCTCAATTGTTTATAACATGTCATGCTACAGCAAAAATCACTAAGCATAAAGCCAAAACAATATCAATCATGGCATGATAAAGTCTAAGTCATAGTCAAAATAAACTCTTTTTATACCACTTAAGCATGAACTTTTCCTACTCTTTTCTAATCCAAATCAAATTATTTGAAAACTAATGTATGAATGAGGGGGTCCAACCAATTTATTCAAGAAAACTAAGCAAACGAAAACTGAGAACGAAAACAAAGATGCTCCAAGAACAACACAAATGTGCATGAAACAATAAAAATGGTAATGTCATCATTATACTAACATTGAAAAGGGAGGTGCTTATTACCTCCTACAATAACAAGATTTATCAAAGCAATAAGTAACATTATAAGTAGAGCACACATTTCTAGCAATGGTATACAATTTATCAATTTGTTCCCATAAGTGTTTCCTTTTTGTGACAAGCGGTGTTCCTTATAATAATATTTTTCTTCTTCCGTGAACCCACCTTGCCACTAAGATCTAGTATCAAGGAAACCAACCATTGATAGAAATCATGATAAAGCAAGACAATAACAGACGAACAAAAATAACAACTATAGTAGGAACTAATTTTTTTGTATTTTTGATACAAAGAAACAAGCAAATAAAGCATAAATAAACTAAGAAAAATAAAAAAACAAAGTTAAGAGATTGGTTATGAAGGAGTCCCCTTGTGAAGATGTCCTTGACTCCTCGACAATGGCGCTAGAAAAAGTCTTGCTTGCTCAATATGTAGAGCTCGTTGGGGAATCCCAAGAGGAAGGTATGATGAGCACAACAACAAGTTTTCCCTTAGTTATGAAACCAAGGTTATCGAACCAGTAGGAGCAAGGAAACACCTCCAAGGTGTTGTTTCCAACTTGGAATCCTGCACAACATAACCATAGAACTTTGCCCCCAACTTACAGTGAGGTTGTCAATCTCGCCAGTTTTGCTGAAAACAAAGGATTAAATGTATTGTGTGGAAGATAGTAATTGCTTGCAGAAAGTAAACAGAAAACAGTAAATAGTAGATTATAAATTTATGGTAAAAGAATGGACCGGGGTCCATAGTTCACTAGTGGTGATTCTCCTTAAGATAGATGACATGTTGGGTGAAAAAATTATAGCGGGGAAGTTGACAAACATTGAGAAAGCATACATGCATATACTAATCATCTTGACTCCTATGAGATTTGATTGGGCATTACAACATTATACATACACCGTAATCCAACTACATCTATGACTAATAATCCACCTTCAGGTTATCATCCGAACTCCCTCCAGTATTAAGTTGCAAGCAACAGACAATTGCATTAAGCAAAGTGTGTAAAGTAAACAATATGATTATTCTATGAACAAAGGATTGTTGTTTTCTCCCTAGTAGCAACATCACATCTAGTACCTTAGAGATTTCTGTCACTTCCCTAGATTCCTAGAGGCATGAACCCACTATCGAGCATAAATACTCCCTCTTGGAGTTAATAGCATCTACTCGGCCAAGATAGCTACTAACAACAGAAAGCATGCAAGATCACAAATAACAAAGACATGATAGAATCAATAATCAATCTGAAATAGCATCTCAATATCCATCGGATCCCCGCAAACACAACATGTAGGATTAGGAGCTCACAAGATCTAAACATGGTGGCACAAAGGAGGAGAACCAACCATCTAGATACTACATGGACCCATAGTCCAGGGATGAACTACTCACGCATCACACCGGAGGCAGTCATGATGATGAAGAAGGCCTCCAGGGTGATCTCTCCCCTCTAGCAGGGTGTTAGGAAGAGCTTCAGATCCCTCCCGGACTAGGGATGGAGATGGAGGCGGCTACAGACTCTTTCGTGGAATTATGATCGGGTCCTTAGGGTTTCTTTATCGGAGGCTTCTTATAGGCGAAATGGGAGGCCGAGGGGGTATCCGAGGCGGCTTCACCCCCCAGGCACGGGTCAGGCCAGGCCGCGCGGCCAGGGGGTGTGGCCCCCTCGAGGCCCTTCTCCGTCTCGTCTTCTGGCTTTGTGTTCCCCTCGATGAAATATTGACTTTGGATTTTGTCCCGTCCAATTCCGTGAATATTCATTTTATGGCTTTTCTAGAACAAAAACAGCAGAAAATAGGCAACTAGCACTATGGCATCTTGTTAATAGGCTAGTCCTAGAAAGTGTATAAAAATAATCCAAAGTGTGGACAAAACATAAGAAAGTAGATATAAAACAAGCATGGAACATCAAAAATTATAGATACATTTGCAACATATCAGTTAGTAGCAACACTATTTGAGGATTGAATGGAAAAGAGAAAAGTACTTTTAGAAATATAATTTCATTATCTTTCTTTTTTGATTGGCTCATAAGCATAGTATTCGCTAGTTAAGATCTTTTGTGTTTCCAAGGAAGATTGCATGACTGTTTCTATCACTTGTATGTTTGCTTGTTTCCTTCAACTCTTATGCTTGCTACCCAGCCTTGCTAGCCAAAAACCTGTAATGAGAGGGAATGCTTCTCGTGCATCCAATCCTTGAACTAAAACCTATGCCATTTATTTCCACCATATCTACCTATTAGCATTATTGCTATTCCAAGTAAATTCTCGAGTTTTATCTATCTTGGAAATTAAACTTGTTATGTGAAAACTAGTGATTAAAGCTCTGACAAACTTGATGGCACACTTTATTTTCTTGTACTTAATAAATTTGAACCATTGTGACTATCTTATGAAGCTTGTATGCTTGCAAATTATAAGTTGGGAGTTAGCAAAACCATGGTATCATGGGGTCCGCTTTCGACATTGCACTTATTATTTAGTTGATATCATGTTCTTTTGTTTATAGATGTTGGCGGTGTGAAATAAAAGGCGAGCTTGTAAGCTCATGGATTTTGTATATGTGTTAGAGAAATGCATGGGTGGATAGCCTAAGCCATGCCTTATCATGGTGGAAACTTGCAGCATAACCATAGTGGCATTCTATGAAGCATCCTCAATAAAAACCTATGCAAATAGCAAATAAAAGGATCACTGAGATGCTCACTATCTATTGCCTTGTCATTTTGATATGGGATAGCTCCTGTGTCATGGGGCATGGGGTACCCCGTTGGCGGTTGATACGTCCAAAACGTGTGATTTGGATACAACTAACACAGATTAACGCTGTTTTCAGCAGAATTATCTTGGTGTCTAGTTTTTGTGCAGAAAATCAACTATCAAGAAAAATCCCGGAATATATGCCAAACATCCTATTTCACCAAAAGACTCACAGAGCCAAAAGACGAGACGGAGGAGGGCCACGAGGGGCCCACACCACCTGGCCGCGCGGGCCAGGCCAGGCCGTGCCTGGGGTGATGTGGATGCCTCGGTCACCCCCTCAACCTCCCTCTTCGCCTATAAGTTGCCTCTTGACCTAAAAACCAAGGGGGGTTTGATGTTTTTCCAGAAAGAGTTCCGCTGTGCCGCCACCACCAGATTCCGTGAAACGGAACCAGAAACTCTGTTCTAGCACCCTGCCGGGACAGGGAATTGGAGGACATCATCGCCATCATCATCACCATTGCTTCTCTATCAACCATCCATGTTTCCCCCATCCATGAGTGAGTAATCCCCCGCTGTAGGCTATGGGGATGGTAGGGATTGGATGAGATCGTTCATGTAATGGCATCAGATTGTTAGGGCATGGTGCCTAGTATCTATTATTAGTGATTTTTGACTTTGTTGCAACTTGTTATGCTTAATGCTTGTCACTAGGGCCTGAGTGCCATGATTTTAGATCTGAACTTGTTATTGATTCATTATGATAGTATTTTTTATGGTCTTACCTGCAAGTTGTATACACATATTGTTCTAAGGAACCAAAGGCCCCGAAGTGACAGTAATCGGGATAACCGGAGGGAATGGCTTTGATGTGAGGATCACATGTGTTCACAGAGTGTTAATGCTTTGCTCCGGTGCTCTATTAAAAGGAGCACCTTAATTGCCAGTAGTTCCCTTGAGGCCCCACTGCAAACGGGCTAGCAGGACAAAAGATGTTGTGCAAGTTCTCATTGCGAGTACAAAAAGACTTGCTAGTTAATGCTGCTAAAGAAAAACATGCTTATGAAATTAGAACTAGAAGTGGTGCTGCTACCTAGGATCCTCTATATCCTGAGGGGCATCCTAAAAGAATTGAGCAGGATTCTCAACAAACTGAAAATAGTGGTACTACTCCTAGGAAAAGGAAAAAGAAACATAAAACTATTATAGAATCCTCTGAACCTGCTAAAGATCCTAATAGTATATCTGTCTCTGATGCTGAAACTAAAAGTGGTAATGAGGAAAGTGATGTTCCTGATAAAGAAAAAGTTGAAGAAGAACTTGAAAGGCACACTAAGAATACTAAATACACTAAAGAATATTTTGTTGCTAAGAAGCATGGTAGTGAAAGAGAGCCTTGGGTCCAAAAACCTATGCCTTTCCCTGATAAGAAACACAAGTCAAAGGAAGATGAACACTATAATAAGTTTTGTGAGTGGATGAAACCTTTATTTTTGCAAATACCTTTGACTGATGCTATTAAATTGCCTCCTTATTCAAAGTATATGAAGGATATTGTCTCTAATAAAAGGAAGATCCCTAATGAAGAAATTTCTACTTTGCTTGCTAATTATTCCTTTAATGGTAAGGTTCCAAAGAAACTTGGAGACCCTGGGATTCCAACTATTCCTTGCTCTATTAAAAATAGTTATGTTAGAACTACTTTGTGTGATTTGGGAGCAGGAGTTAGTGTTATGCCTTTTTTCTCTATAAGAGACTTCAATTGGAAAAACTAATACCAACTGATATATCTTTGCAAATGGCTGATAAATCCAATACCATTCCTGTTGGTATATGTGAGGATGTACCTGTTCAAGTGGCTCATATTTGCTTAATATTAACTGATTTTGTTGTGCTTGAAATGCCTGAAGATGATAATATGTCTATTATCCTTGGGAGACCTTTTCTTAATACTGCAGGAGCTGTTATTAATTGTAATCAAGGAAAGGTGACTTTTAATGTTAATGACAAGGAGCATACTGTATATTTCCCCAAGAAGATTGATAAGACTTATGGTTTAAACTCAATTGAACATGTTGAGGGCATCCAAGTTGGAGAAATATATTGTCCCATACCACGAGAAAAATACGAAATTATTATGATTAGGACCATTGCTATCAAGGTTGAGGTAACATAATCATTAGTGGAATACAAAGTTTTGTTTCATATAAATTGTTTTGGTAACAAGACCTGATCAACCTTGTTAACAAAGGGATTTTAATGAACAAAACAATGTTTTCACCATGATTATCTTTGCTTACTTTTATTTTATCCATGTTTGTTTTGCTTTCACTTAGTTTACTTTTTTGTTACTAGTTGCTTGAATATTAGAGTGTCTTAGAACTTCTGAAGTTTTAGTTTGTTTTGCTTTTGCATTATTCCAAAAACATCTTTCTGTCAGAAAATCATTCATCTATACCTGAAAATTGCTCAAAAATAAAGTGTCTCGAAAAGTTCTAGAAAATTCATATTAAATTTTTACGTGTAAAAGGGGCAGAGGAGTACCTGGAGTGATCCAGGGGGCCCACCAGGCAGGCACACCACCTGGTGGCGCAACCACCCTAGGGGCGCGCCTAGCCATGATGTGGGCCACCCCTGGCCCTCCACTCACTCTCTCACTTGCCACTGCCTTCTCTCTCCCGAGAAAACACCAGCTCATTGCTCGAAATTGCATTATTGCTGTTCTTGTCCATGATTTTTCGATCTCCTTGCTAAGCCCATCTTTGCTGCTGAAATTTGGAGCATTTGTTCTCCGGTATGTGACTCCTCCGCTTGTCCAAGTAGATTTGTGTTTAGTGGTTTATATCTTGAGTATTTTGCTGCTGTAGGTGACATGTTATGAGAGCTTGTAAGCTTGTTCAATGCTTAGAGAAATTGTTTTGATGCATGTTTAGGCCTCTTACAAGTCCCTATGAGTAGTTCCCTTCATTTTGTATTCACTTTGCAATCACTTGTATAATGGTTGTCCTAAATTTCAGAAAAGAAGATGAATGAACACCAACTCAACCAACATGAATTAAGGGTGCCTGAGGTTATGAAGGTCCACCGAGAGGAGGAAGTTTTTACTTCCATCTATCCATGCCTCGAATTCATGAGGGCTGCAGGGATTTCTCAGGACTTCCATACTTTAATTGCTAATGTAGGATTAGAGCATTTTGTGGGAGATGAACCTTACCAATTTGTGAAACAAACTATGTATGTGGTGCAAGACTTTCGATTTAGTTGCTCTTTGCCTAACCCCATGGTTCACTACAAAATTTACAATATAGCAGTCAATCTTCCTTTTGATGACTTTTGTGCAGCTATTAAAGTACCCTAGTGGGGATCGTGTGAAAGGATTAAAGAGCGACCTGCACCACTCATGGACTTGTATGCGGAGAATTGCCAAGGGAGCAGCTTCTCAAAGGAGAGTGGGAAAATTCGTAACATTCATCTCCCGTATATTCGCTACTTTACTTACTTTATTGCCAAGTGTGTTCTCGCTAGGAAAACTGCTAATAAGTTATCCTCATATGATCTAGCATTCATCTCAGCTACTTTAAAACGAGATAGAACTTACATATTGGGTGCCCTGATAGCTTTCCGTCTTGCTGCTAACCGCGAGAAAGATGGAATTTGTGGAGGCCTCATCGCCTCTTGTTTATTAGCTTTGCATGGTGTAGTGCCTCATCATCTAGACCTACAGTTTCCCATAGAGAGGCTTAACCTTAATTCCATGATACATCATAAATTTGTTTCTTCTTGGGCTAATTTGAGTGATTTGTCTTAGGAAATAACCTTTCTCAAGGCTGGTTGGAGAAGGAGTAAGTCCGAACATGTTGTTGTTTTTCCTGCACCTATTTTGTTTAACCTTGAAACCAGGGTAGGATGGTCACTCACTGAGGAGGAGCTCGATACGTATCTGGGGGAGCTCTCCCAGCAGGAGCAGGGGACTGGAAAGGAAGCTACAAATGATTCGGTCTAGCCCTCGAATAAGGGGGAGTCCTCGTACCAGGAGCCTACCTATGATTGGGGAGCTTCTTCTTCTTCCCGAGGGCCTAACGACGATCATTCTTATGATGACCCGCCGGCTTGGAACCCTTACCTGCGTTGGGGTTGATACCCACTTAGGCCAAAAGCCTAAGCTTGGGAGGAGGTACACCGACACCACACTCCTCTACATATCATGTTCAGTCGGTACTTTGTATATCCATGTTTCGTTCTCTTTTTATTTTCGTTCTTTCTTTACTTTTGCTTTCCAAAACACAAAAAGACCAAAAAATATTTTCGTTGATTCTCTTTGTTCGCTTCTTTGTCTTTTTAGCCTTGGTTTGCTTCTTCCTTTTTGCTTTGTTTGGATTATTCGAAAAACCCAAAAAGATTTTGCTTTGCTTGTTCTTCCTTTTTGTTCTTGCCTTTAAAAATCAAAAACACCAAAAATATTTTCTGTTCTTCTTTGGTTTTGTGAAGTTCGTTGCAGGGTTCATCATTCCTCAGTGGAGTTTGGTTTCATGTTATTATTCAAGCCAAACAAGTGAAGGGCAATAATGAGGATTAATGACAACTTGAGGTGTGGTAAGAGGCTGGTAATGAACTCTATTTGTTTTCATTTTTGTACATATACTCATCATTGTGGTCATGCTTAGTCTGTTCATGTAAGGTGTGTGTTATTTATGGATGCTTAGTAGTTCTTGCTTTCTTATGATTAGCTCCAGCTTGCTAATGGTTTGTAGCATGTCATATGAATGTTTGCTTGCATTGCTCTATTCATAACTTGGTATGACACTGTGGTATCCTCCTCTGAATATTTCACTTGAACTGACTTGGCACATGCTCACGCATGCATATGACTGAAACAATAATCAGTTAAGCCTCGATGAATTATTTTGCCTCAGGGGTCTTGAATCACTTTCATGCCATGATTAGTCCTGTTTTGTTGCAAGCATGATTATGAAAGTTATTGCTCTCTCGTTTGTCGCTACCTTACTATTGCTAGCCTTAACTTGCACTGAGTATGAGCTCTACTCGTGTTTCCAACTCCCCAAAACCAATATTGCCAAACGTGTCCACCATACCTACCTATTAGCATCATTTGCTATTCCGTGCATATTAAATATGCCTCGTTTTCTTCCGAATAAAATGTTTGCTCGTTATGAGAAAGTTACTTAGTAAAGCTCTCATGAACTTGATGGCACACTTTATTTCTTGCACTTAATAAACCTAAACCGTTGTGACTGTCCATGAAAGTTATATGATTGTAAATTATAGGCTGGAGATTAGCAGAACCGTGTTGTCATGGGAAACGCTTTCAACACCTGTAAATATATACCCAGTTGATATCATGCTCTTTTGTTTACAGATGTCGTCGGTGTGAAATAAAAGGGGAGCTTGTAAGTCCATGGAGTTATGTATGTTCATAGAGAAACGCACAAGCGGCTGGTCTAATCCATGCCTAATCATGGTGGAAACCTGCAGCATAACCATAATGAGCAATCAATGAAGCATTCTTCTTATAAAAAAAGAGAGAGATAGTTATTGAGAAAAAGAAAAAAAGATGATGAGAAAAGAGGAAAGAGAGAAAAAAAGCATCATTTTCCCATGATAAATAACAAGATTGCTGAGATGCTCGTTGTCTGCTTGCCTTGTCATTATGATATGGGGATTCTTCTGTATCATCGGGCAAGGGGTACCCCGTTGGCAGTTCTCTATGATACACATGTATTTGCTATGACAAGAACTTACTGGTAACTAAAGTTGAGTAACATGAGGAGCAGCCCTCGTACTCAAGGGACATGAGATTTCCAGTTTATAGTCTGTCAAGCATATAACTCCTATTGGACCTCACTTTCACCTTAACCATTTAAAGATGCTTATGATAGGGGCAATGAGAGCTCAAAGCTAATGAGTAGCATACTTTCAGCATTTGGAAGCCTTTCAAACTACTCAAAACCTTTTCATTTCCTTGTTGAGTCACCACCTATTCTATGAGCACTTTCTTGAGAGCATAGTTGTCATTCTTAGTGTAATATGCTTGTCTCAAAATTAGGATTAATTGTGTCATGAGTTTGATGCTTGTATCTTTGATATCTTTACTTCTAGTCTTAACTTGAACTTCAGAGGTGCCTTGGAATTTATGTTTGCTCTACAATCAAAGGCAAGCGAGATACCACTCTATCATACCTTTTTATGAGCATTGCAATGTTGCCTATGTTTATGCTTCATGCTACTTACTATTTTTGAGTTAGAATCTCTTTATAGCTTGCAATGATTATTAAGTAAACTTAGTTGCATACTCTTTATTATGAATTTCCTAAGTAGTTGATCATATGCTGAGAATATATACTTCTTATGAAGCAAATGTGTTCGTGAAAGGCCTTTTATCGCACTCAAATTTCAACTGAATTGCTTGAGGACAAGCAATAAGCTAAGCTTGGGGGGGTTGATACGTCCAAAACGTATCTACTTTCCCAAACATTTTTGCTATTGTTTCTCCTCTAAACTTGTGTGATTTGGATACAACTAACACATATGATGGCTCGGTGTTGATGTGGAGCTCGTTGGGGAACCCCAAGAGGAAGGTATGATGAGCACAGCAGTAAGTTTCCCTCAGTTATGAAACCAAGGTTTAATCGAACCAGTAGGAACAAGGAAACACCCCCAAAGGTGTTGCTAGATGAGCCTTGGCAGGGCGCACTACCGGTGCTAGTAGCAACATGGAGACCTGCACAACACAACCACAGAACTTTGCCCCCAACTTGCGATGGGGTTGTCAATCTCACCGGTTTTTCTGAAAACAAAGGATTAAACGTATCGAATGGAAGGAAGTAATAGTTTGCAGAAAGTAAACACAAAGCAATAAACAGTTTATAGATTGTATGTAAGAGAAAGGACCGGGATCCATAGTTCACTAGAGGTAGCTCTCCTTAAGATAGATAACATGTCGGGTGAACAAATTACAGTGGGGCAATTGACAAACATCGAGAAAGCAATACATGCATATACTAATCATCTTGACTCCTTTGGAACTTGATTGGGCATTACAACATTATACATAGACCGCCATCCAACTGCATCTATGACTAATAATCCACCTTCAGGTTATCATCCGAACCCCCTCTAGTATTAAGTTGCAAGCAACAGATTATTGCTTTACGAATTGCGTGTAAAGTAAACAATACGTTTGTTCTATGAACAAAGGATTGTTCTTTTCTCCCTAGTAGCAACAACACATCTAGTACCTTAGAGATTTCTATCACTTCCCAGTTACGGAGGCATGAACCCACTATCGAGCATAAATACTAACTCTTGGAGTTGCTAGCATCTACTTGGCCAAGATAGCTACTAACAACGGAAAGCATGCAAGATCACAAATAACAAAGACATGATAGAATCAATAATAAATCTAAAATAGCATATCAATATCCATCGGATCCCCGCAAACACAACATGCAGAATTACAAATAGATGATCTTGATCATGAACAGACCTCACAAGATCTAGACATGAAAGCACAAAGGAGGAGAACCAGCCATCTAGCTACTACATGGACCCATAGTCCAGAGATGAACTACTCACGCATCACACCGGAGGCTTGCATGATGATGAAGAAGGCCTGTGGTGAATTCCCTCTCCCAGGGGTGCCGGGAAGAGCTTCAGATCCCTCCCGATGTAGGGATGGATATGACAGCGGCTACAGACTCTTTCGTGGATTTTTGATTGGGTACTTAGGGTTTTGTTCTCGAGGGCAATATATAGGCGGAAGGAGAGGCCGAGGGGGTGCTGGGGTCGGCCAGACCATCCCTGGCGCGGGCCAGGCCTGGCCACGCGGCCAGGAGGTGTGGCCGACCCCCAGCTCTTCTCCGTCTCGTATTCTTGATTTAGATGTATTCTAGAAAAATAGGCACTTTGGCTTTTGTCCCGTCCAATTCCAAGAATATTCATTTTCTGACTTTCCTGGAACCAAAAACAGCAGAAAACATACAGCTAGCACTGTGGCTCTTGTTAATATGTTAGTCCAAGAAATCATATGAAAAGTACTCCAAAGTGTGGACAAAACATAAGAAAGTAGATAAAACCAAGCATGGACCATCAAAAATTATAGATACATCTGCAATGTATCAACAGACTGACGCCGTTTTCAACAGTATTACCTTGGTGTCTAGTTTTTGTGCAGAAAATCAACTATTAGGAAAAATCCTGGAAAATATGTCAAAAATCCTATTTCACCAGAAGACTCAAGGAGCCAGAAGACGAGACGGAGGAGGGCCACGAGGGGCCCACATCACCTGGCCGCGCGGGCTAGGCCATGCTGTGCCTGGGAGTGGTGTGGCTGCCTCGGGCACCCCCTCGGCCTCCCTCTTCGCCTATAAGTTGCCTCTTGACCTAAAAACCAAGGGGGGTTTGACGTTTTTCCAAAAAGAGTTCCGCTGCGCCGCCACCACCAGATTCCGCTAATCGGAACCAGAAACTCCATTCTGGCACCCTGCCGGGGCGGGGAATTAGAGGAGATCATCGCCATCATCATCACCATCGCTTCTCCATCAACCATCCATGTTTCCCCCATCCATGAGTGAGTAATCCCCCGCTGTAGGATATGGGGATGGTAGGGATTGGATGAGATCGTTCATGTAATGGCATCAGATTGTTAGGGCATGGTGCCTAGTATCTATTATTAGTGCTTTTTGACTTTGTTGCAACTTGTTATGCTTAATGCTTGTCACTAGGGCCCGAGTGCCATGATTTCAGATTTGAACATGTTATTGATTCATTATGATAGTATTGTTTATGGTCTTACCTGCAAGTTGTATACACATATTGTTGTCCGGAACCAAAGTCCCAAGTGGCGATGTCGGATAACCAGAGGGAATGGCTTTGATGTGAGGATCACATGTGTTCACGGAGTGTTAATGCTTTGCTCCGGTGCTCTATTAAAAGGAGCATCTTAAATGCCAGTATCCCTTGAGGCCCCGCTGCAAACGGGCTGGTAGGACAAAACATGTTGTGCAAGTTCTCATTGCGAGCACGTATGACTATATATGGAACACATGCCTATGATTATCTAGTACTTGGATGTTTTATCTTATTTATCTGCAAATGCCCTATATCTTGATTGCTATATGAATTGTCTTGTCCATGCAATGCCAGTCCATCCATCCCTATGCCTACCACGCTTTAATCCTACTATTTACTGCAATTGTTACTACTGTCTTTACTTTTACTACTGCTTTTACTTTACTATTGCTAGTACAAAGCTATATCTTGATAAACTCGTGAGCAAGATTGTTTCCAGGTGCAGCTGAATTGACAACTTAGTTGTTAAGGCTTATAAATATTCTTTGGCTCCCCTTGTGTCGAATCAATAAATTGGGTTTCACTTCCCTCGAAAATACTAAGATACACCCCCCTATACTTGTGGGTCATCAGCGGTTCTCTATGATACACATACGCCTACAATGACAAGAACTTACCGGAGACCAAAATTGAGTAGCATGAGGTCTGGTACTCATACTCAAGGGGCATGAGATTTTCAACTTATAATTTGTCAAGCATATAACTCATATTTTCCCTCACATTAACCTTAATCACTTCAAGATGCCTATGATAGGGGCAATGAGAGCTCAAAGCTAGTAAGTACCATAATTTTTGGAAGCTCTTTATGAAACTTGAAATCCCTGCTTCCCTCTGCGAAGGGCCTATCTTTTACTTTTTAGTTGAGTCAGCAAACCTATTCCTTTCTATCTCAAGCAAGCATTTGAGTTGTTGTGATTCAATCATCCATATGATGATTTATTCAACCATGTTTCTTATGTTCCTTGTTTTGCACAGTGCTCTTATCTGAGTGAATATTACTTTGAAGGCTATCATTGAAAACCCCATTATGTTTGACTCCTGCAATTTGGTAATCATTCTCTGACCAAGAACAAAGTTTGCCATTACTAATTATGATTTACTTTGTGTATCTTTATTGTGTTTCCCTTACTTATTGCAAGTTAAGTTATATAATAGTGAGTTATTTTCTAGTATGATTTGTGTATTGATGAATGTGATTCTTCTTGTCCATATTCTCTTTATCAACACTTCACTCCATAAACCTGTGGTCATGTTTATTGAGCCCAGTTTTCGCTTGGGGACAAGCGAGGTCTAAGCTTGGGGGGAGTTGATACGTCCATTTTGCTGAAGGGAATATGCCCTGAGAGGCAATAATAAAGTTGTTATTATACATATTCCAAGTATATGATAGATGTTTATTTTGCATGCTATTATTGTATTAATTTGGAAAAGTTAATACATGTGTGTTTAATAAACAAAAGGAAAGTTCCTAGTTATGCCTCTCATATAAACTAGCTCGTTGATTAACAAGATGATCAGGGTTTCCTGATCATGGACATTGGATGTTGTTAATAATGAGGTCACAACATTAGTGGAATGATGTGATGAACATTCATCCGAAGTATAGCATTACGATCAAAGTCATTGTGTTTATATCGCTATAACATCTAACAAAGTAATCCTAGTCCATAGACCATGAGATCATGTTAATCACTAACACTGGAAAAGTATCTTGATAACATCAAACATCATATCGTGAAAGGGTGATTATAAAGCTGGGTTCAGTGCTAAAAAAGTGTTATGTAGAAGCTCATGGATCAAGAGTGGGATTTGTCCACCCCGATGACGGATAGATATTCTCTAGGCCCTCTCGGTGATATCACATTGGTTAGCTTGCAAGCAAGTGATGAGATCACTAGAATGTTATATCACGGGAACGAGAAAAGAGTACATGCCGGTAACGAGATCAAACTAGGTATGGAGATACCGATGATTGAATCTCGGACATGTAATATATCGCGAGACAAAGGGATTTAGTTACTAGTGTTAACGGTTCTCACGATCATAGAAGTCATCGTAGAATGTGTCCGAGTCAGTATGGATCTCCAGGTCCCGCTTCTGATTATTGATCTGAGAGGGGTATCGATCATGTCTACATTATTCATGAACCATAGGGTGACACACTTAAGGGACACCAACACCATTTGGAGCAAATGTGTTTCAGACGAATGAATTGCAAAGTGCTGGAATTATTTCAATAGACACCGAAACTGTTTCGGGTGAAATTGCTAAAATTGGTCTTGCATGTAATATTGAAATGTTGCAGGGGGTTTTATGTGAATGTTTGATAATTAAAGTACTAAACAAAATTCTGAATAAATTTAATAAAAGAGTTTTATTAAATGAGAGAGCATTAAATTTGGAGAAATTTAATGCATTTAAAGTAAAGACTTTAAAGAGGAATATTAAGGGACACTTTTATGTGGAGGGGATTACCACCACATGAATGGGGAGGTGAGGGGTCACCTCCATGGGGTGCCGGCCATGGGAGGGGTACCCCCTCCTCCTATAAAAGGCCACCCCTCTCACCCTTCTTCCTCACACCTCCTCGTGAAGGATGTCTCTCCTCCTCTAGAATTATTCACCCATGGTCTCGGATTAGCGAGATACATGTTCCCGGTGGCATTTCGTCTGGAAGGAGTTGCTGCTTTTGCTGCATCGCTGGAGCGAGAAGGCGGAGGTTATTCGGTGGCTTGAATGTGTGTGCGAGTGCGGATGCGCTGCTAGTTTGTGGCGCTAGGACTTCCACATGATCTTGAGATCAGCAAGCGTACGACTACATCATCCACAAGTTCCTACTCGTTAACAAAACTTTTTTGTCTTCGAGGGTAAGTTCTCCATGGATGTATATCCACCAATTGCTTGTATCTAGTAGATAGATCTTGGCGTATAGTTCTCATCGTAGGAATTTTTTGTTTTCTATGCTAGGAACCCTTTAGAGGTATCAGAGCCTGATCTATGCGCAGGTGCTTTGCACGGGTAGAACACATAAGAGTATGTGGGTGGTGATGATCATGTTATTGCTTCTTATATGTACTTTGGATATTGGTGGCATAGTGGGATGAAGCGGCTCGGACCAACCTTACATGTCATCGCACATGAGACCGGTTCCACGACTGACATGCAACTAGTTTTGCATAAGTGGCGGCGGGTGTCTGTCTCTCCTACTATAGTCAATATCTAATTTACAACGAGTTGCTAATAATTTGGTTATCATCGTTGTGGTTCCATGTTCATAGGTAAGAACGATTCTATCTTCGAAAGCCCTTAGCCACATAAAACTTGCAATTGATAAATTAGAGGTGCCTAGTTTAGATCGTTGCTGGGCTTGTGTCTTGATATGGTATTGCTGTGAGTTGATATATAGTTTATACACTTACAACACACTTACCGTGTAAGTTCCATAGACCTTGGACTTACCCACAAAGGAATGATAGAGATCATACCACGATGCATATGATAGTGATCAAATGCAAGAACCATATCATTTCACTTTACACATATGATGTTCGCATCTTATATTGCTAGTTTGGCGTTTTAGTAGCGTTATAATATGATCCCTCATTTAAATATCAAGATAAAAATGTGTTCTTCCTTAAGTATGCACCGTTTATGTTTCACCGCTTCAAGACATCACATGATGATCAGGTGTACTTGAATCCACAATCATATTTCGGGTGTAAGATAGTTTTACACACGCGAGTACTAAGGTTCTTACTTGGTGTAGTGGATTTGGTTCATGTAATCACCAAAACGACATGAGGGATGTTGTTTTTGAGTGGGAGTTTAGTTGAACTCAATCTATCATAAACTTACTCTAAATAAACTTTACAAATTCTGTTGTAGATGGCACCACCTGCTTTTAATTTCAATGTGTTCATGGAGAAAGAGAAACTTGCTGCAAATGGTAGAAACTTCACCAACTAGGCTATGAATTTGAGGATTCTCCTCTCTGCTGCACAAAAGCAATATGTGCTAAAAGCGCCGCTAGGCCCCCCACCATCTCCTGATGCCCCTGACGAGGAAAAGAATGTCTATGTGACTCGTCAGGAGGACCACAACTTAGTTCATTGCGGCATACCGTATGGGCTAGAGCCAGAACTTCGAAAGCGTTTTGAAAATGGCAATGCCTTTGATACCATGGGTGAATTGAAAATGATTTTCGAAACCCATGCTGCCGTAGAGAGTTGTAATGCTTCAGAAAAGTTCTTTAGCTACATGATGGAAGAGAACAGCTCCGTAAGTGAGCACGTACTCAAAATGTCTGGGTACGCTGATAAGCTTGTGTCCTTGGGAATAATGATTCCCATTGATTTAGGAATACATCGTGTTCTCCAATTTCTGCCACCTAGCTACAAGAGATTCGTGATGAATTATAACATGCATGGCATGAAGAAGACTCTCCCCGAGCTTCTGTCAATACTTAAGACTGCAGAAGTGGAGATTAGGAAAGAACATCAAGTGTTGATGGTCAATAGAACTACCGGTTTCAAGAAGGGTAAACAGAAGGGAAAGAAGGGCGGCAAATCTGTTGCTGCACCTAAAAAGAAATCCCGGGCTGGCCCTAAGTGTGATACCTAGTGCTACTATTGTAAGGGGACTGGCCATTGGAAGCGCAACTTCCCCAAGTTTTTGGCGGACAAGAAAGCCGGCAAGGCAAACAAAGGTATATATGATATACATGTTATTGATGTGTACTTTACTAGTACTCGCAGTAGCACCTGGGTATTTGATACTATATCGGTTGCTAACATATGTAACTTGAATCAGGGGCTACGAAACAAGCGACCGCTAGCAAGGGGTGAGGTCAAGATGCGTGCCGGCAATGGATCAAGAGTTGATGTGATCGCCGTCAGAACGCTGCCTCTCCGCCTACCATCGGGATTAGTTATAAACCTAAATAGTTGTTATTTGGTGCCTGCACTGAGCATGAGCATTATATCTGGATCTTGTTTGATGCGATGTGGTTATTCGTTTAAATCCGAAAACAATGGTTGTTCGATTTATATGGATAATATCTTTTATGGTCATGCACCCGTGATGAATGGTTTATTTCTGTTGAATCTCGATAGTACTCATACGCACATCCATAATGTTGATGCTAAAAGAATTAAACTTAATAATGATATATCTGCATATATGTGGTAGTGCCGTCTAGGTCATATTAGTGTTAAACGCATGAAGAAACTCCATTCTGATGGACTTTTGGAATCATTTGATTTTGAATCATTTGATACATGTGAGCCATGCGTCATATTAGTGATCAAGATGACTAGAACGCCATTTTCCAGTTCAATGGAACGGGCGACAGATTTATTGGAAATCATACATACTCATGTATGCGGTCCAATGAGTGTGTCGGCGTGAGGTGTATATCATTATTTTGTTACTTTCACGGATGATTTGAGTAGATACGGGTATATCTATTTGATGAAACATAAGTCTGAAACCTTTGAAAAGTTCAAGGAATTTCAAAATGAAGTGGAAAATCATCGTAATAGAAAGATCAAATTTCTGTAGTCCGACCGTGGAAGTGAGTATCTAAGTTACGAGTTTAGCACACACATGAAAGAGTGTGGAATAGTTTCACAACTCATACCTACCGGAATGCCACAACGTAATGGTGTATCGAAACTTCATAATCGTACTCTATTGGAGATGGTTCGATCTATGATGTCTCTAACTGACTTGCCACTGTCATTTTGGGGTTATGCACTGGAAACCGCTGCATTCACTTTAAATCGGGCACCGTCTAAATCCGTTGAAACGGCACCGTATGAATTATGGTTTGGAAACAAACCTAAGCTATCAGTTCTTAAAGTTTGGGGATGCGATGTTTATGTGAAGAAACTTCAACCGGATAAACTCGAACCCAAAGCAGAAGAATGCGTCTTCATAGGATACCCTAAAGAAACAATTGGGTATTCCTTCTATCACAGATCCGAGGGCAAGGTATTCGTTGCCAAGAATGGATCCTTTCTAGAGAAAGAGATTCTCACGAAAGGTGTGAGTAGTCGAAAGGTAGAACTCGAAGAGGTTATTGAACCTTCTCTTCATGAAATGGCGAGTGGTGCAGCACCGGAAGTTGTTCCGGAGTTGACTTCACCAAATGAAGAAGGAACTAATGATAATGATCATGAAACTCCGAAAGAGGACACTACCGAACCTCGCAGGTCAAGTAGGACACGTGCAGCTCCTGAACTGTACGGCAATCCTGTTCTGAATTTCATGGTTGATGAAATAGATGATCCTGCGACATATGAAGAAGCGATGATGAGTCCGGATTCCAAAAAATGGCTAGAAGCCATGAAATCCGAGAGGGAATCCATGTACGAAAACCAGGTTTGGACCTTGGTGGACTTACCTCATGACCTAAAGGCCGTTGAGAATAAATGGATTTTCAAAAGAAAAACTGATGCTGATGGTAATGTAACCGTCTATAAAGATCGACTTGTCGCAAACGGGTTTTGACAAATTCAAGGAGTTGACTACGATGAGACATTCTCTCCCGTAGCGATGCTAAAATCAGTTAGGATTATGTTAGCAATTGCTGCATATTTCGATTATGAAATATGGAAGATGGATGTCAAAACTGCGTTCCTCAATGGTAACATTGAAGAAGAGTTGTATATGATACAACCAAAGGGTTTTGTTGATCCTAAGGATGCTAACAAGGTGTGCAAGCTTCAGCGATCCATCTATGGACTGAAGCAAGCATCGCGGAGTTGGAATCTCTGCTTTGATGAGGTGATCAAAGAGTTTGGATTTTTCCAAACTTATGGAGAGGCTTGTATTTACAAGAAAGTGAGTGGCAGCAATGTGGCATTTCTGATATTATATGTGGATGACATACTTTTGATTGGAAATGATATAGATCTTTTAAACAGTGTTAAAAGTAATCTAAACAGCAAATTTTCTATGAAATACCTTGGTGAAGCGTCATATATATTAGGCATAAAGATCTATATAGATAGATCAAGAACCCTAATAGGGTTATCGCAAAGTACATACCTTGATAAGATTTTAAAGAAGTTTAAAATGGACGAAAGTAAGAAGGGGTTCTTACCTATGTTGCAAGGTAAGACATTGAGTAAGACTCGAAGTCCGGCTATGGCAGAAGAAAGAGAGATAATGGATAAGATCCCCTATGCTTTAGCCATAGGCTCTATAATGTATGCCATGCTATGTACAGGACCGTATGTGGCACATGCTATTAGTTTGACTAGTAGGTACCAATCTGATCTAGGTTTGGAACACTAGATAATGGTCAAGTATATCCTTAAGTACTTGAGAAGAACTAAGGAAATGTTTCTTGTATACGGAGGTGAAGAAGAGTTGGTCACTAATTGTTATGTCGATGCTAGCTTTAACACTGATCTGGATGACTCTAAGTCTCAATCTGGATACGTATTTCAAATGAACGGAGCAACAGTTAGTTGGAGGAGTTCTAAACAACCCGTGGTAACAAGGTCAACAACGGAGGCGGAATATATTGCTGCTTCAGAAGCAGCACAAGAAGCGGTTTGGATGAAGGAGTTCATTACCGAACATGGTGTGGTTCCTAGTGCGTTGGATCCAATGGTGATCTATTGTGACAAAAATGGAGCCATAGCCAACGCAAAGGAACCAAGGTCTCACAAGAATTCCAAACATATTAAGTGCCGGTTTCACTCCATCCATAAGCATGTCAAGGATGGAGATATAAAGATTTGTAAAGTACATACGGATCTCAATGTAGCAGATCCGTTGACTAAAACTCTCCCTAGAGCAAAACATGATCAACACCAGAACTCCATGGGTGTTAGATTTATCACCATGTAACTAGATTATTGTCTCTAGTGGAAGTGGCAGACTGAAGGGAATATGCCCTGAGAGGCAATAATAAAGTTTTTATTATACATATTCGAAACATATGATAGATGTTTATTTTGCATGCTATAATTTTATTAATTTGGAAACGTTAATACATGTGTGTTTAATAAACAAAAGGAAAGTTCCTAGTTATGCCTCTCTTATAAACTAGCTCGTTGATTAACAAGATGATCAACGTTTCTCGATCATGGACATTGGATGTTGTTAATAATGAGGTCACAACATTAGTGGAATGATGTGGTGACCATTCATCCGAAGTATAGCATTACGATCAAAGTCATTGTGTTTATATTGCTATAAAATCTAACAAAGTAATCCTAGTCCTTAGACCATGAGATCATGTTAATCACTAACACTGGAAGAGTATCTTGATAACATCAAACGTCACACCGTGAAAGGGTGATTATAAAGGTGGGTTCAGTGCTACAAAAGTGTTATGTAGAATATCATGGATCAAGAGTGGGATTTGTCCATCCCGATGAGGTATAGATATTCTCTAGACCCTCTCGATGATATCACATTGGTTAGCTTGCAAGCAAGTGATGAGATCACTAGAATGTTATATCACGGGTACGAGAACAGAGTACATGTCGGTAACAAGATCAAACTAGGTATGGAGCTACCGATGATCGAATCTCGGACATGTAATATATCGCGAGACAAAGGGATTTAGTTACTAGCATTAAAGGTTCTCACGATCACAGAAGTCATCGTAGAATGTGTAGGAGTCAGTATGGATCTCCAGGTCTCGCTTTTGATTATTGATCTGAGAGGGGTCTCGATCATGTCTGCATTATTCATGAACCATAGGGTGACACACTTAAGGGACACCAACACCATTTGGATCAAATGTGTTTTAGACGAATGAATTGCAAAGCGCTGGAATTATTTCAATAGACACCGAAACTGTTTTGGGTGAAATTGCTGAAATTGGTTTTGCATGTAATATTGAAATGTTGCAGGGGTTTTATGTGAATGTTTGTTAATTAAAGTAATTAACAAAATTATGAATAAATTTAATAAAAGATTTTTATTAAATGAGAGAGCATTAAATTTGGAGAAATTTAATGCATTTAAAGTAAAGACTTTAAAGAGGAATGGTAAGGGACACTTTTATGTGGAGGGGGTTACCACCAGATGAATGGGGGAGCTGAGGGGTCACCTCCATGGGGCGCCAGCCATGGGAGGGGTACCCCCTCCTCCTATAAAAGGCCACCCCTCTCACCCTTCTTCCTCACACCTCCTCGTGAAGGATCTCTCTCCCTCTCTAGAATTATTCCCCCATGGTCTCAGATTAGTGAGATACATGTTCCCGGTGTCATTTCGTTTGGAAGGAGTTGCTGCTTCCGCTACATCGCTGGAGCAAGGAGGCGGAGGTTGTTCGGTGGCCTGAACGTGTGTACGAGTGCGGATGTCCTGCTGGTTTTTGGCGCTAGGACTTCCAGACGATCTTGAGATCTGCAAGCGTACGACTACATCATCCATGAGTTCCTATTCGTTAACAAAACTTTGTTGTCTTCGAGGGTAAGTTCTCCATGGATGTATATCCACCCGTTGCTTCTATCTAGTAGATAGATCTTGGCGTATAGTTCTCATCGTTGGAATTTTTTGTTTTCTATGCCACGAACCCTTCATTTGCATCACTATTTTATATCATAATTTACTGTTATTCACTCATATATTTCATATTAAGAGATGATACATATGTTATTTCATCTTTTTTTGCATGATTGATGACTTTTGGAGGTTGAACCATCGGAGTCAGGATTCTGATGGAAAAAGCACTGTCTAGATGCAATATTTGTGAAGATCAAAAAATCCCAGAAAATATACAGAAATTCCTACTTTTCCAGAAGACGAAGGAGGCCAAAAGGAGGAGTGGAGATGGGCCACAGTGGGCCCACACCACCCCCTGGCGCGGCCCATAGCCGCGCCACCAGGTGGTGTGGCCACCCTGGCCCACCTCTGGCATCGCCCTTTGGCATATATAATCCCCTCGAAATCCTAAGACTCGGGGGGGGGGGGGGGACAACAGAAAGATTTTGCCGCCTATGCAGGGTGGAAACTATAGAGAGAGAAAGAGCTCTCCGGCAGGCAGAAATCTGCCGGGGAAATTCCTTCTTAGAGAGGGGAGATTGTCGCCATCAACACCATCATCAAGCTATACTTCATCAGGATCATCATCATCATCATCTCCACCATCATCTCCACTAGCACCATCACCACCACTATGTACTGCTGTAACAACTAGGTTGAATCTTGCATAGTTCTTAGGGGAAACTTTCCCGGTGTTGATTACTTGTTGTGGTTGATGCTATTGAGTGGAACCATTGAATTATTGTTCATGTTCATATTATTACTTATCATTATTTCATCTTTGATATAGATCCATTTGATGTCTCGTGAGTAGTTCGTTTAGTTCTTGAGGACATGGGAGAAGTCATGTTGTTAGTAGTGGAATTGTGTTAAGAAAGATTTAATGGTTTGATATTTAAGTTGTGGTGCTATTCTTCTAGTGGTGTGATGGGAACGTCGACTACATGATCCTTTACCTTTATGGGCCTAGGGTAATGCATTGTGTATTTGGCTACTAATCATGGGGTTGCCAGAGTGACAGAAACCTAAACCCCCGTTAAGAAACCTTTGCATAAGGGAGTGTAGGATCTCAGAGTTTAAGGCTATGGTTAGGTTTTTATCTTAATTACTTTCTTGTAGTTGCGGATGCTTGCAAGGGGTATTCACAAGTATGTATTATTCCTAGTAAGGTCGGTACATTAGCATAGGTTCACCCACACAACACTTATCCAACTAGAGAAGATTAATCAACTATATGAAGCGAAAGCACTTGAAAATATTCCCATGTGTCCTCGAGAACATTTGGTCATCTGTAATACAATCAGCTTGTCCTTTGCTAAAGAAAGGATTGGGCCAATTGCTGCAATTATTATTGTCTTTTATTAACTCGCACTTAATTTATCTGCATTATCAAAAACCCTAAAAATCCGTTTGCTAAGTATTTACAGAGAATTCCTGATCCAAACACCTTGTCAACACCTTCTACTCCTCGTTGGGTTCGACACTCTTATTTATCAAAAATACTACGACACACCCCCTATACTTGTTTTGGTCCTCAGGGGTCAACATATGAACGGGTGGTGCGGCTTGTTCTATAGCCATCACACATGTACGGCTCCTCGTATTCATCTAAAATAAAATATATAAAATTGCTAATCAATTTTTTAGTCCAATAGAAACATAGCATAAATGATCCTCTACACTTGTTACAAAAGAAACTCCTCTAAAAACAATACTAAGCATGCTCAATATCAAGATTAGCTCAAGAACAAGACCTAAGTCTAGATTGATAATGGTGAAAGATTGAGCAGAGTTTTGTTGCAAATAAGTTGGGGATTGGAGGGGAAACATACCTTAGATCGATTGGGTGCTAGGAATCAAATAAAGATTGAATAAATTTGAAGATCCAATGGAGGTGGTTTGAAGTTTGAAGGTAGAAGAAATAGAAAAGTTTGTGTTTTAGAATTTTAGGGTTACCTCCTCCTGGATGAAATGGCGGCCACATACATGGTACAGGCGGGCGGTACAGCCAGACCCACCCATACCGAGTGACAAACCTTGGGGTCGACTATTCCCTTCCGGTGATGCACTAGTACGGGCACGCGGTACACTCGCGCGCGCCCATACTACTGGTCGATATGGGGGCAGTACATTTGCTTAAAATGTGATATTTTTCTCGAGGGTATGGTATGGGCGGACAGTATGGCCGTGTCTGGCCATACAAGTGGTCGTTACGGCCACTGTGTCCTTCGGCAAAAAATCAAATTTTCTATTTTCCAAAGACTTGATGTGTTACGGGCGCATGGTACGGGGCCTTACGGCCGTAGCAGTGGTCGTTATGTGGCTAGTAATCTGAAAAACTCAAAGTATTTAGTTAGTAGCTTTGTGCTCCTTTACACGTCTTAGCAAAGGACAAAATAACAGCAAATAGACCTTATAAAAATCACCAATACCTCTTTGTCCATGTGTTAGTAAAATAAAAGATCGAGGATTACCTTATTTCTTCTCTTCTCTCCAAAAGTCTTCTTGAACACTCATTTTTAAAAACAAAAATGAAACAAAAACAAACAAAACTAACACAAGATAAAAAAAACTTTTATTTCACATGGGTCGCTGATAGCTGTCAGATTCGACACATTTTTGATGGTTTTTTCTCGAATTTGATTGTTTTCTAGCTTTACCTAACGCTAATACTTCGGTAGCAAAGAAAACTTGGTTTTTAATGTGTGTTTCAGGTTCTGAATGTCAACATAAGGTTTTAACTAGAGAAACACAATATTTAGACGAACACAAGCGAGTCTCTCTTTGGAAGCAATTGAGGGGAGCATACAGAGGCTTTAACGAGCAACTATACGGCAGGAACATTTTTCCAGCCGTATAGTTCCTGCCGTATAGCTGCCGCTGCCTCCGTCTTGTCAAAAGAGACAACTTCTGTGAAGAGGCCATACGCAAAAACACAACACAACAGCCGCCATCCCATCCAGAAGGGAGAAAGAAGAGATCCGGAGAAGAAGGGGAAGACGTTCTTCATCTCGCTCCACGATCTTCGACCTCCTAGCCAATACACCCCCATAGCCATTACTTATACTTGAGAGAGAGAGGGATCTTCACCTTTCAAGACTAGGGTTTGAGATTGTTTCTTCCTATCTTGAATTGTGTTGGATTACTTTTCTATTCTTATTGTGGATCTCCACGGTAATATCAAGAAGAACTCCCTTTATTTAATTATATAGATGATCCGTTCTTCTCTCATGTGTGAGTAAGTTCCTTCGGCGTGGGAGATGTAAGGGATTGGTGAGATGTGATGTGCCTTCATATATTTTCCATTAGCTTGTGATTGATTCTAATTACTATATTATGTGTGCTTGACTATCTATGGGATTCCTAATGCTTGTTGTCCAATTAAGGGCCCAGAAAATATGATGCTTTGTTCTACATAGATATGATCTTGTTCGCTAGCAGACCGACGACCCTCGAGTGACACGAGGATATCAATGGAAAAATAGTAGACTCAAGGATAACGAGGAACCACTGTGCTTATTGCATTAGTCCGATGCAAGAAGCTTAATCACTAAGCGACATGAAGGGCCTTAATTTTCTAGTGTCTAACCATGGTTTTGGTAATAGACTAGTACGATTATTGAAGTTAGGATGAAATCTACCAAGAGGAGTTCCGGCTACTTATGGGTTTCTCGCCTACCTGGCACAGTCACTATCACCATGAACTAAATCTCCCCGCGCCTTCTTTTGCCATTTGCAGAAAACAACAAAAAAACCGAATTGTTCTTTACTTTTATGCTTTTTATTTCTGATTTACATTTTAGATTTATTTAAATACACCTAGTTTAATCAAAACTCCATTCTTGTTTCAACACTTGCAGTTAATTCACTTGAAGACCTGTGAAATTTTGGGTGTGACAGAGACTTCACTCATAAACACTTACCTTTGGGCTCCCTATGGGAAACTAGCTACAAACGATCTGTGCACTTGCAAACATCAAGCTATATGGCGATGTTGCCATGGAGCTAGGCGCTAAGTGTTTGTCTCTTGACATTTTAGGTGTTGCTACTACAAAATGTTTTCCTTAGGAGACAAAGGCTCTACACGTTCTGGTAGGACCTATTTACCATATTATATTGATCGTGTGCCTGCTCAGAGGCACGAGGAAATTGTTGATGAACTTTTAAGATCTAATAAAGTTGAAGTTGAAAACCTGAGTGATATTATGGAAATCATGTCTATTTACAGGACAACTCCCAAGAAACCTGAGAAAATTCTCAGAGAATACAGTGTTCCAAGTTCTGAATTTCTTAAACAACTAATAGAATTCCCTAATCCCGGAGTTAGAGAATATCGATTTGATGGTGGAATTTTTAAAAATTTGCAGGAAAAAGCTTTCAGTCGAAGGGAAGATGAAGACTCATGAAGACATCTTAGAGAGTTCGACGATGTGATAACATTGCTTGGACCAAAAGGTTCGCCAAGAGATTTCTCTCGTCTAAAATTATGTCGTTGGTCTCTTAAAGGTAAGGCTCTAGACTGGTTATATTCTCTCCCTCGCCATTACATTAAATGTTGGAAAAATTTCATTGTTAAATTCATAAACAGGTTTAATCCTTTTAAAATGGTAACTAAACTAAGAAAGAATATAGCCAACTTTAGTCAGAACGTGGGAGAAAACTACCCACAAGCCTGGGATAGATTCTTTGGAATGATCAATAGAATTCCCAATCATGGGTATTCCGAATCAACTATTTGCCATTTATTTTACCACGGTCTTAATACTCAATGTAGAGAGTTGCTTGACTTCTCAACAGGACGATCGATAAATACTTTAACTATTAAAGAAAGTTTGGAATTGATGTCTACTAGGGCTAAGAATGATTCTTTATATAATCCTAATTTTGGCACTAAGATGGAAAAAGGGATACTTTGGATAACTCCTGATCTTATGCATGAAGTACGCAAAACAATGAAAGAAAAGGTATACCATCTGAGCTTGTTAAAGAAAACAAAGTAGACTTGTTACAAGTTTTAACTGAAGAAGATGAAACTAGGAAAGTTTTTCAAGAATTAAAACATCGACAAGCAAAATCTCATAATAACCTGCATAAGCACTTTCAAAAACATAAAAATATTTTGGCAGAACTCACGGAAAATTATGATGAGATTGGCCAAGAAATAAAATTATTTCACAAGTATCTTAGTATGATTGAGACCTAGTGTGAACAAATAGCATCTGGTTATCAGATTTTTCTTCGAGATGATAAAGTTATTCCTCTTTCTACTAATGTTATTACAAGAAGAGGTGCAGTTGTTACAGGACCATTAGGACCACCAGAATATGAAGCTCAAAAAGAGCGAAAGGAAAAATCCTTACTCAAAGCAAGCCAAGAAGATGATACACTGGTGGATCCTCAAGATGAAACTGCTCAAGAAACACAAGATCAAACCAAGGAGGACCAAAATGATGCACATGATGACTGTTATGACTCTGATGCAGAGACGGTTGATCCAAGATAATAGAAAGAGATAAGCAAAGAAGATGAAGTTGTTGTAGTATAAAAGAAAAGCGATAAGCAACAATAAAAGAAAGCAACAAAAGATCCTGACCCCCCACAAAAGGTAAAACACAAGAATAAGAAAGGTGAGATAAAGCTTCCTTATCCAGATCGAAAAAAGAAAGCGCTAGATCAGGTAATCTATGATTCTTTTACAAAGGCACTTGGTGACCTTCGTCTAGAAATTCCATTTGCGAATACAATCAAAGTTCCTACCTATTTTAAGTTCCTCCGTGATATTCTTAGTAGAAAGAAAGAAATAACTGAAGCTGTTTTCTAAATCTAGAGATCCCGGAATACCAACTATTTCATGCTCAATAGGCAAAACTGATATTCAAAATTCCTTGTGTGATCTAGGTACAGGAGTTAGTGTAATGACATACTCACTCTATAAAAGGTTAGGATTAGGGGAGTATTCTCCTACAACTATCACTTTATAGATGGCTGACAAGTCCACTAAACAACCCATTGGTATGATTGAGGATGTTCTACTTACAATAGATGAGCATATTATTCCCACTGATTTTATTATTCTTGAGATGCCAGAAGATGAAAAATTATCCATAATATTTGGAAGACCTTTCCTTAGTACTGCAGGGGCATTAGTTGATTGTGCTGAGGGAAAGATAATCTTCAATGTTTATGATGCTAAAATCGTCGGGTATTTTCCAAAGAAGCTAGAAGCAGGAGCGAGATATATTCCACCGGCAAAACGAGTTCATGTGGTAAGTGCCTTTGATAAAGGGCAACCCAAGGTAAGAATTCAAGAACAAAGAAGGGGTTGAGTGATTCAACCATTCTTAATAAAATGCTTAATGGGAGTCAACCCATCTTGTCAATAAAATAAACTAAAGAATAAAAAGTTTATCGCATTTCTATAACTTTTTCACAGACATTCTTGCGGAAGCGCGCCCGTAAAGATGCAGCTGTCAAAAAGTAGTATAAACATCGACTGAATGAGTATAGAATAAGAACAAAAATAAAAGTTTGAGTTTTATCTACAAAGACTAAAATTATGTTCGTCATATGCTAATGTTGGTCGATAGTTTCTACTATCATTTTTCTATAAAAAAAATAAGTTATTTCGCTAAGTTTCGGGATAAGAAGGTATTCTCGAAGAAATAATTTTTTTTATGACTACTCATGGTTTAACGACCAACTATATGGCGGGAATAAAAATTCCGGCCGTATAGCTCGGGTCGTATAGATATCTTTGCCATCGACAAATTTTCTTTCGAAGGAATAGAGAATTTAACGACAAACTATACGGCGGGAATAAAAATTCCGGTAGTATAGCTCTGGTCGTATAGATATCTTTGCCATCAACAAATTTTCTTTCGAAGGAATAGAGAATTTAACGACCAACTATACGGCGGGAATAAAAATTCCGGCCATATAGTTCCGGTCGTATAGATATCGATGCCAGCCTTAGAAATTTATCGCGAGGGTACTGACGGTTTAACGACCAACTATACGCGGGAATAAAAATTCCGGCCGTATAGTTCCGATCATATAGATATCGATGCCACTCTTAAATTTTTTGTCTCGAGGGTACTGACGGTTTAATGACCAACTATACGGCGGGAATAAAAATTTCGGCCGTATAGTTCTGGTCGTATAGATATCGAAGCCCGTTTTAGAAAATTTATCTCGAGGGTACAGACGGTTTAATGAGCAACTATGCGGAGGGATCTTTGTGATCCGGCCGTATAGTTGTGTCCATATAGCTGTGATCTGCATACCTAGTTGGCGGCACCGCCGCAACTATACAGGCGAAACAACATATCCCGCCCGTATAGTTCGGCCCGACCACAAAATCAGGCCGGGGTTGCTAGGTTTCTTTTCCTCCCTCATTGTTTCTCTCATATTCTCTCTCCAAATCTCTCAAACCCACCTAGAACTCTTAATTCTTCACAGATTTCGTTCGTTTGAGTGGGGAATCAATAGATCGGTATGTTTCTCTCCCTATCCATGTTTTATTTTCATATTTCCATGGTTGAAACTCTCACATTGATCTAGTGGATGAACTCAAGCTTATTTTATTTTTCCTATTGATTTCTCACGTTAGGATTGAATTTTTCCACATAGGATCGTTCGTATATCATGTAGAAATTATATTCCTAAGGTTTTATGGTGAAATTTTTCAGTGGATCAAGATGAATAAAATCGGTAACATCTTTCGCAAGAGCAAGCGCCAACGTGGCGAGGCTCGGGGTCCCGAGCCGAGCGCAACCCTAGGTTGGCCATAGTTTCATCGAGGAGGGTGTTACCCACACATTGGGCCAACCATAGTTTTCTCACCATGGTGGGGTGGAAGGCGGACTTCGACCTCATGTGTAACAAGGCCGGGCTAACAGTACTCGGCTATGCAAGAAACCACACCTACGGTGAGCTTACCTATGAGTTCATTGCCTCCTTCTACGACGACCATATGGAGAAAGGTAATGTGTGCACGGTAAGCTTCACCATGAACCGGCAATACTGTGAAATAACTTTTGGACAATTTTGTGATGCTTTCGGCTTCCCTCACGTTGGGGAGTAAACTGTTACTAACCTCTATAGCGTCCCAAGCGGAGAAACTTGGGAGGATATTTTTGTTAATGGGGGCACCGAATTTTACCAGAAGAAGATGTGCATCATTCAGAACCCAACAATTCGCTACTACGCCTTGTTCCTCGCTAACACACTATTGGGAAGAGGTGAGACCGGTTCCATGGCCAATTGATGGCTCTGAAATATAGCCATCTACGTCCACATTTAAACTGGATATTATTCATATTTTTGATGAAATATCTCTCTAAACCTTGCCACTAATGCCTAATATTCAAAGGGGTATGCAATCCTTTTATTTCTATTTTTCCTGCACAGATAATGTTGTTTGAAGATGGGAATCACTACATTAAAGTCAAAGATATGAGATTTCCAACAACCAGAAGAAACTAGGAGCCGTGAAGCGGAGGAAGACACTTTAACGACCAACTATACAACACAACCGAAACAAAATTCTGGCCATATAGTTCCGGTCGTATAGTTGGCGCTGCCACCATTAGGTCAAACAGAACAACTTTCATGAAGGGACCCCTATATAAAGAAGCCTCGATCGACAAGAAAACAAGCGTGCCTCGACCAAAAATCTCTGCCCTAGATCACCAGCCGCCTCTAGATCTCAAAACCCTTCTCCATCTCCATAGCCATATTCCACCACTTGTAATAGTAGATCTCTTCTTTGATTGGCGACATTGTAAGACTATTGCTATCAATCTTATGATTTTCATTACAATGTTTGTGATTGTTGATCTCATCTGTATGTGTGAGTAATCCTCCTTGGGCTAAGGGCTTCGGCCTAGCCATGCAGCGTTTGTGCATGTTATTTATCATAGATGGGATCATGTATTACTTTGTATGACATGATGATTATTGTATCCTATCTTGCCTCAATCTAAGGACTTGTCAGGTACCCAAGACCCCGAGGGTTGAGCCAGGTATAGGGAGTATGAGTAATGACTGATCTGCAGGTTGGGAACCCTAGTGATAGAAGGGGTAGTGCGGCTGTATGTGAGGGATTTGCTTGGGATTAACGATGACATCACTATGCATATCATTAGCTCTCTTTCTTCTATGGATGATACTAGTAGGTTATTTCTATAAGAGGTTGCGGAGGCAATAGCAATTATAGATGCACTTCCCACATATAATTTATCTTGCTCTAACAATTACATGCATACTTTATTTCTATCTTTTATTCCCATCAGATGTTTTGCACAGCTATAGGTGAAACCGAACGCCCTAGGCCCTCTCTCTCCATCATCAACAACAACAAAAATACGCAAACTCTTGGTATGGTAAAAACACAAAAGGAATTCTAAAACTCCCGAAGGTCCATTAAAGTAACTTTACTATGAATCTACTTCCCGAGGATTCGATAACCTAGGTATACTAGGGAAAAAGAAGCTATACTACATCCGTAATCCGGATCGAAGGTATCACCAATGCGGAGATGGCAATGATCACCAAGGCTCTCTTTCCCACTGCACCGCAAAGCCCCAATCTTGCAGCTCTACTCATCCAGCACTTTAACCACCAAAGCAACAAGACGAAAGGTGATATTCACATTGGTGGATTGGTAACCCACCTTGTCCATGCATTAAATATTACATTACCTATTATGCAATCTGTTGACGGCTCCAAGCTTATGGACGTCAAGTATTTAACTGCTTGTGGCTTCCTTGGTGTTTACCAAGCTAACTGATGGCTCCGAGCATATTAGTTTAGTTATCTTGGTGATGCACAGGGTGAGCAGGTTCCGTTGCCCTGTACCCAAGCCTTCTCGATTGTGGAGAAGGACACTTGGATCCTCACCAAGGACTAAGTGATGGAGATCATGGTTGAACTCTAGCCTGATCAAGAGGAAGATGAAGAATGAGAGCAGCAGGATGAGGATGAGCAGGAGCATGAGGATGAGCAAGGATACAACCCTGCTTGGGAGGGATAGCAGTAGCAGCAAGGGGGAGCTTGGGACCCGTGGCCCAACCAGCCATAGTAGGGGTACAGCTACGTCCCCTATCAAGAACCCCAGCAGCTCAACCAGCGTGTTGGGGAGATTTACCACACTCTTCAAGGAGTGAATGAAGATGTGAGTACCTTGACTCACAACTTCATTCACTTCATGACCCACTTCCCCGACTACCAAGAAGTATCCGCACTTTACCACTGAATGACTAAACAACTAAGCCTGGCAATAGCCTAAGCTTGGGGGAGGTTTGAAAACCTCCAAACCTTGCATTCATGTTTTTATTTCTTCTTTTGATTTATTTCTTCAAAATTGCATGTTTATTTTCAGTTTGCATTCCTAAACCAAAAATACAAAAAAAAATTAGTTGTAACTTTTATTGCAAGTTCGTTTCTTTGTTTCTCTCGGAGATTGCTCAATTTCAGGTGACTTGGCAATATGGAAATACAGAGGGGTTCGAATACAATATGGGAATGAAGCAAGCTAGAGGACGTATCGCATTCCTTTCATCACTCTTTCCGCAACCTTAAATTGATCTTACAATTATTTACTCGCTTACACTGGAGTCACTCCCCACTTAGCTTGTTATCCTATAAATTCTATTCCTTTGCTAGTGTCTCCTTTTTAGATTTGATACTATGAGCAACGAACTTGGTTAAAAATATTTCCTACATTTTTACAACAATAAAAAGCATCCGAAAGATGATTTGAGTCCATGTTTAGCCCAAAGAATTAGATTTTCGAACTACTCCATCCCATTTGAGCTTAATATAAATAGACTCGATAGTACCCTTGAATGAAATTGTTTGATAAATTGAATGCTTCAAACTAGTAGAGATTATGCCATTGCTTTTTCTAATAATTACTATACGATATCGCTTTACACATGTCATTACAACACTGTCGTGCTCCATGGGAAACTATTAACTCCGCTGGCCAACGAACAATCTAAATGTGGGAAATCACTTGATTTCGGCTATTGAGTTATGTAAACGTCTGTAGCAGCAATGCTATGACGGGTACAATTTTAGTCTCCTCATGGTTTCATGTTCCAAGTGAATTTGTAGTACTCCTCTGACCCATTATTGCTCAACAATTATTTATTGGAATGGTCACGAGTGCACAACACTCTCCCAATTAACATGTTAAAAACAGTGGCATGATTTCTCAATGAAAGAGCTGAAGTTTTTGAAAGGCAAAAGAAAGGGAAAATGTGCTTTGAGAGTCTTGAAATTTTGACATGGGAATAGATGAGTTGTTCTTAAATTGAATGTTTTGGTGCCAACTTGAGTAATCTTAATTGATTAAAGAAACAAGAGCAAAAAGGTTTTATATCTCAAGAAAGAGAGATACCAAAAGAATTTGTCTCACTTTCCTAGCTAAACTTTTGGCACTTGCTTGGACATATGATTTATTTGCTAACAAGATATACGTGTTTAGGAAGTGGACTCAGTGTAATCTTGTGAATACTTGTATGATCATGTTTAAGATTACAGGGATTGTGAAGAAAAGAATTTGACACCAATTCAAACTTGTAAGTTCTTTTATTTCAGACTCAAATCTCCGCTATTCTTCCTTATTTCCTTGTCACTCGAGGGAGAGCAACATCTAAGCTTGGGGGAGTTGATAGCTGTGAGATTCGACACATTTTGATGGTTTTTATTGATGGTTTTCTCCCGGATTTGATCGTTTTGTAGCTTTACCCAACACTAATACTTCGGTAGCAAAGAAAACTTGGTTTTTAATGTGTGTTTCAGGTTCTGAACTTCAACAGAAGGTTTTAACTAGAGAAACACAATATTCAGGCAAAAACAAGCGAGTCTCTCTTTGGAAGCAATCGAGGGGAGCATACAGAGGCTTTAATGAGCAACTATACGATGGGAACATTTTTCTAGCCGTATAGTTCCTGTTGTATAGCTGCCGCCGCCTTTGTCTTGTCAAAAGGGACAACTTCCGTGAAGAGGCCATATGCAAAAACACAACACAACAGCCACCATCCCATCCAGAAGGGAGAAAGAAGAGATCCGGAGAAGAAGGGGAAGACATTCTTCATCTCACTCCACGATCTTTGACCTCCTAGCCAATACACCCTCGTAGCCATTACTTGTAGTTGAGAGAGAGAGGGATCTTCACCTTGCAAGCCTAGGGTTTGAGATTGTTTCTTCCTATCTTGAATTGTGTTGGATTACTTTTCTATTCTTATTGTGGATCTCCATGGTAATATCAAGAAGAACTCCCTTTATTTAATTATATCGATGATCCGTTCTTCTATCATGTGTGAGTTAGTTCCTTGGGCGTGGGAGATGTAAGGGATTGGTGAGATGTGATGTGCCTCCATATATTTTCCATTAGCTTGTGATTGATTCTAATTACTATATTATGTGTGCTTGACTATCTGTGGGATGCCTAATGCTTGTTGTCCAATTAAGGGCCCAGACAACATGATGCTTTGTTCTACATAGATAGGATCTTGTTCGCTAGCAGATCGGCGACCCCCGAGTGACACGGGGATATCAATGGAAAACTAGTAGACTCGAGGTTAACGAGGAACCACTGTGCTTATTGCATTAGTCCGATCCAAGGAGCTTAATCGCTAAGCGACCTAAAGGGTCCTAATAGTCTAGTTTTTGACCATGGTTTTGGTAACAGACTAGTAGGATTATTTAAGTTGGGATGAAATCTACCAAGAGGAGTTCTAGCTAATTATGGGTTGCTCACCTACACATATACTTATAAGATTATACTTGTTACATTTATCATTCATCCACCTGGCACAGTCACTATCACCATGAACTGAATCTCCACGCGCCTTCTTTTGCCATCTGCAGAAAACAACAAAACAACTGAATCGTTCTTTAATTTTATGATTTTATTTCTGAAGTTTACATTTTAGATTTATTTAAATACACCCAATTTAATCAAAACTCCATTATCATTTCAACACTTGCAGTCAATTCACTCGAAGACCTGTGACAACTTTGGGTGTGATAGAGACTTCACTCATAACACTTACCTTTGGGCTCCCTGTGGGATCGATGTCTATACTTCGAAACTAGCTACCAACAATCTATGCACTTGCAGACACCAGTTTCCTCCCATGAAGCGCTTATAGTTAAGGTCAATTAGTTTGACCCAGATGGTGATCATTTAGGGTTAGCGAGCGGGACACCCACTCCAAAGTAATTGGCTTTCAGTGTAATTATACCATCATTATCATTGTTAGGCCTGGCCTTCTTCTTCCTAGGTAAGTGGACTATAAAAGGATATCTAGATGGTAATCCTAGTATCACATTCCCTTCATGTAAATTGATTAAAGCTTTAATAGTTCTTAGGAATGGACTACCTAGAATTATAGGTGTTATGGGATCTTTAGGCATGTCCACTATAACAAGATCAATAAGAGTGGGACTTCCTTTAACAACTATATTTTTCTTTATCTCAACAGCTTGTTTATAAGTTGAATCCTCTAGATGGAGTCTCAATTCAGTGGTTGCAAAAGGCCCCAAGTTTAACTTGTCAAATAGACTTTTGGAAATTGTTGAGACGCTTGCACCAAGATCACAAAGTGCAGATATCTCATTAACCTCAATCTTAATTTTAATAGTGGGCTCAAATATATCATCTAGCTTAGTAGGAAGCTTATCAGCAAGTATTTTATATTCCACATATAAATCTCAAACTTTAGATGCTACGTGTTGCATAAATTGTTGGTACATAGCATCATTACCTTGTTCTATACCAGGATTCTTTACGGTGATCATCTTTAGTAGATCTTCCACGGTGTGTTCAGGTGTAAGTGCGTTTCTATAATCCAGCTCATCAGGCTTCTTTTCATTTTTTTTGCATCCTCATCACCTTGAGGTCTTCTACCGGATTTAGCTCAGGCTTCCTGATGACCCACAAGTATAGGGGGTGTATCGCAGTATTTTCGAGGGAAGTGAAACTAAATTTATTGATTCGACACAAGGGGAGCCAAAGAATATTTATAAGCCTTAACAACTGAGTTGTCAATTCAGCTACACCTGGAAACAATCTTGCTCACAGAAGTTTACCAGTAGCAACAATTTTGTAGTAGGAATAGTAAAAACAAAGAGTAGTAAAGCAAAGACAGAGTAACAAAAGCAAAGAACAATGGGATTCGAAAAGTGTAGGCATAGGGATGGATGGACGGGCGTTGCATGGACAAGACAATTCACATAGCAATCAGAACATAGGGCAATTGCAGATAAATAAGATAAAGCATCCAAGTACTAGATAATCCTAGGCATGTGTTCCATATATATAGTCATACGTGCTCGCAATGAGAACTTGCACAACATCTTTTGTCCTGCCAGCCCGTTTGCAGTGGGGCCTCTAGGGAACTACTGGCAATTAAGGTGCTCCTTTTAATAGAGCACCGGAGAAAAGCATTAACACTCCATGAACACATGTGATCCTCACATCAAAGTCATTCCCTTCTGGTTATCCTGATTTCTGTCACTTCGGGGCCATAGGTTCTGGACAACAACGTGTGTATACAACTTGCAGATAAGACCAAAAACAATACTATCATAATGAATCAATAACATGTTCAGATCTTAAATCATGGCACTCGGGCCCTAGTGACAAGCATTAAGCACAACAAGTCGCAACAAAGTCATAAAGCACTAATAAAAGATACTAGGCACCATGCCCTAACAATCTGATGCCATTACATGAACAATCTCATCTAATCCCTACCATCCCCATAGCCTACAGCGGGGGATTACTCACTCATAGATGGGGGAAACATGGATGATCGATGGAGATGATGGTGGAGATCGATGGAGATGGCTCCGGGGGCACTTCCCCGTCCCGGCAGGGTGCCGGAACAAAGACTTTCTGTCCCCCGAATCTCCCCTTCGGTGGTGGCGGCGCTGCGGAACTTCTTCTGGAAAAACGTCGAACCCCCCGGAGTTTTTAGGTCAGAAGGCTTCTTATAGGCGAAGAGGGAGACCGAGGAGGTGCCTAGGGACACCACACCATGCCCTAGCGCGGCCAGGCCCAGCCCGCGCCTGGGGATGATGTGGCCAGCCCCTAGCCCTCCTCCGTCTCGTATTCTGGCTCCGTGAGTCTTCCGGAAAAATAGGCACTTTGGCTTTTGTCCCGTCCAATTCCGAGAATATTCATTTTCTGACTTTCCTGGAACCAAAAATAGTAGAAAACAGGCAGCTAGCACTGTGGCTCTTGTTAATAGGTTAGTCCAAGAAATCATATGAAAAGTACTCCAAAGTGTGGACAAAACACAAGAAAGTGGATAAAACCAAGCATGGAGCATCAAAAATTATAGATATGTTTGCAATGTATCAACATCCCCAAGCTTAACTCCTGCTCGTCCTCGAGTAGGTAAGTGATAAAAAGAAAGAATAATTTTTGAGGTGACATGCACCATCAAAGACTTGATCAAAATATTTGTAAAACATTCAAAGCTGGGATCATAATACTTCAATCATAACATGAAAGACAAAGTTCTAGCAATAAGACAAAGAGACTATGATGCAACATGAAAAGGCACAAACAAAAGATTCATGAATAACAATGCCTTGCAAGACGTTTGTTTGTTTCACATAAATAAAACATAGCATAGTGACATTCAGCTTGTCCCTCATAGAGTAGCAAACATAAATGCATAGGACACCTTCAAAGTTTACAAGAGTGACTAGATACAAATAGTTTAAAACAAGCAATATCAAGGTATGCATCAATCAACAAGTCTTGGGACAATGCATATAGAACTAAGAATGGCCACTATGCTCTCAAGAAAGTGTTCATAGAATGTGTGGAGACTCAACAAGGAAATGAACAGGTTTTGAAAACTTTGAAAGGCTTCCAAATGCTGAAAGTATGGTACTCATTAGCTTTGAGCTCTCATTGCCCCTATCATAAGCATATTTAATGTGGTTAAGGTGAAAGTGACACAACTAAGAGGATATGCTTGACAAGTTATAAATCGAAGTCTCATGCCCCTTACTTACGAAGACCGAACCTCATGCTACTCAACTTCAGTCACAAGTAAGCTCTTGTCATTGTAAGTATATACGTATCATAGAGAACCGCCAACGGGGTACCCCTTGCACATGACACAAGAGCTATCCCATAATCAAAATGACAAGGCAAGCAGATAATGAGCATCTCAGCGATCTTTTTATTTACTATGTGCATAGATTTTTATTGAGGATGCTTCATAGAATGCTCATTATGGTTATGCTGCAAGTTTCCATCATGATTAGGCATGGCTTAGGCTAGCGGCCCAGGCATTTCTCTAACATACATACAAACTCCATGATCTTACAAGTTCCACTTTTATTTCACACCGTCGGGATCCATAAGAAAAAGAACATGATATCAACGAGGTACTAAGTACCAGTGCAATGTTGAAAGCGTTCCCCATGATACATGGTTCTGCTAACTTCAACTTATAAAGCGCAAGCATATACAGAACAAAGAAGGACGCAATGGTTCAGGTTTATTAAGTGCAAGAAAATAAAGTGTGCCATCAAGTTCGTGAGAGCTTTACTAACTAACTTTCTCATAACAAGCAAACATTTTATTCGGAAGAAAACAAGGCATATTGAATATGCACGGAGGTAGCAAATGATGCTAATGGGTAGGTATGGTGGACACTTTGGAAATATTTGGTTTAGGGGAGTTGGAAACATGAGTAAAACACTCAGTGTAAGTGAAGGCTAGCAATAGTAAGGGAGCGACAAACGAGAGAGCAATAATGGCCATAATCATGCAGAGCGACAAAACATCATTGATCAAAGCATAAAGTGATACTACAAGTTGAAAACTAAAGGATCATAAAGGCTTATGGTGACTTGGGATAGTCATGACATGGTGTGAGCATGCGCCAAGTCAACCCAAATAAAGCATCAAAGGAGAATACCACTATACTATGCTTTAATATGCTAAAACAACGCATGATTCATCCAAGGCACATTAAGAAATCTCAATTGTTTATAACAAGTCATGCTACAGCAAAGAATACTAAGCATAAGGACAAAACAATATCAAGCAAGGCATGAAAAAGCATAGGCCACAGTCAAAAACAAGCTCTCTTTACCACTTAAGCATGAGCTTTCCTACTCTTTTCCAAACCAAACCAAACTATTTGAACACCAAACTATGAAAGAGGGGGTCCAACCAATTTATTCAGCAAACTAAGCAAACCACGCAAACTAAAAACCAAAACAAAAACGAAAAAGAAGACGCTCCAAGAACAACATAACTGTGCATGAAACAATAAAAATAAAGTGTTTGGAAGAAACCTGGGATTTTTATTGATGAAGAAGGGGATGCCTTGGGCATCCCCAAGCTTTGACGCTTGTACTTCTTGGATATTTCTTGGGGTGCCATGCGTGGCATCCCCAAGCTTGAGCTTTAGTCCATCCTTCATCTCATTACTCATTCCTTCCATACACCTGAAAATTTTCCTTCATACAAAACTTCACACAATCTTTATTAGCAACATTAGTGCACTCAAGATAAATAAGTCTTAAGGTTCAGTTCTAACACCAAATAAACTTCCATTAGAACACTAGATACTGTAGCACTTCCCTCAAAAAGCTCAATTTCCCTAAAAGAACTCAAAAAGGAACCAACAAGAAGCAAATGCAGAAAATGGCAGAAATCTGTCAAAACTGACCAGTAGGTAAAGAAGAATTTTTTCGAAGACCTTCTGTTGCTCAAATCAAAAAGTGTTGGACTAACGAAAGTTAGATAACAACCTGAGGCAGAAGCACAAAATTTCACGCCTCAAAAAGGCGTTCAGAGATTTTACACGAATTTTTACGGTGAAGCACAGAAATCTGTTTCGAGACAGCAACTTTCCCAATCATTACTTCTCTCTCATTAGAGGTTACTCTTGGCACAAAAAGCAAATAAAAAGGATAAGGAGCGGTTATTACTGAAGTAATAACTTCCAAGACTCATCTAAAACTTTTGGGTTATCTCCCAATAAATACTTTTCTTTAATGTCTTTAAGTTAGGCACAAGGAAAAACTAAAATGGATAGAATAGAAGTAAGCGGAGATAATCAAGGTGAAAACATTGTTTTGTTCAATGAAATCCTTTTGTTAACAAGGTTGACCAGGTCTTGCTACCAAAACAATTTTATATGAGACAAAACTTTGTATTCCAATAATGATTATGTTACCTCAACCTTGATAGCAATGGTCCCAATCATAATAGTTTCAAATTTTTCTCTTGGTATGGGACAATATATTTCTCCAACTTGAATGCCCTCAACATGTTCAATTGAATTCAAACCACAAGTCCTTTCAATCTTCTTGGGGAAATAGACAGTATGTTCCTTGTCATTAACATTGAAGGTCACCTTTCCTTGATTACAATTAATAACAGCTCCTGCAATATTTAAGAAAAGGTCTCCCAAGAATAATAGACATAATATTATCTTCAGGCATAATAGTTTGAGTGGATGCTCTCATAAGAAATAAGAATTGAAGTAAAAGAGAGCATCAAGAAGCAAATTCAAAACACATTTAAGTCTAACCCACTTCCTATGCATAGGAATCGTGTAAGCAAATAACAAAGTGACAGGCATAGGAAGATAAAACAAGAGTAACTTCAAAACTTTCATCACATAGAGAGGTGTTTAAATACCATGAAAACTTCTACAACCATATTTTCCTATCTCATAATAATTTTCAGTAGCCTATGAATAAACTCAACAGTATAACTATCACATAAAGCATGTTTTTCATGATCTACAAGCACTAGAGCTTTATCATAAACATGTTCAAAAGAATCCTCAAGAACATAACAATCATCCTTCTTTAGTAAGCATGGGGGACAATCAAATAATGTAAGGGATAAAGAGTTACTCTCATTAGAAGGTAGGTATGGGTAGCTAATCCATTCTTCCTCCTTTTTTTCATCACTCTCCTTCTCTTTTTCATCTAATGAGATTTCAGGTTCATCAATTTCTTCTTCCATAGGATCCTGCAAGGCATTAGTCTCTTCCAGTTGTGGAAAGCATCTATTAAAATATTCAAGAATATAGCCATTTTCATCCTTGTAATTATTAAAGCAAAATTTAAGTATACCATAAACCTCATACTTATAAGGAGAATCATCAATATTTTCAAGCAAACTAGCAAGTTCAAATGCACCCTTCCAAGCAATAAATTCCTCAATTTGTTCCACATCATAAAGGTCATAATTTCCCTTAACATAGGAAGATATGGTAACATTATCATTATACTCACATTGAAAAGGGAGGTGTTTGTACCTCCTACAGCAACAAGATTTATCAAGGCAATAAGTAACATTATAAGTAGAGCACACATTTCTAGCAATGGTATACAATCTATCAATTTGTCCCCATAAGTGTTTCCATTTTTGTGACAAGCGGTGTTCCTTATAATAATATTTTTCATCTTCCATGAACCCACCTTGCCAATAAGCTTCAGTTTCAAAGAAACCAACCATTGACAACAAGCATGATAAAGCAAGACAATAACAGACCAACGAAAATAACAACTAGAGTAGGAACTAATTTTTTTTGTATTTTTGATAAAGAAACAAGCAAACAAGGAGAAAATAAACTTAGCTTGAACAATAGTGAATCCAGGTGAACTTGATAAATAAAGCTATGCTCCCTGGCAACAGCCGTAAAAATAGTCTTGATGACCCACAAGTATAGGGGTGTATCGCAGATTTTCGAGGAAGTGAAACCCAATTTATTGATTCGACACAAGGGGAGCCAAAGAATATTTATAAGCCTTAACAACTGAGTTGTCAATTCAGCTGCACTGAAACAATCTTGCTCACAGTTTATCAAGAGAAATAGTTTTGTAGTAGGAATAGTAAAGTAACAGCAGTAGTAAAGCAAAGACAAGAGTAACAAAAGCAAGAAAATTGGGATTCGAAAAGGTAGGCATAGGGATGGATGGACGGGCGTTGCATGGACAAGACAATTCACATAACAATCAGAACATAGGGCAATTGCAGATAAATAAGATAAAGCATCCAAGTACTAGATAATCCTAGGCATGTGTTCCATATATAGTCATACGTGCTCACAATGAGAACTTGCACAACATCTTTTGTCCTGACAGCCCGTTTGCAGCGGGGCCTCTAGGGAACTACTGGCAATTAAGGTGCTCCTTTTAATAGAGCACCGGAGCAAAGCATTAACACTCCATGAACACATGTGATCCTCACATCAAAGCCATTCCCTTCCAGTTATCCCGATTTCTGTCACTTCGGGGCCATAGGTTCCGGACAAAAACGTGTGTATACAACTTGCAGATAAGACCAAAAACAATACTATCATAATGAATCAATAACATGTTCAGATCTGAAATCATGGCACTCGGGCCCTAGTGACAAGCATTAAGCACAACAAGTCGCAACAAAGTCATAAAGCACTAATAAAAGATACTAGGCACCATGCCCTAACAACCTGATGCCATTACATGAACAATCTCATCCAATCCCTACCATCCCCATAGCCTACAGCAGGGGATTACTCACTCATAGATGGGGGAAACATGGATGATCGATGGAGATGATGGTGGAGATCGATGGAGATGGCTCCGGGGGCACTTCCCCGTCCCGGCAGGGTGCCGAAATAGAGACTTTCTGTCCCCCGAATCTCCCCTTCGGTGGTGGCGGTGCTGCGGAACTTCTTCTAGAAAAACGTCGAACCCCCCGGAGTTTTTAGGTCAGAAGGCTTCTTATAGGCGAAGAGGGAGACCGAGGAGGTGCCTGGGGCCACCACACCATGCCCTGGCGCGGCCAGGCCCAGCCCACGCCTGGGGGTGGTGTGGCCAGCCCCTGGCCCTCCTCCGTCTCGTATTCTGGCTCCGTGAGTCTTCCAGAAAAATAGGCACTTTGGCTTTTGTCCTGTCCAATTCCGAGAATATTCATTTTCTGACTTTCCTGGAACCAAAAACAGTAGAATACAGGCAGCTAGCACTGTGGCTCTTGTTAATAGGTTAGTCCAAGAAATCATATGAAAAGTACTCCAAAGTGTGGACAAAACACAAGAAAGTGGATAAAACCAAGCATGGAGCATCAAAAATTATAGATACATTTGCAATGTATCACTTCCCAGCAAACTTTGTTAGTATGAGAGCTTAGCTCTCAACTACCTTGCCCAATTGAGCCTCCATGGTCTTTGTCTTTTCCTGTAGATCTTGCACATCATTTCTAATTGCAACAACTTGGTTAGATAATTTTCCTATACTACTTTCATGGTTCTCCATGATTTTAATAAGTATATTATTTTGCTCGGTTTGAGATTGCATAAAGGTTCTAATAGTTTGCTCAAACGAGAGATTTCCATGATTTGCTCCATTATGATTATCATAATTATTATAAGGAGCTCCTACAGGATTAGAATAATGTTTTTGAAAATTAGAAGCAAAATTTTGGCTCTTCCAAGCAGGACTATAAGGAGTGCGAGCTATACAATTAATACCATCAATATCGGTAGTGATAGCATTAGCTTGGTTATCTTCCTTACCCTTTACTATGTTGAGTAACTCGTTTACCTTATTTGTAAGCTCTTCATTATTTACCTCGGTGACTGAATTCACCCTTTTTGAGGTTCTTTCCACATTCCATTGGGCATGGTTGTTTTGCATATCATCAGGTAATTTGTTAGCAACACTCAATTGCTTTCCCATGATTGTTCCTCCTGCTGCAGTATCTAGCATAGACTTAGACATTGGTTTAAAGCCATTATAAAATAAATGTAATATAAGCCATTATTCCATCCCATGACTAGGATAGTTTATTATGGCTTCTTGCATCCTTTCCCATGCAAGGGCTAGTGTCTTGTGATATTCTTGTCTAAAACTTGTAATGTTGGATCTTAGTTGCATAGTTTTAGCTAGGGGGAAATTAGTCATAAAAAGTTTAGCACATTCCTCCCAAGATTTAATAGTGCCCTTAGGTAGAGCTTGCAATAGTCCTTAGCCTTTCCTCTAAGAGAGAAAGGAAACAAATGTAATTTAATAGCATTTGTATCCACATCCTTAATACGCATCATGTCGCAAATTGTAGTAAAAGTGTTTAAGTGCAAACCTGAATCCTCAAATGATGACCCCCAAAATTGGTTTTGTTGAACCAAACTTAAAAGGTTAGTCTTAATTTCATATGCTTCCGCATCAACAACAGGCTGAGTAATAGGTGCATGAATAAAATCATCAGTGGGAGTAGCATACTCCCCAAGTCTCTTTTGAGCCATGGCTCTTATATTTTTGGTATTTTTTAAGTAAAGAAAACAAATAGCATGTAACTATTTTTTGGGTTTTCAAATAGATAACAAGAAAGTAAACTAATAACAATAAATAAACTACAAACAAATAATAAAACTAAAAATATGGTCTCTACTGACCTCACTAGGATAGTGAAATTGCTTCCCCAGCAACGGCGCCAGAAAAGGGTTGATACCTTCGATCCAGATTTATGGATGTAGTATAATAGTCTTTTTCCCTAGAAGACCTAGGTTTAATCGAACCTTGGGAAACAACGCTAAAAGGAAATAAAAAGTACACTTCTACAAGACTTTGTTTCTTTGTTTTACCTTCATTTAACGGACCAATCTAGTTTACTTTATCTTGGGTTGAATCAATGGATGTAGATAAGCCAGGGTTGAAGATCCACCTGCAGCTGCACATCATATGGAATCAAAGATAATAATAAGCATAGTCATGTGTAATGTTTTAATAGAGATAATTTCTTGTGGGAAACACATCCTAATATACTAGAGCCCCTGAGAGGCCACAGACATAGAAATAGTCTTTTGATCCAACCGAGTGCACCACGAAGCACCGGGCTACAAATGATTATTATGTGTAAAACACACATCAAAGCATTAAGTGGTGATGTTGCTATGATCCAGAATGGGTCACTAAGCGAAGATCGTACATCCATTTCTATCACTGGGTTTCCTATGAGATCACCGCTAGCCAAGTATCCCACCTCAAGCCTTTATCAATCTCTGGGGTCTTGGGTACCTATAAGTCCAAAGATCGAGACAAGAGACAAAGAAACAAAAGATAGAAATCTCTCTTTGAAACAATACAGAATGCTCCCATAGATTAGATGCACGTAATCGCTGTGAGGTTTCTCCCCAACCCACAGCCCGTGAGGACTACTCACTCATAACAATAAGATCAAGGATAGAAAACATTGTGCAAAATACTTAGATTGAAATCAAATATTCTTACAATGGTCGCCGAATCACAAGGAGATCTCAAGTACAAAGTAATGGCTATGGATAATGGAGGGGATGGAAGATGGAAGGGATGAACTATGGTGTGGATCTCCTTTGGTGGTGTTGTGATGCAATCTGAGAATGGCGCCTTCTGCGTGGTGATTGAGGCCTCAAAATATATAGGTGTTTTCACGAAAGTTGTAGGGTTTGACGAGACGAAGCTGTCCCCACATGGTATGGGCAGATGGTATGGGGGGCCCTGCCCGTACCAGTGGTCATTACGGCTGCTGACGCCTGGTATTTTCTCCAGAATTACTTGGTCGTGTGGGCTTCCTCAATGTAGCATCCCAATTGTCTAACAATTGCAATGCTACTAGCCTAGTCTATATATATGCTACTTCCTACATATAATTGTTGCATCATAATTATATCATGCTTATGTCATCATGCCACATTGCATTTGAGCATCATATAAAGCCCTTTTCATTTGGTTCGTCTCTCATATGCATTATTAATTGTATTTGGCTCTTGATATATTGTATTTGGTTCTTGATAAATGCTTGATGCCCAAGTTGAGTTGGGGGGATATCTTTTATTCCAATCCACCACCTTTCTTTGTCACCACCTTATAATTCCACCATCCAAATTACCCATGGGCTTTTCTTTTTCTTTTGGCATTTAATCTAGCTCATGTGGGTTAGGGTGGATCCAATTCTATTTTCTTTTGCTTGGCCTTTACTCCACATTTCTGGTAATGCATGGGAATCATGCCATGTAGATTATTATTGTATTCACAAAATAAATCATGGCAATTAATACTTTGCATGGGCCATGCAACCACCTCCATCACTTCTTCTATGTTGGTTTGTTCTTGGTTTTGGGTGATCCTCTCTTTGAGCTCTCCTTCTCTCAAACCCTCCTCTTCTTGATCTTTTCTCTCTTTCTTCCATGTTTGATCTTGTGAGATCCTCTCCAAATCCTAACACCTCACCACCATCTCTCTCTACCACTCCTTTTGCTTGATCTTGTTTGATCTTGCTAAAAACCCTACCACCACATGACCCTCTCCCCTAGTATCTCTCTCCCTAACCGAGCCTCCTCCTAGCTAAACCGGGGCTCCCATGTCTCTCCCTCTTGGTTCCCTCTCTACTCCCTCCAACCGGACCCACCCAGCTCTCTCTCTCCCTAGCCCGAGCTACCCCCTCCTAACCAGCCCTAGCTACCGAGCCATCTCTCTCTCTACCTCTCGGCCTCTCCCTCTCTCTCGCTACCGTGCTTGCCCCACCCGAACCTGCCCTGCCTTACCCTCTTCCTGGCCCACCTGCCATGCCCTGCCCTGCCCAACTCGAGCCCCAGCTCGAGCACGTGCATGGGAGGAGGAAAAGTGGCACCCAAGCCACCTTTATCTACCCCGTGCCCACACGCTACCTCGCCTCTCTCTCGGGTTATACCTTTCCCCACGCCTCCTCTACCTCGCCTAGATCCACCCCAGAGCCCTTGCCTCTCCCCTTCTTCCCCTTCACTGACGCCAACTTCTCACGCCGGCCACCGCCAGCACCACCGTCGGGCCCTCGTTCTAGCCGGCGAGCACGACGTGGAAGTGGTCGAGGAGGCCGAGAAGGCTCCCCTGCTTCACCCTGGACACGCCAGCGAGGAGGAAAGGGCCCACGTCCGCCAGCACCAGCGCCGCCCGACACAAACCCTAGATCTTCGATCGCCAGCCTCGTCGTCGATCTGCTGTGCCCCACCTCGATCCGAGCCCTCCGTCGAGCCCGCGGTAAGCCCCTGTACCTCCCAGACAACCCCATCTTCGCCGTCGTCGTCTAGCCGCGCCAGGCATTTCGTCGGGCACTCTCCGTGCGCCGGCAGACGCTATCGCCTGACCACCTTTGCGCCACGCCCCGTCTCATCTAGTTAACCCTCCACCTCCTAACAGCGTTCTCAGACTACCCCACTAGTTCCACCTTAGCGCAAGACGCCCAGGTCCCAGTTCGAGCCCGCACACGCTATCTATCGCCGAACACGGCATCGACGATTCGTCAGAGAAGATCTACAGGGGTCGTTGGTCACTTTACAAACCCCCCCTCTTTTTCCTTTTCGCTCAACCCGCGGTACGCCGAGCCCACCTGTCAGCCGCCCTGGCAATCTTGCAGAGAAGCCCCCCAGCTCCTAGGCCCTTAACCCGTGCTCCAGCACGACCCCACCTGGCAGCCTCTGCGCGTTCGGCCTCTGGCACATGGGCCCTAGTTCGCTGGCCCACCTGTCAACCGCAGCAGCTAGGCTAACCCGCGATGTAAAAAGCTTTTCTCAAGGCTGTGTCCCTTTCAAGAGCTGGCCCACCAAGAAGCGATCGGGCTGGGTTTGTCTGAGTACAAAACATTTCTGTTTTTCTGTTTTAAAATAAACTTTTCCAGAAATTGATTAAATTCAAATTCAAATCAGATTTTAAATAACTTTTAAAATACAAATCCAAATAATACAAGTAATATATGTTTTGGAATCAGAAAAAAGTGAGGAATTCAAATATGCTTTTCAAAATAATGTTTGAGCACTTTAAAATTTCGAGGTAATTAAAATTACAATAAAATGCCCTTTTTCTTAATTAATTAATAGCTTTAGTTTTATAACTCCAAATTTGACAAATAATATGTCTAAATCGATCAGCGCGACGAGCCCGTTCTATCTATGCATTCCATGTTCTGAATTGCAGCATGCATCATATAAATAATAAGTATACAGCAAGTGTTATGAGAGCAAACCGGGCTAAAAACTTAATTAAATGCTTTAATCTTGCACCCCACACCTCACCCATGCCATGCTACATTATTGCCATGCAAATTTTGCATCATTCATCATGGCATGATTGTTTGCTTGTCGCATTTTAATTCATATGCTTGTGCACTCTATTTATGTTGGCCCTTGTTTGTTTGGTTCTTCTTCGAATAGACGCTGAGCAGGGGATATATCAGGAATCCCAGGAGCACTACCCAGATCCGTCCCTCACTTCAAATGAGCCGCCAGGCAAGCACTACCACATGCTTGCATACATATAGTACCTATTGCCTCTATCTTATTCTTGCATCATTGAGTCGCGATTGCATTAAATTGAATCCCAAGTACTACATAGCCTTTACTTTTAAACCCCACTGAAGCTTGTTCCTCCACCCCATGAGCCATTACTACAGGAGTTGTTTGAGCCATGCGGGTCGTAGAACAGCATGTGTAGGGTATGTGAGAGTCTGATGGATAACGAGGTACCTAAACAACTTAACCTGAGTAGTAATGGGATAACTAATGAAAGTGGCATCGGTGCGCAATATCTGCTATTTGGTTCTTCATGCTCACTTGTGTCCCGTAGGACCCCGAGTACTTGATTCCTGTTCCTTGACTATTCAAGACTATCCACATCCGGAGGCCTTATGGACCCCCCTGAGCCAGAGCTTGATTCATTCTTATTTGTTGGGGCCACAAAGTAGTTTGGGGCTTTATTACTATCATGTACTTATGCCATGCTTTACTGCTTTATTTAAGATTGTGCGTGGAGCACCTGTACTGTTTAGGACCGTGACACGTTTTCGCTGTATCGACAAGCCCACCACATTTTCGTTCCCAATCGCTTACCGCCCACACAAACCTCGGTCCGCTCGAGCCGCCAACTTCGCTATGGTAGCTTAGTGGGGTGGCCTCAAACATTTCTGAATCCTGTGATCGCTTTGTCGTGAATGCCTCGCTGGGTTTTGATTTGGTTTTTCCGAGGTTGATCGAGTGTGTTGCTATTTGTGCACCCCCAGGGTAAATCTTTCAAACCCGTGTCCGCGGTTATGGACGACTTGGAGCACGCTTTCGATCATAGACAAGTATAACTAAAGTACCGCTTTTAATTTGACTAAGTACCGACTAGTAAATAGTGCAACACTCATGGAATGGTTAATAAAACTGCCAACGGATGGGGTTGTTCGTCGCTTCCTCGCTGGTGTTTAGGAGGAGGATGGATCCGTTAATATTACTGTTATAACTGTTGTTCTTAATTAACGGACATCCGCCTATCTTTGGTTAGGCGGATGGTTAGCAGTATCTATAGAATTGTTAGGTATTATCTTTTGCTGCAATTGCGTCACCTGGTTGTGTCCCCTTTAGAGGCATAAAGACTTGCTGAGTACCCTAGGGTCTCACACGATAAATTGTTTGATTCAGATGAACAGTATACTCGCAAGATGGATACCGGGTGGAGGAGACGGACGATGTTGGCAACGATCACTCGGTGTAGAGATTCCGGAACGGGATCCGTGAGATCTGTATGGATGTGTTTATTTATGGGGCATCTTATGCCGATTTGCTTCTTATCCGTACTCGGATCTTGTTTTCCGCTTCCGCCTGTTACTCTGATGTTTGATGTATGAGGAGATATCCTAAACTATTATATATATCTAGGATATTTGGATCTTGCCGTATGGCGTTGCAATATTTCTATTTCTTTAGATGGAATGGCTCTGAGGACTGTTGTATGTGGCTTGCATACATACTCATTTGTGTATGTAGTTGATCCCTTCGCCTGCCGATTACGCCGCTCGTTCTTGTCCTGATGTTTTGGAAATGGTTAAGACGGCCGAAAGGTCTACCTGTGAGTGGCATTTGGCCCCACCGTACTATTTTAACCGTTTCCGCTCGTCCAGGCTTGTAACTAAGAGCGTAATTCACCGAGGTAGTTACACTCAAAATCTTCATTATGATTCCAGATTTCGCATTAAAAAGCGTGATTTCCTGCACAACACAAATCAAAGTAATGGTTTGCATATCTTTGCAATTATTAGTCATTAGTGGCAAGGATAGAGAGTTTCTTTTCAATTGCTTGACTAAAAACAATGTTTAAACGTGGTGGAAGATGGCTATTTTTTGAGCCATCATCCTCCAACGTTGTTTAGTGATTACATGATCCTAATTCACTATAACATCCCCGATCATCACAACCGATGCTATAGCTTAAAAGGTGGATATCATATCAATCACATCACCATGTGACTCATGCTTAGCCTTTCGGTCAACTATGTTTCGAGGCCATGTCTATACATGCTAGGATCGCTAACTTTAATCATTAGTATATTGCAGTGTATATATGGCTTACACCCACCGTATGCGAATATCGATATGCCTACCAGCCGATCGTAATGACCTGCTTCATAACGATGGACTTTCTTGGTGGTGCACACTAAATGGAAGAACACGAACATTGGAATTATGTTTTAGGGATCATCTTATAATGCTATCGTCATAAGTATAGTACTAGCAAAATAAGATGCATAAGTAAACAACATCAAATGTAAATGATTTATGCGATATGTCATGGTCGTCGCACCTTGATCTCCATCGAGTGTGTCATCGTTGCACCAGGTTCATTGTTCCACCTTGCCTTTGGCAATTCATCTCATAAACACATACCTTGACCATACATATCACAATCCCCTACAAAATAAAGTTAGACGCCTCTACTTTATCTTTGCATGTTTTACGTGGTTGTTTGGGCTTCCGCACAAGGTCGGTCTCGGCCGCTTTATCCAAAATTTTCGTGATATAAGCAAGTACACGTGGGAGAGTAGAAATTATAAAATCAATGCCCACATATTTCTATGAGTTCTACTCATACAAATACATCTACACATAGGTCAGCTTTCATACCACTGGAGGGGTCTGCAGGCAGAAAACAAAAATATTCCTAACGACGAACACCATAGCCAAGATCTATCTATGAAGATGCATAGTAATGAGAGGGACACAGTGATCATAACTTGGAAGACCGAGAGAGGGATTACTTTACCGCACAAACGTTGCTGATGTAGCCGAAGCGTAGCTGACCTCAAGGTTGAGAAGGATTCAAGCGTCCAACACCACAAGTGGTGATGCATCCGAAGTTTTACATACATTCGGTGTAAAGACGTCCCCCGTGCCCCGGTCCAGCAAGGCAGTGAAGAAGAATATCTGAACCGACTCCAAGTGCACGACGACGTGCATATAGTGGAGAAGCCTCTACCTCGTAGCGCACATTCCTAACTAGGAAACACACACGAGAGGGAGAGAGGGAGAGAGAGACAAGGCTAAAAGACAATTGACGGGATCATGTGGGAGGAGGGACCATATATATATAGGACATGAATATTCAAGAACCCCCTTATGAGATACCTATATAATCTTATTCAGCAACCCCCACTTAACTACCTTCTTCCTCCTCCTACCCCGCTCATCACCTACCTCCTCTGATCCGCGCGCCGCAAGCCTTCTCCGCCCTGCGCCACCGACCACCCTCCTCCCTGCGCCCCGCCGGCCTCCTCCGCCCCAGGCGCCCTCCGGCCCACGTGCCTCCACGCCCTCCTCCTTGCGTGCCCTCCTCTCTATAGGCCTCCTCCGCCCTGCGCCACCGTCCACCTTCCTCCCCATGTGCAGTCGGCCTCCGCTGCCCCGTGCACCCTCCGGCCTGCGTGCCCTCCGGCTCGCTTGCCGCCGCACCCTCCTCCCTACCTAACTACCTTCTTCCTCCTCCTCTCCCCGTCGTTAGGCCCCCTCTTCAATGCTCCTTCAGGAAGTTAAAACTAGCATAGAAAAAGAGGGTGTTAACTTGTACATACGGGGAAGTTAAGAAGAGTCGCGTAAGTTAACTTGCACATGCGGAAGTTAATATTCAGTCCGCAAAAAAAAATGATGCTCCGTTAGGAAGTTAACTATCATAGAAAGAGGGAGTTAACTTATACACAAGGGATAGCTAAGAAGTTCACGGAAGTTAACTTGCACATGTGGAGGTTAATATTTATTATTACTGCTACAGACTGGAAGTTAACTTGAAAAATAAAAATAAGTTAACTCGTGTTTGTGTGAAAGTTAACAAGGGGTTCCTGTGTGTTCGCGTGAAAAAAAACAGGTGCTCTGTCGGGAAGTTAACTAGCATAGAAGTGGGAGTTAACTTGTACAAACGGGGGAGTTAAGAAGTTCGTGGAAGTTAACTTACACAAACGGAAGTTAACATTAATTATTACTGGTACATACTGGAAGTTAACTTCAAAACAAAACGAAGTTAACTCGTGTTCACGTGGAAATTAACAAGCGGTTCCTGCTGTTCGCGTGAAAGGAAACAGGGGGTTCCTGAATAGTTATTCAGGAACCGGTTTTTGAATAGTGGAGCTATATATATATAGGAAAAATGAGAGAACCCCCTCCATATAAGTCCCGGAGTTTGACTAAACCAAGGAAGAGGTGGAGGGCTGGCCGCCGTCGGTGGGGTGAGCCCTACCCGCGCGCGCCAGGGCCCGTGGTCGGCTGGCGGTGGGGGGCTCCCCAACCCGAGCGCCTCCTTCCCCTTTGGGACCCTCCAACCGGGAGGGCCCATGAGGTGGGGTTTGCTCCTTAAATTTATTTAATTATGTATTTATTAATTAATTCATTTAGTTTATAATAAATACAAATTAAACAATACCTTTCACTTTGAAACACCTTTCGAAGTCCTCCGAACATCTTTGGTGTCTTTCTGGAATGATCATGGTTCTCTCTCTCATTTCTCTTACGATTGCGGAACAAACCTAAGCGTCTCTACCCTTAAGCATGACACCCTTACGGTTCAGGAATGCTTAGACATTGTCGAGACATCTCTCCGATCAATGACTAACATGTCTGGAAACTCATGATGCCTCTTTGCATTCCATGAATTGATTGATAGTTTGAACCTTAAACGTTGAGTCCCATTCCCTATGCACTACGATACCTCGTTTGTCCAAAATCTGATATATGGTATCAATATACCTAGTTCGATCTTATTTCAATGCATTTACTCGTTCTCATGATATTAAATCCTCGTGACCTAGTCACATGCTTGTAATCTCATTGATATAATCTCGCTGAGTGGGCCTAGAGTATCTGTCCATCACTCGGATAGGAAAATCTCGATCTTGATACATACACCTCAACATATTCCTTTAGAATACCCGATACACACATTTATGATCACCCTGTTTCGGTGTGATAGTTGATGTGATCAAAGCAGCCACATGAGATAGTGATTAAACATGATCTCACGGTCAAAGGACCGAGTTACTAGGCTTTGCTAGATATTTTAGTGTTGAACTTTGTGACTGGATCACATTGCAACACTATGGTCGGGTGTGTTTCCATCACTTCATTCATCTAATGAAGTGATCTCGTTGTCAGCTGACATGGAAAAGTCCCTAATAGGGAAACCTCGATCATCGGTTGCCCAATAAACTAGTCTAGAGGATACTAGAGACTTGGTTTGTTTATATGCCACACGTGTATTAATGTTTCCACTTAATACAATTATATCATGATACAAAACTGTTATGAACATATGAGATATGTCAATAAAGATAACTTTTTATTGGCATCTAGGGCATATCTCCTTCACGCCTAGGAATTGGGCACGTCGTTGGCCATTAGCAAGCCTTTCGCCGATGATGTCGAGGCATCATGCTCTGGGGAGGATGGAGAAGTCTTCGATGATGTAGATGCATCAGGTTCTGGAGAGGTCGGAGGAAGCTCCGAAGATGCACATGCATCAGGCACCGACAACGATGTCATAGACATCTCCTCTGGTGATGAGGAGGAAGCTTATTAACTTAGCTATGTTTTATTAGGCCAATATATATGTATATAATATGAAGTTAGCAGTCTTTTTGTAATACGGGAAGGGCAACCAAGTTTGATTTGAGCCCTTATGACCGGCCGATGCCCAAATATTAATAACGGTGTCTTTTGTAAAAGGAAAGCCAAACCATGTTTGATTGATTCATGTCCTTCCGGCAAAATATTATGAACTGTTCCTCAAGTATCATACTCAAACATTTCTGTTATGTAAAAACCATGTGTGATGGTTAGAAGACGATGAGATTGAGTTTGTGTGGATAACTTGTATACAACGCACATGGTAATTTCTAAAGAAAATGTGTACGGCACAACATGAGCGCAAATAGTTTTCCCGTCTAAAATCGTGTGTTTTGTTTGAGCCCATTACGGCCTGACAGAAGCAAACCCTACCATTTCTCCTATATATAGGGATAAGTAGCAGAAGGGACCACATCCCGTTTCACTTGTCGACAGCTGCCACCCGTCTTTAGGATAAGGACAAGCAGGGACCGCATTCGACGCCAGAATGCAGATGGCCTCATTGAGGGCTTCTTCGCAGGCGATAACGCCGGTGAAGCCGGCTCGTCCTCGCCATCCAGGTCCACCGTCGTCTTCTCCCCGGAGATATACGTCGTTACCATGCATTTTTCTTATTAGATAGTTGACAAGATCGGATCTGTTATAATATTGTTTGAGGATCCTGTGCTCTATTTTTGCGGTCATTAGCACAATTAGCAATATCATATCTATTAGATTATTCGCAAGATCATGTTTTATATTTTTATACTCATGCACAGTTAGCAATACTGGAACGGCTTAGGATATTGTGTTAGGATCGGCTTGTAAGCTAGCTTGACGTATACTCTATTATATATGGTTCGATTTATTTGTTAGATCTTATGTGTACAGTCATCTACTTCTCTCCATCTTTATATGGTTGCTTATGAATACTATCACAATTTCATGTGCTTACTTATATGGTTTCATTATGTAGTTGTATACTAGGGATCTTATTTTGGTAATACTGCATATGAAGAAGGCATGGGAAGACATGGTAATTATGTGCAGAGACTGCACATAGTGCAAGGAGGAGGCTCACAGCCTGCGTTTGCCTTCTTCCACGGCTCCTACACTTGCACGTAAGTGGCTAATTATTTCAACTTACACATCTAATATTCTTTTCTATTTGTGGTTAGAATTCTCACATTGACAAACATTTTGTACTATATTTTTAGATCCTTTGATCAATACTTGCAAGAGCGCAAGTGCCCATCCTCCAACGAGGATAGGATAGAGGAAACACCTCAATGAAGATAAAGACATAACCAAGAGAAGCTACAAATTCATTTCTTATTTGTGTAGCATTCTCCTTTGTATCCGACAAAGACCTAAGGATAAATGTATGAAAACATATGATGTATCCGATGTGCAATGAAAAAATTGAGGTTTTGGTTCCATATTTCTATACATCTAATAGCATCCTGGGATAAAGACGGTTCAAAGTAAAATCGTTTGGATTGTCTAGAATAAGCATACAGATGGTTTCGACTTTTAGTGTGCTAAATGACAGAACACATGCGGCGAAAGTAAGCAGCTCGTTGGCAATCATTTCAGGACACAAACAACTAAGCATAGAAAAACGTATGTGAAATTTCCGAAATAAGCAAAAAGTTGGTTTTCGACAACTGTGTGCATTTTTGTACGCGGTTATGGAAACCGTGTGCATACTAGAGGCTCATCGCCCACCCATGGTTAGCGAAGATTGGATTCACCATGTGTGAAGGGCCATGTTCATCGTGTACGAAGGTACGATCTGTACTAGTGATGGAAGAAGCCTGCTTTTTAGTATCTTGGCACAGTCCCAAATGTCACATAAACAAGTACTACATCCGGAAGATTTGTATAAATTCGTGTGTATCTGTACACTAAAACCTGTCTACATACATGTGAATCTAGATAAATCCTCATCCTTTTTAGGCCGGAGTGAGTAATACTAATGGACAAGCAAATATTGTGAAAAGCACATAACTTGCCTAAGCTAGTTTGTTTGCATGCAACCAGGCACTTGAAATCACCCATACAATTGAATGGTACACGCATTCAAGCCTCAAGTGTGTGAGTATACTAAATAAAACCGTTCTCCACAAAAGCTAGTGTAAGTTGTGAGATATTAATCATCACAATTTTGCAGCATGCATGCCTATCACATTTTCTATCTTCCTTTTGCTCTCTTGTTTTCATCTCATCCATGTTTCGCTTCAAGAACAAAGAAACAATGATAAACATGTCAAAACATATCTCCAATGCATGAGAGGCAAATTAATAGATCTAAATTTGCATTGTTCTGAACAAGCAAGATATCTAGTGGCATATATGTTGTATGATACAAGAAAAAACTACTAGAAAATATTGACGATCTGGCACACATCAAAATGAAAACATTGATGTTGTTGTTGGAAGGTCTTGCACCGACACGTGGTACACAAGAACACATAGTATGGAAAAAAAGATAGGATTGAAGTCGGCTGTAGCGCTCTAATTCTTTTCAAAAAACTCTGTTGTCCAACATGGTGTGTATGGAAAAGAATCACCTCCGCACTTTACAGGTAGCCGGCCCATGTCATGCACTTTGGAGCTACTAAAATTATAAGCAACTGCCCTTTCTCCTGGCACCAACAAGAAGACAATCTCTTTGTACGGATGAAATCCAAGGAAATAAATAAGTCTGTAGGTACATTCAACCTTTTCTTCGGTGTGAATGATAATACCGTCGTCAAAGTCCCATTCAAAGTTATCTTGCACTGGTTCTTCCTTACCATCTTCATCACAATTACCTTCATGTAAGATCCACGGTCTGGTGTTTTCATCGTCAGTAGAGACATAAGAAAATCTCGTCACCATTGGCACAAGGCTAATGTCGGCGTTCAACCTCCACTCCAATTTGCCGTGTGATTGAGTAAGCAACCAGACCTGAAGTTGGGGCCGCATATTTGTAGAAAGTAATGCACAATACACCCCCTTCATAGATTTTCCTAGATAAAGACGAGTAGACTCGTCCATTCTACCGCCTGTTGGCGATTTAATCACTTCATAGGTACTATCCGACAAGGTTATGCTGCAAATGTCAAATGACGAAGAATACATGCATATTAATAGATATATAGATATATAACACGATGGAAAAAAAATCTAAAAAATAAAAGGGTCACATCCCACTTAGAAGGTGCGTGCATATGCACCATGTTTATTAAGGGTTGAATGGATACCGTATGATGGAGTCGTTTTGACAATGCACGTGAATCGCTCCTTTCCAGTAGGCAACATAGCGGTGATAGTGATCCCGTACCAAAGTTGACTGCATGTCGGCAATGGTCCCTGCAGGCTCCCCTCTCCGGACCAACAACATCTCCTCCCACGTCCAGGTCTGAGAAGAGAAGACGGGTACTGCGTATGGGGAAGGCGGCCACTCTGTTTCCTTGGTGAACATTACCGTGTCTCGAGGATCCCAAGGAACACGATGGATAAGAAGTACCTCGTAGTACGGCGACACGGTGGGGTCGAAAGCGAGGCACATTTGATCGCAGAAGCACTCCATCGCGGTGCTCGCGGGCGGTGGAGGAGGCAGACGCGCCCACTGTCGCGTTGCCGGATTAACCACCAGTTTGTCCTCTTGGAGATCTGGATCTTGGTCCACTTGGTACTGGTAGTCCCGAAGACAGAGAAGGCCATTGCAATGATCCTCGAATTCCAGATGACGCTGGTACTCCGTGTCCACGTACGAAAAGTCGGCGGCCGCGATTTTGCACCTTGTCAACGGGTTTGCAAAGAATTTGAGTGGAGCTGGAGAGAGCTGCTCCAAGATGAGGATCCCGTAGAGCGAGAAGGGGAGGAGATCCGTCCGCAGCAGGCGGCGATCGTTGATTACGGCGCACCAGCTTTTGCAGACACCACGGGCCGCGGCGAGGCTGCGCGGCGCGAGACGGCCGAGGACGCAGGCGAGGATGTCGTCAGGTAGCAGCTGTGCCGCCACCTGGGCCATGGCGCTCTTGCTCTTGCTCGGAGATTTAATATGGATGGGATAAAGAAGCAGATGCAGATCGATCGAGGGCTGTAGCTCGTGTAGGGTCCTGCACGTGACAAATTCGATCGGTTCGGTTTTCTTGTCGATCAGGGTTCGTTTCTTTTTTAAAAGGGGTTGTAATAATAATTACTACCCTGGGCGGAGCCTTTCGTGGCCGGTTGTTCCCGGTTCCCTGCAGACTTCCCCACTGTGTTGGGCTGGGGCGCCGGATTTAGGCCGGGCTGGCCTAGTTCCGGCAGCTGACCTGTAGACCTAGCCTGGGTTCTGCAAGGTTGCCACTTGCGGGCAGCCGCGCTCATAGCGAGTAACCAGTAGACAGGAAACTTATGGCGTTACATATACGTTGGCGAGTAGCCAGTAGACGGGAAACTTATGTTTATTTGACCTAACCAAACACAAATTAACCAAGAATTTTTTCATTGGCCAACTATGGTCCGAAGAATTTTAGATGTAGACCGGGTGGACACCATGACCTAGGCTAACACACAAAAATGAATGTTGTCCAATCACATAATTTGTTTTTCTCAGAAAATGAATGTAAAAAAACAATACATATGATACAATCCCTCTGTCTCGGTTTACAGGACCTAATTTATTTTGCATCGCGACCAAGACAACCTTCTATTGGGCTAGAAAATCCTTACCGAACCTCCAATCAACTGCACTCCAGATTTAATAGGGATACTAACAGACTCCTCGTGCAAAACGGGATAGACCCAACACGGGCATGCATAGGTTGTTTTGATTTTTTTGCATGCACAAGGATGTTTCCGGTTCGCTTAAAAAAGAGAAAGGAAGGTGGAGAGTAATTAGAGAGGGGATTATACTATTACTCCTAATTAAATGCATGCAAGGGAGGAAATTACACGTAACACCACTTATTGAGGAAGATTTTGCACAGAACCACAACTCTATCTTTCTTTTGCACAGAACACCAATGTTTCCTGTAATTGTTGCACAAAACACAAAACAAGTTGTTAACCGTGCTGATAGCCAATTAGTAATGCTGGGTCGACAGTATAGGGGCTGAAGTACAAAACTACTAAAGGGATAATCTGATTTCTTCTCCATCGTCGGCCGGGAGACTGTGCGCAGAGCGCCCGACGCCGCGTGGAGCTGTGCCGGAAGCGCTTCCAAAGGAGTTCCGGTCGTCGGCCACCGACTACACACATGCATAGACCCCCCGAGGCCGGCCACGACGACGACACCGCCGACGTCGAGGGTGGCCAGACCACGTCATCGGTCGTGCGGCCTCGAGCGCCGCGTATTTGTGCCTCTTTCCGCTGTCATCGGCAACTCCCTGTAGGGCCAGCAAAGCACATGGTGATTTTTTGACGCAGGTTGCGCTTGGATGCGTTTCATTGCGCTTAGCGGTCATGAGCGTGCCTGTTATTAACTGCGGCTGAATCTTGGAGGACTGTTCAGCTGGTGGCGAATTTCACAACGCTTTACCAGTCCTGGCCCTGTCGCAGGTTCACTGGATGTGTGGGGGCAGTGGACGGCGGCCAGTTGTCCGTGCCTAGCGCCCTCCGACGTAGTTACACGCGGCGGCCGGCGCTCTAGAGTCTGCGGTCGGCAACGAAGAACTTGGGATTATTGTCTTGCCAGTTTTACAATTCAGCCCATGTATGGTGGGCCCAACTTTACTAATTGGCTATCAGCCCAGTTAATTACTACTTTTGTGTTCTCTGCAACTATTACGGCGAATGTTGGTGTTTTGCGCAAAAGAAAGTCAGTGTTGTGGTTCTCTGCAACATCTTCCCCAGCAACTGTTGTTAGATGCAATTTCCTCCATGCAAGGCTTAGATGGGAGGTATTGTGGGACAAATGTCTTTCCAGATTAGATCTGCGTATGCTCACTGGTTGAAGCTAAAAGCGTCAAATAGGAGCTATCGGAGGGGACTTGTGGAGTATGTGGACCGCACGTGAGATAGTGAAATGGTCCATGAAGAACCACTAGACCTCGAAAGGATCTAGACAAGTGCTGGACAAAACCCATCTTTCTTCCCCTAAACCTGGAACCTGAAGAATGGCGAAGTGTCTCCGGGGCATGGGCGGCGCCGCTGCAGCCGTCAAGGGCATGCTCCGCAAGGCAACCACACAATCCAGGAGGTTTGAAGAGAATGGCAGGATTGGATGCGTTGTCGTCCCTGTCATAGTCGCGTGCAGGCTAGATAGTGTTGTGTTGATCCGTGGAGCTGCCTCGCAGCTGAGCTGGTTGTAATCTCGGTGTAATGGCTTCTGCTGTCAGCTAATCTAGCTGCCTCCTGTCCTCAATCCTCATCATGTCTCCATTTCCCGCTTTCATTTTGTTTCAAACTCGTAGTTAGTTAAGCTGAACCCGCGGTCTGTGCGGGTCAGGCGCGGCGGTCAGAGCATGGCTCGGCCACCACCATGTAACTCCTCCACGATCTGAGTCCGTGGGATGGCACGGTTCTGATCTCTCGATCATGGGCACGATTACGCATTGGTCCTTACCTATCTATCTATACTATTAAAAGTCTTACGGTCTTGATGGTCTGGTAAGTCGTTATAAATCTATCCCATATTTTCTAGTTATTTATGTACCTTTGCCACCGCTAAGATAAACCCGGGTACGGTCTGAGGACGCGGCGTTGCAGCGCGCCGACCGTGCCGCACTGCGGCAGCCTTCAAGGACGCCGTCCGTTCATGCCGTGGGTTGGTGCATGGATGGTTGATGGAGCGGCCGTCCTGGTGGGCGCCGAACATCCGAACCCATCCTGACCAACCGCGCCGCCCAACATGTGGTTCTCGTACACCGGAGCAGACGCACGGCCAGCAAGTCTCCGGCCGGCCTGCTTTTCCAGCTGCGCATGCAGTTCCAATTCAGTGATCGTCCACCGATCAAGAGTCTTTTCCCCGACGTCGGACTTGAACTGCAGCAGCAGCTAGATCCTTGGTTGTGCCGCTTGGAAAATTGGTATGGACATTCATGTGCGACCTGTCGAATACCAGTTAATCACTGATGATCTTTCGTTGCTGATCTTTTTTTTGGGTTTCAAAAGAAGCACAGTTTACTTGGGCCATCTTTGTGAATAATGGATTAGCAGGAGTTTTTGGAACCTAGCCACATCTGAACCTGAATCTATAGCCAATAGATAGAGAGCGAAAATGCCACCGATCGAGGAAAGCATGAAAAAGGCAACTAAAAAAGTTACGGCCCCAAAAAAACGTATTCCTAAGTCTCATAGTACAAAGGAATTCGACAAAAGAAACAAGTTCACTACAAAGACTCACGTTCCGGCGTGTTATCCCTAGACTGGAGCCTTTGGAGTGAAGCGCTTTGCACGAATACCAGTTTGGGCAAAGTCAGTGGAGCTCTCCAATCAGCAGAACATTGGTTCTATTTGGTGAAAGGGCTATAATCATTGTTTGGGAAATTCGATTTAATTTGCTTCTGAAAATGATGAGGAGAGGGTATACTCCTGATCATAGTTTTAAAAACCGGACCGGTTCGGTGGTTTAACCGGAAAAAACCTGAACCGATGACCTCACTGGTTTTTTAAGAGGCACTGGTTCAAATAGCAAAAACCCAGGAAAAAAGAAATAGTTGCAATAGGAATCAAACTCAAGACCTTATCCTAGATAGAAATAGCACCACATAAGGGCTAATACCACTTGAACACACCATGTTTTGTGATTACATATTGAAATATATGCTTAATATATATTTTATTGTTATTTGATTCCAATTTTTTTTTAAATTTTAATTAAAAGGAACGATTTTTTGTCGCATCGAACCGAATGAACCACTGGTCCGACCAGGAAAAACCTGAACCAATAGCCTCACCGGTTCAATTACCGGTCCGGTTTTTTAAACTATGCTCCTGATGTGGTCACATTTGGTGCCTTGATTTATGGCCTTGCTTGTCCTGGACATGTTAGAGTGGTCTTGCTTGTCCGTGAGAGCATGACAGGGACACAACTTATTCCTAATCTTAACGTATGCTCTCTCCGTCCATAAAAGGATGCCGCATATTTTATATAGATTCACATGTACTATTTATCTTTGCACTAAAACGCGTCTAGATACATGTAAATCTAGAAAAATCTTCGACATCCTTTTTCGGATGGAGAAAGTATAATGTATTGATTAGTGGCCTATGCAAGAAACATATGCCTTCTTCAACTACCATCCTTCTCATAGAGATGCTCGACCAAAATGTTCATCCAGTAATATTATATATGGGTTAATCAATGTATTAAGGCTGATATTTATTGAGCTGTGGCAACGCACTACGCGACCGTGGTCCGTGCGTCGTGGTTTTCGTACGTCAAAACATTACGTCCGCCCTCGCGCTCCTAACAGCTTTTTAATTAGTCAGGTGCAACTAAAGCCGGAGTTCATCGCTAACACTGTGTGCGTTGAGCCGAGACTATTTTTATAGGGCGTGCCTAGGTATAAGGCGACTGAGATTTAACTAGATTTTTTAGTCCGCTGCTATTTGTACAATTGATTGACACACTGTATCCTTTTTATAACGCGTCATGGGCTTTAGCGAGGGAGCTGGGTTAGGCTGTCTCAGTTCGGCCCAATGTTCTTTTCTCATATTGACTGTTGTCCTAATATTGCTAGAGGGTACAATAACGATTTTTTCATCCGTTCTCTTGCTTTTTTTTTTGCTTATAGACACAAACCAAGGACATTAGAGAACAATTCTCTCAAAGAAAGAACAAATAACAACATAAAATGACACACAAATTCTAAGTAAAAAATAAACCCCGCCTCAGTTATGAGCTACTCGCAACCGATCCTATCTTCACCAAAAAAAAGAACATAATCCTGCCTCCTTAGTTGCAAACTACTTGCAATTGGACCCACCTACCTCTCAAAAGAGACAAAAAATCACCGCCTTAGTTGCGAGTTCATTGCAATTTGCCCCACTCCTCCCCAAAAGAGACAGAATGGACCGCTGCCTCAATTGCAATCTACGTGCAACTAGCCCCACCTCCCTGAAAAGGAGACAAGAAAAAACCACTGCCTCAATTGCGAACTACTTGCAACTAGGCCTACCTCTTCAAAAAAGAGGCTGATACCTCAGGTGCGAGCTACTTGCAACTGGAGCCAGCTCACCCCCCAAAGAGACAAAATAGACCGCTACCTCAGTTGCAAGCTACTTTGCAACTATCTCCACATCTCCCTAAAAAGAGACATGAAAAGACCACCGTCTCAGTTGCGAGCTACTGGCAACTAGGCCCAGCTCCGATCCCCCTAAAGAGACAAAATATACCGCTACCTCAGTTGCAAGCTATTTGCAACTATCCCCACATCTCCCTAAAAAGAGATATGAAAAGACCACCGCCTCAGTTGCGAGCTACTTGCAACTGACCTCACCTTTCCCAAAAAGAGATAGAAAATGACTGCCGCCTCAGTTGCGAGCTAATGGCAACTGGCCCCACCTTGCCTAAAAGAAAAAAGTCGCCACCTTAGTTGCGAGTTCATTGCAACTGGCCGGAACCTCCCCTAGAAAGAAAAAAAGGGTCACCACCTCAGTTGCGAGTTCATTACAACTGGCCTCCACCTCCCCCAAAAAAGAGAAAGATAGACGATGCCTCAGTTGCAAGCTACTTGCCACTAGCCCCACCTTCTCGAAAAAGAGACACGAAAAGATCACAATCTCAGTTGTAAGCTACTTGGAACTGGCCACACCTCCCGCCACAAGAAGACAAAAAAATACCACCACATCGTATACAAGCTTCTTGCAACTAGCCCCACACCCCGTCCACCAAAAAGAGAGAAATACCACAACCTCAATTGCAAGCCACTTTTTCAAACAACGTCGGTCACGAGAAAATTGCAATAATAGGGTCAGTTATGACTACATTGTGACTGTGGGTCAGTTACGACCACATTGCAAGTGTGGGTCAGTTAGTGCCACATTGTGACTAGGGATCAGTTACGAGCACATTTTTTAAGAGATGGTAAAGAAAATGAAATAATATTTACATGCAATTTTACTACTCCCTCTATTTGAAAATAAGTGTCGTAATTTGTCTAAATATGCATATATGTAACACACTAAACCAGTTAGAAAAATGTGTATCTAGACAAATATGGGACACTTATTTTCGAGCGGAGAAAATAGTAGATATACAATTTTTTAAGAAAACTAATTTTTGTTGGCCAAAATAAGCAAAAAGATTGATAAACAAAGGGCGATTAATTCTCATATGACCAAGAATTAGGTCTACTGTCGGTTAACTCTAAAAGAGCTTACCCACAAAAAAATACTCTAAAATAGCTTAATTACAATCTACTTTAATCGTCTATGTAGCACAAAGCATGATGCAAATTCAACTGCTAGAGACATATTTTCTTGGTTGCAACCTACTTGCAACTGTAAGAAAACTCAGTACAACTAAAAATGACCTAGTTGCAGCCTATTTGCAATTTCCAACTAACATGACTAGTTGCATCCTACTTGCAACTCTCAACTAACATGAATCACGAAACAAATCTAACAAATAGTAACATTTTCTATCAGTCGCAACTTACTTGCAACTCTCGATTAACATGAATCACGATACAAATCTAATGGTACTAATATTTTTTATCAGTTGCAGCCTACTTGCAACTCCCAACCAATATGAATCACGAGACAAATCCAACATATAGTAACATTTTTTTATCAGTTGCAGGCTACTTGCAACTCCCAACTAACATGAATCACGATACAAATTCAAGTTATAATAAAATTGTTTATCAGTTACATCCTACTTGTAAATAAATAAACTTAGTTACAAACCAACTACAACTAAGAAAATCTTAGTTGCAACCAACTTGCAACTCCCATCTAGTACGAATCATGACGTATATTCAAGCACTAGAAACATTTTGTTCTCATTTGCACCCTACTTTCAGGTGCAAGAGCTCGTTTGCAACTTAGGTGCAACTGAAAAATCTCAGTTGTAACCTACTTGCACCTGACATCTAGCATGAATCACGATGTAAATTTCAATGGCCGCGGACACATTTTCTCAGTAACAACATACATGTAAAAGAAAAACTCAGCACTACAATTGAAAAAAAAAACTAGTAGAGAAATAGAAAAAAGGCAAAAAAAAATGCTATTTTCATTTTTAGGGGGAAAATTTAATCACAAAAAGTAATATAAAATTAGGAATAAGAAAAAGAAAAAAGAAAAGTGGAAATATAAATGGGAATAGAAAAAATAAAAACATAGATAAAAGTAAATAAAGATGAGAACATGAAGAAAAAGACATAAAAATAGATGATATAAAAATAATAAAATATTTATTATGAATGCTATTAGTTTTTAACCGATGGAACACTCAAGAAACAATTTCTAAAAGAGCCAACATAGTGGTATGATGAGGGGTGTGTACACAACAAATTGCAAGGGTTAAAAAAGGAATAAGAGAAGACCGTACACCTAAATCTAACGTACGTTATTCCTAGCGGCATGGACCAAAAGTAGATAGCAGGCCACCAGCCCACGATAACACACAGATGCAGCAGGCCGGCAGCCCACGCACGCATAGCAACAACCAGAGCAGTATTAGCGTGGAAATTCCGCATCGCTCGTAAACAAAGCAAAATGTCAGAGCAATCTATACAAATCTTGGCACATGAATCCGATGGTAATCGAAGCGACTGAGATTTAGCTAATTCTCAGGCGTCTAATAATTAGCAAAACCGATTTTTATATGGACTGCTGGCTCAGCATTATTGGGCCTCAATTCTTCAAACGTGTCTGTTCTATTGCTGCGCGTGGAAAAGTCACGAATTGGCTTATCACGATTCACGACTAGAGTTGTCCTCCGCTCAGAAGAAAAAAAGACAATACTTGTCCGTTCAATTCTTTTTTTGAACTCCCCCGCAATTTTTGTTTTCGTTTTTTGAACTCGACGCTCAAGCTGTCCATTCTTGCCATGAAGTATTATTCAGCTAGGTGCATGTTTGATATTTTTTCTTTTCTTGAACTCGAGTTGTTAGTTCTTGTGAAGAATACCATGACCCGGCGATCTGACTGGTGGGCCTCGACGTAAAAAAATCCACATCAGAACGGTGTCTCCTTCTCCAAAACACAAGAAAAACGGTCTCCATCGCCCTGGCAACTTTGCTCTTGAGCACCGAGCTTCCCGACCACCTACACAGTCGCGTGCCATGAAGATCTTGTGTTGACACGAATGAGGAACTGAGACCCGCAACTAAAGGTGCACGCCTTGCCAGTCTACTACGTGACGATGACGGAAACAAACGGCATGCACTCGGTTAAGACGCTGGAGAAAAGATATTCGGTAGAGGTAGATGTGACACAGTGGAGAAAAACCGGGAGATGCATCGGTTGGGACGCCGGAGAAAAAACTGTCTGTAGAGGCGGATGTGACAAACGAAGAAAAAAGGGAGATGCATTCGGTTGGGACCGCTGGAGAATAGACGGTCTTTAGAGGCGGAGGTGACACACGGGTGAAAAATCGAGATATGCATCAGTTGGGACGCTAAAGAAAAGACTATCCGTAGAGGAAGATACGACAGATGGAGAAGGTCAGGGAGATCCATTTAGTTTGGACGTTGGAAAAAAGGTGCTACGTCGAGGCAGAGGCAACACAGGGAGAAGATCAAAAGTGACACATCTGATAGGGAGCTCGACTTAATATTTGTGTACATGTTGTGTTGCATATGCGACATGCATACATGAGTTTTTTAAGAACGCATGGCAACGCACGGGTTTTTACCTAGTAAGCAATAGAAGCAAAGATAAAAGTTGTACGCTTGCAGCACAAACATTCAGTGTCCACTGCCGTATCGAGTTGCAGGTTGAGAGACGTCATCTGCCTAATTAATTCAATGGCATGCAGATCTTCTGCGGCTTTCTCCAAAAAAAAAAAAAGAACGGCCGACCCCTATGCGGCAACTGTCACGTCCATGGTGCTCACCCTCGCCGCCTCTGTGCATGGAGAAGGGGCCGCCAACAACAAGCTCACGCTGACAGGCAGCTCGGGGGCTTCTAAGCTTCTCCTATCACAAACTCGGTGAAAATGAAACTCTTGTGAGCGTCCATCCGTTTTAAAATATAAGATGTGAACCTACGTATTAAAAGGAGTTTAGATATTTCTTTTGCAAAACTAAAACATCTTATATTATGAAAAGGAAGGAGTAGTTTTTAATTAGAAATGTGTCAGGTTTACAAGCCACTATGGTTTTCCAAATACGGTATTTAGCATTCAAATAGAAATAAAGAGGATTCTACTCGCACGTAGCTTGTACTAGTATACTCCAGTTCCCGCCCGCAAAAAAAAAGAACAAAAATCCTCAACCCCAGTTCTTGCTAGGGATAGGCAGCAACGATCCAAGTCTGCATGGTCAAACCTCGTGGGCCGAAGGCCAAAGTATGTATGGCATCGGACCATGTACGTGCTCCAATGCTATTTACCATTTCAAGAGCAGTAGGATGCTCCCATGCGTATTGTTGGAGATGGCACATAAGATGATGGCATATATCCTCGACCAGTTAACAGTGAGGAGGGCCATCTTGTTGCTAATCTGGGTTGGCGCCAGGTAGTAGATACATATGCGCTCTGGTATTCCCTTTCTGATAGGTGTGATCTGGTTAGGCCAGGGCAGCCTATAGATACCTACACGCTCTGGTATCCTCCAAAATCTCATCCAAGCATTGCAAATGCACTAGTACTAATGAACAAGCAAACATAGTGAAAAGAACACAGCTTAGCCAAAACTAGTTTGCTTGCATGCAACCAGGCACTTGAAAAGTCGAAATCAGTTGGGATATATATACAAACTTCCGAATAGACAACAATGAATGATACACATATAAGTCTCAATTGTGTGAGTACATCACAAAACCATTATCCTCGAAACCAGCATAAGTTGTGAGAAGTTACTTATCACAATTTTGCAGCATGCATGTGTATCACATTTTCTCACTTCCACCTTTGCTCTCTTTTTTTCATCCGGTTCATGTTTCCTTCCAAGAACAAAGAAACAAACAATGCATGAGATAACAAATCAATTGATATCAATTTACATTGGTGTAAACAAAGAAACAAACAATGCATGAGATAACAAATCAATTGATATCAATTTACATTGGTGTAAACAAATGAAATATCTGGCATACAAATTGTATGATACATGGTACAAGAAGATGAAAATGATAGGGCACCGGTTGACCTACGGGCCATTTGAGCCTCTTTGGCATGTTGTCTTTTTCTACCGTAGTGTGCCGTTAGAGTGGTATGCTTTTTGTGTTTTTGTTGGTCACAACTATGACGATGCATTGGACATATATATAGTTTGGTGCACTTATGAATATATATACAAGCATAACTTGACAAAGTCAAGTAAAGTAATTGTAGACGGAGGGAATACCTTTTTTTACGTGTGTCTAGATACAACCATCACTTGACAAAGTTAAGTAAAGCACAACTTGGCAAGAATAGCTCTTGTGAGTGACCACGGGAGGTTTAGAACCACCCCCCTCCTTCGGTGGGAGGTTAGGGAGATGCCGCCGTTGTCAAAATGGAGATGGGGGCTCCACGGTGGAGGGGGTCAAGGCACAAGGCAGTTTCTTTCTTGTGTCTTTTTGACTATTCTTTCTAGTGTTTTGTGCTAGGTCGGATGTGATTTTTTTGGGTGGGATAGAAAAAGAAGGGGCGTCCGTTTGTTCGTTATTTCAGTTAACGGGGTTAAATCCATCTAAGATGTGAAAGGCTCTTGAGGGTGATCGAGTGGCTAGACAAGGATGGGTATCCGTTCCCTTGGGTAACTTTCTTTTCCGAAATTCCACCAATCTATAAATAATCATCAACAGTGGTACAAATAACCCCAAAAGTAAAAATTACAAGTAGACCATTGTAATGAAAATTACAAATATACCATTGGACCACCTTCTGACGATGACACTAGGACGGGCCAAAGATGCACCGCCGTCCTTTCCCCTACATCATTGGAGTTGTACAAAGCTTACAAAATTAGAGTTTCTTATAGTAGACAAACGGAAAGTCACCGTGCTATGACCCCAAAGTACCACCTCACCAGAGCAGCAACCATCGTCAAAGATGACAACAATAGATCGGGAGAGACTAATCTCAAACCACACCAATGAATATGAAAAATGACCAGATCCCAATAGATCCTCCGAACACACGACTCCACGTGCCCTTCGCCGGTGCTAGACGCACCACCGGAGCAATGATAGGATGAAGGTGACATTATTCTAACTTTAAGATATAGCTGCCACCTGACCACCCCGAAGAAGACAGTGGAAAATGACCTAGAAAGGAACCAGAACCCTCATGCCGGCGAGGGGCCATGGTCCGCCACGCCTCCAAGACCCCAAGTCCATTGGAATCGGAGCGGACCAGCGGCATCGCCACCGAGGGGACAAAAACCTAGATGGATATATTTTGCATGAACATACATTGGTTGTGGTCTACCAATAAGTAGAAATTAGGTCCACTAGATAGCTTTGATGTTTTAATTTTTCCGTGAGAATCTCTAGAAACCATCCAAATTTGAGGGGACAATTTAAGAAATACTTATCGAAATGTCATACATTTTGTTTTCATGCATTGTGGTATAATTAGTAAGGATCGCACTAGGCGTCCCCGGGGGGAAATTCCCCTTGGATCCTCCTGCTTCCCAGCATGAGACGTGTCCCAAAAACTGACTTAAATCCGCTTTTGCTATAAAAAGTTCCATTTTTGCTATAAACATCCCGCTTTTGCTATATTGCAGCAAAAATGGTTCGCTCCAAGATTTTGTAGAAAAAACAATTCTGCTAATGTAGCAAAACCTATTTCGCCAGAGACACCACTGGAAACTCTCGCCTCTTGCTAGAGACGTCGCAACAAATTTTTTTCGCTATTGTAGCAAAAGAGGAGAACAGATTGTAGAAATTTTTTTTATCTAATGTAGCAAAATCTGACTTCGCTGGAGACTCTGGTCGACGACCTTGTAGCAAAAAAATTATACTAGTATAGAAATACCGGGTCAATAGCTCCTATACGACATCTTTCCTTGGAATTGGACAGAACAAGACATAGCTGATAGAAATGGTACCATGCGACGTTTCTTTGGTAGAAAATAGCCTAGGTGCGACACTACTGCTTAATCCAAAGACACACATTGACAACTCGAATCAGGTGAGCCGAGCGGGACCCACTACGTAAGGACCTGAGCGCTGGACCCACAGAGTGTCTCCCGATGGTGGGACCCACAGCGTGGGACCCATTAACTTATCCAGCTCAGCATTGGTACAAGAGAGGACCCCGAGCCGTGCAGCACCCGAGCCCTACCGCGACCTTCCCATCCTCCCTCCCCGACTATTGTTGTTCTTCTTCTCCGGCGACGACACGCAACAACGGCTGGCAAACGGGCCATGACCTTCCCATGTCGAGCTCCACTTCAGCCTCCCGTCGCACATGGTCGTGCTATGGCGCAGTGCCAATGACAAGCTGCCATGTATGCCCACGTACTGCGCCCCTGAAGCGGCTGGTCACATTGACCAACAAGAATGGCAACCTTGGACAGGAATTCGTGAAATGCGAGAGTAAACCAGAGCAGGGGAAGGTCAGATTTTACTTCTCAATCTGCCAATTTTGGTTTTTGTGTCCCAATTTCATCATTTTTCATCCGATTTGGGATTTAGGGTTCATCTTTCTGATTTCAGAAATTGAATCAATGCGCCCATTTTGAGTGGCTAGATGAGTACATAGAGCAGATTCAACTGGCTGGCGCATCAGGGGAGATCGATTTACCGTTGGAGGCAGAGAAGTTTGGATCGGGCCTGTCTAGATCTGGCAATTCCATTGGTGCTACTGTGGGGGATGCAGGAGTGACGGCAATGACGGCAGAGCTGAAGAACCTGAACAAGCAGATGAAGACAATCATCGAATTGAAGAAGCATGACAATTTGGTGGCCGGTCTTTTTTATGTTTGTGTAATTGCTCTCGCATTTGTTTATGTGATGATAATTAGTCGTTAGTTTAGGCTATCACTGTTGAAGTTAGCTTGTGCATCACTTGTAATCGTAAAAGATGTTTGAATAAAAGTGTTGTGCTGCACAAATTCGGCATGTCTTCTTCACTCTTTGTCGTTTCTTCATTTCTTCAGTCCGTCGTCAGTGAGGTGTGGGCAGAGTGTACAGTTCAGTGGTAGAGGGAGAAAAGGTAAAAAAAAGTTTAGTTGACTGTTTCCAGAAAAGGCCAGGCCCAATTATAACGTACGCAGGGACGAATAGGATATAGCCAGGCCCATTGATAAAAGAAGTGTAGCTAGTGCAAAAAAAAGTGCACACGGTTATTCACATAGATATATCTTTTCGTCTTATCGTTATTTCACAAATATGACTACAGGAAGCTTCAAATTATTTGAGTTGTCCCACGTTGTTTTGGCTCTTTTATCGTGTCTTGCTGCTAGGGTGCACCCGCGTGTTGTTTTGGCTGAAATAAAAGGTCGGTTCTAGTTAGCAGTCTTTGCGAACCAAAACCCGACTAGCACTTTTTCTTACCAAAAGGTGCACTCGAAGTAACAATTTAAATTTCTTTTGGTTTGTGCATGCTATGGTGTTTTTAAAGTTTTTACACATGTGTTTGTACCTAAAATGGCTGTGCTCCTCTCAAAGAAAGAAGACATAGTGTGCCAATATAGGCACAAAATTTATGATTGATCATGTTTGAGTGCATTTTGGTTTTTACTACACACGGCCACATAGTTTAACAATGTAAATAGAATGCAATGAAGAAACTTTAGACACGAATCAATATTATTATATTATTGGATCATGTTTGAGTGCATTTTTTACTACACACGGTCACATAGTTTAATAATGTATATACAATGTAATGAAGAAACTTTAGACACGAATAAATATTAATATATTAGTACGATCAACATAGATAACACGATAGAGGGGCATCGGATACCCTAAATAGCATCCCCTTACAACATATAGAGGGGCATCCTCTTACAAGATATAGTGCATAAAATATAAAACGAAAATATTTAAAACTAGACACGGGCACACACGCCCCAACCAACACAACACAAGCTAGATAGAAAGACTCGGCCAGCGCTCCTTGGCCCCTCCTTAGCCGGCGCCTCTCACTCGTCCTCCTCTGGCATCTGGTAGGGGAGGGTGTGCATGTCCTTGGGCTCGGGGAAGATATGGTGGAAATTTGTGAAGATATTGTAGGTGGTGAATGCGATAAACTCGCATCCACACCAGAACACCTGGCCGAGGAGGTGGTAGGCGTCGTAGGGGTTGGTGAAAGTCACATACAGGCCGATGGCAAAGTTGCCGTGGCCGCCGTCGTAGTGCTCTTGGAGCTGGAACATGGGCGGAGTGCCCGCAGGGAGGCGGCGATAGCCGGAACGGAGGAAGAAGCGAGCCAACTCGAAAGGGCACTACCACCAACGCGTCCGTCCCGTGTCTGCGTGCATGCAGTTGTTAAAATGGTTTAAATAGCTTAGATGCGACGTACCTATATGCTGCACGCCTGCTGCTGCTTATCACACATCGCTGCGTGCATGCAAATTAGCATGCGTCGTTCACGAGCAGAATAGCTAGGCTGCGACGCTATTGCATGCATGCCAACACGTCACGGGCAGCCCTCCCTCTCGCATGCATGCCAACAGAGCACGTCGTGGCAGCCCGGCCCGGTCCGATCGACCCAACTGTCACTCAGATGCTCCCCCCTCGCTCAACGTTATCTGTTTATTGGAGAGAAAAACGGTGGCCAATCAGATTGGAGAATCAGGGCTCCCACGGATCGCCCATAGCTACACCCGCGGAATACTTCTATAAGGCTTATCTGACGGCCACAGTTAGGCGTTAGGGTTAGATCGACGTTCCACGTTTGGCGTTAGGGTTAGATCGATGGCTGACGTTTGGCCTTAGGGTTAGATCGACGGTCGACATTTGGCGTTAGGGTTAGATGGGGTTTGGAGGCAGTCAACGGGGTTTTGAAAGGTTTGACCGAACTTCAAATGTGCATAACTAATTCAAAAAAAATCAAAAAAATGTAAAACTTGCGCACATAGTCTTGTTATGTTACATACTTATGATATAAAATGATAGACTTGATCTAATAATCTTTGCACGAAAAATCCTTCACAAATTGGACTATCTCGACTGAGGTTGCATAGAGTTCAAAGGAGTGAGAAGAGGGTTTGAGGTTTTGAAAATGCAAAAAATCAAAAAACCTCACCTTAGCTTCATTTTGGACTGACTAAGGAGGATCTGAAGTTATTTTTGCATTTTCAACTTTTAATCTTGTTTTATTACTGACTTTGTATTAAAGGGTGTTTTTTCAAAAATAAATTAATAATATGAATACTTATTCAAAAAATGTGAGACTTCGTATTGATGTTATATAGGTAGAATATAAGCTAAGAAAATCTTTTTGGGTGATTTAGAGAAGGTCAAAAAAAACTTGCTTAGAAATTGGGTCGTTTTCCCTAGCTTTGGAGCCTGTTTGGACAACATTTCAGTGACTATGAGTTCGACTTCGCAAAAAGGCTTGGATTTATTAACTAAAGTGCATAGTAGTACATACAACAGTGCAACATCACATAACAAACAAATGAACTCCAAAAATATTATAGATAGGCTCAAATTTGAATTTGACTCAAGTCAAATCAACATCATAGCACATAACTTTTCACATGAAATGACATAACCCATTACATCAATCAAGTTTTATATCAGAGAACATAAGTTTTCATATCAAATGACAACAAACTTAAGTTTTCACATCAAATCACATCATAGTTGAATGATTTTGACTCTATTTCTTTTGCTTCTTTCGACCACTCGATTTTTTCACCTTCTTTCCACTACTTGGTTCCACATCGCACAGTTTGTTGATACTCTTGGTTTTCCTGCCAACTCCACTAGGCCCCCTCATCTTATGCACCTGACCATGTCCAACTTCTTCAGTTTGCACTTCTACAGATTGAGTAGATGATAGCACAACCTCCAAAGATGGCAACTCAACACTTGGCAGCACAACCTCCAAAGATGGCAACTCAACACTTGGCAGCACAACCTCCAAAGATGGCAACATAGCTGCCAAAGCAGATTCACATGGCAGGACAACAGCCAAATCATACATAGCGATTTCAGATTGCACTTCATCCTCAACAGGATTAACAGGTTCAGATTGCACCTCAACAGTTTGCACTTCATCCTCAACAGCATTAACAGGTTCAGATTGCACCTCAACAGTTTGCACTTCATCCTCAACAGCATTAACAGGTTCAATTTGCACCTCAGCAGCACCAAACATGATCTGGTTAGTTCTCTTCTTTCTTGAGCCATTGATTCTTGCCCTTTTCACTGGCCAGCATTCTTCAACAACAAGAGGTGGGGCTTTTTCTCCATGCTTCCTCCTGAAAACAAGCAAGTTAGTTGGGGGAGAAAAATCATCAACAAGAAATACAGAGATTTTAGATGAACATACTTTGGCTTTTCAGCAGTGTATCTGCACTTGGTAGAGCCAGCTCGGTGTCCAAGTTCTTCACAGAGTTTACATCTATTATTGTTACCTTTTTGGGCCCTTTTTGGCTTGCCATCTTTCTTCCCCTTCTTGCTGCTCCCACCTTTCTCAAACCAAGCCTTGAATCTACTATGCTTAGGCCTCCCAGCCTTTCTTTTCATCAATGGAGGACACAAGGAGAACTGAATGTCCACTTCAGGCCACTGAGACTGGTCTGTAAGTGCTGGAATTGGTGTTGCATATGCAGCCTTGAATTTTGCTACAAAATAATACTCATGCAAATATGGGTGCATATTTAGCTTATGTTTGGAGGCCAAGAAAAGTATGGCATGCTCACAAGGCTTCCCAGTGTGTTGCCACTCAAGGCATGTGCATTCATGCAATTGAGTGTCAACAACATGCCTCCTGCTAGTCATTGTATCTCTGACTTCAGCACCACACAATGAGGATTTCTCAACACACAAATGTGCAAGATCTCTGCTCCTGTTGACCACCTGCTGCACTACATCAGGAAGCTTATCTCCTTGAAGAACATCACCAAGCCTTCTTCTCAATTCCCACAACCTCATGATCATAATCCTGATCTGGTCAACCATGTCATGGACAAGCAAGTCTTTTAACTCCTTCACTTTGTTGTTGAAACTTTCTGCCAAATTATTGTTGATATGATCACATTTGATAGCAGTGTTAAAACCTAACATGTACCATAAAAGAGAATGGTAGGTGTCCAACCATGTACAAAACTTGACCCTATCCTCCTCAGAGCATGCAGCCTTAATCTTCTAAAGGTGATATGAATGTGTCTCTCTGTTGTAAGATCTTGCTGCTGGCCACATGCGCCCAAAATCATCTCCTCTGAATTTTTTGATCAAATTCATCCACATATGGCCAAAGCACTCTCTCTGCTCAGCATGAGGGAAAACAATTTTCACTGCATTTTCTAAACCTTTACATGCATCTGTGTGCACTGCCAAAGGAGAGACTAGCCCTATGCATCTTTTCAACTGCATCATGAACCATGTCCATGATGCCTCTGACTCAGACTGAAACATGCCAATAGCTACAAGGAACATCCAATTGTGTCCATCTAAAGCATTGCATGCTGCTAGTTGACCATTCCACTTGCCAGTCAAGAATGATGAGTCTATACTCAAATATGGACGGCACCCTGCTTTGAAGCCATTGATGCAAGGCTTTAAAGCCATGAAGAATTTAGAGAAGAAGACTTTCCCATCACCTGTTACCTCAGTATCTATCTCCATAACACTTCCAGGTGCCCTCTTCTCTACTTCTGCTTTAAAGTTATAAAGCATTCGAAAGGTATTTGCCCAATCACCATATAGCTCCTTCATTGCCCTTTGCTTTGCCTTCCACACTGTAGTATAATTCAGCTTAATGGGGTACTGCTTTTCCAAGTCTGTTTTTAGTCTCTTTGTAGTGTTGTTTGGTGTTGTGGCTAAAATAGGCTTGATTTTTTCTGCAACCCATAATTGTGATGTCATCTTTGTAACTTTTTGATAAGTTGTAATACAAGTATGAGCTTTTGGAATTTGATTCACTCTTATTGTCCTTCCATCAGGTTGGCGTCTAGCAGATATATACCACTTGCAAGGCTTTGCACCACCATCATAACCTATGCATTTTGCATAGAACTTCTTTTTATCAGTCCACAAAGTCTTGGTAGCAAACTCACGTTTGACTGCATATGTCCTGAAACACATCCTGAATTCATCCATGCTTGGAAAAAATCTCCCAACTTCAATAACTGGGTTCTCTTTGTCATAAACTATTACTAGCTCATCATCATGTGCATCATCTACATGAATTGCAGCATATTGCAACAACTCTGGATCTATATCTGCCTCTTCATCTCTTGAATGGCTGTCACCATCATTTGCAGCTTCATCCCTCTCCCTGTCTCTGTCATCTATAGGAATGCCAAAAAGCTTTGCCATTTCAATGTCAGACATTGGTGCAATGACCAAATCAGTCCGGGCAGTTATCTGAACTGAATTCTAATCAATAGTTACAATCTTTTCAGCCTCCCCTTATGCATTAGCATCTGCAGCCTCCACTGTTAACACTGCCAACTCAGTAACTATAGGCATTATTTGCCTCTGTGCAGCCCAATCATCCTTAACCATCTGAGAAGCCAACTTCGAGGGCACATATCCAACCCTCGACTCAGATTTTAGATCAATGAGCTCTGCTAAAAACATAGCACTTTTGCTTCTCCAACCGTCTCGCTCATCGATTTCATCAACCATCTGTTCCCCTGTCTCAATCCTAACATACTCACCTTTCCAATCATCAAATCGTAACAAAAAAACTTCTTGCTCTGGCCCCCAAACCACACTCTCCCCAATTTTGTCCACCATATTCCTCACCGCCTCCTCTTCCATGCTTTGTAGCTCTTGGGGATCAACATCTTCCAATTCCACCTCCCATTTAACAACAGTGTCTCTCTCAATTACCTGCGTGCTGCCATCAACTAACACAGCCCTAGAGGGAAAGAATTTGATGCAAAATTCGAAGGTGTGCCGCGCAACATCGTCTCCCCTGTTTTTGGCGGCACTGTGAGCTAGCGGAAGCGAACAAGGAGCCAAACCAAACAGAAATCAAGTGTTAGAGATGCGGGATATACCGATTAGAAGTCCCCTCTCACGGCTCCATCTCGTTCCCCTCGTTCAGCACACCCGGCCTCCACAATCTAGCATCAACGGGCACGCTCAGATCTCGATTTGAGAAGAATGAGAGAGGAATTAGGTTGCAAATGGCACTCACCACCTTCGCCGTCGAACTAAATCGCTTCCGCCTCAAAGAATGTTGCGCTGTCGCTGCCGTCGAAGACGAGAACGATGGGTGAGGTCCGCCGCCGCTGTCGGGGCAGCTACAGTACGTGTGACGCGCGCGTTCGGTCGGAAGCGGTTTGTTTGACTGGCTGTACCAACCGACCGGTCTGTCTTAACCTAATCTTGGAACTAAGTTAAATGTGTCCTTAACGACCGTTTTAATGCCCATGTGGCCCTGGGCTATTTTCTACCAAAGAAACGTCGCATGGTAGCCATTTCCTTCAGCTATGTCTTGTTCTGTCCAATTCCAAGGAAAGATGTCGCATAGGAACTATTGACCCAGAAATACCATATTAATATTGTAGCAAAAAAATTATGCATTGTAGCATCAGTTGATTTTTTTCGTGCAATGGCTAAAACAAACATCGTAGCATTCGGAAACGCCAATATAGAAAACAATAAATAAACATGTACCAATACAATTATAAGTATGTAGAAAAAAATCCAAAAAATGGCAGCACACTACTTGCCATCTTTATCCATGGCCATCCATGGCAGCACACTCCTTACCATCTTCGTCAATGACCATCCATGGTAGCACAACCTCGTCTCCGTCCATGGCCATCCATGGAAGCACAACCGCTATCCATTCGAGCACTGCCGCACATGGAGGTAGTCAAATAACATCATGACACATGTGCTCGGAGCTCAACCACCCAATCCTCGCAGCCCTGTGGTGCCCGGAAGAAGCAATGAAGGAAGTCTGTGGCGACATCCAGGTAGGCCGACACCCTGCTAGGCGAGGAACGTGAATCATGTCAAGGCGGCGGAAGTGGCTGGCGGCGGGACAAGCTCGATGTTGGTGAAAGGGCGGCTGCTATGGCGGCTTGCTCCGGACTCGCTCCTATGAGGTAGATGGAGCAACGGTGGCGTGCTTGCAAGGGAGATAAGAATGGGAGATGAGAACGGTCGGGGAAGGAGACGAGGTGGGGCCCTGTCATGCGCACGTGTGAAGCGACCTGGTGGATCATTTCCTTTGATCCCGGAGGATCCGTATCATTTTCGAATTAGTAATGGTCATATTCTAATTATTTTTGTACATTCGTTGAAGTGCACCTATAAATCGGCCATGGTTTATAGCCTAGCATGTATTTTCCATGCCACATTCTAAGTAGTTCCTTTGGGACATTATGTCTTTCCATGCATGTCCGAGAGGAACACAATAAGCATATATAATTTTTTTTAGGAATTAGCTTTTCACGTTGGTAGGACTTCACTAACGCAACCATCGGACTAGTCATAATAGGGAGTATCATATAGTAGTATCATCCACAATGCATTGTACCATGTAGTAGTATCATAATCTTGGTGTATTTATTGTTTTGTAAAATCTTAACGTAAAATTGTGTACAAATTTTATTTGAGATTAGTTTTCTAGTTCTATTTATCATTAATTGCAGTGACACATAAGCATCTTGCACGCATATAGTGCATGATACCAGCTATGATATCCCTATTAGGGCTAGTCTCAAACTGAATTACTCGTACAACTCTTAATCTCTATTTTCCTTGCCATAACGCAATAAAGAAAACGGTTTTGCTAGTTCTCAGGCGCCTGAGAACTTCTTAGGTCCCAGTCGTCTCTTTCACCGTTCGATTTACCTCGTGATTCGTGCAAACTGGAAGTTACACATGAGTTGCAACTAGGGTGTAACTGAGAATTTGATGAGTTGCAACTAGGTTGCAACTGAGAATTAGTACAAATCTTATAAGTTGCAACTAGGTTGCAACTGAGAATTAGCACAAATATTAGAATGATATCAGCGACTTAGACCTAAGAAGTTCTCAGGCGCCTGAGATCTAGGCACTCCCGAAAGAAAAGGAAAGCATCCATGAATTTTCCATTTTTTTCCTCCCACATGTACGTTTTGAACAGTAGCCTCAGCAGTTGGTATTTCCCACGCCATGGTATATGTGTGTCCGAGTTGAACAAACTCTTGATTTTCTTTCAATATTTGACCATCTCCACCAATAAAGATTTGTGATCTCTTACTAAATCCGGATCATAGATTAAATGATCCAACACTTCAAAATAATACTGGTAATGTGGCGCAATGGTGCCTTGAAAGTTATGATGAGAGAGAAAAATAGCTGTCTACGACGTGCGTGTTCTAATACATCAGCAGCTGCTCGATCGCACGGTTGACGTCCACCGCATCGTGCTGTATCGTGCGGTCGTGCCGAGTGGCATCAACCTCCTGCTTCCAATCAATTATCCAGCCGTGCCACCAATCACACTGAGAAGACCCAAAAGCATGAGAGATGGACTCTATTTAAATCATGTTATAAGATTCTAACCATATGTTTCAAATCTAGCATTGAAAGTTAATCCAGTTGAATTGGATTAACCCGGTGTTTCTATTTTAGACCATTGTGTAGTAATAAGAGACCATGATATTGGTTACTCAGTATTTCACTCAGTTCATCGCAAGATGATTGCCTATGATTTCTTCCTTTTATCCTTTCTCCTAACTTCCTTCACTAGGTAAGAACTATTTGCCTTGCTGTTCACGGATTGGACACTATAATAATCTGGGTTGGCGCCAGGCAGCAGATACCTACGCGCTCTGGTATTCTCTTTCGGATAGGTGTGCTCTGGTAAGGCCACGACAGCCCATTGGTATCCTCCAAAATCTCATTGGAGCATATTGCAAATGCACTAATCTATCTATCTATTATATACTAAAAGTAATATAAGGGACTGTTTCGAGGCACCACGTCGATCCACATCATTAAAAAAAATTTTATCCATTGGATTTGATATTTACGGTTAAGATTTAACGAGAGAATGCGTAACTTTATAGACAGAGTTCTTAACACCTGTTCAGATACACGTGACGTTAATCCGGTACAGCCTGTCAGGTATATTGACCACCATGTAGGAAAGGCATAGTAGCCGGACCCAATGCCCCATATAATTTTAAAATCTATCTAACTAACGAGGTTATCCTTTGAAAAACACTAATGAGGTTAGCTACGTACGGGTCTCCTCCTCTATATAATAAAAAACTAGGTTATATCCCTCATGTGCCTGCAACGGAATTCAACTTGGTGCCTCCGGCCGGCCGACGATCTCCATTGCGCATCTAATCGGAGGCTAACAGCCGAACTGTTCCAATTGCATGCGCATCTCAGTGGCTAATCAAGGTTTCGATCTTGCTTGACACATGCATGCATTGTACACACGGTAATGCAAGATTGCTCAGACGCTTTGCCTCATCAAGACCCAGTAGGTAAGATCGATCTCCAAGGTTTCCATGCACGTAGGCCAATTAAATTGAGGTTGAAGCAATCTACTCCCTTTGTTGTGAAATAAATGATTCAGATTGCCTAATTTTGTATGTATCTAGACACGCTTTAGGTATAGATACATTTAAATTGGACTAATCAAAGTCACTTATTTTAGGACGGAGGAACTATTTATTTGATGGCTCACCATTTGTAGTTACGGGGAGATTAGTCCATGAAAAAGATGAGGAATAAGTGTTGGAGGTGAACATTTGGGAGCGTGACTACACATCAAGAAAACCACGTGAGTTGTGTCGTAAGCAGTATACGACAAGAGAAATAATGTCTAGAGCGTATATATGGTGAAGTGTTGCGATGATGCCCGACAGCATGACCATGCTGCTTACACATCCTAATACACATTTACGTATTACTTGATGGTTTTGCTTGGATTTAGCTTACAAGTTTTTTCTGAAGGGTTTCGTAGCATAGTAAATCAAAATTTTCTACGAAAGCGAACAGAAGGAAAGCCAAGATCTAATCTAGGAGATGCAAACAACGAGAGAGATTGGATTAGATCTTCATACCCTTGAAGATTCGCACAGCGGAACGTTCGTCGGAACGTGGGTGATGTAGTCGTACTCGCTTCTCCTCCTCGCGATCCGATCCGATCTAGCACCACAAGTGGCGGTGCCTCCGTGAGATGCACACGTGCAGCACCTCGACGTCTCCTCCTTCCTCGGACCAGCAAGTAGGGTGGAGAGATAGATTGGATCTACAACACGACGGCGTGGTGTATATGGTGGAGAATTTCTGCAGCAGGGCTTCGCCTACAAACAGTCGGGAGGGAGAGGAAGGCAGCAGGGCTACTAGGGCTTGGAGGGGAAGGTGTGTGTTGGGAGGGGGCGCACCAGCCCTCTATATATAGAGGGGGGGTGCGGCCAGCCCTTGCCCATCCTCCAAGCCTATCTCTAGTTTAAACGATTTAAACTTTCCCTTATCTAGAAACCCTATCTCTAGTTTAAACGAGTTTAAACTTATCTAGGATCGGCTGGGCCCTATGGGGCCTTGTGCCCCTGGCCCAATGCGGCCAGGACACTCCCTCATAGGTCCATGCCCCCTCCCGGAAGGTGGGGCCATGTTGGTCCCCTTCCGGAAGGTTCTAGAAGCTTCCGGTATAATACCGATTAATCCAGAACAATTCCGAACTCCAAAAACTGCACTGCCTTATATGAATCTTATTCTCCGGACCATTTCGGAACCTCTCGTGATGTCCCGGATCCCATCCGAGACTCCGAACAAAAATTCATAAACCAATTATCCAATCTATCCTAGCGTCGAGATACGTTAAGTGTGTGACCCTGTGGGTTCGAGAATATGCAGACATGATCTTCTATCAATAATCAACAGCGGGGTCTGGGCACCCATATTGACTCCCACACATTCATCGATGATCATATCGGATGAACCACGATGCCAGGATTCAATCAATCCCATATATATATTCCCTTCGTCTCGCGATGTTTTACTTGCCCGAGATTCGATCGTCGGTACCGTCATACCTAGTTCAATCTCGTTCACAGCAAGTACTTTACTCATTCCGTAATCCGATATCACTTTGTGATTAAATCCTTAACCACATGCTTGCAAGCGGTGTTGATATCGATTACCGAGTGGGCCCGAAGTATATCTCTCTGACTTGGGAGGGACAAATTCCATCTCGATACATACAACCCAACAGATACTTTCCGATCACCTGAGAGACACCTTTATGATCACCCTCTCATAGGATGACGTTTGATGACCTCAAAGCTTTCTTCCGGCAGGAGTTGCATTATCTCATGGTCTAAGGAATACAATATTTGACATAGGAAAAGCTTCGCAAAGATGAACACGATGAAACGATCTAATTGCTTTGCTTAGTTTGGGTCTATCCACCACATCATTCTCCAATGATATGATCTCATTATCAATTGACAACTCATGTCTATGGTTAGGAAACCTTAACCATCATTGATCAATGAGCTAGTCCATAGAGGCGTACTAGGGACACGGTGTTGTTCACAAACCACACAAGTATTAAAGTTTCCGCTTAATACAATTCTAGCATGGAATATAAACTTTATCATGAACAAGAATTATAATAATAACATCTTTATTATTGCCTCTAGGGCATAATTCCAACAGTCTCCCACTTGCACTAGAGTCAATAATCTAGTTTACATTTGGCAACAATCTCACACCCATGGCACTGAGGTGCTGATCATGTTTTACACGTGGAAGAGGTTTAGTCAATGGATCTGCGACATTCAGATCTGTATGTACTTTGCTGATCTTCAGATCTCCATCTGCTATATAATCTCGGATTATATGAAACTTGCGGTTGATATGCTTGGTCTTTGGATGATATCTTGGTTCCTTAGCGAGTGCTATGGCGCGGTGTTGTCACACAATATCTCCAAAGGTCCAATGCACTTGAACCACGCCAAGCTCAAGGATGAAGTTTCTGATCCAAACTCCTTCACTTGACGCTCGCAGCAGCCATGTATTCCGCTTCTACTGTAGATCCCGCGATCACGCTTTGCTTGCAGCTTCTCCAGCTCACAGCTCCTCCATTCAAAATATACACGTATCCTGTATGAGATTTAGAATCATCCTTGTCGGTGTCGAAACTAGCATCGACGTAACCTTTTACGACGAGCTGTTCATCACCCCCATAGACTAAGAACATTTCTTTAGTCCTATTTAGGTACCTTAGGATGTTCTTCACGGCTGTCCAAAGGTTCCACTCTGGATCACTTTGATATCCGCCGTCAAACTAAGAGCATTGGACACATCCGTCTAGTACACAGCATGGCATACATGATGGAACCTATGGCCGAGGCATAAGGCACTTTGCTCATAGCTTCCCTATCATTTATCAGAATGGACCTCGAGCCTTGCTCAATATCTTACTCGACAACATAGGCCTTGAACCTTTCAATGCCTTATCCATTCTGAACCTTTTCGAACTTTGTCTAGGTATGTACCGCTTAAAGCTATCAGCGTCTTTGTCTATCTCTATAGATTTTGATGCCCAATATATAAGCAGCTTCACCTAGGTCTTTCATTGAAAAACACTTGTTCAAATAACTCTTCACATCGTTAAGCATGTTGATGTCATTTCCAATAATCAATATGTCATCCACATATAGTACCGTAAGCGTCACCGAGCTCCCACTCACTTTCTTGTAGATGCAAGCTTCAGAGCAATTTGGAACAAATCCAAAGCTCTTGATCACTTGATCAAAATGAAGGTTCCAACTCCGAGATGCTTGCTTGATCCATAAATGGAACGCTGAAGTTTGCATACTTTATCAGCATCCTTAGGATCGACAAAACCTTCGGGTTGCATCATATACAACTCTTCATCAATGTTGCCATTGAGGAAAGCAGTCTTGACATCCATTTGCCATATTTCATAATCATGAAACGCAGCAATTGCTAATAAAATCCGAATGGACTTAAACATCGCTACGGGAGAGAAAGTCTCATCGTAGTCAACACCTTGAACTTGTCGAAAACCTTTCGCAACAAGCCGTGCTTTATAGACGGTAACATTACCATCCGCGTCCGTTTTCTTCTTGAAGATCCATTTGCACTCAACGGCCTTTCGGTCGCTAGGAGGGTCCACCAAAGTCCATACTTGGTTTTCGCTCATGGATCCCAATTCGGATTTCATGGCTTCTAGCCATTTCTCAGAGTCTGGGCTCATCATCGCTTCCTCATAGTTCGTAGGTTCACTGTCTTCTACTAACAAGACAGTTAAGACAGGGTTGCCGTACCACGCAGAGGGGCACGCGACCTTGTCGACTGCGACGTTCGAGCGACATCGTCCAAGCTTCATGATCCTTGTCATTAGCTTCCTCTATCGTTGTCGCAAAGCAGATCGAACAATTTCAGGTGCTGCGCTACTCTCCAATTCAAGAGAAGGTTCAATAACCTCGTCTAGCTCTACTTTCCTCCCACTCACCTCTTTCGAGAGAAACTCCTTCTCAAGAAAGGAACCGTTCTTTGCGACAAACACTTTGCCTTCGGTTCTGTGATAGAAGGTATACCCAATAGTTTCCTTAGGGTATCCTATGAAGACGCATTCGCTTTGGGTTCGATCTTGTCGGGCATCAACTTCTTGACGTAAGCTTCGCATCCCCAAACTTTAAGAAACGACAACTTAGGTTTAGCACCAAACCACAGTTCATACGGTGTCGTCTCAACGGATTTAGATGGAGACCTATTTAAAGTGAATGCAGGTTTCTAATGCATAACCCCAAAAGATAACGGCAAATCAGTAAGAGACATCATCGATCGGACCATATCTAATAGGGTTCGATTCTCAGACACACCATTGCGCTTGTGGTGTTCCGGTGACGTGAGTTGAAACAATTCCACTTGCTTTGAGATGCGTGAGAAAATCATAACTCAAATATTCGCCCACGATCGGATCGTAGAAACTTAATCTTCTCGTTATGATGGTTCTCCACTTCATTCTGAAATTCTTTGAACTTTTCAAACGTTTCAGATTTATGTTTCATTAAATAGATATACCCATATCTACTCAAGTCATCGGTAAAAGTGAGAAAATAGCGATATCCACCGACGTCGAAACACTCATCGGTCCGCATACAACGGTATGTATGATTTCCAACAAGTCCGTTGCTCGCTCCATCATACCGGAGAACGGGGTTTTGATCATCTTGCCCATGAGGCATGGTTCGCATGTGTCAAATGATTCAAAATCAAGAGACTACAAAAGTCCATCAGAATGGAGTTTCTTCATGCGCTTTACACCAATATGACCTAGACGACAGTGCCACAAATAAGTAGTATTATCACTATCTACTTTGCATCTCTTAGCCTCAATGTTATGGATGTGTGTTTCATCCCTTTCGAGATTTAGAAGAAATAAACCACTCACAAGAGGTGCATGACCATAAAAGATGTTACTCATATAAATAGAACAACCATTATTCTCCGATTTAAATGAATAACCGTCTTGCAATAAACATGATCCAGAAATAATGTTCATGCTCAACGCAGGCACATAATAACATTTATTAAGGTTTAAAACTAATCTCGAAGGTAAAACTAAGGAGAGCGTCCGACGCCATCACATCAACTCTTGATCCGTTGCCAACGCGTCGTCACCTCATCCCTCGCAAGCCGCCGTCTATTCCGCAGCTCCTGTTTCGAGTTACAAATATTAGCAACTGAACCGGTATCAAATACCCAGGCACTACAACGAGGGCTAGTAAGGAAAACATCAATAACATGTATATCAAATATACCTTTGATGGTGCCAGCCTTCTTGTCCGCTAAGTACTTCGGACAGTTGCGCCAAAGGACCCTTGTCCTTGCAATAGAAGCAGTCAGTGTCCGGTTTAGGACCAGACTTGAGCTTCTTCTCAGCAGGGGCAACGCGCTTGCCGCCGCCTTTCTTGAAGGGCTTCCTTGCACCCTTACCTTTCTTGAAGGTGGGGGGCTTGTTGACCATCAACACATGATTATTCTTTTTGATGTTCACCTCCGCTACTTTCATCTTAGCAAAGAGCTCAGTGATCATATCAGTGGAACCAATCTGATTGTGATCAACTACAAAACTTTTGTAGCTAGGAGTGTCAATCTTGAGCTCCTCTGGAATCTTGCAGTCCAGTTGCTCAAGGCGTTGAGTGTAGCCCGTCATCTCAATGGCGTGCTCACTAACGGAACTCCCTTCCTCCATCTTGTAGTTAAATAATTTCTTAGAGATCTCATATCTCTCAGAACGGGCTTGAGTGCGAAACATGTTTTCAGCTCCTCGAGAATCTCAAAGGGCCAGCGAACTCCTAAAAACGATTTTGAAGATCCGATTCCTTAGCATACAACATGGCGATCTTAATCAAATCATAATCATCCTTGCACGACGATAAACAGCTTTTTCATCAGCCGGCGCATCTATAGTAGGGGCGCGTCTAGCGCTTTCTCAAGGACATAGTCCTTTGTCCGCCAATGAGAATGATTCTCGAATGCGGAACCATTTGGTGAAGTTAGACCCATTGTTTCTAAGCTTTTCTATCTCAGCAAAAACGTTGAAGTTGAAGTTGGACTTGGCCATGTGATCTACAGTATTTGCAAGTACAATTTAGACTATGTTCATGATAAATAGTTCAACTTAATCAAATTACTAGATGAACTCCCACTAAATTCAACATCCCTCAAGTTGTTTAGTGAACACGATCCAAATTCACCACACCTAATCCGATCATCACGAGAAGAGATGTGGTTTCAATGGTGGACAACGAAGTGTCGATCATATCATTCATATGACTCATGCTTAACCTTTCGGTTCTTGTGTTCTGAGGCCATGTCTGTACATGCTAGGCTTGTCAAGTTAGACCCAAGTATTTCCGCGTGTGCAAAACTGGCTTGCACCGATTGTATGTGAGAGTAGAGTCTATAGCACCCGATCATCACGTGATGGTTGGACACGACGAACTTTCGCAACGGTGCATACTTGGGGAGAACACAGCTTTTATCTTGATTTTTAAGTGAGGAATCATCTTATAATGCTACCGTCGCGATCTAAGCATAATAGGATACATAAAAGGATAAACATCACATGCATATAACTTTATGTGACATGGTATAGCCAATCTTCGCGCAACGATCTCCATCTTGTGCGTTCCGGCATGATCTCCATCACTCCACCATGATTGCCTCCACCACGAATAGCAACTACAACTATTGCTAACTACTTAGCGATAAAGTAAAGCTATTACATGGCGTATAAGAAGTTGACTCGCAGGTCATACACAATTATAAAGACAACCATATGGCTCCTGCCGGTTGTGTACTCATCGACATGCAAGTCGTGAACATTCTGAAACATGATCATCGTACATTATACACATCACATCTTGGGCCATACCATATCACAGAAAACACTCCTGCAAAAACAAGTTAGACGCCTACTTTGTTGTTGCATGTTTTACGTGGCTTATGGGAGTAGATGCTAAGAACGATTCTTACCTACGGAAAGCCACAACGGTGATATTATGGTTGCCAAACTCCGTGTTAATCCCATGACAACTATAGTGAGAGAACCGACATCCACCAGCCGCATGTGTGGTACAAGCCACACGTCAAGTGCGGAGCCGGTCTCGCGAACGACGTCGAGTAAGGTTGGCCTGGACCGCTTCAATCTCACTATCCCGCATCATAAGAAGAACACAAACAAGAGGCTTGCAACAGAAAACATCAACGCCCGCAACAACCATGTTATGCTTCTACTCGTGAATCACATCTACGCATAGATCTAGCTCGATACCATCAAGGGTTTCGTAGCATAGTAAATCAAAATTTTCTACTGAAGCGAGCGGAAGGAAAGCCAAGATCTAATCTAGGAGATGCAAACAACGAGAGATTGGATTAGATCTTCATACCCTTGAAGATTCAGACAGCGGAACGCTAATTTTAACGTGGGTGATGTAGTCGTACTCGCTTCTCCTCCTCGCGATCCGATCCGATCTAGCACCACAAGTGGCGGTGCCTCCGTGAGATGCACACGTGCAGCACCTCGACGTCTCCTCCTTCCTCGGACCAGCAAGTAGGGTGGAGAGATAGATTGGATCTACAACACGACGGCGTGGTGTATATGGTGGAGAATTTCTGCAGCAGGGCTTCGCCTACAAACAGTCGGGAGGGAGAGAGGAAGGCAGCAGGGCTACTAGGGCTTGGAGGAAGGTGTGTGTTGGGGGAAGGGGGCGCACCAGCCCTCTATATATAGAGGGGGGTGCGGCCAGCCCTTGCCCATCCTCCAAGCCTATCTCTAGTTTAAACGATTTAAACTTTCCCTTATCTAGAAACCCTATCTCTAGTTTAAACGAGTTTAAACTTATCTAGGATCGGATGGGCCCTATGGGGCCTTGTGCCCCTGGCCCAATGCGGCCAGGACACTCCCTCATAGGCCCATGCCCCCTCCCGGAAGGTGGGACCACGTTGGTCCCCTTCCGGAAGGTTCTAGAAGCTTCCGATACAATACTGATTAATCCGGAACAATTCCGAACTCCAAAAACTGCCTTTATATGAATCTTATTCTCCGGACCATTTCGAACCTCTCGTGATGTCCCGGATCCCATCCGAGACTCAAACAAAAATTCATAAACCAATTATCCAATCTATCCTAGCGTCGAGATCGTTAAGTGTGTGACCTGGGTTCGAGAATATGCAGACATGATCTTCTATCAATAATCAACAATGGGTGCAGGCACCCATATTGACTCCCACACATTCATCGATGATCATATCGGATGAACCACGATGCCAGGATTCAATCAATCCCATATATATATTCCTTCGCTCGCGATGTTTTACTTGCCCGAGATTCGATCGTCGATGCATCATACCTAGTTCAATCTCGTTCACAGCAAGTACTTTACTCGTTCCGTAATCCGATATCACTTTGTGATTAACTCCTTAACCACATGCTTGCAAGCGGTGTTGATATCGATTACCGAGTGGGCCCGAAGTATATCTCTCTGACTTGGGAGGGACAAATTCCATCTCGATACATACAACCCAATGATTTTCCGATCACCGAGAGACACCTTTATGATCACCCTCTCATAGGATGACGTTTGATGACCTCAAAGCTTTCTTCCGTGCCAGGAGTTGCATTATCTCATGGTCTAAGGAATACAATATTTGACATAGGAAAAGCTTCGCAAAGATGAACACGATGAAACGATCTAATTGCTTTGCTTAGTTTGGGTCTATCCACCACATCATTCTCCAATGATATGATCTCATTATCAATTGACAACTCATGTCTATGGTTAGGAAACCTTAACCATCATTGATCAATGAGCTAGTCCATAGAGGCGTACTAGGGACACGGTGTTGTTCACAAACCACACAAGTATTAAAGTTTCCGCTTAATACAATTCTAGCATGGAATATAAACTTTATCATGAACAAGAATTATAATAATAACATCTTTATTATTGCCTCTAGGGCATAATTCCAATATTTTCTTCATTATTATAGTATTTGTGATTACAAGCATTCAGTTTATATGGCCTTTTTCTTATCGCCAATGGGTTTAAGCTTATATACAACTCGAAACTGGAATTAGAAATAGCCGAGAGAGCAGTCTGAGAATAAGAATCAATGTATGCTACTCATAATAATTCAGAGTAATCTACATAACTGAAGAGTGGTCTGTAGTCTTTCTCTCTGTTATCAGGTAGTACTTGCATAAATATCTACCTTTCCGTGTTTCTTCTTATTTTTTATTAGGACTATAGATTCTTCATATGATGCATCCGTGTCATGTATGCTTTGTGTAGCTGTTTGTTGGGATTAAAAACTCTTATGATTCATGTAAGATGCACTTATTCTTTCATTAAATTTTTATGCACATTATCTGATCTTTCAAGATGCACTAACCGGCAAACTAAAGTTGACATCGCGTACTCATCTAACATAAGACCTATGGTAAAATCGCGTTCAAAATTGTAATTTGATGTAGTGGTATATTTCCATACACAAAAACACACATCATCAATAGTACCATGTCTTTACAAATGACATAATAGTCAAACACTCTCTATATAAAATATATGATAATTTGTTTTGCCAGGAATATCACGGGAAATCCCCTACAGAAGATGATATAAATGTTTCATTCACATGTGGCATATATTAAGAAGTATTTTATGATTATGAATTGGTATTATTTTAGCATATTGTGAATATTATATCTCAATCACTTTCGACACAACTAAGGCAATGCCCTCGCATTTGCGTGGACCATCATGCTAGTACTAACGAACAAGCAAACATAGTGAAAAGAACACAGCTTTGCCAAAGCTAGTTTGATGGCATGGAACCATGCACTTGAAAAGTCGAGATCAACTGGGATATGTAAGAAGTACTTTTTCTATATATATATAGGACATATTTATAGTACACCCGGATATAGTTACACCCACGTATGTTTCACACTATCTAGCCAGTATCTATTATACCGGAGAGTATCTACGCGTAGTATGAAGTATTATAAGACTAATTGGTAGTATATATACTACTTTTGAGGTAGTATGTATAAGTTTTTCACATACTCTTCTTTTTACGTACAAATATGAAGGTATTTCGGATATATAGTGCAAACTCTGACTATATTTGAATTTTTTCGTGTAACTTGATTTGAAGTATCTTAGATGTAGTAGAACATACTCAAACCGGTAAAGCATCGCGTATACTTTCGTATGAAAGTATATGAGACGTGAGTGTAACTACACCTAAGAGTAAGAAGGATTTTTCCTATATATAAAAAATGTAAGTGGAGCCATAGTTTGCACTATATTTCCGAAATACCCTTCATATTTGTATGTAAAATAAGAGTACGTGAAAAACTTATTCATACTACCTAAAAAGTAGTATATCTACTACCAAATAGTCTTATAATACTTCATACTACACGTACATACTCTTCGGTATGACAGATACTACCTAGATGGTGTGAAACACACGTGGGTGTAACTACTCCCGGGTGTGGTGTATATATATATATAGGACATATTCATACTACTCCCGGGTGTTATATAGGACATATTCAATACTACTCCCGGGTGTGGTGTATATATATATAGGACATATTCATACTAGGTGTAGTTACACCCACGTGTGTTTCACATTATTTAGGCAGTATCTATTATAGTGGAGACTATATATGGGTAGTATGAAGTATATATGAATATTTAGGCAGTATATATACTACTTTTTTGGTAGTATGTAATTTTTATTCACATACTCCTTTTGTACGTACAAATATGACGGTATTTTACATATATAGTGTAAACTATGGGTGTATTTGTAATTTTTTCACCTAACTTGTTTGGAAGTATTTTAGATATAGTATATGAACATACTCAAACAGATAAAGTATTACAAATACTTTCGTAAGGTAGTATATAAGACGTGAGTGTAGTTACACCCGGGAGTAAGAAGTATTTTTCATATATATATATATATATATATAGGACATATTCATACTACACCCGGGTGTAGTTACACCCACGTGTGTTTCACGTTATTTAGGCAGTATCTATCATACTGAAGACTATATATGGGTAGTATAAAGTATATAATAATATTTGGACAGTATATATACTAGTTTTTTCGTAGTATGTAATTTTTATTCACATACTCCTTTTGTACGTACAAATATGACGGTATTTTACATATATAGTGCAAACTATGGCTATATTTACAATTTTTTCATCTAACTTGTTTGGAAGTATCTTAGATATAATATATGAAGTATATGAAAAATACTTCTTACTCCCGGGTGTAACTACACCCACGTCTCATATACTACTTTACGGAAGTATTTGTAATACTTTATCTGTTTGAGTATGTTCATATACTACATCTAAGATACTTCAAATCAAATTACATGAAAAAATGCAAGTGGAGTCATAGTTTACACTATATTTCTAAAATACCCTTTATATTTATACGTAAAATAAGAGTATGTAAAAAACTTATACATACTACCTTAAAACTAGTATATATACTACCAAATAGTCTTATAATACTTCATACTACACGTACATACTCTTCGGTATGACAGATACTACCTAGATGGTGAGAAACACACGTGGGTGCAGTTACACCTAGGAGTAGTATAAATATGTCCTATATATATATATATATATATATATATATATATATATCGACGCGGATTTGCTACACATAGGTATAGCTGTGCATAGGCTTAGGACCATTAGATATAGAGATCACAAGCAGATGCTCTTTTAGATGCTAGTAGCTGGCTCTTGGATTGGGAAACGGTGTCTAACGGCGTGTGTTCCATTCCTTTTTTGTGCATGCATGCAGTGCTAGTGTTTTGGACAAACCCTAAATTTTTAGAGCGTTGTTTGGCCTAGAAAATTTTAGCAGCTAAAAGGGGAAGGTAGTGAGAATAAGGCTTATAATAGTTTTGCATGCAAATACTTCATGCTAAGTGCTTGTGCTAGTACGCAAATCCTAACTTTCTCTGTTTGAACCATACTGGATATTTTTTGTTTGCAAGCTGTTCTGTTCTGTTTGTACCTTGTGGGCCATCTGTTTGCGTCATGAATGGTTGATAACAGCCATTTTAGTTTCATTTCTGTCACAATCATCGCTGACAATTTTTGAATTATAAAAGTTTTGGAGTCCCTAATTCATATGTTCGCGGGAGGTGCGGGTATCTTATCGGTCATATGTTATGGCAAATTAATTTAGAATCGCGTTATTGAAAAATTAATAGTCTATCGGGGTAATGCATCTTGCCTAACGTTTGCATCGGAAACAGCTAAGCCGGGAGCGCCCCACGCGTGCATCAAGAGTTGTGTCCACGGCCTTAATCAAAACAAAGGTTATTACGTGCTGGGTGGAGTGGTTGAGCTGGTCGAGGCATGTCTGTGTATCAATGCCTATATTTAATCTACAGCTGAAACGAGATGACTAGTTACTGGTTGGTTTGCTCGGCGCGTGGATACTATCCGTGTCTAGTGTAGATTTGCCCTAGCGTCTAGCTTAGTAATGCATGTTGTCGACTGGGGTAAAAGGCGTAGTGCTAGTAGTTGCGTGGGCAATCGGTGTAGCAGTAATTTAATTTTACACGTGTAGTAACTTCCTGGCCGTAAAAAATGAATGTAAAGAAAATTGTGTTAGGTGTTCTAATGAAAAATAGTAAACTTATTATATGAGTTATGGTGTTAGGTAGGTTGCTGGCTAATTTGATGAAACATTGAATAAGGCTTAGTTTGGTTTGTGCTAGTGCGTATATTGCTTGAGTGTAGCTAGCTAATTTGATGAAAGAATGAATAAGGCTTATTTGGGTTAGGGTTTATGCATGGAACAACATAGGGTTTGTATGGTAGTAACGGCGTTAGAAATGTCATATGGGGATCAAGCCTTTTGGGTATGGTAACATGTGCTCCCTATATCAAAAGTGGAGAGAATCAACGGTGGATACCCTATGCGCAGCTATGCCCGTGTTTAGCTGGCTATTTCCCATATATATATATATATATATATATATATATATATATATATAGAGAGAGAGAGAGAGAGAGAGAGAGAGACGCTATTTGAGGGTGTAGAATAGTTATTCTTCACCCACCCTCTATCTTTCAAACCGTACATGATTTTTATGTCACGTAAATTTTCTCTTACCTCGGAAGTCGAGAAGAACATAAGAAAATTTAGATATGTCGTAAAAAAATTGTTTACATGCCGTATAAAAATACGACATAAAATGCGTATTTTCTATGTTTTTTACACTCTAATGACTCATAAATTGTATTTTTATGTCGATTTTTGTGTGTTGAATATGAACATAATTATTAGTATACAAAACATGAGAAATTTATGTTTTGTATACTAATAATTATGTTCATGTTCATTAGAAACGTAAAAAAATCGACATAAAAATATGATTTATGAGTCATTATAGTGTAAAATACATAGAAAATATGCATTTTACATCGTATTTTTATACGGCATGTAAACGAATTTTTTTACGACATGTCTAAATTTTCTTATGTTCTTCTTGACTTCTGGGATAAGAGAAAATTTACGTGACGTAAAAATCATATACGGTTTGAAAGATAGAGGGTGGGTGAAGAATAACTATGCTACACCCTGAGTGTCAAATAGCGCCACTCACACATATAAGTCTCAATTGTGTGAGTACGTCACAAAACCATTTTCCTCAAAACCAGTATAAGTTATGAGAAGTTAACCATCACAATTTTGCAGCACCCATGTGTATCGCATTTTCAGTCCAGCATAAGTTATGAGAAGTTACCTTCCAAGAACAAAGAAACAATCAATGCATGAGATAACAAATTAATTGATCTCAATCAACATTGGTGTAAACAAATGAAATATCTAGCATACAAATTGTATGATACGTGGTACAAGAAGCTGAAAACGATAGGGCACCGATGGACCTCCGGGCCATTTGAGCCTCTTTGGCATGTTGTCTTTTTCTACCTTAGTGTACCGTTAGAGTGGTCTGCTTTTTGTGTTCTGGTTGGTCACAACTATGACGATGGATTGGACATATATATAGTTTGGTGCACTTATGAATATATATCAGTTGTGGTCTACCAGTAATTAGAGATCAGGTACATTAGACCGACGGCTTGATGTTTTCATTTGTCCGCGAGAATCTCTAGAAACAATTAATTTGAGGGGATGGTTTAAGAAATAGTTGCCGAATTAGCGTACTCCCTCTGGCGTCAAGATACAAGCATAACTTGACAAAGTTAAATAAAGTAATTGTAGATGGAGGGTATACCTTTTTTACGCGCGTCTAGATACAAGCATAACTTGACAAAGTTAAGTAAACCATACCTTGGCAAGAATAGCTCGTGCGAGTGACCACGGGAGGTTTAGACCCTCCCCCCCTCCCCTCTTTTTTACCATCAAACCGTAGGGGAGGCCCCCACAGTATATTTTTTCATTAAATACTAAAAACCAGCATAAGTTGGGAGGAGTTAATCATCACAATTTTGCAGCACGCGTATCACATTTTCTCACTTCCACCTTTGCTCTCTTCTTTTCATTCGGTTCATGTTCCCTTTCAAGAACAAAGAAACAAACAATGCATGAGATAACAAATCAATTGATATCAATTTACATTGGTGTAAACAACGAAACAAACAATGCATGAGATAACAAATTAATTGATATCAATCTACATTGGTGTAAACAAATGAAATATCTGGCATACAAATTGTATGATACATGGTACAAGAAGCTGCAAACGATAGGGCACCGATCGACCTACGGGCCATTTGAGCCTCTTTGGCATGTTGTCTTTTTCTACCGTAGTGTGCCGTTAGAGTGGTCTGCTTTTTGTGTTCTGGTTGGTCACAACTATGACGATGCATTGGACATATATATAGTTTGGTCCACTTATGAATATATATCAGTTGTGGTCTACCAGTAATTAGAAATCAGGTATATTAGACTGACGGCTTGATGTTTTCATTTGTCTGCGAGAATCTCTAGAAACAATTAAAATTTGAGGGGATGGTTTAAGAAATAGTTGCCGAATTGGCGTACTCCCTCTGGCGTCTAGATACAAGCATAACTTGACAAAGTTAAATAAAGTAATTGTGGATGGAGGGTATACCTTTTTTTACGTGCGTCTAGATACAAGCATAACTTGGCAAGAATACCTCGCGCGAGTGACCACATGAGGTTTAGACCCCCCCTTGGGCCTTGTTTACTTCTCTCGTATTCACTAGTGTATTTGCGGGGAACGGAGGGGATTATTTCAATTCCCGCAAATTCCCCGTAGTCCGTTTACTATTCCGGATTTGGCCGGGATAATCCCGAGATATCCCCGCAAATCCTTCTTATTTTTGTCTAGATTGAAAACTCTCCTACATGGTAGAGTATTTTTGGGTAAGGGTATTTGCGGGGATTGAAGAGTATTGGGTGAACACCAAATCCCCTCACATCCCAAAAACTCTAGTGGATAAAAATACGAGAGAAGTAAACAAGGCCTTGGTGGGAGTTTAGGGAGATGCCGAGGTGGAGGGGGTCAAGGGACAAGGCAGTTTCTTTCTTGTGTCTTTTTGGACCGTTCTTTCTGGTATTTTGTGTTAGGTCGGATGTGATTTTTTGGGTGGCCTAGAAAAAGAAGGGACATCCGTTTGTTCATTATTTCAGTTAATGGGGTTAAATCCATCTAAGATGTGAAAGGCTGTAGAGAGTGAACGAGTGGATCGACAAGGATGTGTAGCCATTCCCCTAGGAAGTTTTTTTTCCGAAATTCCACCAGTTTATAAATAATCATCAAGAGTGGTACAAATAAATCCAAAAGTAATAAAAATTACAAATAGACCTTGTAAAAAATTACAAATAGACCATTGGACCACCTTGCGACGATGACACTAGGACGTGCCAAAGGCACGCCGCCATCCTTTCCCGTACATCATTGGAGCCGGACAAAGCTTATAAAAGTAGAGTTTTTAATAGTAGACATACATAAAGTCATCATGCTAAGACCCCAAAGGACCAACATCACCAGAGCAACAACCATCGTCGAAGATAACAACCATAGATCGGAAGAGACTAATCTCAAACCACATTAATGAATATGAAAAATGACCAGGTCCCAACAGATACTCCAAACACACGACTACACGTGCCCTTCCACTAGTACAAACGCGTTACTTAGAGACATCAATTTCCCATGGGCCTCAGCCGGTTTCTCGTTCCAGCTCAAGCACATAGCTTCTAAGAGCACACCACCTGAGCCGATTTTTTTGGGGCTCTAAGATATGAGACCTGAGACGGTGCAAAAAGGAAAACACCTCTAACATGTACGAGATCGAGACGGCCCGTATTTCTGATCGCTTGCAAGAACTCCTCAACCCCAGACGGCCTATACTGGAGACCGTCTCCAATAATGAGGCGACCTGAGTTGGATTCTAACAAAAACCATCTCCAGAACAAGTGTGCCTCGAAGTGGCTTTTAATGTGACCGTCTCCAGTTTGTGTAAACCATTTTAAATAATAGCATGCTAATTCAAACTCGATCATGATTCAATAGACAGGTAGACACATTAACTAAAGAAATTATATCAGATCGATCACGACAACATAAGCCAGATAGTTGGGGAAATCCATACAAATTTAGCCATTACACGTTATGGCCATACATATACACAAAGTGCAGTCCATAAATCAATTAGATAGCATAATTAGTACTCTCTAAAAAACTAGAATTGCATTTATAATCGGCCACCTAGTGGAAGTTGCTAAACCAGAATATGTACCTCTCCATTATCTTTTTCATCAAAGCAAAAAAAAGATAATGCTATCCGGCTTTAGGTTGAAGCTTCTCACAACCTTCTTCCATCCAGTCGTTAAGATTGCAATGCCATCTCATTGGAGAATGAGTAATGCATAGAGACACAAGGACATGCAAATACACACGGACCTGGAAGTGTCAGATCCGAAGATTATGTTTACCACTAGCAATAGTGTCTATACAACACCAGAAAGCCATAGGTGTTGAATGCACAAGTTTTTAACTAGATTATTGACTCTAGTGCAAGTGGGAGACTGTTGGAGATATGCCCAAGAGGCAATAATAAAGTGGTTATTATTATATCTTTATGTTTATGATAAATGTTTACATCCCATGCTATAATTGTATTAACAGGAAACATTAATACTTGTGTGTTTTGTAAACATAAAAGAGTCCCTCGTAAGCCTCTTGTTAAACTAGCTTGTTGATTAATGGATGATCATGGTTTCCTGATCATGGACATTGGATGTCGTTAATAACAAGATCATATCATTAGGAGAATGATGTGATGGACACACACACCCATAAGTAAGCATAGCATAAGGTCAAGTCATTAAGTTCGTTTTGCTACAAGCTTTTCAAATGCATAGTAACCTAATCCTTCGACCATGAGGTTATGTTAATCACCATCACCGGATGGGTACTTTGATGACATCAAACGCCGCTTCGTAACTGGGTGATTATAAAGGTGACATTGGGTATTCTGAAAGTATGTGTTGAAGCGCATGGACAAGGATTGGGATTTGTCCATTCATATGACGGATATATATGCTCTGGGCCCTCTCGGTGGAATGTCATCTAGTTAGCTTGCAAGCATGTGACTAGGTCACAAGGGATGACATATCACGGAACGAGTAAAGAGTACTTATCAGTAACAAGGTAGAACTAGGTATGGAGATACCAACGATCAAACCTCGGATAAGTTGAATATCGCGTGACAAAGGGAATTGGTTTCATATGTTAAATGGTTCTATCGATCACAAAGTCATCGTTGAGTATGTGGGAGCTGTTATGGATCTCCAGATCCCGCTAATGGTTATTGATCGGAGATGTGTCTCCACGTCAGAAAGAGTTTACGACAATGTTCAAGGAATTGACTATGATAAGATTTGATCTTTCATAGCGATATTTAGTCTGGACGGATTAATGTAGCAACCACTACATATATTTTGGTATATGGTAGTTGAACAAACAAAACAAGTTCTTCTAATAGAATGGTTACCTAGGATGTGTCCATGACATGATCCAAAGGGTTTTGTTAATTCAAAGGATGCTAAAAGAGTATGCAAAACTTCAATGGTTGAAGTGAGCATCATGAGTTGGAATCTTCACCGTGATGAAACCGTTAAAGGTTTAATTTCATCGAGACGATGAAGATGTTTGTATTTTGTAAGAAATTAAGTGGAGTTTGAGACATATTTCTAATACATTATGTGAAAGACATATTGTTGATTAGAAATGATGTATCTTTATTGACACAAAGTTAAAATTTCATTTCAATGAAAGACTTAGGCATAACCCAAGAATTAGGCATCAATGTCTATATGGATAGATTGAGGCGCTAATATGGTTTTGCCAAATGTACATAGATAAGATGTTGAATGAGTTCAATATGGAAACAACAAGAAAGGTTCTTGACGCACGGAAAGGACTGAATCAAGATTCAAGTGTGTTGACACGAGATTCAAGTGTTTTGACACTTGGTGAAATCACAAGAATATTTTGATCAATCATTCTTTGAGATGTACACATCCAGATATGTCCTATGCTCTAAATGTTATGAGCATATACCAGAATGACTCATAATATGATCATTGGACAATAGTAGGGATATTCCTATGATCTTTGGAAGAACTAAGAATATATTATTTATATAGTGGTAATAAATAGTTCATTATAAATTGTTGCATTGATACTAGTTTTGTCACAAATTAAGTTTATCTCAATTTAAACTATGGGTGGGACAATGTAATGGAAAGGAAGTTCCATAACGGATTTGGTTGAGTACCAAAGTTAAAACATTGTGACAGATACTACAACAAAAGGCTGAGTATATGACTGCTATTGTAGCAGCAAATGAGGGCATTTGCGTCAAGTAGTTTGTTATCAAACTAGGTGTGGTTCATAGCAGGATAATACTATGAAGATACATTGTACGACAATTGTATTAACATGATTTAATCCCAAGGAACTAAAGGTCTCACCAAAGGACCAAATTTATACAATGCCATCTCATTGGAGAATGAGTAATGCATAGAGACACAAGGACATGCAAATACACACGGACCTGGAAGTGTCAGATCCGAAGATTATGTTTACCACTAGCAATAGTGTCTATACAACACTAGAAAGCCACAGGTGTTGAATGCACAAGTTTTTAACTAGATTATTGACTCTAGTGCAAGTGGGAGACTGTTGGAGATATGCCCAAGAGGCAATAATAAAGTGGTTATTATTATATCTTTATGTTTATGATAAATGTTTACATCCCATGCTATAATTGTATTATCAGGAAACATTAATACTTGTGTGTTTTGTAAACATAAAAGAGTCCCTAGTAAGCCTCTTGTTAAACTAGCTTGTTGATTAATGGATGATCATGGTTTCCTGATCATGGACATTGGATGTCGTTAATAACAAGATCATATCATTAGGAGAATGATGTGATGGACACACACCCATAAGTAAGCATAGCATAAGATCAAGTCATTAAGTTCGTTTTGCTACAAGCTTTTCAAATGCATAGTAACCTAATCCTTCGACCATGAGGTTATGTTAATCACCATCACCGGATGGGTACTTTGATGACATCAAACGCCGCTTCATAACTAGGTGGTTATAAAGGTGACATTGGGTATTCTGAAAGTATGTGTTGAAGCGCATGGACCAAGATTGGGATTTGTCCATCCATATGACGGATAGATATGCTCTGGGCCCTCTCGGTGGAATGTCATCTAGTTAGCTTGCAAGCATGTGACTAGGTCACAAGGGATGACATATCACGGAACGAGTAAGGAGTACTTATCAGTAACGAGGTAGAACTAGGTATGGAGATACCGACGATCAAACCTCGGATAAGTAGAATATCGCATGACAAAGGGAATTGGTTTCATATGTTAAATGGTTCTATCGATCACAAAGTCATCGTTGAGTATGTGAGAGCTGTTATGGATCTCCAGATCCCGCTAATGGTTATTGATTGGAGATGTGTCTCCATCATGTCTACATGTTCACGAACCGTAGGGTGACACACTTAAGGTTTGAAGTTGTTTTAAGTAGATATGGAATGTGTGTTGGAGACCGAATGTTGTTCCGAGTCTCGGATTGGATCCGGGACATCACGAGGAGATCCGGAATTGTCCGGGGAATAAGATTCATATATTGGGGATTATTTTCTAAGTTAGGAAATTTTCCGGAGTATTTGTATGGGGATTCTAGAAGGTTTCGGAATGTTCTGGAAGGTTCTAGAAGATTTCTTGGAGTTTGCTTGAAAACCAAGAAAGGATCAAGGAATCCTTGTAGGGCAAGACAAGGAGTAGTGGGGGAGAAGGACTCCTTCCCCCTTCCCAATCCGCTGGCCAAGGAGGGAGGGGAGTCCTACAAGGACTCCACCTCCCATGGCGCCTCCCTCCTTTAAATAGAGGGGTGGAGGCGCCACCCCCTTGCCCCCTCCACTCCAAACCCTGGCCGCCGCCTCTCTCCTCCTCCTTCCCTCTGCTCAGGCTTAGACGAAGCCCTGCAGAATTCTCTACTCCACCACCACCACACCGTCGTGCTGCTGGGATTCTGTGGAGAAGATCTACTACGTCCGCTGTCATTGCTGAACGGGAGAGGAAGGTCTGCCGACTCGCACGTGTGACCGACTGCGGAAGCGCTGCCGGAACGCGGCGCCGGAAGGATCGTCCACACGATCTTGAGATCGGCAAGTGATCGACTACATCAACCCCGAGATCTAATCTCGTAACGCTTTCGGATCTATGAGGGTTAGTACAGATCTATCTCGTTGCACATGTCTAATAGATTAGATCTTGGCTTTTATCTAGATTAGATCTGGGTTTTGTTCGTTCTTGCAGTAGAAATTTTTTGTTTTCCATGCTACGAACCCATCAGTGGTATCATAGCCGTGTCTATGCATAGATCTATTGCACAAGTAGAACATAATGGTTTTGTGGGCGTTGGTGCTCGTGCCATATTTTGCTTTGTGTACTTTGCATCTTGCGGTATGGTGGGATGAAGCGGCTCGGGCTAACCTTACATGTCATCGCACATGAGACTTTCTCCACAGTTGACGTGCAACTCGTATTGCACAAGTGGCTTTGCGGGTGTCTTTCTCTCCCATCATAGTATAGATCCAATCTACACTTTGCACTTGATAGGACCTGGATCAACGTTGTGGTTCAGTTTCATAGGTAAGATCCGTTCTTATTCGAAAGCCCCAAACCACGTAAAACATGCAAAGAAAATTAGAGGCGTCTAACTTGTTTTTGCAGGGGTTTTGTGATGTGATATGGCCATCATGTGATTGTGATTATATTTGATGTATGCAATGATCCTTGTTGTAATATGGCAACCGACAGGAGCCTAATGGTTGTCTTTAATTCTGTTAAGACCTGCGTGTCTATTCATCCTGGTTTTAGACAAGAAGAGCGTGAGCCACTAGCGCTTGCATGGGAGAGGATGAAAGAATGCATGAGAAACTGTCCCAGCCATGGGATGGAAGATTGGATAATTCTCCATTTATTTTATAGTGCTCTTAATCCCGTGTCTAAGTCTATGCTTGATACTGCAGCTGGAGGAACATTTATGGGTAAATATATTACCGAAGCAAAGCAGCTGCTAGGGAATATGCAAGACAACCATGCCCAATGGCACGTGGATAGATCAAACACGAAGAAGGTGAAGTCCGTCTCACCATAACAAAATGAAGAACTCAATGCTAAGCTAGATGAGCTAATATTAGCCATAAAAGGTAAGGAAAACAAGGTAAGAGCTATCCAGGAACAAATATTGAAGAAGTAGACTTCATAGCTCATAATGATTATAACCCCGCTTGGAAGAAGAATTATAATCCTAATTTTTAGAAAAACTATTCTAGTCCTATAGGTAACTCTAATAATAATATGGGATCAAGTAATGGTAGTCTCAAAGAAACACTTAAGTCCTTTATAGACTCACAAAATGAGCAAAACAATATCATTGTTAAAATAATGGCGAACCATGATGCTATGCTTGGTAAATTATCTAACCAAGCTGCAAGTTTGAGAAATGATTCGCATGACCTCCAAGAAAGAACGAGGATTGTTGAGGCATATCTAGGTAAGATAACCGAGAGTCAAACTCTTATTCTAGCTAAATTTGCAGGTAAATCTGAGCCCAATCCTGTTGAAGACCTCAAGATGATGACAATCCAAAGGGAGGAGCCTGAAGAACTTGATTATAGTAATGCTCCTTCACCAAGTTACACCGTTGAAGATCTTGTAAAAGGATCAACATCAAGATTCCGGTAAGTGAAGGAAGTGATGAAGCTATGTATCAACACTTTGTTAATCAGGTAGCAATAAAGGTACGTGATCTTGAAGAAGAATATAAGAAAATTGCTAAAAAATTACCTATTAAGCTTGATGATATATTTGAGCCAACTATTAAGATTAAAATTGGGACCAATGAATTAGCTGCACTTTGTGATCTAGGTGCAAGCATCTCAACAATTCCAAAGAGTCTTTTTAATAAGTTAAATCTTGGATCTTTTGAAATCACCGAGTTAAAATTACATCTTACAAATTCTACCTACAAACAAGCTGTAGGGATTAAAGAAAACACTTTAGTATACATTAAAGGTTGTCCTGCTCTTATTTATTTTGTTATTGTTGACATGCTTGAAGATGCTACTGCTCCTATTATATTCATTCATTCTTAAGAACTATTAAAGCTTTGATTAATCTACATGAAGGGAATGTGAAGCTTCAATTGCCTTCGCGGGATCCTTTTGTTACTCATTTTCCCAAGAAGAAGAAAGCCAAGCATGCTGAAAAGGAAGCCATCACTTTGAAGGCCAACTATTTTGGAGTGGGTGTTCCACTCATCTGGCCTAAGTGAGCAACATCAAGGTCAAGCTATTGACCATAAAAGAGCGCTACATGGGAGGCAACCCATGTGAAATAAAGGTTTGTGTAAAGTTTTTAAGTTTTTAGTTTAAGTTTTATGTTTAATAAAGAGTGCTAGAAAGCTCCAGTTGAGGAGAAGAAGTTTGGTTGTACTAAAAATCCTGTTTTATACATGTCATTGTTGGTCAACAATTTTTACTGTCAATTTTTTGTCAAAAGCAAGGTGTTTCGCTTAGTTTTAGAATAAGAAATAATTCTCGAAGAAACAGATTTTTTTTGATGAATACAGAAGGTTTAACGACCAACTATACGACGGGAATAAAATTTTGGTCGTATAGTTACGACCGTATAGATATTTTTGCCATCAACAATTTTTCTTTCATAAGTACTGAAGGTTTAACGACTAACTATACAGCGGGAATAAAAATTTCGATCGTATAGTTCCGGTCATATAGATATCGATGCTTTCGTACAATTTCTTTTCCAGGTACAGAGGGTTTGACGACCAACTATACGGTGGGAACAAATTGTTCCGACCATATAGTTCTGGCCGTATAGCTGCGCTGCCAGGTGGAAACCCTAAAATTTTGACAGCAGACCAACTATACGACGGGAACACATTGTTCCGGCCATATAGTTTGCCTGTATAGTTGTGTCCGACCACAAAAACGCCACGAAAGGTACCTCTAACCCCAAAACTTCAATCCTTTTTCTCTCTTCTACCTCCAATCTCTCTCAAAACCTCAAGAGATCTTCATCTCTACTTAATTTCGCTCGATTTCCTCGCACACAAGTGATCTACGGTATGTTTCTCCTCCAATCCTCCAATTACTTTTTGCAAATTCATCTTCGATCTGTTGTCATTATCAATCTAGGGTGAGACCTACAATGAACTATTTCCATGATTCTCTTGCCTAGACTATTACTTTGAGGGGATTCTTTCATGTGCTATGATGAGGAATATGTTATGCTTATTATTATTGGATCAAAAAGTTTTATTTTTATCTTTACTTGTTATTTTAGATGATGAACACAAGGAGCCAAACTCGTGCTCATGCCACCGCTAGCGCTTCTCGGGCTGTCTCTCAAGAACACACGGGGATACGGTTCAAGGATGAGCCTCAACGTGATCGCTTCAACATGATCAAGAACCGAGAGGTAAAGGCAACCAAGTGGGCTTGCCCCATTATATTGAATCAACTCGGTATTTCTAATGACTTCAATTTACTTTGCAATAGGGTTGGCCTGCAAAACTTTCTATTCAATGATGTGCCTACTTATTGCCGGTTAACTCTTGAATTTCTAAGTTCTTTGCAAAGCACCGTTAAAGCATGGAATGGAGAGGACATGATTTCTTTCCGACTTATGAATAACAATTATTCTCTATCACTAGATGAATGATGCGCATGTTTCATTTTACAAACAATAATGATAATGACCTATGTGCATCCTTTACTGGCTTAGACTCTTCCTCGGAACAATATTATAATGGAATGAGCTTTACCTCTTGAATAAGCAAGGGGAAGAATATTCAACATCCTGCAATTCACTATTTGTTCTATGTTATTGCTAACACTCTGCAGGCACGAAATGAGTTGACCAGACTCAATGAGGAGGACATCTTAGTCCTTGCAAATGCTGCTTTCAAAAACACCAACTTTTCACTCAACTTGGGCGCAATCCTTGTGCGCTAACTGGAGCATCAATCCTCCCAAAGCCAAGGACTAGTCATAGGTGGAGACGTCATCACCATGCTTGCCATTGCCCTAGGCATCAACCTAGGTGAGTTGCAACTAGTGCTAGGTGAGTGATGTGTTGGTTTCTCTACTTTAAAAGCTTGTGGAATGCTCACTAGAAGAGATGGTGTTTATTACCTGCATATTGCTGGAGCTGGGCATCTCTACCCCGCTCCTTTGCCTAATGGTCTTTTCTCTATCAAGGAAGGACGTCTGCTATATGACTTGCAGGTTGAGGAACACCAACCCAAGGAGGAGATTCCAGATGAGGATGAGGACCAAGAAGAGGACCAAGAAGAGGAGCAGCCACCAACCTGGTTTGCTACATACCAAGACTTCCAAGAACTTGGTGGAACTATGGAGAGAATGCAGAACCTCTCCTGGAACCTCCGAGCATCAACTATTAATTTATCAACTCAATTTGCGAACTGGAGTTCCAACTTTTTCCCCCCACCATAATGATTTGAAGGGCTTGCAAAAGCCTAAGCTTGGGGAAGTTTCCTCATTATCTTTATTTGGTGTTCATTTGTTTTTATTTATTTCAAGGTTATGTTTTTAATTCGAGTTTATAAGAACTCGTGTTGGTTTCCCCAACACTTTATCTTTAGTTATTTCTATTTGCTTTTGAGATTTTCTAGCCGAGCTTTGCCACTAATTTTCTATTCCTTAATACCCTCTCTTAAAAACAACAAAAAGATTTTTTCATTTATCTTTATTTTCCCTCTTCCTTCTTTTCTATTCTCCTTGTGGCTTTCACACATTTGCAGGAGAGTGATCGACTTCGAGTTTCCAAGAAGCAAATAAAAAGGAAAGAGAGAAATGGAACCAATCATGAGAGGTATGCCTTAAGACTCCCCACTTCTAAAGTTTGAGAAACCATGCTAGTTAGTAGTAAATGATAAGATGTTATATTGGTGGAGTGAGTCTTTGTATTGTAGTAAAATTTTGTTTGCATGGCTATTTAGTTGGGTACGTTTTGTTCGAGCTCTTAACCAAGTCTTGCCTAAATTTTTTCTAAACAATTGTAATAAGAAAAAGTCTCACAATTGAAGACTTGGGTGTTGTAGTGTTTTACTCTTGAAGGCTTATTTCTAGAGACATTCAACACCACAGAAAATAATGATTGACTTTATAGCTCTCTTTAAAAGGATTTGTTCGATTGAATTAATGTTTAGCGGTTTTTGTGAGCATGCCAAAGTTTGACTTGTGAATCATAAGAATGATATAGCTTTATGCATGTCAAACTTCATGGGATGCCAACAACTCCACTATCCTACGAATGATCTTCATGGAGGAAACTCATAGATTTCGGCTATGAGTTGATTAATCATATGTAGCAACAATGCTACAATGGGTAAGATTCTTAGCATTTCCGGGTAGCTGTGTTCATGATGGAATCACTCCTCTGGATGTTATGAGTAATCATTGTACAAAAGGAACAAAAACCTTAGTGATGCCACGAGTGTCCATCACAGCCCGATAAACTAATTAAAATCTTTGGCATGCTCTCAATTATTTAAGAAATGAAATTCTTGAAGGACAATGAATAGAAAAGTAGTGCTTGAAGAGTCTTGATTTATTGATGTGGGCAAATGAGATACTCTAATGTATATGTTTTTCATGACAAATTCTCACACTCTTAATTTTACATGATTATAATTTATTATTCAAAGGCAAGCCTAAGAGTTGATTACATGACATGGAATAAGGTTTAATCATTTGAATCATCCATGTTAACAATAATTTTGCTGCGCTATAAGGATGCATAAAAACTCGTATGATAGGCCTGCCATTACTCTATCTATGCTGAAGTTTTTCGGATTTATAAAGTGGAGGACACTTGAGACTACCAATCATGAGTAAGATCATCATCTTGTTATTTCAGTTTAAATGCTGAGTTCCATTTTGATTTTGGTTTTCTTGCTCTAGGACGATCAAGTTTAATCTTGGGGAGGTTGATGGCTGTGAAATATAGCCAGCTACATCCACATTTAAACTGGATATTATTCATATTTTTGATGAAATATCTCTCTAAACCCTACTAGTAATGCCTAATGATCAAAGGGGTATGCTATCCTTTCTTTCTATTTTCCCTGTGTGGATAATGACGTTTGATGATCGGGATCATAACATTAAAGTCAAAGATACGACATTTCCAACAACCCGAAGAAACCAGGAGTCATGAACTGGAGATAGGCGCTTTAACGACCAACTATACAGCGGGAATAAAATTTCGGCCGTATAGTTCTGGTCATATAGTTGCCATCGACATCGCTAGGTCAAACAGAACAACTTTCATGAAGGGACCCTATATAAAGAGGCCTCGGGCGACGAGAAAAGAGAGCTCTTTCTGATCATCAGCCGCCCCCAGAACTCCATCCACAACACCGAAGAGCCACCGGAGGAATAGACTTAGATCTAATCTCCAAATCCTTCTCCATCACCATAGCCATATTTCTCCACTTGTAATAGTAGATCTCATCTTGGATTAGCGACATTATAAAACTATTTGCTATCAATCTCATGATTTCAATTACAATGTTTATGATTGTTGATCTCATCTCTATGTGTGAGTAATTCTCCTTGGGCTAAGGGTTTTGGCCTAGCCATGTAGGTTTTGTGCATGTTATTTATCATAGATTGGATCATGTATTAGTTTGTATGACATGATGATTATTGTATCCTCTCTTGCCTCAATCTAAGGACTTTTTAAGTACCCAAGACCCCGAGGATTGAGCCAGGTATAGGGAGTATGAGTAATGACTAATCTGCAGGTTGGGAACCCCAGTGACAGAAGGGGTAGTACGGCTATATGTGAGAGATTTACTTGGGATTAACGGTGATGTCACTATGCATATCATTAGTTCTATTTATTCTATGGATGAGACTAGTAGGTTATTACTACAATAGGTTGCAGAGGTAATAGCAATTATGGATGCACTACCCACATATAATTTATCTTGCTCTAACAATTAAATGCATACTTTATTATTATCTTTTATTCCCATCAGATGTTTTGCATAGGTACAGGTGAAACCGAATGCCCTAGGCCGTCTCTCTCCATCATCGACAACAACAAAAGACATCAAACTCTTGGTCCGGTAAAACACAAAAGGAATTCTAAAAGTCTCGAAGGTCCGTTAAAGTAACTTCACTGCGCTTCTTCGATAAACCTAGGTCTACTAGGGAAAAAGAGCTATACTACATATGTAATCTGGATTGAAGGTATCAAGTATCATTTGGCTTTCTTCCACTCTTCTTTGGTGTACCAGAGACCAAATGAGCAGGCCCATTGGTTATCAACATTTGGGAATCCTCAACACTGTTATAAGGGGCAAATCCCTCAGGATGAACATCTTCGTTTCCAATAGTCAAAAGAAGAGGTGATGGGGTAACCAAAAAGATTTCATGGCGGCCACATACTGAAAGTCATGTGGCAAGTGTCCCACAGAGGATAAACCCAAAGAGAAAGTTCTTTTATTGGTACTTCCATGCCATCCCATCACCATATTAGGAAGGAGCATAGTTAAAATCTGCAAGTTGTTATTAGGGGCCTGGTTTCCTCCTGGAACAATACCTAGATGATCATCCAGTGGCACCTGCTGAATCACTGGAGCATCCAGAACTTGAGTTGCACCTTCGCCTTGCACAAAGTGGGCTGAAGTCCCAGATGCCCCTGAGAGTGATAAAGTGATGGATGACTGATTCTGAACTGCCTTGTTAGCCTGAACAACATTCTCTGCAGGATGTTCCTGGTTCTAAGTATCCAATCCAGGTACATCAAGGTCGACATTGTCAGGAATCTAGTGGTCATCTTCATCATTTTCATCCTAGACTCCTTGAATATACCCAAGCATAGGGTGTGGGACCCCATTTTTGGTTTTGGAGACTCATCCCCAGGTAAGATGTCCTCTTGCTCACTCAAAAGAATATAGCAGGGTGTAGTCCAAGACACCACTGTACCTCCATAACTTTGAGGCTCTCAAATAGTTATTAACTTTGGAATATCCCTGGCACCAGGATAGCTACATTTGATCAAAGTTCTGGTGAGAGAAGGGTCCTCTCTGTACTATCCTCTCAGTTTACCAAACTTGGCCACGGTTTCCCTTAGAAATTCCTCATTATGATAATCCATTGGCAGATTTAATAACATGATCCAACCAGTAGTGGTGTAGATCGTAGCTCTAAAATTTGGCCCAACATCATGGAGCGTAAAGGTTAAAGTATGGCCATTACCCATATTAAATTTAGGTTAAGCAACTATAAGATCACGCCTAACAGAATCCACCATACAAAATAGACCAGTGCCAACTGCACTTTCAGCAAAAAATAGTACCTCAAGATGAAGATCCTCATGAATGCGCTGCACAATCTATTCTAGAACTTCATCAATCTCATCTCCTTCTGGCCTTGGAAGCACCACCGCCAATGCCCAGTTCTCATGAGTTTTAGAAGGTGTAGATGATGTAGTGACATACATCCTCGTAGGCCTCTCATCATCACCCCATGGCTGCAGCACATGCATCTCTGCTGGAGTGAACCGGTTGGGATCCATAGGAAAGTTCGCCATTACTAGGTCTTGGAGTAGCGGAAGATTGATATGCATAGAGGAGGGCGGTTGCGATGACAGCCGTAGACGAACATCCCTAGAAAAAGCTGGCTTAACCCACAGAACAGAGTCCTTTACTGATTGAATAGTCCCAAACCACTTGATTAGATTTGTTTGGCGACCTAGCAAAAAGACGATTTGGCCCCTAGATTACCTGGGTAGCTTTTCTTAACGTGACCACTTTGATAACATGCAAAGAAACTGATATATGCAAGTGCACAGATTGGTTGTAGCTAGTTTCAGAGTATAGATATTGATCCCATAGGGAGCCCAAAGGTAAGTGTTTATGGGTGAAGTCTCTGTCACACTCGAAGTTGTGACAGGTCTTCGAGTGAATTGACTGCAGGTGTTGAAATAAGAATGGGGTTTTCATTAAATGAGATGTATTTAAATAGAACTAAAATGTAAACTTCAGAAATATAAATCATAAAAGTAAAGAATGACTTGATTGTTTGTTGTTTTCTGCAGATGGCAAAAGAAGGCGCGGGGAGATTCAGTTCATAGTGATAGTGACTATGCCTGGTGGATGAATGATAACTGTAACAATTATAATCTTATATATATGTGTGTAGCCGAGCAATCCATAATTATTCGGAACTCCTCTTGGTAGATTTCATCCCACCTTCAATAATTCTACTAGCCTGTTACCAAAACCATGGTCAGACACTAGACGATTAAGACCCTTCAGGTCGCTTAGCGATTAAGCTCCTTGGATCGGACTAATGCAATAAGCACAATGGTTTCTCGTTATCCTCGAGTCTACTAGTTTTCCATTGATAGTGGAGAGTAGCATAAGCTAGTAACATGCATAAATTACTAGTCCATGTTACCACCTCCATAATGGAGAGTAACATACAAGTGATGCCATGCAAAGTATCATTTATTAGGTGATAAACTCATTTCATCTTGGTATGTGTGATGTTGTAGTAATCCAATATGTTACTCCATCTTCATTTCTCTTCATTAACTCACTGCCACATAAGTAATTTTGCAGAGTTAGGCTGGCCATAGTGCTAAATAACTTAGACTACTAACTTGCATATGTTACTAGTACTTCATGTTATTACTACACTTCATAGTGGGTGATAACATATGTGTGGTGTCATGCAAGACCTCATTAATTAGGTTGTAGACTGATATGGTCTCGGTATGTGTGATGTTATGGTAACTAGCTAAGTTACTACATCCTTCTTTTTCTTCATTAATTATCCTGCCATGTCATTAATTTGCTTAGTTGGAATGCGAGAAGAAGGTTAGTACTCCCAATATGATTAGTCTAAGTCGTGGTACGATACGAGAAGCTAGAAGAAAGTGACGATTTTGGCACAAATAGACAGGAGAACTTTGATTTTGTTGGCCGCTTTTGGATGTTCTATATAAACCTAGAGAGCTACCGACACGTGGAACACAAGGTTATGGTGTGGTTAAGGGAGATGATTATCACCACTTTATACTATAGTTTTAATTCTAGAATTGGTTTCAGAGGACATAGTAAGTTTATTCTCCATTAAACTATCACTTGTCCGTTTCCACCATTTTGCAGCAAACAGTTCTAATGATTAGTTCCGAGTTAAAATGAACATGTTTGAAGAACTTAACCTTTTCAAAAAAATAAAAATTTGCGAGTACAAGAATGATCATTTTATAAGAGCATCTCTAGCAGACCCCTTAAAAGCTCGGCCTTAAAACGTGTATAAGGGGCGAGAAAACCGCGATTTTACAGGCTAAAAGAGCATGCACGGAATAGACCTGATAAAACGGAACTGTAAAGTGGCATATTCTTAGAATATTCTTTTTTTCCTTCCTCACATGTTGTCTTCACAATAGTAGAAAACATGTTTCTAGTCCCGGTTTGTAAGGGCCTTTAGTCCCGATTGTCAAACCGAGACTGTCGAATCATAGAGGACCGACCTTTAGTCTCGTTTCCTTTACGAACCAGGACTAGAGGTCCACCACCTGGTCCTGCGTCGTGCGCTGGGCTGGAGGAGATTTTGTCTCGGTTCGTCACACGAACTGGGACTAAAGTGTCTCTACCGCGGCAGCGTTTTGGACCATTTGGCTACCGTGGCTGGAGATGGGGTTTTAGGATTTTGCGTTTTACTTTTCATTTTCTGTTTTGTGTTCAATTATTTTTCATTATTTCTTTTCATTTTAAACAATTTTCTGCATATATACACGGCACTACTACATAGTACTTGTACACGTTGATGCATATATAATATACTTTCCCTTACAAGCATACATGCATACATATATATAAAGTTTACTATATACGTGTCCCAACCGGATCTAGAGCCTGCCTATTTAATTACACTAGTAAAATGCGCGTGCGTTGCTACGGGTGATATGCACATACGTAATCCAAGTCCGTATCTCTCTGCCTATCGTCTAAAAAATATATATAATTATTAATTGTACATTCTTCCACGTTAAAACTAGTACTCATGCCATGCGGGTTGATTTTAATCAAGCTGTCCATGCCATCATAATTATAGAGTCCGTGGTGTAATTTATTCTATAATCGATTAGCAAATTCTTTGAGACATTTCATCTGACTCATGCCATGCGGGTGATCCTTAGTAGTATATGTGTTTCAAATTTTTCTCTCAATATGATTGATGCTAGCAGTTTCTTGTGTAATAATCCTTGAATGAGAATAATAAGCCATAGCTACTTTCCATTGATCAAACCAAAAATGCATATTGCCATAATGTTAATCAGTCTCATCTTCATCTGGAATAACATCAGAAGAAAATAGAAAAATACACATGAAGATACATAATATCATTGAGAATTGGCATTATCTGAACCAAAATTTGCATGACTTTTCACTAAAGCATCAAATGGAAACTGAACACCGCATGATTGCATCACGAAGCAAAGTTAAAAGAAATTCCCCCGCATCAGCAAGGAGAACGAAAACCAAAAAATGTGTGTTGTATTGTATCACCTGGCCAAGTGTTGAGGCCACTCTCGAGCAAGTAAAAGCAAATGGAACCCTGCTATTTGGCAACCTCGATGACATCTTCCTTCACTTCGCCAGTCACTCACCCTTCATGTCGCCGCCATTGACAACAGATCTTCCTTCAACATACCATACAGCCCACACATTTGTGTCGCTTACAAATATTTTAACACCCTACAAAATGGAACATGAAGGTTTCAAAACAAAAACAAAAGCTTTAACACCGTAAGTAACAGTTGGCATCTCATTTTCCTAGTAACCTGAAGCAAACAAAGATATCTTATATACAAGATAATGAACAAAGCAACCTGAAGCAAACACATCTGTGATATGGCTACTGAAATCCTCTACTCTTATACACACTTATTGTGGTTTTTTTGAATAAAGTATCTCTCACGTTTGCATGGTTCAAGAAAAAATATAAAGTATTGAGGAGCCATAACATTTTAAAGATAACCAGAGCACCTTACCCGAATAACTATATGCACAGATAGATAAAGTTATAAGGCGGTATCTTTAAAGCAGTCAAATGATATGTGTTGTCTGTCGCAGATCTTCTCCTCTAAAGTGTTGTTTTCCTTAGCTATCTCAATTATCACTTTGTCCTTGAGTGAAAATACCATATGTGTACAGATTAAGCTATGCGTTTCATAACAGAAGCTAAAAGGAAACCCAATAAGCTTATTGAATCAAACAATCTTAGAATGGCTACTGTGCAATGAGAGTTACATCATTGTTGTCAGTATTGCCAACAACCATTAGAGGATAAGTAAGTGAGAGGGCATAGCAGCGCACAGGAAGTTGCTGAACATGTGCTGGCTAAGCTTGTTCAAGGTCCCGGTACCTTAATTATTAGAAGGTTAGAGCAAGTATATATGTAGCAATCGTGTAAGTAAATAAGTTTTGTAGGTCAATTGTGTTTGTATGTATGTCAAAATTAGGTAAAGAAAGTTCATGGTGCTGGCTGAGCTTGTCGAAGGTCACAGTACCTTAATTAACAGACTCGAAAATTCACCGAGTGCATCTAGGGACTGGAAGCTTGCTTTCTGCCCAATTTGTTGCTGCACCACAAAATGCAAGAATTGTTATCCTATGACCTTTAATGGTTTACAAAGATGAGCATCACATGGAGACACACCAAACTGAAAATAGGATAGCAAGTAGTTTCACCTGTGGTAGAGGAAATGTCCTAAAGAAACCTATTGCTTTCATCAAAACCAAGAGCTTCGAATTTAGGCTGCAATGAATTTACATTCCGTAAGATCCTTACCATCTGAGTGTGAAATCGTCACCATAGATATCACCTGCAAAATTTAAATATTTCATTTCCGCTACATTTTAAAAAAATACATGGTGCTGTTATTTCACATGAAAAAATCACATGCATTGTATGCCCGAAGAATCTGCAAGCAATGACGACATAATATGGATTCTAATAAATCCCAACAGTATTGTCGACAAATTTGCGAGGTATTATCACTTTTGATTGCGATGATATATATATGGGCATTGCTTCCAAGCATGTTTGGTACCAACTTTATCAACAAATGAATTAGAAATTTAATCAACTCAGAATAACAACAAATAAATGTAGAGGGACTTAGAAACTTTCCAAGTGCTTGCTCCAACTTACAGCATTGATGGACGAAAGGATCTGATCGATATGAGGACCCAACTCTCAGTTCCTTAGCTATCTCAATTATCACTTTGTCCTTGAGTGAAAAACACATGACTGTCCAACTTTCTCAGATATTAACTAATCATAATAAATTAATGACCAATTCCCTGAAGAACAAAACACACAAGCATAAACTTAATTAACTAACCTCCCAGGAGCTCATACTTCTTGAAATAAATACACTGATCCAGCTGGAGCTGACCTCACTGTATGTCGCAAGTATTGATGACGTGATTAGAGCCAGAGTTAGCGTTTATGATAATTAGGGAGATTTTTGGCAAGTGTTTGACGCTAATAATTACAGAAGTATATAATTGTTGGTGGCGCCCATGGATAGCCGAGGGCGTCGGATGGTTAAGATTCTTATAATATTTGGTGGGTGTTGTTTAAGGGCGATTTAACGGTCATGATGCGTCCAATGTTTGATCGCCAAAGTGAACCAACACCAACTCCAATTTAATACTTCCTCCCATCCATAATAATTTCAGTTGATTTGGTACAATTGGACTCATAATTATGGACCCGACAAAGTAGTAAAGATAGAATGCATTATAACAAACAAACAGGAGAGGACATAGCTGCCAGGAAATCTTATTTACAATTAAATGCGCTATAAGTACATCTAGAATTACCCATTTCATGTAAAATATTAGTTTCTCCACATTCTTCACATGAGCACCCAAATAAGTTGCAAAGAAGATTAAGAAACTAGCCTCACCATAATTGATTCCATAAACGGATTGTGTTCTGTCATGAAACACAAACCAGAAACCTAAAAAAAGTTGTACATTTGATACATTGTTTGCGAGGGAAGACTGCAACACCTAGAATACTATAATTCAGGATCTGCAATTATTATAGTACCAAGACCATAAGCAACATAGTTTAAAAGCAATATGTACCATCAAATTTTCTATTTGTGCTTTCTTTCAAGAATTATACTTTTGAAATAACACCGACAAAATATTATCAACAAAGAAATTCATGCTACAACGCTCACCATTTTCAGGACCAGTTACCATCAAATTCTTTCTGAATGTGTGCCGTTGCATTTTTACCAGTACATGCGGTAATATTGTTTGCGATCAAAAAACACATGGTACCTCCAACAGAACAAGATGAGCGTGTTAATATTTCAAAACAAAGGAAACAACAATGGTTATTGTTGGATGTAGCTACATACCCAAACTGTGTCAATATCAGGAGGCACAAAGTCTGCAATTCTGGTGTAGTAAATGTATTCAGAATAATATGCTTCAATTTTCCCAAGAAGCAACTTCCTCACCTATTAGTTTAAGAAAATCTCCATTGAGGCTCTAGAAAAACCTCAAAAAGGTCAACTTTGCTCCTTTTTTATATGACAGGTAACTCATTACCTTTGACTATATGCCATCTGCACCAACCAAAAGAACACCTTGAGATTTATGTCCATCCCCCAGTTTGGACATAACCTGCACTCATTTAATAAATGGTACAAACAATGAAGTTTTCCATAGTATTGTAAGTCAATTTTTCTAATGAGATGGGCACTAAAATCTAACTGGTCATTCACCTTGTTGCCATTGTGTTCATTCACCTTGTTACCATTTGTCTATAAAATCAACTATATGTCAATCGTTCATTATAGCATCGTCATCAAGTGCATGAGCAAGAATCTCTTGCAGGGTCATGCAACAAACGACCCTTGTGACTAATATCCCTCTCTCGGCTGTAGGAGGCCAGGAGCGAGGCATCAAACTTGATGTACCTGAATACGAACATGGCTCGGTCAAATGGATGCCTCTGGCAAATGAATTCTGATCCTAAAGTTAATCAACATGCAAATTCAAGAATGCAGTGGAGTAAGCACAAGCAACAATCGGTGCCCTGGAGTGTATTATCAATCTGAAACACTTCAAAAAGGAATAAATTTAATTCACCTCACCTTACCATACTGACCAGATCTTACATGCATATAACAAAAATAGTATCCATAAATTCCACCTATTATTTCCATATGTATAGAGGTCCATCACCTGGTCACTAATTCCTAGAATCCATTTAGAGAGCAGATCTTGCCATATGTCAAGTCAATGCATTGCTGAGCATTGCAAGGGGCAAGCCCCATGAAAAGGAACGAGCAGAGAATGCAAGGGAAGGGCTCACCTCGGGTCCTAAGCATCATCCTATTGTAGGATTTGGCATAGACTTCATGCTCGCTGAGCAAGAGGATGATGGCCACGACATCGTGAACTGATTCCCCCATAGTTGTGCCTCCTTCATGCGTAGGCGAAGAGGACGGCATGGCGGCAACAACGTGAAGTCTCAGCCTTCTAGCCCTCGTCCTGCCGCGTGATGAAATTGGTGTGCTGCTTCCCCACTTTCCAATCAAGGCTTGTTCATGGGGAGGATATGGTGGCCCGGCGAGGCGAATTACTACGAATAAGTACAACAAACAAGACCAAATATCAATAATTCTGCAAGCAACGAAGCAAATAGGCTTTTACATCCATCCTTATGTGCATGCTTGTCTGTAAACCTAACATGAGGGCAGCAGGGCGGTCAGGAACCGTGATCACCTTGGCGATTGGATAAGGCAATCATCTACTTGATCTCCGAACTCTTGGAAGAACAAGAAATCTAGATAGTATTAGCAAATAGCAGAGTATGGAGATAAATATAAAAGAGAAAAAATATCAAGCTTTGACCTAGAAAAGGATGGCTACAAATAAATCGTAGGCACAATGATATATAATCGTCATAATGTGAAATATCAGAAGCATATATAAATGGTTCGGTTAAGCACCTTTGACAAAGAAACTTCGTTAATCTCAAGTTCAAAATAGTCAGCACATAACAAACAGAACGTATCAACATTTTTGAATAAAAAAGTCCACACTGCACTTTTCCTTCCCAAAAATAGCTCACACTAACATACAAATAATCTTCTGAATGACCAATTCCAAAGATAATGCTCTTAATAATTCAGAACGTCACCAGATAGAACTAAGCCGAACTCACCAGAACTTATATGACTATAATCACCTTGAACAACACAAGGGGAATCGTCGACCAAACGGCATCCCCTGCCCGCTAGGGAACCCAGCTGGAGAATGGCACGACCGATCAGGAACTGGAGCACCATGACATGGATGGAGAACTCCAGCGCTTCCTTGGCTTGCAGCTTCTTCATCCTCTTTTTCGCCATCCATGGCCCCCTTGTCTCTTTGTAGCTTCAGCAACACTATTGTTGGATTTCCACACACAAATACCTTAGGATGGTAGTAGATACCTTCGCAGTTTTATACTTTTGTCTCCACCGGTTCATGTCCTCCATAATTCATGTAATTTGTTGCCCCCATACATAAACACATATCCTTGTTCAAGATTGTTGGTTGAGGATGTCTGACATATCTACTTGCAATCTGGGACTGATTAATGCCTAGAAGAGACGTCACTATCACCACGAGACTATTAGGATATAGTACCGTTGTCTATACTGCTTCTCTACTCATGAGATCTTTCGGTCCAGAAATAAACCTAAATAATAAACACCAGTTTGGATACAGCTTACATAGGAGGTCATTCTTCATGTACAATCGAAAATATTCAATTATTTTTTTCTTGAAAAGATAGATTTCCTTTGGTGAATTATGCGGTGCTAGTGAGCCACAAATTTAATTCAAGAAAACCTGTCGAACAATTATTGAAACAAGGGTACAACAAACTAGTGGCATTTCATCACACATAATCGGATGTGCCATCATGACTACAACATTTGAGATGCAAAGACCTCAAAATACATTATATAATCAAAACCTCCGGATCAAAATAAAAAGGTCGAACTTAACAATGTATCCACGTCATCTACGTTGCCTAGATACGGCGATACAGATAAAGATACTGATACTGTGATACCTGGTACGGGGATACATTAGTAGAGAATATAATGGGAAATGCACCGTAAACTTGATCCTAGTGTTCTTCTGCTACTGCAAATTCAATATGAAGCTGGCGCATAGTAGATCGTTCATATTTTGGCATGATCTGATCCCCTTCACACATATCTTTAGTAGGAAACTGACCTGCAAACTGTAGGAGTCCAGCGGAAGAGAGGCGGACAGAGGAATCTTGAGTAGGGAATTGACCTGAAAGCTGCAGCAGTCCCTCTTCTAGCGGTCTATGTATGCGAAGCTGCATCCTCACTACCCAAGATAGAGTTATGCATGGATATCCACCAGCGTCCATGTCAATCACCTCCTCTCTGAACAACGACATTACACGCCGCACCGAAGCAGTAGTGTGCAGACATTGGGCATGGTGTTCGGAGATGTCAGATCTGAACCTAAACCGATTTGAGTTTGATGGATGTATACTTACAGGAGGCGATTAGAGTGGGTGGTCGTTGACGGCAGTTGAGGAAGGCGGCCGAAATCAGAGGCACATCTGTAACCAAGGCCACTTGTCGGTGAAGTCGAGGACGAACGTGCAGACCTCGGTCTTGGAGTGCTTGACCCTGATCTCCTCGGAGACGGGGCGAGCTCGTATGGATTGCGGCTGACGAGCACGAGGCCGAGTCTGGAGGCGGCGCGGCGTATGGCGAGGCCCGGCCGATGCCGTCGGTGGCGGCGTATGGCGAGGCCCGGCCGATGCAGTCGGTGGCGGCGGTGATGAAGGCCCCGAGCCCGTAGAGCAGGGGATTGCTGGGGCAGAGGAAGGCGTAGACCTAGATCTGCGAGGCTTATGGTGGCGCGAGCGGCAACATGGAGTCCAACGGCAGGCAGGACCAGCACCAGCGCACATGTCGGCTGCATGCGGAGGATCTCGCGGTGTAGCCACACATGGGCTATCGCGCGCCCCTGATAGGGTTCCTGCGTGCAAACGATCTCGCGATGTGGAGTGGTGGCCTCGAGAGGTGGGCGCCGCTGTGGCCTGGAGGGGGCGTGTGGTTCGGGGGAGAAAGGGACGGGGCAGGCAAAGCGGGGACGACGCTCCCAGTTTTTTCATGGGGCGCTAGCGGCGGAGGGACGCCGAAAAAAGAAACGAGTGGCAGAAAACGGAACACCAATATTTTTTTTAGATAGTAGAGATGGAAACCATTACAAGGATGCTTGTGTATGACCTCGTCAACCAAAAATCCCGCCAAATCCACTTGAATTGCTAGTAGGTGGTCCTATGGTGGAAGCTTTTTCCGCATAGTGTACAACTGTAAAGAAAGAGATCAATATGAATATATCAATCATCATAAAAAATATGAATGGAAATGAACACAAATTGTGGTAATAAAAATAAATTGTGGAAAAATTGTTTACGTACTCGAAGAGTTTTCAAGTTCTGCTCAGTAGTCATAACGCGAATGAACTCGCAAACATAGTATCTATATAGATTAGTCTTATGTGGGTGTCTCGCGCACTTTAAAAGAATAGAATTCAATCAAATAATAACCCAATAATAATAATTATATTGAATTTTAAATTAAAGAGATGCGCGGACCTAGCTCGTAGTACTTACTGGGATCGGTTTAAAAATCAGATCCTCACGCCATTGACCGTGGATCACAGTTTGAACCGTGTCCAAAGACTGCCCAACAAGGAAATGAATGAATGAGTTAATAATTACTTGATATCTCGGAAATTGAATGGAAGAGACCGATATAGTGCGATAATGATTGAAATTACTTCTGGAGCATATCGGTCATGCTGCGATACTCTTCCATGTCCTTGTGTTATGATTCCATGATTTGAACTCTTCCCAAGTCAATAGAAATGCTTAGAAGAATCAAGTGGAAGCTACGCAAAGTTTATATACGTCAGTAACTCATCATTTACACTTAACATCAAGTAAGCAAAAGCTAATGTGTATAACACAGTAACACTCTCACATGTAGTTGTAAGGAAATAGTACTTCCTTACAGAAATGCTGCTTCTTGAGAAACCGGAGCAAGTTACGCTCTGTGTCCATGGGTTTCATCTTTAGCATAACTTCATTAACTCGATTGGGGTCAATGTACCCAAATCCATGGATTCTTCCTTTTTTTACATTCGAGAATCTTCATTCTGCATCATAGCATACAAAAGTATATAGTGAGGTTAATTACCGGCAGTGAATTGAACGAGCTAAACTAGAGACTTAATTACATAAATAAATTAATCACTTACAGATGATAGCAACTGAGTATAGATTTGTCGATATCCCTTTGATTGAATAACTCAAATATTTCTGAAAGTTTCACATGGACCTCGTCTTTAATGAAGTAATTCTCCTCTCTAACTTTCGCTATGATCCATTCTCGCCCTTTTTTGCAGATTTAATGTACCATTCATGCAATTGTCGCATTTTTATTGGAAGATCCCGAAGCCTCTCATAACTGACCATAGGCTCCCCATAGACATATTGTTGTGCTACAATAGCCTTGGTGAAATCAGGACTGCCAAGAATGTCATCAAGAGACATATTACATTGCTCGGCCAATAGCTGAGTTGTTTGCGTATCCAAAGGTCTCCCCCATATAGTTGATCTTCGGGTAACACCTTGAGCGGGGCGATCGATTGTTTTGCTTGTTCCCCGAGCTAGAGAACATCTTTTTTAATGCTTTCTCTACCACTTGATCTCTTCTGTTTCACTGTTTTCACAAGACAGCGTGTATAGTTATCTAGCGCATTTCACTGAGCTTGGGATCGATGCATTAGAAATCTCCTAAAGTGTTCCACCACTTACGGATCTATTTGGACCTTTGGCTTGGGTTGTTTCTTTGCAAGACGTGCCTTCAATTCGGCATCTGCGATCACCTTGTTTTCCTCAGGTGTCAAGACCTTTGGCTGGAGCCAACGGTATTCTTGGGAGGGGCGACAACTATCGTTTTCCGCATCGGTTATCCATCGATGAAGTGGTGGTAATCTTACACTTTTATCCCTTAGTGGGTGGACGCGGTTGAGGTGTCATAGATCGAGATGGACTCGTGTTGCGGTCCTTCTCATGGAGGGGTGGACTTGGAGGTGGTGGACTTCTTCTCGAAGGAGATGGTGGACTCCGAGGAGATGCTGGCCTTGGAGGTGATGGATTTCTTCTAGGTGGATACGGTGGCCTTGGCGCCAAGCCTAGAAGCTTGATGTATTCCTTTTTCCAAAGAATGAAGCCACTCATGTTGTCTCCCAATGTTCTCCCCTTCACCTCCAGGGATGTCAAGTTGCAGTGACCGAAATAATGGTTGAACTTCATCGACACCGACACGAGCATAGCCAGCTGGAATCGGACGGCAATGGCATGTCGCTCCAGGTGCAGAAGGTAAAGAAAAGCCGACCACCACCTTCATGGATATGTTCTTCAGTTTAAAATGCAGCTCATGACTTGTCTTATCCTTGATTGCATCCACGGGGTAGCCATCCATCGTTGCTTGGACCTCTGTGGGAGCCACGCTGCTTTTCCGCTGAGATGGGTCTGCCATACTATCGAGTGCAGGATCTTGCTATCGGTCCAGTCCTCTAAGTTCATTTATCTTCTCCTGCTGCTATTGCAACATGGCTTCAACTTTCACCAACCGCTCTGGCTCCTCCGCCTGCTGCTGCTTCCCTTTTCTTGATTGGATTCTATAAGTGTCAATGTCCTCGAGAAACCCAATAACCCATGGATAAGAAGGTCCAAAGCCTTGTATTCGTCCGACCTTTTTAGGTTTCCCGAGGGCCTTTGTCAGCTCATAGTTCTCTTTGTTAGGAATGAACTTTCCCTCTTGAACCTCTTTTATCACTTTAATAAGGTCATTCTTGGGTTTAGCAATTTCTTCGTTTGCAACAATCTCCCCTATTTCTAGGTCATATGATCCCCCATGCCCAAGTATAAAATTTCTTGACCTCAAGACCACTTGTAGTTGGAGTTACCCCTTTAGCCACCAGGTCAGCCTCAGTTTTATCCCACTTAGGCACGACACTCCTGTAGCCACCTGTCCCCATATAATGGTGATATTTCTTTTTGGAAGCATTTAGCTTATTCTTTGGTGACCTTGCCTTAGCTTGTTCCTATTTCTTGTAATCCACAAATGCGGCCTAGTTATCCCGCTGCTTCTCTAGTGCGCAAGTGAATTCATGATTTTTTTTCTCATGTACATAGTTTTGGTATAATCTTTTCTTCCAATCCTTGAATTGTGTGCCCATCTTCTTAAGAGCCCACTCCTTGACTTTCAACCTCGTTTTCTGTGTGAGCTCATCTATCGGCAAGACTGGTAGGGTGAAATGTGTCATGAGATAATTCCAAAGACAAGGCTCTGTCGTTGACAAAACTAGCTCCAACTGGATCCCTTTTCTTTCCTAGCTTATTCGACTCCCGAGTGGTTACCGGGATGGTGTCCCTAACAATCAGTCCGCATTGATGTACAAATGCAGATATGCTTTCTATGGGCTGCAACGGTTGACCCAGCTCAGTGACTAAGTCAATTGTAAAACGGACATCAACGGCCAACTTTTTTGTCAGGCCTCGTTTTCATTCTTACAGAAGATTATCCTGATGCGGAGGTCTAAGAGAAGAAACATTCGTCAGTATATATATATACGAATCAATTAATGCAGCTACTAGTGATCGGCATAGGCTTTAAATACCTCGTCGGACTTTGTTATTAAGGTGTCTCCACCATCGCCTCTACTGTCATCTCCACTATCGTCTCCACCATCGTCTCCTCCAGACAAGTTAAGATACTAGGAGCCATCATCTCCACCGTCATCTGGTCCACCGTAATAGCAACCTCCAGTACCCTCATCTATCATGTCGAGCACCACGTCTTCACCGTCTCTACCGTCCATAGCTTAACTAATACCGAAGAAATATATTTTTTTGCATTAAGTAAAAGAATATTACAATTGCGATGACTCGGATACAGAAGAAAGATAAAGTACTAATAATAAAACAATATAATACATCTCGGATAATCCAGTTAATGCAACAATAATATAAGATAATATCACTAATATATTACATCTCGCTCATATAAAACTAGACGTCGACTATCGGGTCCTGGGCCACGGTAGGTGAACATCCAAAGAGAAGGAACCATCTGTTGGAGATATGCCCAAGAGGCAATAATAAAGTGGTTATTATTATATCTTTATGTTTATGATAAATGTTTACATCCCATGCTATAATTGTATTAACAGGAAACATTAATACTTGTGTGTTTTGTAAACATAAAAGAAGTCCCTAGTAAGCCTCTTGTTAAACTAGCTTGTTGATTAATGGATGATCATGGTTTCCTGATCATGGACATTGGATGTCGTTAATAACAAGATCATATCATTAGGAGAATGATGTGATGGACACACACCCATAGTAAGCATAGCATAAGATCAAGTCATTAAGTTCGTTTTGCTACAAGCTTTTCAAATGCATAGTAACCTAATCCTTCGACCATGAGGTTATGTTAATCACCATCACCGGATGGATACTTTGATGACATCAAACACCGCTTAGTAACTGGGTGGTTATAAAGGTGTCATTGGGTATTCTGAAAGTATGTGTTGAAGCACATGGACCAAGATTGGGATTTGTCCATCCATATGACGGATAGATATGCTCTGGGCCCTCTCGGTGGAATGTCATCTAGTTAGCTTGCAAGCATGTGACTAGGTCACAAGGGATGACATATCATGGAATGAGTAAAGAGTACTTATCAGTAACGAGGTAGAACTAGGTATGGAGATACCGATGATCAAACCTCGGATAAGTAGAATATCGCGTGACAAAGGGAATTGGTTTCGTATGTTAATGGTTCTATCGATCACGAAGTCATCGTTGAATATGTGGGAGCCATTATGGATCTCCAGATCCCGCTGATGGTTATTGATCGGAGAGGTGTCTTCATCATGTCTGCATATTCACGAACCGTAGGGTGACACACTTAAGGTTCGAAGTTGTTTTAAGTAGATATGGAATATGCATTGGAGACCGAATGTTGTTCGGAGTCTTGGATTGGATCCGGGACATCACGAGGAGATCCGGAATTGTCCGGAGAATAAGATTCATATATTGGGGATCATTTTCTAAGTTAGGAAATGTTCCGGAGTGTTTGTATGAAGATTCTAGAAGATTTCAGAATGTTCTGGAAGGTTCTAGAAGAGTTCTTGGTGTTTGCTTGAAAACCAAGAAAGGGTCAAGGAAACCTTGTGGGGGCTAGACACGGATTCGTGGGGGAGGAGGACTCCTCCCTCCCTTCCCAACCCGCCGGCCAAGGAGGGGAGTCCTGGCGCGCCTCCCTCCTTTAAATAGAGGGGAGGGGGCGCCCCCTCCTAGATCTCTCCCATAACAAGCCCTAGCCGCCGCCTCTCTCCTCTTCCTTCGCTCTGCTCCGGCTTAGGCGAAGCCCTACAGAATTCTCTCCTCCACCACCACCACCACACCGTCGTGCTACTGGGATTCCGTGGAGAAGATCTACTACCTCCGCTTTCATTGGAACAGGAGAGGAAGGTCTGCCCGACTCCACGTGTGACCGATCGTGGAAGCGCCAGAACGGCGCCGGAAGGATCGTCCACACGATCTTGAGATCGGCAAGTGATCGACTACATCAACCCCAAGATCTAATCTCATAACGCTTTCGGTTCTACGAGGGTTAGTACAGATCTATCTCATTGCTCATGTCTAATAGATTAGATCTTGGCTTTTATCTACATTAGATCTGGGTTTTGTTCGTTCTTGCGGTAGAATTTTTTTGTTTTCCATGCTACGAACCCATCAGTGGTATCAGAGCCGTGTCTATGTGTAGATCTGTTGCACGAGTAGAACACAATGGTTTTGTGGGCGTTGGTGCTCGTGCCGTCTTTTGCTTTGTGTACTTTGCATCTTGCGGTATGGTGGGATGAAGCAGCTCGGGCTAACCTTACATGTCATCGCACATGAGACTTGCTCCACAGTTGACGTGCAACTCGTATTGCACAAGTGGCTTTGCGGGTGTCTCTCTCTCCCATCATAGTATAAATCCAATCTACACTTTGCACTTGATAGCACTTGTATCAACGTTGTGGTTCAGTTTCGTAGGTAAGATCCGTTCTTATTCGAAAGCCCCAAACCACGTAAAACATGCAAAGAAAATTAGAGGCGTCTAACTTGTTTTTGCAGGGGTTTTGTGATGTGATATGGCCATCATGTGATTGTGATTATATTTGATGTATGCAGTGATCCTTATTGTAATATGGCAACCGACAGGAGCCTAATGGTTGTCTTTAATTCTGTTAAGACCTGCGTGTCTATTCATCTTGTAATAGCTTTATTCCAAGTAGTTGTAATAGTTTCTAGTGATGATGGACAACCATGAAGCGGTGCCACTGACCTTGACGCAATGCTGGTGATGATGGAGATCATGTCCGTGCTTTGGAGATGGAGATCAAAGGCATAAGAAGAAAGGGCCATATCATATCACACTAATTATGAATTGCCTGTGATGTTAATACTTTATGCATCTTGTATTGCTTAGATCGCAATGGTAGCATTATAAGATGATCCCTGTCACTAAATATCAAGTAATAAAGTGTTCGTCCTTAGTAGGCACCATTGCTAAGACTCATCGTTTCGAAGCATCTCGTGATGATCGGGTGTGATAGATTCTACGTGTGCATACGACGGGTGCAAGCCAGATTTGCACATGCGGATACTAAGGTTAACCTTGACGAGCCTAGCATGTATAGACATGGTCTCGGAACACGGAATACCGAAAGGTAAAGCATGAGTCATATGGATGATATGATGAACATGTTGATTGTTCGCCCTTAAAGCTACATCATCTCACGTGATGATCGGACTTGGTGTAGTAGATTTGGTTCGTGTAATCACTAAAACAACTGGAGGGATGTTGTTTTGAGTGGGAGTTCATTTGTAATTTGGATTAGTCAAACTCAATTTATCATAAACACAATCAAAGTGAATTTGCATGGTTTTTTATAGTCATTGGCATCCGTTCACCACCTTACGCTTAGTTATAGTGGAGATAGTTGAACTATAGAAATTCTGGATATTTGCTTTACGAACTGGTATCGTATTGTTTTGAGTGTCAAACTAAAGTTTAAAAGTCATGTTGCAAACTTTCAGCAAACTCTGTTTACTCTGTGAAGTTTAATAAATAGTATTAAATCAAGAGTAACAATTCCAGTGTTAGTATCTAATGTATCATGTTTGCCTCCATGATTCTTGATACTCAAAAGATTGTTTTTAATATCAAGTTTATCTAAGAGCTGAAAGCAATGTTTCAGAAACCATCATATGTGAAAGGTATTATGATATCTAAAACAATGTGTTGGTTACAACATGATAGAGTATATGTCCTCATATTTGATGAGAATTTGTGAAGGTTGGAGACGCCAGTCGTCCTAATCCTCCAAAAGGTTTTTGAAAAGAAACATTATACTCGCAATTCACCTTTATAATCTATAACAGCTTGATCATGAAAATTTTCATGATAAGGATGAATAGAAGATGTAAGTAAAATTTTTACTACACTAAAAGATTACTAAAGAATGGAATTTTGAAAGAATGCCAAACATTTGATGAAGGTGATCCACTTCAAAGTGCAAGTCCAAAGGTATTAGTATTTGACTATACACACTTTGTACTATGTGTCATGTGAATGACACCACTATTGATGTTGATATATTCTTTTAAAAGAAAAGGAATTGTTGAAAGAGAATCTATTAAATATTTGGCAGAAAAGAAAAGATTGGAGATATCCAACTTAGGTATATAGAAGATACATGTTATGGCTGTATTCCTTGGTTGTTAAACAATGTGGTTCTGCGGTATTGGATACCGAATTGGTTGGTATGAAGTGTCATACAGGACAACACAATTCATGAACTGCAATGGCCTAAGTAACTAGCAAGAGAATATGTGATGATGTTCATCAGAAACAAACAAAGGGTTGTTGTGTTGCTCGTTAACATCAAAGCTTGCCTTCAAGATTTGTTTCAATAATTGTTATTTTGATCAGGTATTATGACGACAAAAGGTTGTTCAAATAATTACCGTATTCCATAATAGATGGATGATATACAAGTCTGGTTGGAGAAATAACGACCATAAAACTAATGCTAAAATGTCGCAAGACAAATAATTGAAAGATCACTTTTGAAGTGACATCGCCGTTTAAATTATATTGAAAGGGATACATGAAGAAACTCCATGTTGATGGATTTTTGGAGTCTTTGATTTTGATCAAATGACGCTTGTGATACTTTCCTGGAGATAATTAAAACTCTGTTCGTAGGCCAAAATAGGAATGGATGACTAATTGATTGGAATTTGTACATATTGATGTATATAGTCAATTATGTGTAGTCGCGGGCGATGGATTTCAACTTCATATGCTTTCTTCGAAGATTTGAGTGAGTATATGTATATACTTACTCAATAAGGAAGAAGTATGAAACATTTGAAAATGTTCAAAGACTTTCAAGATGAAGTGGAAAATCATTATAACAAGAAAATAAAAAGTTTATGATTGGATCATAAAGAAAGATGTTTCAGTTACAAGTTTAGCAAAACACCTAAGATTTGAGGAATCGTTCCATGGATTTGCATTTCCCAAAACACCATAGGAGTATGGAGTGTTCGAGATATGTAATGAAACCTTGTTTGACATGGTAAGATCAAAGGTGTCATTTATAAAACTGCCATTATATTTTAAAGATTAAAGCTTTAGTGACTACCGCTTTTACACTGAAAAGAGCTCCATCGTGATCCGTTGAAATGACACCATATAAGTCAAGGTTTGGGATAAACCCAGGTTGTCCTTTCTTAAATTTTTGGTATCCTAGGCATAAGTAAAATGTTTACAACCAAAGTCGGATGAGCATGTATTTGCAGGTTATTTCGAATAACCATTGGGTATTCCTCCATAACACCGAAGACAAAAGTGTTTGTCACTTAGAATATCGAGTTTCTTGAGAAGGAGTTTTTGGTGAAAAGTTAAGTGGGAGGACAATAGAACTTTGACAAGGTTATTGAACCTTGGCTAATATGTGCTGAGTTGCGCAGCGTCAGTAAGTGTCCCGGAGGCAGCAACAATGCTCATGGCTCACGTGCCTCAAAGGTTGTGGTCACGGAGATCTAAGTTACTATTGAACCAAGTAGGTCGGGTAAGTAATAAAATGCCAAGATTTGAGAGTTAAATCATTGTTGTTTGACAATGATGAACCGACTACATGCAAATAATCAATGATGGGCCCTGACTTCGTTAAGTGGCTTGAAGCCATAAAATCCGTGATAATTCCATACACAATAAATCAAGCTTTGAATTTGAAAGACCCTCTGGAAAGGTGCAAGACCTTATAGTCGTATATGGATCTATAAAGAAATAGACATGGATGTTTCACATCTATGAAATAGTCGACATGTCGGAAAGAGTTTTACAGCAATGTTCAAGGAATTGACTATGATAAGATTTGATCTTTCATAGCGATATTTAGTCTGGACGGATTAATGTAGCAACCACTACATATATTTTGATATATGGTAGTTGAACAAACAAACCAAGTTCTTCTAATAGAATGGTTACCTAGGATGTGTCCATGACACGATCCAAAGGGTTTTGTTTATTCAAAGGATGCTAAAAAGAGTATGCAAAACTTCAATGGTTGAAGTGAGCATCACGGAGTTGGAATCTTCACCGTGATGAAACCGTAAAAGGGTTTAATTTCATCAGAGACGATGAAGATGTTTGCATTTTGCAAGAAATTAAGTGGGAGTGCTAAGACATATTTCTAGTACATTACGTGAAAGACATATTGTTGATTAGAAATGATGTATCTTTTATTGACACAGGTTAAGAATTTCATTTCGATGAAAGACTTAGGCATAACCCAAGAATTAGGCATCAATGTCTATATGGATAGATTGAGGCGCTAATATGGTTTTGCCAAATGTACATAGATAAGATGTTGAATGAGTTCAATATGGAAACAACAAGAAAGGTTCTTGACGCACGGAAAGGACTGAATCAAGATTCAAGTGTGTTGACACGAGATTCAAGTGTTTTGACACTTGGTGAAATCACAAGAATATTTTGATCAATCATTCTTTGAGATGTACACATCCAGATATGTCCTATGCTCTAAATGTTATGAGCATATACCAGAATGACTCATAAGATGATCATTGGACAATAGTAGGGATATTCCTATGATCTTTGGAAGAACTAAGAATATATTATTTATATAGTGGTAATAAATAGTTCATTATAAATTGTTGCATTGATACTAGTTTTGTCACAAATTAAGTTTATCTCAATTTAAACTATGGGTGGGACAATGTAATGGAAAGGAAGTTCCATAATAGATTTGGTTGAGTACCAAAGTTAAAACATTGTGACAGATACTACAACAAAAGGCTAAGTATATGACTGCTATTATAGCAGCAAATGAGGGCATTTGCGTCAAGTAGTTTGTTATCAAACTAGGTGTGGTTCATAGCGGGATAATACTATGAAGATACATTGTATGACAATTGTATCAACATGATTTAATCCCAAGGAACTAAAGGTCTCACCAAAGGACCAAATTTATACAATGCCATCTCATTGGAGAATGAGTAATGTGTAGAGATGCAAGGACATGCAAATACACACGGACCTGGAAGTGTCAGATCCGAAGATTATGTTTACCACTAGCAATAGTGTCTTTACAACACCAGAAAGCCATAGGTGTTGAATGCACAAATTTTTAACTAGATTATTGACTCTAGTGCAAGTGGGAGACTATTGGAGATATGACCAAGAGGCAATAATAAAGTGGTTATTATTATATCTTTATGTTTATAATAAATGTTTACATCCCATGCTATAATTGTATTAACAGGAAACATTAATACTTGTGTGTTTTGTAAACATAAAAGAAGTCCCTAGTAAGCCTCTTGTTAAACTAGCTTGTTGATTAATGGATGATCATGGTTTCCTGATCATGGACATTGGATGTCGTTAATAACAAGATCATATCATTAGGAGAATGATGTGATGGACACACACCCATAGTAAGCATAGCATAAGATCAAGTCATTAAGTTCGTTTTGCTACAAGCTTTTCAAATGCATAGTAACCTAATCCTTCGACCATGAGGTTATGTTAATCACCATCACCGGATGGATACTTTGATGACATTAAACATCGCTTCGTAACTGGGTGGTTATAAAGGTGTCATTGGGTATTCTGAAAGTATGTGTTGAAGCGCATGGACCAAGATTGGGATTTGTCCATCCATATGACGGATAGATATGCTCTGGGCCCACTCGGTGGAATGTCATCTAGTTAGCTTGCAAGCATGTGACTAGGTCACAAGGGATGACATATCATGGAAGGAGTAAAGAGTACTTATCAGTAACGAGGTAGAACTAGGTATGGAGATACCGATGATCAAACCTCGGATAAGTACAGTATCACGTGACAAAGGGAATTGGTTTCGTATGTTAATGGTTCTATCGATCACGAAGTCATCGTTGAATATTTGGGAGCCATTATGGATCTCCAGATCCCGCTGATGGTTATTGATCGGAGAGGTGTCTTCATCATGTCTGCATATTCACGAACCGTAGGGTGACACACTTAAGGTTCGAAGTTGTTTTAAGTAGATATGGAATATGCATTGGAGACCGAATGCTGTTCGGAGTCTCGGATTGGATCTGGTACATCACGAGGAGATCCGGAATTGTCCAGAGAATAAGATTCATATATTGGGGATCATTTTCTAAGTTAGGAAATGTTCCGGAGTGTTTGTATGGAGATTCTAGAAGGTTTCGGAATGTTCTGGAAGGTTCTAGAAGAGTTCTTGGTGTTTGCTTGAAAACCAAGAAAGGGTCAAGGAAACCTTGTGGGGCTAGACGGATTCGTGGGGAGGAGGACTCCTCCCCTTCCCAACTCCGTGCCAAGGAGGGAGTCCTACTAGGACTCCCCTCCATGGCGCCTCCTCCTTTAAATAGAGGGAGGCGCCCCCCAGATCTCTCCCATAACAAGCCCTAGCCGCCGCCTCTCTCCTCTTCCTTCGCTCTGCTCCGGCTTAGGCGAAGCCCTGTAGAATTCTCTCCTCCACCACCACCACCACACCATCGTGCCGCTGGGATTCCGTGGAGAAGATCTACTACCTCCGCTGCTTGCTGGAACGGGGAGAGGAAGGTATGCTTCGACCAAGACGTGTGACCGATCGCTGAAGCATTGTCGAACGCAGCGCCGAAGGATCATCCACACGATCTTGAGATCGGCAAGTGATCGACTACATCAACCCCGAGATCTAATCTCGTAACGCTTTGGTTCTCGAGGTTAGTACAGATCTATCTCGTTGCTCATGTCTAATAGATTAGATCTTGGCTTTTATCTAGATTAGATCTGGGTTTTGTTCGTTCTTGCGGTAGAAATTTTTTGTTTTCCATGCTACGAACCCATCACCATCATAGGAGCATAGCTCGGGTGAGATTGCTGAAGAAGCTGCCAGGTATTGGAGAACCCGGCGTCCAACACAACGATATAGAGGTGGACGTGCTCGTCCTCCTCCATGACACGCCTCTGTACCACCTCCTCGAGGGTCGGCTCCCTCTGCACTGCTAGAGGACCACGCGACCACCTCCGAACAAGCTCCGAGTCGACGATGATACCCGGATTCCTCACCAAGCTACACGTCCTGGCAGGTAGCACCTCCTAGTGCCAGCCCGGCGGAGCCTAGTCTCGGACATTCCCGGTGGAGCCTAGTCCTCCGTTGCTGTCGTCGAGTTGACGACGAGGATGCGGGATGGGCATAACTAAATGATAACATAAACAATCATATTACATAAATACTAAATTAAACCCCTAAACTAAATCATAACCTCAGCACACTACAAAATGATGGGTGAATCACTGTACTCAAAACCATGTAATCAATTTAAGAAGATCATGGTATACTAATATTGCCACTCTAATTTGTGAATTTATCTATTCTTATACAGGATCATCGATGACAAATACACATATCTCCAAAATCCGTCGATGACAGAAACTAAATCCCTAAACACTAACCAAACTGAACCTAAACTAAATCTGGTGAGGTCACTAACTAAATTAAATCCCTAAACCTAACTAAACTAAACATAAATTAAGCTAAATCCCTAAACACTAACTAAATCCCTAAACACTAATTAAATACCTAAACATAACTAAACTAAACCTAAATTAAACTAAATCCCTAAAACATAAACTCAACTAAATCCCTAAACACTAACAAAATATAAACATAAATGATTACCGACTCGAGAGAGCTCACCTGCGAGGGCGGGGCGGTCGGGATGACGGCATTAGCGCGGCTTGGTAGGCAAGCGAGAATGCCTTGATTCGTGCTCGAGTCAAGATTTCTTTAGCCCCGGTTTGAGATACAAATCGGGACTAAAGGGTAGGTTTGTACCTAAACACGGGCCTAATGTGTTTTTGGCGCCAAAATGAAAATGATGTATAATTTTCAGAAAATTATGTATTATATATCAAAATTTTCAGAAAAAGAAGATCTATAATTTAAATCTATTATCATACTCTATTATAAAACTTAAAGAAAAAAATTATTATTTAACAAATATTCTATTTAGTATAAATCTTGGGAAAACCATATTTTATTCTTTAAAAAACAGAAAAATACATATAATATACGAAAATATTCACACAAAAAATATACCCATTAGAAATATAATATTTCATACTAAAACTAGTAACTGTGACTAAACATATTTTGAGAGCCTTTAGTCTCGGTTGGATCCACTAAGAGGGAGTAAAGATATTTCCCGTCATTCTTAGTGCCGCGAAGCCATGCTTTCCCGTCAATTCCCCCGCTTCCCACCATGTTTTCCTGTCCTTTCACTCTATATATAGGCTGACAACCATGGCCATCCACACCTTCCCCTCTCACAACAATGGACACCGCTTACTGGGTCTTTCTGACCCTCGAGGAGACCGAGGCGCTATGCGCCTCCAACTACCCATGCCCGCCGGGAACCGGCTGCCCGCTAGCTGGATGTTGAGAGATGGAGTGGTTCCTACCCCTCCTGTGCCTCAAGGTTCCGCCCGCTAGGTGGCCATCACAAACCACTTCTACCTCGAGCTCACGCCAAAGCAGCGGATGGATCCCCATTGGGATCCCGACAACTACGGCACTTGGAATGCCTTCTTCGCTAACCGGTGGGAAAGGGAGCTCGCTAGGTACGAGGGTGATGGCCCGCCCCTAGTGAAACACAATGAAGCCGGCCACTTCTTGTGGTGGGCCAACCAGACTATCGCTAGCATGAGGCGATACATTGCCATGGGAGATCATGCTCGCCTGCGATACCCGCACTTTCACTAGCCGTAGAGCCACACAATGTTGGCGGGGGTGAAGGCCAAGGGCGTAGCGGCGTTGTCATCCAGGAGCCCCTAACCCATGCGTCGTGAATCCGAGGCCAGAGTGGCAATTGCCCCCAAAATATGCCATGGTTGCTGGTCCTCGGTTCCCCTATGTAGGCGATGATGACGACGACGATGACTATTCCTAAGAAGACCCTGAAGCTATACTTTAGGGCTAGACATGATTATGACTAATTTTTACTTTTTAATATTAATAAATGTCTTGGGTGTTGGCCACAACAAGTTGCAATACTACCAATTGAGATCGAGACAGTTCATATCCATATAAGCAGATCACTAAAAACAAAGGTTTAATATATTATTATACATCACCAACATCCACATCTAGTGTTGGGGTTTTCTTCTAGTCCATAACCATGTAGAATCTTCCTTACTTAACAGGATGCTTGGGTTAGTGTTCACTATGAATGGCGGAATTTCATGAAACTTGTTATAATCTTCTAATATGCCTGTCTTGTCCTCCAGTCCCACAATGTTTCTTTTCAATGAAAGAACTGTGGCGCTTTGGCTCATCGTCGTATGCTGTATTCTTTTGCTTATCTTTCCTTTTTCTCAGTTTGGTAGACATGTCCTTCACATAGAAAACCTGAGCCACATCATTGTCTAGGACGAATGGTTCTTCTCTGCATGCAAGACTGTTGAGATCCACTATTTTCATTCCGTACTTCTTGTCTACCGCACCCCTGCCTCCTGTTAGCTTGACCCAATTGCACCGAAACAAAGGGACCTTAAAATAAGGTCCATAGTCAAGTTACCATATCTCCTCTATGTAACCATAATATGTGTCCCGTTTCCCATTCTCGTCTGTTGCATCAAACTAGACACCACTATTTTGGTTGGTGCCATTTTTATCTTGGGCAATCATGCAAAAATGTATTCCCATTTATCTCGTACCCTTGGAAAGTCAATATAGTGGAAGATGGTGACCTGGACAACAAGTACAGCTGATATCTAACAGTGATGTCATTCATGAGATGTGTCTGCAACCAACCGCCAAAAGTCTTCATGTTTTCATCTCTAATCCAGGAGTTAGGCTTCCCCGGGTTGTTGGACCGTACAATATTCTTGTGTTCCTCGATATTCGCAGCCACAAATTTGGATTTTTGTAAAACTTTGTAGTGTGCTTTAGTGAAAGCATGCTCATCCATACATATCCTTGCTTTCTTTCCTAGCATGCCTTTTCCACTTATTCTACCCTCATGCCGTGTTTTAGGAACACCGATGGACTTAAGGTCAGGAATAAAGTCAACACAAAACTCAATGACCTCCTCTGATCCCTTGGAGATGCTTCCTTCTGGCCTAGCACGGTTATGAACATATTTCTTTAAGACTCCCATGAACCTATCAAAGGGGCACATATTGTGTAGAAATACAAGACCGAGAATGTTAATCTCTTCGACTAGGTGAACTAGGAGGTGCATCATAATATTGAAGAAGGTTGGTGTGAACACCAACTCGAAGCGAACAAGACATTAGACCACATCTTTCTATAACCTTGGTGGACTATCTAGATTGATTACCTTCTGAGCAATTGCATTAAGGAACGCACATAGCTTCACAATGGGTACTCAAACATTTTCCGGCAGAAGCCCCTTCAATGCAATCGGAGGCAACTACGTCATAAGCATGTGGCACCCATGAGACTTTAGGTTTTGGAATTTTTTCTCTTTGATATTTATTGTTCCTTTTATATTCGACGAGAAGCCATACATGGCCATGATACTGTAAAGGACTTCAAAAAAGATTTCATTCTCTTCTTTGGTAAGAGCATAGCTGGCAGTTGATGGCAACAAATGCAGCCACTTTTCGTTGGGTCTCCAAGTGCAGCGTGTTGTAGCAAGCTTGTTTTCCCCACAAGGGTGACTCGAAGGTTTATATCAAACTCTCGGGGAATTGATTATGGAAGGATGTTCGTCTTCTCCTCTTCAAGCAACCTATATAAAGTAAAATAATTTGTCTTGTGTCCCCAACTCCACCAAGTGGTTGTCAAGCACAAAGTTTCATATTAGTAATATGAAATAAAACATAAAACAAACTAAAGTAAAGAAAGTAAAGTAATGCAAACTAGATGATATGGAAGATAGTAGAGTTGTTTTTTGGGTTTTTATAAGTGATTGCAAGTAGAGAAAGTATTTTGTATTTTTGAAAAAATAAATTGCAGAAATTGTAAAGGATAGTTGATGCAATGTAAAGGTGTTTTCTTATGATAAAAATCAGACCAGGGTCCATGGGTTCACTTGTCTACTCTCTTTTTAGGTTGTAGTGATCACAAAACAATTTAGAAATGATAAAGATTCATGGAAATTCTATAAGTGCTTGATAAAAGGAATTAATATGGGCATCACATTCTAATATTGGATGAAATACATCTCTCTCTCTTATACTCGTCAAGAAGGGAAATGTTCTTGCAATCTTGATTTAAGAATAGATCAGAGTATAGCTTTAAGCAATATTATATGATGTTTGAAATACAAAATATGCAACCTTGATCTAGTCAAGGTCATCACACCGTTACATGATAACTATAGCACACGATTTCACTTTACCCTAGTGAGGCAGCAAAATAAAGGTAAAAACCAAAGTACATCTTGAATAATATGTGTCACAATTCAATCTCTACCCCTATGCTACTCCATCTAACACACACTTATCCCCATACAAGTTCTTGCATACAAGTTGGATCAAAACAAGCAATGAAGAATGGGGTGCATGATATGCATCTATTAAAACATCTTACATAAAATAGATTCCGATCTCAAATATCAAATCATAGAACAAAGATCCACCACATAGGAATTAAAAATATGACCATAATCATGTTGGGAAGATCTTATGGTACTAGATCTATGAAGAACAAGAGAGAAATAGATCAAGCTACTTCCACAAACCCATAGCCCGAAGGTGAACTACTCCCTCTTCATCATGGTGATAAAGCTGGAGATGTTGGAGAGGGTGGAGATCTCCCCAGAGGTGGCTCCGATGGAGTTTCCCCCTCTAATCTTCATTAGATCTGACTCTATTTGGTGTTTTTTTTGTCTCTGGTGGCTCTCTCTCCGAGGATGCCCCGGGGGTCCTTAGATAGGGGTTTCTAGGTCAAGAGAACTTCGTGGGTGAAAGAATCAAGGCGATCGGATGGTCGAGGAGGGAAAGATCATGGGTGGCATGCCCACCAGGCCTGGGCGCACCGCCTGGGCTCTTTTGGACCTTCTGGCCCTCCTCGTGAGATTCCAGAGCTCCAGATGCTTCTCGTGGATAAATATTGCATTCCCAAAAGTACAGGCCCATTTGACTTTGTTTAGGTCTTGAAACATCAAAAACATTGAAAACAGGCTTTTTTACCCTACAGGGTTATAGCCAAAATAAAGGGGATCATTGGTAAATCGCCAAAAATCAATATAAAACGGGGATGTAACATTATATATGATGCAAATATGTGGGAAACCTTGTAAACAAACTACAAGGTTCATGTATATGCATTTTACATTCATCAACATCCCCAAGCTTAACATATGCTTATCCTCGAGCATGAAGGTGATAAAAACTAAACATGGACTTTGAAGTTTGTTACCTTTGCTTCCTTCATTATCATGTAGAGTTCATTGGCTCAATTCCTTTCAATGAAACATAATATGTAAATGTACTATCAAGTTGTATCTTTTACACATCCATAAATATGCTAAACAATAAGTGATGGTGTGATAAAACAAATGATGAATATAAACCTTCAAGCACATTTTGATGAACCTATGGAATAAGAGACTCTTTTGATGATTGGTGTTGGTGTTCATGCCTTTATTTTTAGGCTACTTGTTAGTTTCATGCCCTTGACTACAGACTCACTTCTTAGTTTTATGTATTCCCTTGAGATGTTTTCCATCCTGCACCAAAAATATGCATTGAATACATATGCTAACCCTCCATAAAGAATATAGAAAATAGGATTTTGGCTATGTAATTCATGTCAATGATACTAATAAGGATGGGGTTCCCAACAACTTTTTATTTTCACTTTGTTTTAAATCATTGTATGGTTTATGTGTTAAACATCGTACAAGTTGATTGTTTCATTAACCTAGTCTATGATCTTGCACTCCTCATGCTACTCAACTTAGTCATGTCATTTTCTACTCACATTGGTTTTGTGAAACTGCATCACTAAAGTACCTCTTGCCCCTTGTGTAGCTATATGCCCCCTTTTTGGCATTTGTTTATTTTCTTATTTATCATAAAATATAATATAGTTCCTTGATTGTTTTCAAGGTGGGAGGGGGTAATTACCTCTACTTCAGAAGACAAGAAAAACATACATATGAATCATATCAACAAGGATCATCATGCTCTAAGTTTCCACCATGTCAAGCATGCCTTTGGCTAGCGATCCAGGAGCTTTTTCTACCAACATGCCTACTCTAGTGTGCACACTTCATTTCACATTGATGCAATCCATAGGTAGAATTTTAAACACGATTGATTATCAACATTCAACATTGAAAGCCTGTGCCATGCCAGCATGGTTTAGCCAACAACAACTAATAAGATGTAAAGCACAAAAATTTCCATAGTGGTATCACCCCAAACCTTACTTTCTTATGAGCTTTAAAATACATGAAAATGGTGTTTTTAAGAATGTTTGGAGGATTAACATACATAATATACTTGGAAGTATCTTTTGCCACAAGTAGGTGGACATTCCTAGTCTAGGTTTAAGGGCTTGGAACAAGTCTTAACTTGTGTAGAAAAAGTCTTAGCAAAAAAGAGATCTACAGAGTGTGCCATCTAGTTCATAATGTCAACATTTATTTTCTCACCTTGCTTCTTAATGTTGAAAATAAATATGCAAAAGAAAAGGATACAAATTAATAGGCATAAAACAGATCATGTTTCATATAAAGTACTTGAGCTTAAGAACTAGGCACAACATGAATTTCAGCTTTTTTATCTTCCCTTTTCTTTTGTTCCATGGCATTATTTTTCAGTTTTAATCTCATCAAGGTCGAGTTTATTTTCAGTAGATAATCATAACAATTTATAATAATGGTGGTGGTGGTCTTTCTAATGAAAACCAAAAATTAAAATGACAAAAAGACGGTCCAAGTTTCTACGATAGTTCTATGTTGCTCAAAAAACAAAGTTTAGAGGTTTGCAAACCAAGAGTTGAGTTAGTCTAGTGGGGAGCCTTTTGGGCATCCCCAAGCTTAGATTTGCACCATCCTTGGATTTCTCTTGGTGTGGTGTTACTCTATTCCCTGTCAAAAACTTCAACACAAAACTTTTCTCCCATCTATTTCTGAGAGATGACATTAGTGGCACAAGAATATAATAGTTACTGCCTATATATCAACGACAAAATTCTTTGTAAATGTTATAGAAAGAACATAATGCTCCTACATATCCCTAGCATATAATATGACTCATACAAATCATTTTAAGACACTTGTGAATGATTAAAACAAAACATGGCAAAATCTGATTTTCAGCAACAGAAAAACGTAATTGTTTTGTCCACTTAGACATGTCAGGAATTTTAGCCAATTGTTTTGCATACATAGGATAGAAAGTTGTAAATTATATATGATTCTGAGCACAAACTAAGTTACATAAAAAAATCATAAAATTCATGCACTAAAAACTGTTCTGTAGGAATTTGCTACTCCATATGTTTGGGAACTTTTAAAACATCCTAAATTGGTTCCACTTGGTACTTTATTAAAAACTTCAGAAAGAAAACCAAAACAAAACTTTCTTGCTATAGCAAGAGTACAAAACAAAAATTCAAAAGAAAAATAATTGGGTTGCCTCTCACAAAGCTCTTTCTTTATAGCCATATAGCTAGGCTTTACTTACTTGGTTAGGTGATGTGGAACGCATGGGATATCTTGTGCTTCTTAGCTACCTCCTTATTCCTTGGAAAGTGTTCTATGAACTTCTTGTGAGGAAATTGAAACTTCACATTTCCTTCTTTTGCATCAATGACTACACATGTGGTTCTCAAAAAGGTCTACCAAGTATTATAGGACTTGAGGTATTGCTCCCCATATCCATGACAATAAAATCGACAGGCACAAATGTCATATGTAATTAAACCATAATATCTTGAACTTTTCCTAAAGCATGTTTAGTTGAATCATTAGCATGTAAAAGATCTATTGAGCATATTTCCATAGGTTTCAATTCAAGTAAGTCATACAAATCTTTAGATAAAACCGAGAAAATAGATCCTAAATCTAGAATAGCATGGTGTGCCTATTTTCCAATAGTGAATAATACCTTGGGGATCCATACATCCCCAATCTTTGGTGGTATCATAGCTTCTCTATTATATCTTTCAATCTTTTCTTTTATAACATAATTTGCTAGGTAAGAACCAAATCCCGCTTGATGACCATTAAAGGATGGATCATTAGAAAAACAATTCAATAAATGAATGTGTTCATGCAAGCTATATTTATAAAAATCAAGTAGAGGTTATTTTGTTTCACTTAGCATTTTGAATTCTTATACTTGTTTATCATTTGTTGGTTCTTTATCATTTCCAATCACAGTAATTTCTTCATCCTCTTTTGATGGTTCTTCTACCACTTAGATCTTGAGTTGTGATAATAGTGGCTCAAGGAGATCATTATAATTCATTAATTCATGGTAAGTTTCTTCCAAAGATGATGCACTTGTGGTGATGGTAATAGAATTCATACCTATGACCGGTGGTCCTTGTGGTTTTCCTGTAGACATAGTTAACAAGGTTTCTTGATTATCAGCAAGTTTTGATAATGCTTTGTCCAAGCCAGCTGCTTGGTTTTGTAAACACTTAATATCGAAACTTATGGATGAAAGTGAATTATGTATTTCTTCTATTATGGTGTCATGGTGAGTTACTTGTTCACTAAGATTTTTATTAGGCTCCTGTTGTTTCTCCAAGTTCTCATTAGCTTGTGCAATGGTAGCAAGTTTCCATTTAATTTCATTAGCATTAGGATGTGGAACAAAGGAATGGCTACCATAGTTGTTTGGAGCATACGGTGGCCTAACATATGAGTTATTGTAGTTGTTACCATATCCATTTCTACCAAAGTTTCTTATTAAGTTGACATCTACACTTTCATAGGTGTTTGTTAGTAACTCTGGTAGAGGAACATTATCAGTATTTTGCTTAGATATATAGGACAATATGTGATGACTGCAAGTGCACAGATCGATTATAGCTATTTCGAAATAAAGATATCGATCCCACAGGGAGCAGGAGTCTGAAGTCTAATAATTCTTGAAATAAATATTACGATAGAAATGCTAAATAAAGTTCTAAGTAACAAGATAAAATACGAGTGTTGTGTAAAAGGGTATTTTTTGGGTTTTAGGTATAAGAGCAACAATAAAGTAAAGTAAAACAACTAAATGCAGAAAGTAAGTATCACGTATGTAAGAGAGATTGGAACTGCAATAGGAAAAAGCGTTCTCAGGGAGTAATAGATACACCACTAGCATTATAAGGAGCTAAGATAAAGATTATTATCATGAACATTCTCAACTATGTATGTGTGGGAGGAACTACGTATTTGGACAAATAGGCAGCAACCGCTGCTCACATCATCCTCATAACCACAACAGTCAGCAATCGACATCAATCGAATTACTACGCTATTAAGGGACGTAATCATGTAGGACGTATCCCATGGCATGGATAGTGTTCCGTGAGTTTCCTCGGTTTCCCAAGTTGATACGTAAGGAGTGCCAACAGCTTTATAGTCACTGTAAGTGCTAACATGCCTCCGTCTACCAACAAGTAGTTCCCTCCATCAAGTCCCCATGAGAGGCAAATATTGAGAGGTCGACTTCTCTCAACATCAAGATATAGAGAATCTAACACATGGTCACAGCGATGAATATCATAATAGACTTTATCTTATTTCAATCTCATACTAGTGTTTCTCCATCTCCCCAAGAACTAATGATCTACTCAGACATGGAGACAATCAACATCATGGCAATATCAATGGAATCTATCATAGATGAATAGTAATTGTATAAATCCACAACAAGTACGGAAATTACAACAAGATCTAGAAAAGATTTAGATGGGATGGATGGAGATGGTGGTGGTGTAGCGGTGGATGATGAAGATCGATGCCTTAGCCTCCCGGATCTGCGTAGGGTGAGGTTTCAGTGATTTCTGGGTGTTCTTTGTGTTGTCTATCTGATCAAGTTGCACGAGGTGAAACTATTTGAGGAGGCGGAGGCGGCGCCAACAATACAACCGGAAAATTTATTCTGGTCGTATAGTTGGTCATTGAACCCTCTGTCTCCTTTATTAGCTTCTGGTTTTCTTCTGGTATTATTAATATTTCCCAAATAAGCGATTTACGTTGTTTTTGACTCCTTTTCTCCACAGTACAACAACTCCAAGAATTGTATCCATTAGATCCATCATCTATCCTGATCCTGGTGAAAATAGACATAAAATGTGCGTGCGAGCACCATAAAATACCAATATCCTACATCTACTGTGGGCTCCCCGAATTAACCATCCGGGAAATCCCTGTTATGTATATATCCACGTTCCCATGATCAGTGAGCCGTGGAACATAACCGACAAGTATCATTACAACATCCGAAACATAACGAGTTTGCAAGACTTACATAAACGCCATTATGGCTACAACATCTTTAGCAGCGGACCATCATCACGCGCAGAGCCCAATCGTGCCTCAACCTATAGGCGACTGACTGGGAAGACGTCCTAGCTCGCTGGACGTCACCTTAAGCTTCTGATGTCGAACCTCTGAAAATCTGGCCAAGTAAATAGCCAGGGACAATGCCATGAGTACTTTTGAATGTACTCGCAAACCATCAAGATAAGTGAACTAAGAAATGCAATTGTGGCTGTGGCGAGATAGCTCTATCTAGGGTTATTTTGGAAAAAGCCTAGACTATCTCTTATAGTTATGGCATCTCCATATCTTTGTTGAAAAAGAGTTTTGAAAAATGCCTCTGTTGTATAAATCAAGATATCTCCATATCTTTGTTGAAAAAGAGGTTTGAAAATAGTTTTGGAGTAAAAACCCTTTTTTAAACCTCCTTGACCACCTCTGGTCAAAACAAAGCTTTCGAACTCAGGTTCCCCCGGAACCTCCATACCTTCATCCATCCTTTCCAAACAAACACCGTTTGGGTACTCCTAGCCAACACCTTTACAACCGTCCTTGACCGTGAACACGGCTATTCGAATAGATTATACTCTATAGAGTTTGCGCACTTTCCCCACAAGAATCAATACATCCGCCAGGATAAAACCACGGCCCACTACCACTATAGATGGGGGTCCGGATAATCAAACCTAACCTTTCGCTTGTCGACCCTAGCAAAGGCTGCTTTTACTTTTGGGTTTGTTCTCCCTAGCAACGAGTATGTGGCTCACAGCCATAGTCCTACCTTCCGTACACGCGTATACCCAAGCCGCAACTTGGCGTATACCTTAACTTGGTGACTGCATTTCCTTCCGTACCGCCTAAGTCATACCGTCCGCGGGAGACCCAATTGTTGCACCGACACTCCTGCCAAGACAGGCTCACTCTTGCCGAAGCAAGCTACAGGCTCTAGACCCGTGATCTGTTAGCGCCTGCCCGGAATTCAAGGGATCTCTCCTATAAGCATGGTACAAGCTGCCCCGGCTAATGAAGACAAACTGCGAGCTAAGGCCCAGCACCTGGGGTAATGTGGTTGCACGGATAAAAATTGTTCTGGTAAAGGCGTAGAACATCCCTTCACTTTCTCATTTCTCATCAGCACCATTTCTGTAGTTGAAACATCCACTTGGAACGATGGCTCTTCCCAAGGGTTTTACAAAGCAGTTTTGAAACATTTGTAGTAGGGTAAAACCCAAAGCAGTTCATTTTCTCAAAGCCGGGTTTCCAACGAGGTAGGATGCTAACCATCATACACTCGGTCTAAAGGGATAATATGGTAGGTACATCGGGGTGGTGCCACGAGGGACACAAAGTCATAACTTGGAGGAGCCAAGTTATTAGCGCCGTATTTATAAATCAAGACATGCAGATAAATAATGCAGTTTATAAAGAGGATACAAAACAGGTAAAAGAGAGTAGGAAAAGTATTGGAATTCGGGAGGGGTGGCTTGCCTGTGGTTAACAATAAGTCCCTGTACTTCCTTGGATAACCAAGAATAACTAACAATTAATAATAAGAAGTCCCTTCCTTCTTGTCTTCAAATACTCACACTATCGCCGTCATCGGGTATACATACAAGTAGACAATACCACAATCAATACAAGGCAAACATGCATCCAACCATATAGCAAACAACATAAGGGAAACTACTTAACTTAGTAGTTTTTGGAGGAGTTGGGTATTAATAGTGGAAATACTAGATTCTCATATAGGTGTTTTTCCCTTGGAAGATAGTTGTCTAGGTTACATACCAAGGACTTGTGGTGGAGATCTGAGGTCTGTAGGATATCAATGTGCATCAATGATATCCTCAGATAGTTCTTGACAGAACAAGACCAACACAAGTGGTTTCACTGGATTACCACTTACCTAGATTTAGGTATGCTTTTTATAGGGGAGTAAACTCTAGTTTGAGGAAATAATTCACCAGAATCTATATGGAGGCCCAAAAATTATTTCATTGGGTGATTAGGTAGTGTTTGATATACTTAACCACATAGAGTTGGAATCAAGTCTAAAACTTTACCAGAATGCCCTCAGGAAATTCCCAAAGGCAGTTCTGTCTGGTTTTTCTCTTTTTCACCAGATTAATTCTATAGAAGCTCTTAAGTTGATTCCAAAGGCATGTGGTAGGAATTTAGAATACCTTTATGTAGGAATTGGATTCACTCTGTTTGGAGTTGTCAAACTTCTGGAGTGATTTATTTAGTGAAAATACCACTTACAGAAGTATTTAATTCACTGCAATTCAACCAGAGATCAATAAAATCTGGGCTGCTGGGATTTGATAGATGCTAATGTTAGGGTGTACTAGGAGGTGGAATCAGATCAATACCACATTTCGTTTGACCTAGAGAATTTACTTAAGCCAGATAAGGGTTGTTTTTGTTATTTTTGCTATGGGCACACTACTATTCACCTTGGCATAGGACCTACGCTGGAGGATAGGTATATCATATACCTTCCAGTAGAGCTTTGGTTCTCCCCAATTGGAGATGTAAAACTCTCTGAGGAATTTATTTAGTGCATATGACAATCTTTAGTGGAATAATTGCGAAGGAATAATAAAAACTATTTTTGGCAAGGGACCAGTTCTGCATGCTTAAGAAAAGATCAGAGGACTCCTAGAATTTTAGATCCTAGCATTTGGATCTTGTTTACATTTTCAAACGGATTTAAATTAACTGGTACATTCCTGGATCTATAATTTTAAAAGAAAAAGGAAAAGGGCCAACAGATACTTGGGCTGGATCCGGGGTGTACTGGGCCGCGCAGACGGAAGTCGGCCCATGGCGGGTGGCGCGGCATGCGGGATCTCGTGGCTTGAACCTGGCAAGCGGGGCCCGCTAGTCAGTGGGAGGTGGCGGCCGAAGGAGTATCGAGCGGTTCTCTGCCGTTGGATTAAGGTGCGATGGACGACGCGTGGTCGTCGTCTATGAGAAATAGAGCAGCAGGCAGCGGAAACCCTAGGCGGTGCTGGGAGGAGCGGGGAGGATACCTGGGGGCTCGCCGGCGGTCGGGGATGGTCGGAGGGGAAGCGGTCGACGATGGTGATCCGGGAGAGGGGCGACACTGCTGGTTTCCGCGTCGGGGATGAGCTCACATGACGGTGCCCGTGGATGTGCTCTCGGGAGCTCGCCGGAGAAGCTTCCAGGGGCCGTCCTGAGCAGGGAAACAGAGAGGGTTAGAAGCAGCAGGACTAGGGGATCTCACATGGCGACATGGAGAGGAAAAGGAGTGCGGGAGAGTGAGCCTTGCTCGATTTTCTGAGAGAGGCTGAGAGCTCTCTCTCTCTTCTTCTCGGGCAAGACCAGGCAGGGAAGGAAGAGAGGGTTGTTGGGGGAGGTATGTGAGGAGGAGAGCGGGCAAATGAGGGGCAGAGGAGTGCTGGGGGTGGCCTCTGGCCTTTATACCGAGGGGGGAGCTAGATGGAGAAAATGTCCACTTTGGACATGGGGGTGGGGTGGTGCTGGCCTGTGGTTGGCTTGGAGGACGGTGGGGATAGGTAGGAGTGGGATTTGGTCGTGCTGGAGCTCTGAGAGGGGGGAGTGGCATCTGCTGCAATTAAATGGGCAAATCTTGTAAGATTTGGTTGTCTCTCTCTCTCTAGTCCAAGGGTAAAATGGGCAAGTGCTGGTGTGGACCTGCAGTGCTCACTACCAGGGGAGTAGTGGTTGCTGTGGAGGAGTGCTTGACAAGCTTTGGGGAGGGCTTGGTCTTGGTTTAGCTCAGGTTTGCTTGGTTTGCAAAATTTTGATCATAAGAGGGCTTGTGAAGGAGTTCAAAGATTTGCATTGGAAGAGATGGGGGAGATAGTGCTGGTGGATGGGCATGGTCAAGATACACTCCTAGGATTTATTTGGGATTTTTATAAGGTGTTTTAGTCCTCTTACATTCATTTATTCAAAAAGGGCAGAAGTGAATTCTAGAAGATCATTTGATATAATTACAATGGACAAGGTTGGTTTTTGGTGTGAGAGGGTCCCCAAGGTGAATACACACTTAGGGGAATTTTCCCAAGATTTATTGAGACTTAAAAGTATTTAAAACAATTATTATTCCATTTCTGCCATTTAAGAAAATAGGCAAAAAGAATTAATAAAGCTTCTCAAAAATATTTATTTTTGAGATAGGAAGATAGGGTATGATATATGGAACTCACATGAGCCAAAAGTTGGGGAAGTATTTTGACAAAGACCAAACTTTCCATTGGGAAAGGGGTTTTGAGATTTTGTCAATTAAAGGAATTAAATAGATTTGAAGCCATAATAATTATGGACAATATTTGGTAAATATTGATGATTGAGGTAGATGATGTAAACAAGGTGTAGCAAGCAGTTGCAACCTTGGGGATTGGAATTCCAACTTGAATAAGATGGGAAACAAGGAGTTGTGGATCTAGGGAGATGTTATTTTTATACCACCAAAACCTTGTTAGATTTTGGAGCTCAAAGCTCACCTTGATGCCAGGGATAGATGAATAGTTAGACCAAGTCATATAGATGATCATGGCAGGAGGATTTTGGATTGGTTACATCAGAGATGGTCTAGAAGTGATGGCAAACTTTGTTGAAATTAAGGTTGCCATACAAAATGAGTCATGATGCCTTATAAACCAAGTGGGTTTAAGCAGCACCGAGATCCACTTGGAACAAGTGAAGTAGATTTGGATAGACCTATATGATTAGAACACAACCATGTAGAGAGTTGGTCCATAGAAGGTTGGATGATGGTGTGAGCTTCTGTTATAGTAGGCATGATGACTAGAGTTACAGAAAATGTTATTTTCTTGCCTACAAAACCATCAAGAACAAGTGGGTTGGAGGAGGATCTAACCAAGGGAAAGAGTGGGCCTTGGTAGTCCTTAGGATTTTTAGCAATATGGTTCAAGTGCATTACCAATAAGGCACAAGGGTTGAGAAAGGGGGACATCCAAAGAGGTGATGTTGAAACAATTTCCAGACTTGGTCAAATTTGGCAGTTTTGAGGATTTTGACTAGAGTATGAGAGGGAATGTTTTTGGAGGGGTTGCAAGGTACCAAAGCATCATCAAGTGGATGATGTTGATGTGTAGATTGAGTATAATATATCCATGCTTGATATTGGTCTTCATGGAGTTGGAAGCTTCTAGAATGGATCATTGCAGAATTGATCTGGTTAAGGGTTTTAGATGATCACCTAGTAGTTAGGGATCATAACCAGATTTGTGTTCTTGCTTAGGGGGTGATGATTTGGAAACATCTTGATCCTAGTGATGAGATCCTAGAGTGGCTCATACTACTTCCTAAGCAAACAAGTCAAACAGCAGATCAAGGCAACTCATCAGACAGCAGATCAAAGCAACCCATCTTAAAAACTAAGCAACTCCACTACTGGGTTTACCATCAAGCCTAGCTTGAGATAAGGATGATTATTTTGAAAAGGTTGGAATTTGAATAAGATGAGAGTCCTTGGTATCTCTACCAAGAGTAGAATTCAAAAGCTTTAAGAAAAAGAGGTTTTGGGAAACCTAGAGATAAGGATAGTTGAAGGTTCTGTCTTGAAAACATAATGAGGTTATAACTCTCCATAGTTTTGTCAATAGAAGCTACTAAAATAGTTTTAGTTACATAAGCATCTTGGCTCATGTTTTGAAATGCCAGAACATTTGAGAATATGTAAAATGAGCCAGGATAGTTTTGGTAAATAGCTTTTGTCAACTGATGGTGAGGTAAGGAGTAACATATGACATACACTCACATGCACAAGCACAAACAAACAACAATCACACACTGCACCCATGAACAAGAAAAAGTGTCTCTTTGTCATACTACAATACAGTGGTATATGCCTATTTGCTCTTTGCACACTCGCCCTTTTTCTTCTTTCTTTTCTTTTGTATATATATGCTCACACTTTTGTTTAAGTGTTGTGCAAAGGAGCTAGCCATATATTCTACTTCATGTAGGAATTCGAAGTTTAACGATCTCAATTATAAAATTCTAATTGTATGTGAAGCATTCTTATGAGTTGGAGATTCTACCTCGACTTGTTCTCACTCTATTTTGATAGCACTTTCATTTTCCTTTGTTCAAGGTTTCTTTTTCAACTTAACTATATCGATAATTTTTCTTTATAAATCAAACCGTAGACTTATATGATATTGACCAAATTATCTTTATGTGTTCCATTAATACCAATGGTGTGGAAGACTCCTATTGCTATCATCAAGTACAAGTAAAATTATACTCAAGCCATTCATATATCTAATAAAACAAACACAAACTTAATATTGCTCCATATATAATAATAAACTGGAAATTTCATTAAAGGGATCGACTATTCCTGAAGGGAATTCTAATGATGCAAACTTCATTTCTAATGCAAAAATAGTAATAAGAACTTATAAGATAGATTACAATGTCTTAAAGATCTCCCCAAGCTTGGAATCAAGCCAGGCGGGATCGAATAATCCCTTGCGATTATTTGGTACCATGATTGTTGTAGATCACTGTGGTGCCATGGCATGTAACACCGCGGTGCATAGCTTCTTGTTGGTATCCTCCAGGGCAGTGATGCGACTATAGCACCTACGCAAATTAGATTGTAGAGTATCCACTCTAACTGCGAGCTTAGTCACCAATGGAAGGACGTCTTCCTTCTTCTACATCTCATTGAGACGGTGACGGACTTCAACGTGATGGAGTAGCTCCTGCTTCTGATATATCTCCAGTGCCCGCACGTGATCCTTGGTCCTAGGGACAACTTCTTCCTCATCCATAATGGATGGATCGGAGAAGTGGAAACCATACCTCCATTCTTCTTGAGGCTTAACCTTCATACGAGCACTAATGGTTGGCTCCGAGAGTGGTGCCTTCGCACCCTTGCTAGCACCTGCACCAATATTAGGTAATTCCTTACGCTTGTGTAGCCTTGGATACGTGGTGATGAACTTGACCATCTCGACATGCCTTTTTCCATGCGGCTTGCGTTCTTCTCTCTTGTTGAGCTTTCTTCATCACCGCCCAATCGATCTCCGGTGGATCATAGACGTCACGGTGGATGTAGACGTCAACCACGTCATCGTCGGAATCGTTGTTGAAGTAGCTTGGCTCGACGTACTCCTTGTACCTTGGGCTAAACCTCTCCACCTCCTCGTCATCGCCATCCATTGACGGGCTTCTAGAGCGGTCCCTGGAAGGAGCAATGAGCCCCATGGGTTTTCCACGGCCTGGGACGGATAGCGCATTGCTAGATTTGTTCCTGGAGATTATGATTATAGAGAGAGATAATGGTAGTATATAAGGGGGTCAGAGGTCGGTAAAACTCACGAGAAACACCAAATTGTCGCCCAAGAAAAGAATCTTAACAAAACAGGGAAAGAAATCTCGAGTTTGGAAGTGTCCTGCCATGTAATGACCAATTATATGGGCGCGGCCCGTATAGCTCCAGCCGTACAGTTGGTTCCAGGCAGATATTTCGAAATATCTCGAGTCTAGGTCGATTAAGTCACGACTCAAAACCGACAATAACGTTTTTTAGATGAATAAATGGAAAGACAAACAATAAGTGTCTAAGAGTTTAACGACCAACTATACAGCTGGAAAATTGGCTCCAGTCGTATAGTTACGACCGTATAGATACAGACACCGAAAATCAAAAGTGTCGGAGAGTTTAACGACCAACTATACGGCCGGAATTTTGGCTCTGGTCGTATAGTTACGACCTTATAGATACAGACACCAAAAATCGAAAGTATCTGAGATTTTAACAACCAACTATACTGCCGGAATTTTGGCTTCAGTCGTATAGTTGCGACCGTATAGGCTCAGATATCAAAAACAATTTCACGAAGATGATATAGAGAGTTTAACGACCAACTATACAGCAGGAGCTTCCTCTCCGGTCGTATAGTTCTGCCCGTATAATTGGTAAAAACCCTCAAAATCTTCAGAAAAACACAAGGAATTCAAAGGCAGAATTTTCAAAAGTAAAAATTGTGAAAACTAATCACTTATTTGGGTAAGAACACTTACCTTGAACTCACCGTTTGCTTACTCGGGGATGAAAAGCTCCTCCAACAACAAAGATTTCTTCTCTTTTGGAGGAATTGACCTTAGTTTATTGAACAATTCTCGTAAACGAAAATAACCAGAACTAAAGTTCCTCTCAACAAGATTGGTGTCTTGCTGGGCAAATATGGACACTGCATCTAACATCTTTATTTCTTGCCTCTGCATGATCTTCTACTCAAATTGTTGAAGTGAAATAATCCAATGGATCAGTCTTGGATTATGGTCTTTCCTCTCAAGGAGTTCTTTTAAGCCATCATGATCTGTGTGAACTCTTACGTTTGCATCAACTATATAGGAACGACATTTATCACAAGAGAAAAATACTGCAAAAAGTTCCATTTCTTCCTTAGGGTAATTCTTCTGAGCACCATTTAGAGTTCTACTAGCATGATGTATAATATTAAATCCGTGACCAATGTGTTGTCCCAGAGGTACTCCTACAACATCATCACTAGCTTCACATATTAAGCCAAAGGTTGTATTCCAAATAGCTGGTTTAATAATAGGAGCACGGGATAAATCATTTTTGAGTTTATCAAAGGCTTCAAGACATTTATTATCAAAATTAAATCTTACTCCCTTTTGCAGGAGGATAGTCAAAGATTTAGATATTCCATAGAAATTTGAAATGAACCTTCTATAAAAACCCACATGACCAAGGAAACTTCTTATACCTTTAATATCCCTTGGTGGTGGCATTCTCTCTATTGCCTCAACCTTATATCTATCAACTTCAATTACCTTACCTGATACCTTGTGTCCAAGGACTATACCTTCTTTGACCATAAAATGGCATTTCTCCCAGTTTAGAACAAGATTGGTTTCTTCGCAACGCTGCAAAACTGTTTTGAGATTATCCAAGCAACTAGTACATGAAGTTCCATATAGAGAAAAGTCATCCATAAATACTTCCATTATAAGTTCTGTAAATCCGCAAAAATAGCAGTCATGCATCTTTGAAAAGTATCTACAGCATTACATAAACCAAAAGGCATACATTGGTAAGCATGTAAACCATAAGGACTAATGAAAGTTGTTTTAAATTGGTCATCCGGATGAACAGCTATTTGAGAAAAACCAGAGTATCCATCCAAGTAGTAAAAATGAGTATGGTTTGCTAACCTTTCTAAAGTTTGATCTATGAATGTTAACGGATAGTGATCTTTCCTAGTTTCTTTATTTAATTTTCTGAAGTCTATGCACATCCTATGCCCAGCAATAGTTCTAGTAGGTATCAATTCATTGTTTTCATTAGGAACAATAGTAAAACCGCTCTTCTTCGGGACACAATGAACAAGACTTACCCATTCACTTTCCTTAACAGTATAGATTATAGCTGCATCGAGTAGGTGTACAATTTGTTTTCTTACCACTTCCTTCATTTTAGGCTTCAATCTTCTATTACATTCCACAACTGGTTTAACACCTTCTTCCATGATTATTCGATTGATGGTTATCATGGGACTAATGCCCTTCAAATCATCCATTGAGTACCCAAAGGCCTTGCGATGCTCCTTAAGTATCTTCATGAGTTCTTCTTCTTCTTCTCCTGAAAGTTTAGCACTAATAACAATAAGAAATTTATTTGTATCATCTAAAAACCTGTATTTAAGATTATCTAGTAGAGTATTCAACTCTGGGAGTGGTCGTTCCTCGTCCCCTCTATTTTCTGGCTCTTCAAAAGCCTCATCAGTTGGAGGTCCCATAATGGGAAGTGAATCGAATTCATCTTCTAGTTCTCCTAGGGACTTGTCCTCCATAACTATTTCTTCATAATTTGGATCTTCATTTATTTCTTCTTCTTGATTACTAAAGAAAAGAGTTGTCATTTCCTCAATAGTTCTCTCTTCCTCTTCTTGTATTTGTGGAGGCCTGTCTTTAAATTTGGAAAAGTGGAATTCATTTTCCGCTCCCCCAAGCTTAAGGGACACAATCTCCTTCTTGAAATTAACATTGGCACATATATCACCCAAAAAGTTCCTTCCAAATATAATTGGGCAAAGAGTGTCAGCTGGCATAACAACAACTACAAAATCGATAGGAAAGTCTTTGTTGCCAATTGTGATAATTGCATCTTCAACTACTCCCATTGGAATTCTAAGATTCTTATTGGCTAACATAATTTTCATATCAGTATTTTCAATTGTAGTCTGTTCTATTTCTTATTTTATTTCTAAGTAGAAATCATAAGATATAACATTAACTTCGGTGCCAAAATCGCATAAACCATAATGTGAGGTTTCTTTAAATATGCAGGGAAGAATAGTCTTACCCACATCTTTTACCTTTGTTTTACCTTCAACCAATACGGAAGTCTCTTCATCAAGTTCAACTATGTTACAATGTGGGTACATAGCCATAATCGCTTCCTTGGTTACCTCTTCATCTTTGGTTTCTTCTAGATGTTCCACAACTTCTGGCATACTTTCTTCTTCCTTCTTTTCCTGTACTGCTTTGACCTATTCATACTCAAGAATATGCTTTTGTGTAGTGTTAGGGAAAGGCATCTCAGTTATTTGTTCTAAGGAAGCCAGTGCTGCTTTATCTTCTCTTTTCTTCTCAGGTTCGGGTGGTGGATCATACTTGACCGGTCCCATTTTCGGAGCTTTGATATGTTCTATAAAAGCTTTAACAACTTGCAACACAAGATCTGAATCCAAATAAAGTTCTTTAGATAATTCTTTAACATGACCCATTTTATTATAGTCATGAATGCAATCATGTTCTATTTCTACGCCTCGTTCACTTCCTAGACCAAAATTCCATGAAACTCTATGATCACAAATTCTATTAAGTAAAGCCCAAGCTTTAGGTATAGGAAGACCCATAAAGGCTCCTTCCACGAAAGAGTCTAGTTCAATTTTATTAGGTTCAATTAAACCGCCATAAAAGATATGCAATAAATACCATTCAGGTAAATCATGATGAGGACAGAGACGTAGTAAATCTTTAAATCTGATATAAGCTCTTATTAGTCCTTCATTAGAGCGATTCCTCTAAGTCATTATAAGACCCCTGATTCCAAAAGATTTTGATAATGGATAATATTTTGATAGAAATTCACAGGCTAGATTATCCCAGGTAGTAGTGGCTTCAGGGGTAGAGATCTATACCATGAGAGAGCTGTACTAGTCAAAGTCTGACTAAAAAGTTTGACCCTTACCTCATCAGCAGTATATCCCGTCAATTGAGAAGTGCCACATATATCTTTGAAACATGTTATATGCTCATATGGATCAGGATCTTCTTCATCTCCAGTAAATTTCTTCTTGTGTAAAATACCAAGTAGTAGAGGATTTATTTCAAACCCCCTTGTCTTCTCATTCGAGTTGTCTCTATCACAGGGCTTCCCAAAGTAGTTGAGTCGGTTAGCACTAGTCATATGCTCAAAATCCATCATGTTGCTGGAAACCTGTAACTCAAAACAAAACTTAGCAAGACAAAAAATAAGCAAAAACTAAAAGACCTACATCGCTTAGCTCCCCGGCAATGGCGCCAAAAAATAGCTTGATGACTGCAAGTGCACAGATCATTTGTATCTAGTTTCGAAATAAAGATATCGATCCCACAGGGAGTAGAAGTCTGAAGTCTAATAATTCTTGAAATAAATATTACCATAGAAATGCTAAATAAAGTTCTAAGTAACAAGATAAAATGCGAGTGTTGTGTAAAAGGGTGTTTTTGGGTTGTAGGTATAAGAGCGACAATAAAGTCAAGTAAAACAACTAAATGCATAAAGTAAGTATCGAACTACAATAGGGAAAAAGTGTTCTCAGGGAGTAACGGATACACCACTAGCATTATAGGGAGCTAAGATAAAGATTATTATCATGAATATTCTCAACTATGTATGTGTGGGAGGAACTCTGTATTTGGACAAATAGACAGCAATCGTTGCTCACATCATCCTCATAATCACAACAGTCAGCAATCGACATCAATCGAATTACTGTGATATTAATGGTCGTAATCCTATCGGACGTATCCCATGGCATGGATAGTATTCCGTGAATTACCTTGGTTTCCCAAGTTGATACGTAAGGAGTTCCAACAGCTTTATAGTCACTATAAGTGCTAACACGCCTTCGTCTACCAACAAGTAGTTCCCTCCATCAAGTCCCCATGAGAGGCAAATATTGAGAGGTCGACTTCTCTCAACATCAAGATGTAGAGAATCTATAACATGGTCACAGCGATGCATATCATAATAGACTTTATCTTATTTCAATCTCATACTAGAGTTTATCCATCTCCCCAAGAACTAATGATCTACTTAGACATGAAGGCAATCAACATCATGGAAATATCAATGAAATCTATCATAGATGAATAGTACTTGTATAAATCCACAATGAGTATGGAAATTACAACAAGATCTAGAGAAGATGTAGATGGAATGGATGTAGATGGTGGTGGTGCAGCGGTGGATGATAAAGATCGATGTCGTAGCCTCCCGGATCTGCGCAGGGTGAAGATGGATCCCCGGTGGATGAGTTCCCCCTCCAGATGCCTTCCAGAGGTGAGGTTTCGGCGATTTCTTGGTGTTTTGTATGTCCTCTCTCTGATCCATTTGCACGGGGTGGAACTATTTGAGGAGGTGGAGGCGGTGCCAACTATACGGTTGAAACTATACGCGAAGGAAGGCGCATTTGAAGCCGGTAGCATGGACCAAAGGTGGTGGCGCTGCGGCCCGAAGGGGCGACATAGTGCCAGCCCGTAGCTTGATCGGTGGTAGGCGCATGCTCGGGGATGTGCTTGGCATAGACAGGCGTGTGATTGGTTGATCACACCGACATTGTGCCATATGCACCATGGCATGGACAACGCGTAGATTGGAGTTAACGGCGGCATTGTCGGTGAAGTCCTGGACGAAGACGATGCGAGGGGGCAGCCGCGGCAGGCTTCCGAGGAAGGCGAAGCACGTGTCCGCGGTGCGTGGCAGCCTGTCGTGAGGCCACAACAGCCTGCCAAGGTAGAGGCGGCAGCGGAGAGGGAAGATGCACGGGCACGGTGTAGATCGTCGATGCCGATGGTTGGAGTAGAGGCGCGAGTGGACGGCGGTGGTGGGTGACTCAATCCGATCTAAGATCGGTAAACCAAAAAAGAAAACCGATCAAGAGATCAGAAAAAGAGACACCAGGGCAGCCGATCACAGATCGGCAGGCGAACCCTGCGACGGTTCGCGCGGCCCCCGGCAGAGATCATGGAGATCGATCCCCCAGGGGTGGCGCAGCGGATGCGTGTGGCTAGGGTTTGGACCGGTAGGCTGATACCATGAAAGAGTATGATTTTGGCAGAATATGATGGATATATTATTGAGCCTCATGGGCGAGTATATATAGGCGTACAGAGGATCATCTTTGAGTACAAGTCAAGTTAGGACTGTACGTAAACAGATCCTAACTCTATCTAAACTACGATAATAATCGTATATGCCTAATACTCTAACACTTGACATGCTCTTTGTTTCTAAACAAATGTTTCAACCATGGTATTATAGGAGCATATCACATCACCTTGGCAGGAACCCTCTTCCTGGGGTGCTCGCCCTCAACATCACCAGGGTCATCTCGTCTGATCTTATACCACAATGTAGTGCATACCGGGCATGCATCCAAATTCTCGTACTCCTCACCATGGTAGAGGAAGCAGTCATTAATGCATGCATGTATCTTCTGCACCTCTAATCCGAGAGGGCAGACAACCTTCTTTGCTTTGTATGAACTGGCGGACAATTCGTTATCCTTTGGAAGCAGCTTTTTCATTATTTTCAGCAACTTTTCAGATCCCTTGTCAGTCACACCGGTCTCTATCTTCCATTGCAGCAATTCTAGTGTGCTACCCAGCTTTTTGTGGCCATCTTCGCAATTTGGATACAACAATTTGTTGTGTTCCTCTAACATCTGCTCGAACTTCAACCTCTACCTTTCACTTTTGCATTCTCCCTTTGCATCAGCAATGGCCCGACCAAGATCATCATCGGGCTCATCTGATGCCCGTTCTTCAGCTTCTTCTTCATCATTGTCTTTCATTGAAGTACCACCGTATTTAGGGGACATAGTAGGGTAGTGGTTATCATTTTCTTCTTCTTTGTTGTCTTCCATCATAACCCCTCTTTCTCCGTGCTTGGTCCAACAATTATAGCCGGACATGAAACTGGACCGAAATAGGTGGCCATGAGGGACTCTTGCGGAAGAGTATTCCTTATGATTCCGATAGACACCACATGGACCAGACATAAAACCATACCTGTTGTTTGCCTCGACCACAAGGATAAAAGAATGCATGCCTTTAATGAACTCGTCAGAGTGTCGGTCAACGTACATCCATTGCCAGCACATCTGCACTATATAATTAAGTACATCAAATGGAATCATGATGCTAAAATTAGTACTAGTCTAATAAACAAAATCAAAGCACGCAACTGGGACTAAAGATATGATGAACCTTTAGTCCCGACAACACTACATCATGGGTGACTGTCGACACTATGTCGTGAGTGGGCAGTAATGTGCTAGTGAGTGCTGATACTATTTGGGTTGGTGGCGGCAGTATGATAGGGGTGAGTGTGATGACCCACAAGTATAGGGGGTGTATCCCAGTATTTTCGAAGGAAGTGAAACCCAATTTATTGATTCGACACAAGGGGAGCCAAAGAATATTTATAAGCCTTAACAAATGAGTTGTCAATTCAGCTGCACCTGGAAACAATCTTGCTCACAGCAGTTTATCAGTACCAATAGTTTTGTAGTAGGAATAGTAAAGTAATAGCAGTAGTAAAGTAAAGATAGTAGTAACAATAGCAGTAAATAGTAGGATTCGAGTGCGGTAGGCATAGGGATGGATGGACGGGCGTTGCATGGACAAGACAATTCACATGGCAATCAGAACATAGGGCAATTGCAGATAAATAAGATAAAGCATCCAAGTACAAGATAATCCTAGGCATGTGTTCCATATATAGTCATACGTGCTCGCAATGAGAATTTGCACAACATCTTTTGTCCTACCAGCCCGTTTGCAGCGGGGCCTCAAGGGAACTACTGGCAATTAAGGTTCTCCTCTTAATAGAGCACCGGAGCAAAGCATTAACGCTCCATGAACACATGTGATCCTCACATCAAAGCCATTCCCTCCGGTTATCCCGATTTACATCGCCGGGGCCATTGGTTACGACAACATGTGTATACAACTTGCAGGTAAGACCAAAAACAATACTATCATAATGAATCAATAACATGTTTAGATCTGAAATCATGGCACTCAGGCCCTAGTGACAAGCATTCAGCATAACAAGTCGCAACAAAGTCAAAAAGCACTAATAGTAGATACTAGGCACCATGCCCTAACAATCTGATGCCATTACATGAACGATCTCATCCAATCCCTACCATCCCCATAGCCTACAGCGGGGGATTACTCACTCATAGATGGGTGAAACATGGATGGTCGATGGAGAAGCGATGGTGATGATGATGGCGATGATCTCCTCCAATTCCCGTCCGTGAGGTGCGAACAGAGTTTAGTGCTGTTCGTGGAATCTGGTGGTGGCGGTGAAGGAACTCCTACGGAAAACGTGAACCCCGAGTTTTTAGGTCAAGGCATCTTATAGGCGAAGAGGGAGACCGAGGGGTATGCAGGCGGCAGACCACCCCAACGCAACTGAGCCTAGCAGCGGCAGGTGGTGTGGCCTGGGCTCATCCCCCTTCTGTCTCATATTCTGGCTCTAGGAGTCTTCTGCTGAAAAGGGATTTTTGGCGTATTTTCCGGGATTTTTCATGATATTTGATTTTCTGCACAAAAACTAAACACCAAGGCAATTCTGCTGAAAACAGCGTCAGTCCGTGTCAGTTGTATCCAAATCACACAAGTTTAGAGGAAAAACAATAGCAAAAGTGTTCGGGAAAGTAGACATGTTTTGGACGTATCAACTCCCCCCAAGCTTAGCTTATTGCTTGTCCTCAGGCAATTTAGTTGAAAAGTGAGTGCGATAAAAGAAACTTTCATGAACACATTTGCTGCATATGATGTATATATTCTCAGCATGTGATCAACTCCTTAGACAATTCATAATAAGGAGTATGCAACTGAGTTTAATTAATAGGCACTACAAGCTATGAATAGATTCCAACTCAAAAATAATAAGTAGCATGAATCATAAACATAAGCAACATTACAATGCTCTAACAAGGTATGATAGAGTGGTATCTCGCTTGCCTTTTTATTGTGAATGCCAAGGCACCTCTGAGGTTCAGGTGAAGACTAGAAGTAAAGATATCAAAGATACAAGTATCAAAGTCATAACACAAATAATCAAGTTTTGAGACAAGCACATTACACTAAGAATGACAACTATGCTCTCAAGAAGGTGCTCATAGAATAGGTGCAGACTCAACAAAGAAATGAAAAGGTTTTGAATAGTTTGAAAGGCTTCCAAATGCTGAAAGTATGGTACTCATTAGCTTTGAGCTCTCATTGCCCCTATCATAAGCATCTTTAATATGGTTAAGGTGAAAGTGAGGTCCAATCTGAGTTATATGCTTGACAGACTATAAACTAGAAATCCCATGTCCCTTGAGTACGAGGGTCGCTCCTCATGATACTCAACTTTAGTTACCGGTAAGTTCTTGTCATCGTAAATATGTGCGTATCATAGAGAACTGCCAACGGGGTACCCCTTGCCCGATGATACGAAAGAATCCCCATATCAAAATGACCAGCCAAGCAGACAATGAGTATCTCAGCAATCTTCTTATTTACCATGGGAAAATGGTGCTTTTTTCTCTCTTTCCTCTTTTCTCAAATCTCTTTTTTTTCTTTTTCTCAATAACTATCTCGCTTTTTTTATAAGAAGAATGCTTCATAGATACTTATTATGGTTACGCTGCAGGTTGCCACCATGACAACATGGATTAGACCGGTGGCCCAGGTGTTTCTCTAACACACATACATAACTCCATGGACTTACAAGCTCCCCTTTTATTTCACACCGATGACATCCGCAAACAATAGAGCATGGTATCAACTGGGTATATATTTACATGTGTTGAAATGTTCCCCGTGACAGCACGGTTCTGCTAATCCCCGGCCTATAATTTGCAGGCATATAACTTTTATGGACAGTCACAATGGTTCAGGTTTATTAAGTGCAAGAAATAAAGTGTGCCATCAAGTTCGTGAGAGCTTTACTAACTAACTTTCTCATAACAAGCAAACATTTTATTTGGAAGAAAACAAGGCATATTGAATATGCACGAAAATAGCAAATGATGCTAATAGGTAGGTATGGTGGACACTTTTGGCAATATTTGGTTTTAGGGAGTTGGAAACATGAGTAAAACATACTCAGTGTAAGTGAAGGCTAGCAATAGTAAGGGAGCGACAATTGAGAGAGCAATAGTTGTCATAATCATGCTTGCAACAAAACAGGACTAATCATGGCATGAAAGTGATTCAAGACCCTCAAGGCAAAATAATTCATCGATGCTTAACTGATTATTTTAGTCATATGCATGCATGAGCATGTGCCAAGTCAATTCTAATGAAACATTCAGAGGAGGATACCACGGTGTCATACCAAGTTATGAATAGAGTAATGCAAGCAAACATTCATATGACATGCTACAAACTATTAGCAAGCTGGAACTAATCATGAGAAAGCAAGAACTACTAAGCATCCATGAATAACATACACTCTACACGAACAGACTAAGCATGTCCACAATGATGAGTATATGTACAAAAATGAAAACAAATAGAGTTTGTTACCAGCCTCTTACCACACCTCAAGTTGTCATTAATCCTCATTATTACCCTTCACTTGTGTGGCTTGAATAATAAAAATAATATGAAACCAAATTCCACTGAGAACTGCTGAACCCCGAAACAAAATCACAAAACCAAAGAAGAACAAAAAATATTTTTGGTGTTTTCGATTTTTAAAACAAGAACCAAAAAGGAAGAACAAGCAAAGCAAAATCTTTTTGGGTTTTTCGAATAGTTCAAACAAAGCAAAAAGGAAAAAGCAAACCAAGGCAAAAAGAAAGAAGCAAACCAAAGAGAAACAATAGAAATACTTTTGGTCTTTTTTGTTTTAGAAAGAAAAAACAAAGAAAGAACGAAAACTAAAAAGAGAACGAAACATGAATATACAAAGTACCAATGCAAAATGATATGGAGTTGAGTGCGATGTCGGCGTACCTCCCCCAAGCTTAGGCTTTTCGCCTATGTGGGTGTCAATCCATGTACGAGTAAGGGTTCCAAGCAGGCAGCTCATTGTAACAATGATCATAGTTAGGCCCGTGGGAAGAAGAAGAAGCTCCCCAATCATAAGTATGCTGCTGATATGAAGACTCCCCCTCATTCGAGGGCTGGACCGAATCATCTGTGACCTCCCTTCTAGTATCTTGCTCCTGTTGGGAGAGCTCTCCCAAGTACGTATCAAACTCCTCCTCCGTGAGGGACCATCCTACCCTGTTATCGAGGTTAAACAAAATAGGTGCAGGCAAAAGAACAACATGCTCGGACTTGCTCCTTCTCCAACCGGCTTTGAGAAAGGTTATTTCATAAGACAACTCACTCAAACTAGCCCACGAGGAAACAAATTTATGTTGTATCACGGAATTAAGATCAAGCCTTTCTATGGGAAACTGTAGGTCTAGATGATGAGGCACTAAACCATGCAATGCTAGTAAACGAGAAGCAATGAGGCCCCCACAAATTCCACCTTTCTCGCGGTTAGCAGCAAGACGGAAAGCTATCAAAGCACCCAAGTTGTAAGACCTATCTCGTTTAAGAGCAGCGGAGATGAATGCTAGTTCATATGAAGATAACTTATTGGCAGTTTTCCTAGCAAGAACAAACTTGGCAATAAAGTAGGCAAAGTAGCGAATGGAGGGGAGATGAGTGTTACGGATTTTCCCGCTCTCCTTCGACAAGATGCTCCCTTGGCAAATTTCTGCGTACAAATCCATGAGTGGTGCAGGTCGCTCTTTAATCCTTCCACATGATCCCCACTGAGGTACCTTAATAGCTACACAAAAGTCATCGAGAGAAAGGTCGACAGCTATATTGTAAATTTTGTAGTGGACCATGGGGTTAGGCAAAGAGTAACTAAATTGAAAGTCCTGCACAACAGACAAGGTTAGCTTCACAAATTGACAAGGTTCATCTTCCAAAAAGTGCTCCAATCCTGCATTAGCAACCAAAGTATGGAAATCCTGGGAAATTCCTACAGCTCTCATGAATTCGGAGCATGGATAAATGGAAGGAAAAACTTCCTCCTCTCGGTGAACCTTCATAACCTCAGGTACCCACAGTTCATGTTGGTTTAGTTGATGCTCATTCATCTTCTATTCTGAAATTTAAACATCCATTAAACAAGTGACTGCAAAGTGAATATATAATGAAGGGCACTACTCATAGGGACTTGTAAGAGACCTAAACATGCATCAAAACTATATCTCTAAGCATCAAACAAGCTTACAAGCTCTCATAACCTGTCACCTACAGCAGCAAAATACTCAAGATATAAACCACTAAACACAAATCTACTTGGACAAGCGGAGGAGTCACATACCAGAGAACAAATGCTCCAAATTTCAGCAGCAAAGATGGGCTGAGCAAGGAGATCGAAAAATCAAGGGCAGGCACAGCAAGAACACGATTTCGAGCAATGAACTGGTGTCTACTCGGGAGAGAGAAGAAAGTGGCAAGTGAGAGAGTGAGTGGAGGGCCAGGGGTGGCCCACACCATAGGCAGGCGTGCCCCAGGGCTGGCTGCGCCACCAGGTGGTGTGCCTGCCTGGTGGCCCCCCCTGGTACCTTCCAGGCACTCCTCAGCCCCTTTTTTCACGTAAAAATTTAATATCAATTTTCTGGAATTTTTCGAGACACTTTATTTTTGGGCATTTTTCAAGTATAGATGAATGATTTTCTGATAGAAAAAATTTCTGGAATGATGCAATGGCAAAACAAGGCTAGAACTACAGAAGTTCTAAGACACTCTAACATGCAGGCGACTAACAACAGAGAAGAAAAATAAACAAAAGCAAAAACTAAAGTGGATAGAATAGAAGTAAGCGGAGATAATCATGGTGAAAACATTGTTTTGTTTAATGAAATCCTTTTGTTAACAAGGTTGATCAGGTCTTGTTACCAAAACAATTTCATATGAGACAAAACTTTGTATTCCACTAATGATTATGTTACCTCAACTTTGATAGCAATGGTCCCAATCATAATAGTTTCAAATTTTTCTCTTGTTATGGGACAATATATTTCTCCAACTTGAATGCCCTCAACACAATTGAATTCAAACCATAAGTCCTATCAATATTATTGGGGAAATAGACAGTATGTTCCTTGTCATTAACATTGAATGTCACCTTTCCTTGATACAATTAATAACAACTCCTGCAGTATTAAGAAAAGGTCTCCCAAGAATAATAGACATATTATCATCTTTAGGCATTTAAAGCACAACAAAATCAGTTAATATCAAGCAATTATGAGCCACATGAATAGGTACATCCTCACATATACCAACAGGAATAGTGGTACATTTATCAGCCATTTGCAAAGATATATCAGTTGGTATTAATTTTTCCAGTTGAAGTCTCTTATAGAGAGAGAAAGGCATAACACTAACTCTAGCTCCCAAATCACACAAAGCAGTTCTAACATAACTATTCATAATAGAGAAAGGGATAGTTGGAATCCCTGGGCCTCCAAGTTTCTTTGGAACCTCACCATTAAAGGAATAATTAGCAAGCAAAGTAGAGATTTCTTCATTAGGGATCTTCCTTTTATTCGAGACAATATCCTTCATATACTTTGAGTAAGGAGGCAATTTAATAGCATCAGTCAAAGGAATTTGCAGGAATAAAGGTTTCATCCACTCACAAAACTTATTATAGTGTTCATCTTCCTTTGACTTGTGTTTCTTATTAGGGAAAGGCATAGGTTTTTGGACCCAAGGCTCTCTTTCAGTACCATGTTTCTTAGCAATAAAATATTCTTTAGTGTATTTAGTATTCTTAGTGTGCTTTTTAGGTTCTTCTTCAACTTTTTCTTTATCAGGAACATCATTTTCTTCATTACCACTTTCAGTTTCAGCATCAGAAAGAGATATACTATTAGGATCTTTAGCAGGTTCAGAGGGTTCTACAATAGTTTTATGTTTCTTTTTTCTTTTCTTACGAGTAGTACCACTATTTTCAGCTTGTTGAGAATCCTGCTCGATTCTTTTGGGATGCCCCTCAGGATATAGAGGATCCTGGGTAGCAGCACCACTTCCGGTTCTAATTTCATAAGCATGTTTTTCTTTAGCAGCATTAACTAGCAAGTCTTTTTGCACTTTAATAAAATGATCTATTTGAGTTTGAACCATTTGAAAATGTTTGACAATCATTTTAACATTATTAGAGGTTCTTTCCACAATATGTTTTAACTCAACAATAGCTCTAGTGTTTTCCATTAGATGATTTTGCACCCTTTTATTAAAATTATCTTTCTTAACAATAAAAATATCGAATTCTTCTAAGCATTGATCAGGAGGTTTAGGGTAAGGGATATCACCTTCATCAAAGTGTTGGAGAGAGTGTACCTCAATAGTGGATGAGTGGGGAATTGGCTTACATAATTCTTCTATAGGAGGTAAATTCTTGACATCTGCAGCTTTAATCCCCTTCTCCTTAAGACATTTCTTAGCTTCCTTCATCACTTCATCATTCAATTCAATGACTCCCCTCTTCTTAGATGATGGTATAGGCGCCGGTATAGCTGGTTCAGGTATAATTACTTCAGGTATAGCTGGTTCAGGAGGAGTCCAATCTTCATAGTTCTTGCTTATTTTAGCCATTAATTCCTCATCTTCCTTGGGAGTCCTATTCCTGAAAACACAATCAGCACAACTATATAGGTATGCCCTAGATTCTTCGGTTAGTCCATTATAAAATATATCAAGAAGCTCATTCTTAGGTAATGGACTTCCAGCCTGTGCATGAATCAAAGCACAAAACGTTGCCCATGATTCAGGCAATATCTCTTTTTCTCCCTGTTTAAAATCAAAAAGTTCCTGCAAAATAGCATGTCTAGCACTAGGAGGAAAATATTTCTGCAGGAAAGTACTAATCAAGCAATCAGGGCTATCAATAGATCCAGGAGGTAAATTGTTAAACCAAGTTTTAGCTTTCCCTTTCAGTGAAAAAGGGAAAATCTTCGCAACAAAGTAAGTACTCATCTTAATATCATCAAAAAACAAGCCACTCGTGGTAGAAAGCTCAGTCATATGTGCTACCGCACTTTCATTCTTAGTCCCACAAAAAGGTTCTTTCTCAACAATAGCTATGTAAGAAAGATCAAGAGAGAAATCATAATCTTTATCTTTAATATTTATGGGAGAAGCAACAAACTTAGCAATAGGAGACAATTTGGGTCTAATAGTACGCCTCTCAAGGAGACTCTTAGCAGCGCTCCTATCATGGGTGTTTTTATATTCTTTAATAAATTCATCGGTCATCTCAACATAACCGTCTTCAATATCATAACTCTCACTAGACCTAGGTGAACTAACATGTGTAGTAGTGTCTTCATTAGGAGTTTCAGTATTTCCAGCTATAGTTCTAGCAATCATAGCATCTAGGAAAGGACATAATGAACCACTCTTATCAAGCACATTAGAAGCAGCATCATAAGTATCATAAGTTTCAGATTCAGTAGTAGTGGTGGTGTAACAAGCTTACTCATAATAGATGGCGAATTAAGAGCAACAGAGGTGTTTAGAACCGTACCTCTTCTTGTAGTGGATGGTAAAATAGGAACTTTGCCATCACAAGACTTACCCATGATGGATGGATGGCAGCGAACAATAATGAATCCAAGTGAACTTGATAAATAAAGCTATGCTCCCCGGCAACGGCGCCAGAAAATAGTCTTGATGACCCACAAGTATAGGGGGTGTATCGCAGTATTTTCGAGGGAAGTGAAACCCAATTTATTGTTTCAACACAAGGGGAGCCAAAGAATATTTATAAGCCTAAACAACTGAGTTGTTAATTCAGCTGCACCTGGAAACAATCTTGCTCACAGCAGTTTATCAGTAGCAACAGTTTTGTAGTAGGAATAGTAAAGTAATAGCAGTAGTAAAGTAAAGACAGTAGTAACAATAGCAGTAAATAATAGGATTCGAGTGCAGTAGGCATAGGGATGGATGGACGGGCGTTGCATGGACAAGACAATTCACATGGCAATCAGAACATAGGGAAATTGCAGATAAATAAGATAAAGAATCCAAGTACTAGATAATCCTAGGCATGTGTTGCATATATAGTCATACGTGCTCGCAATGAGAACTTCCACAACATCATTTGTCCTTCCAGCCCGTTTGTAGTGGGGCCTCAATGGAACTACTAGCAATTAAGGTGCTCCTTTTAATAGAGCTCCGGAGCAAAGCATTAACACTCCATGAACACATGTGATCCTCACATCAAAGTCATTCCCTCCGGTTATCCCGATTTCTGTCACTTCGGGGCCATTGGTTCCGAACAACAACGTGTGTATACAACTTGCAGGTAAGACCAAAAACAAAACTATCATAATGAATCAATAACATGTTCAGATCTGAAATCATGGCACTCGTGCCCTAGTGACAAGCATTAAGCATAACAAGTCGCAAGAAAGTCAAAAAACACTAATAGTAGATACTAGGCACCATGCCCTAACAATTTGATGCCATTACATGAACGGTCTCATCCAATCCCTACCATCCCCATAGCCTATAGCGGGGGATTACTCACTCATAGATGGGGGAAACATGGATGGTCGATGGAGAAGCGATGGTGATGATGATGGTGATGATCTCCTCCAATTCCCCGTCCCGGTAGGGTGCCAGAACGGAGTTTCTGGTGCTGTTTCATGGAATCTAGTGGTGGCGGCGGAGCGGAATTCCTTCTGGAAAAACGTTGAACCCCCTGAGTTTTTAGGTTAGAAGGCATCTTATAGGCGAAGAGGGAGACCGAGGGGGTGTCTGGGGCGGCCAGACCACCCCCTGGCGCGGCCACACCTAACCCGCATGGCCAGGTGGTGTGGCCTGGGCCTAGCCCCCCTCCATCTCGTATTCTGGCTCCGGGAGTCTTCTGGTGGAATAGGACTTTTGGCATATTTTCCGGGATTTTTCCTGATAGTTGATTTTGTGCACAAAAACTAAACACCAAGGCAATTCTGCCGAAAACAGCGTCAGTCCGTGTTAGTTGTATCCAAATCACACAAGTTTAGAGGAAAAACAATAGCAAAAGTGTTCGGGAAAGTACATACGTTTTGGACGTATCAGAGTTTCAACATTATGTCGTGAGTGTCGACACTATTTTGTGCTTCTTAATCTATAAATAGGCAAGATGCATCCTTGTGAAGTTATAAACTTCAATATGGTCTGCGAGAGTAGGGACACTGATCTATGCAAGTCCACAAATCGTTTGTAGCTAGTTTCGAAGTATAGATATCGATCCCACAGGGAGCCCAAAGGTAAATGTTTATGGGTGAAGTTTCTATCACACCCGAAGTTGTCATAGGTCTTCGAGTGAATTGACTGCAAGTGTTGAAATAAGAATGGGTTTCAATTAAATGAGATGTATTTAAATAGAACTAAAATGTAAACTTTAGAAATATAAAGCATAAAAGTAAAGAATGACTTGGTCGTTTGTTGTTTCCTGCAGATGGGAAAAGAAGGCGCAGGGAGATTCAGTTCATGGTGATAGTGACTGTGCCAGGTGGATGGATTCTAAATGTAACAATTATATTCTGATAAATGTATGTGTAGGCGAACAACCCATAATTAGCCAGAACTCCTCTTGGTAGATTTCATCCCAACTTCAGTAATCCTACTAGCCTATTACCAAAACCATGGTCAGACACTAGATGATTAAGACCCTTTAGGTTGCTTAGCGATTAATCTCCTTGGATCGGACTAATGCAATAAGCATAGTGGTTCCTCATCATCCTCGAGTCTACTAGTTTTCCATTGATATCCCCGTGTCACCCGGGGGTCGCCGGTCTGTATCGAACAAGATCTTATCTATGTAGAACAAAGCATCATGTTGTTTGGGCCCTTAATTGGACAACAAGCATTAGGCATCCCATAGATAGTCAAGCACACATAATATAATAATTAGAATCAATCACAAACTAGTGGAAAATATATGAAGGCACATCACATCTTGCCAATCCTCTACATCTCCCACGCCCAAGGGAATTACTCACACATGAGAGGAGAATAGATCGTCGATATAATCAAATAAAGGGAATTCGTCTTTATATTACCCTAGAGATCCACAATAAGAATAGGAAAATATCCAACACAATTCAAGATGGGAAGAAACAATCTCAAACCCTAGTGTTGCAAGGTGAAGATCCCTCTCTCTCAAGTACAAGTAGTGGCTATGGGGGTGTATTGGCTAGGAGGTCAAAGATCATGGAGCGAGATGAAGAACGTCTTCCCCTTCTTCTCCGGATCTCTTTTTCTCCCTTCTGGATGGTATGGCGGCTGTTGTGTTGTGTTTTCGTCCCCCGTCCCTTCATAGAAGTTGTCCCTTTTGACAAGACAGAGGCGGCGACAACTATAGGGCTAGAAAATATTCCCGCCGTATAGTTGCTCGTTAAATCTTCTGTAAGCTCCCCTCAAGTGCTTCCAAAGAGAGACTTGCTTGTTTTCTCCAGAATATTGTATTTCTCTAGTTAAAACCTTTTGTTGACATTCAGAACCTGAAACACACATTAAAAGCCAAGTTTCCTTCGCTACCGAAGTATTAGCATTGGGTAAAGCTAGAAAACGATCAAATCCAGGAGAAAACCATCAATAAAAGCCATAAAAATGTGTCGAATCTCATAGATATCAAGTCCCCCAAGCTTAGATGTTGCTCGCCCTCGAGTGACAAGGAAATAAGGAAGAATATCAGAGATTCGAGATTGAAAATAAAGGAACTTACAAGTTTGAATTGGTGTCAAATTCTTTTCATCACGATCCCTGCAATCTTAAATATGATCATACAAGTATTAACAAGATTACACTGAGTCCACTTCCTAACCACGAATATCTTGTTAGCAAATAAATCATATGCCCAAGCAAGTGTCAAAAGTTTAGCTAGGAAAGTGAGACAAATTCTTTTGGTGTCTCTCTTTGTTGAGAGATGAAAACTTTTTTCTTGTTTGTTTAATCAATTAAAAGTACTCAAGTTGGCTCCAAAATATTTAATTTAAGAACAACTCATCTACTCCCATGTCAAAATTTCAAGACTCTCAAAGCAACTTTTTCCTTTCTTTAGCCTTTCAAAAACTTTAGCTCTTTCATAGAGAAATCATGCCACTATTTTATCATGTTTAATTGGGGTTGTGTTGTGCACTCGTGACCATGCCAATAAATAATTGTTGAGAAATAATGGGCCAGAGGAGTACTAAACCTTCACTTGGAACATTAAACCATCAGGAGACTAAATTTTTTACCTATCATAGCATTACTGCTACAAACGTTTACATAACTCAATAGCTGAAATCAAGTGGTTTCCCACATTTAGATCGTTCGTTGGCCAGCGGAGTTAATAGTTCCCCATGGAGCACGACAAAGTTGTAATGACACGTGTAAAGCAATATCTTACGATAATTATTAGAAAAAGTAGTGGCATAAGCTCTACTACTTTGAAGCATCCATTTTATCAAGCAATTTCAATCAAAGGTACTACCGAGTCTATTTATATTAAGCTCAAATGGGATGGAGTAGTTCTAAAATTAAATTCTTTGGGATAAACATAGACTCAAGTCATCTTTCAGATGTTTTTTCTTGTTGTAAAAATGTAGGAAGTATTTTTAACCAAGTTCATTGCTCATTGTTTCAAGGCTAAAAAGAAGACACTAGCAAAGGAATAAAATTCCTAGGATAACAAGCTATGCGGGGAGTGACTCCAGTGCAAGCAAGTAAATAATTGTAGGATCAATTTAAGGTTGCAGAAAGGATGATGAAAGGAATGTGATACCTCTTCTTGCTTGCTTCGTTCTTGTATTTGAGTCGAACCCCCTCCGTGTTTCCCTATTGCCAAGTCACCTAAAATTAAGCAATCTCCGAGAGAAACAAAGAAACAAACTTGCAAATAAAGTTACAACTATTTTTTTTTGTATTTTTGGTTTAGAAATGAAAAGCTAAAAGTAAACATGCAAATTTGAAGAAATAAAATAAATCAAAAGAAGAAATAGAAATATGAATGCAAAGTTTGGAGGTTTCAAATCTTCCCCAAGCTTAGGCTGTTGCCAGGCTCAGTTCTTGTCGTCATTCGGCGGCTGGTGCAGACACTGCTGGTAGTAGTTGGGGAAGTGGGTCATGAAGTGACTGAAGTTGTGAGTCAAAGCACTCACATCTTCATTCACTCCTTGAAGAGTGTGGTCGATCTCCCGAACGCGTTGGTTGAGCTGCTGGAACTTTTAATGGGGGACTTAGTTGTATCCCTGCTGTGGCTGGTTGGCCCACAGGTCCCAAGGTCCCCCTGGCTGCTGCTGCTGTCCCTCCCAAGCAGGGTTGTGTCCCTGCTCGTCCTCCTACCCCTGCTCATCCTCATCCTGCTACCCTCCTTCTTCATCTTCCTCTTCATCGGGCTGGAGTTTAGCCATGATCTCCATCACTTGGTCCTTGGTGAGGATCCAAGTGTCCTTCTCCACAATCGAGAAGGCTTGGGGGCAGCGAAACTGAACCCGCTCACCCTGTGCATCACCAACATAACTGAATTGATATGCTCGGAGCCTCCGGTTAGCATGGTAAACACCAAGGAAGCCACACAGTCAAATACTAGACGTCCATGAGTTCGGAGCTGTCAACAGGTTGCATAACAGGTAGTATAATATTTAATGCATGGGAAAGGTGGGTTACCAATCCACCAATGTGAATATCACCTTTGGTCTTGTTGTTTTGGTGACGAAGGTGCTAGATGAGTGGAGCTGTAGGATTGGGGATTTGCGGCATAGTGGGAAAGAGAGCCTTGGTGATCATTGCCATGTCCGTATTAGCCATAGAACCGCTGTCACCTCTTTCCAGTAGTGTGTTGGCGAGGAACAAAGCGTAGTAGCGGATGGTTGGGTTCTGAATGGTGGACATCTTCTTCTGGTAAAATTGTTTGCCACCACTAACAGAAATAACCTCCCTAGTCTCTCCACTTGTGACGCTATAGAGGTTAGTAATAGTAGGCTCCCCAACATGAGGGAAACCGAAAGCATCAGAAAAAATTTCAAATGTTATTTCACAGTGCTCCCGGTTCATGGTGAAGCTTACCATGCACATATTACCTTTCTCATTGTGGTCGTTGTTGAAGGAGGCAAGGAACTCATGGGTAAGCTCGGTGTAGGTGTCGTGGCTCGCAAGGCCAGGTACTGTCAACCCCGCCTTGTTACACATGAGGTTGAAGCCCATCTTCAACCCCACCACGGTGAGAAAATTGTGATCATCCCAACGTGTGGGCAACACCCTCCTTGATGAAACAATGGCCAACTTGGGGTTGTGCTCGGCTCGGGACCCCGAGCTCGAGCCCTCACCCTATTGGCGCTTGCTCAAACAAAAGAGGTTACCGATTTTGTTCATAGTGATGCACTGAAAAATTTCACCATAAAACCTTAGGCATATAGTTTCTACATGATATATGAACGATCCTATGTGGAAAAATTCAATCCTAACATGCGAAATTAATAGGAAAAACAAAATAAGTTTGAGTTTATCCACTAGGTCAATGTGAGAGTTTCAACCATGGAAATCTGAAAATAAAGCATGGATAGGGAGAGAAACATACCGATATATTGATTCCCCTACTCAAACAAACGAAATCCGCGAAGAATTAGGAGTTATAGGTGGATTTTGAGAGGTTTGGAGAGATAAAATGAGAGAAATAATGAGGAGGGGTGGAAGACCTAGTCGCCTCGGTGCGATTTTGTGGTCGCACTTGTAACATCCTAGGATTAGAACCTAGAAATAAATAGGACACATGTTAGTGCATTGCATTCATGCATAAGAAAATCCGGAAAAATTTCGTGCAAAACTAAAAGAGTGTAGAGGGATCAAGATCTCTCTTGTTTTGGTGGAAACATTGGGGCAAGTGTGATAGATTTCGCCATGACCTCTATTGAATCTTTGTATTTTGAAGGGGGGGTTATTCAAACATGTATTTGAATTTCAAATTTGAATTCAAATGAAGTTAGAAACTTCACAAATTGAATTAGGGAATATTTAAATACTTAGGGAAAATGGGATGTAAATTCTTGAATAAAGTAATATGATATGACAACAGATAATTAATAATAAAGAAATTGGAATAAATAAAGGAAATAATAAAGGAATACCTTATTATATTAATACAAATATTACAATATTCTTACAATAAGTGAAAGAAAGGTTACTTTTATTACAATAATAAATATTACCTAAATATGAATTCAAGAAAACTACAAGTAGCAAATTTCACAAGAAAGAACATTTAACTTTATTAATTAGATATAATATTATAAAGTCATATACAGTTGTCCAAATTACAACAATAAGAAAACAGAAAATCCTAAACTAAATTACAACCAAATCCTACACTAGATCTTCTTGATCTTCTTTGTATGATTTTGTACCTGCAAATCAACTCAAAAAAAACCAAACAAAAATAAAGGAATAAGGGTTTAGTGTGTTAACTGAACCCTCAGATTTACAGTGTAATGTACTATTTCTCTCATCACCGAGTTTGATCTTAAGGGGCCAAGTTAAGTATCTGTACTTATCAGAATTTGCCTCAGACTATGCATCATAGGCTGGGGCGAATTAACATACGGCAACAGAGATAAACATCCAAAGTAGTGATGATACCCTCACAGCCGAGCACATCCTTAAGGGAACAGCTTCCAGGCCTAGAAAATTGGAGCCAGTAGGTCCCACTTGCAAGCTGCTCACACATGCATGCAAGGGTGTGAGTTGTCGACACAACATCAATATCAAGATGTTGATAAGAAGGGAGTAGTTGTAGCACAACTTCTAATTTACCATTCCTTCCTATATAGACCCAAAAACACCACCTGTTCTCACTTCCTACCATCAGAAAGAACACCAGATAATCTCACCAATCCATCGCTCAACACCTGGTTGATTAGAGAAGCTCTCCAAGAGCATATCAAGGGCAACAGTTCCAAGAGAAACAGAACCACAATAGCTTAAGTAAAAGCCAGCTAATAGTACCAGGAGAAGGAGGTACCATCAAGAACTGAACTAGTTCAGCAACAAGCCAAGCAAGGAGGAGCAAGATCAACAAGTAACCACCAGACATAGTCAAGCTTCAGCAACAACTATAGGTTGCTATACCACTAATGATGCATAGTATCTGTTCTTGTTTTATTTCACCATCAAAAATAAGGGGATAAAGTGGGTTATTGCAAATCAATATCTATTGACCGACTCTGCAACTAGAATCTGCCTAGGAGAGTTAGGAGAATAGTTTATCTCTCAGAATTGCATAGAAGTGCTATGCAAATTCATCATAGAGATTTCAAAAGCAACCAATCAAATATCTGTTGTTATGGATATTAGCGCCTCAGTCTTTTGCATCATTGGCAGGGCAAAAGCAACAGATCATACCATCATGGGATCACAATTGTGCACACTCTAATGAGGCACCACAGTGTCATATTCCAAATAGTAGAAGCCACTAATTTTAAATGGCACAAGTAAAATCTTATTAAGCAAAGCCACAACAGATCAGATGTGCACAAGGCCAAGGACCACACTAAGTTATCTACAAGCCTTAGGAAATTCTCCAAATCATCTTTCTAGCTAATTAGCTAGAAATCATTAAATATACTATTGTCGTCACTGGATGCAAGTGCATCCATTTTCACTCACATATTAATATCCAAAAACCTGATAGGCTCACTTTCATGTCTATAGTTAACCATCCAACTATTAACCATAACCATAAGGTATGCCTTAGAACAGTATAGTAACCTATACTCACTTTCACATCTTACAAACACACACTGGTTGGGAATGACATCAAATGTGAACTTACCAAATTAACATGTTTGCATATAAGAACACGTACTCTATCTCTTCAAGTATCTACATAACACTTGCTTCCCTTATACAAATCTTAGCACATCACATACACATAAAGTTGTTTATTATTTACACTTTATACCACACCTACACTTTAAATGAAATATAATATATAGTTGCATAAAATCAAAGTTGATTAGAAGTCATATCTTGTACAAGAGCATATGTGATATGTAATGTGAGACTGCCCAATCAAGAAAAGCATCATCTTTATTCAAAAGAATGCTTACTTGTGTATGTGTTCATCATCTAGAGCTAGTAGAACATGCAGAATAGTACAAGAAACCATTACTAGAGCAGCTAACTAGCTGCTAGTAATCACATAACATTAAGTAAACCATTTTCCTAGTAGGAGAAATCTAGGAAACGTTCAAGCATAATAACAGCTTGTATTTACCAACAATAATTTTATCTGAAAATGAAACCAAAACATATCAACTTATAGATATTACACCAAGGACCATTTGGGTAGTAATCCTCTATTAGGTTACGACTTGTTCTTTATGGAAATTATCACAGTAGCTAATTTCAAACTTAGGATTGAAATTTAAACAACTCCATGCTAGCTTGTCTAGTGATCAGCACATGTTGAAACCAATAAAAGGCATGGCCAATAAACCAAAACAATAATCATACAATAGAACTAAGTAACACTTAATACAGAGTTACTGTTGAATTGACAGTACCACACTTATTCAATAACCATTGGAATCAGTCTAGTATTCACCTAGAAAAAACTAATGTCAATGAGTAAACCTGAGCCATGAAAAGCATAGCAATACTTGACCAAAATAAACCATGAACATATGATCACATAAGCGAGGAATCAAACAAGAGAACCTATACATATTTAATGTTGAGAAATTCATGCTCAACATACCGTCGAGAGGAAATAACAAAGAGGTAGAGATTGACTATTGGAAAGAAGAGAGGAGAAGGAAGAACGTACCTAGAGTCCTCGCGTAATAGTGAGTAGAGGAAGCAAACCGGTGATGGAGAATAGAGGGCTCGGTGGTATGGTGGTACAGGGAGCGCCGACGGCGCTACAACCTGCACTAAGCCACACCATCGGACCACACCGCTAGCACGGCATAATCACCGAACGCCCGCACTACTATGAGAGTTACCGGGGTTGCGTTTGAGCACCGCCGCCCCAATGGTGTTTGAGCAGAAGGGGGACCTAGGGTTTGGGAGTCGAGGCCGTGAGCATAAGGACATATTAGTCGAATTAAACTGGATAGCTAGAAGCAGCAGAGAGTGGCAGAGCGGCGGCGACCAGTAGTGGCGACCGCAACAAGCCGTGCGGTTGGAATCGACCGAGTGATGACAACGTCGTCATAAGGGGCGAAGGGTGCTCAGGAGAGAGTGAGGAGCCGGATGGGCTGGCCTGGCCCTAAAGGTCAGGATTGAACCAAGCCTATTGGGCCAGGTGGGCTAGATGGGCCGGGTTGAACTGACCCAAGTTTTAATTAACAAAGGAAAATAAAAAAGTATGGAAATTACCAAATACCCCTGAGCTTATTAGAGCTCTAGAAAAATAAAGAAAATTACTAACAATACATATAGTGTATTGAAATTATCACAAAAATAATATCTACCTAAGAAAAATATATCTTTACCTATTTAAGTTAAATAAAATACAAATAAATATTAGGGACACTAAAACCCTAATTGAAGTTTAATAAAATAAGGAGAAGTCCTAAAAATAAATAAAAATCATTTTTAAGATCTTGAATAAATACACTAATAAAAAATGTTAAATATATTATTCTAAAGGTTTTCAAAGATTGTAAAATAATTAATCCTTCACCATTTTATAAACACCTATTTTGTAAATTCTTTAAAAAAATATTTCTTAAATAAGAAATAATCACAATGTTATATAAAACCATAAATCGTGTAGATTTAAATACTACTTCCAAGAATCATAATTTGAGTCTATAATAATACTTAAAAAATAACTTATTAACTAAATAAAACTCCTTTAAAACCATAACTCCAAGGTAAACCAATAATTTAAGTGAATGTTACTTATCTCTTAACTATTCATGATTTCAAACTTTAATAGATTATTAAAATCATCTAAGCTTACTTTCATTAAAAGATAAATTATATTCATAATAACAAGTCAAATTTAAACTCATCACTTACTTAAATTAAAAGTGAATGATCTCATACTCTTAAATATGCTTATTACAAAGCATAAAAGTTATTAATACTTTAAAACATCACACCCTAGATCTACTTATGTTTTAAAGTTAACTTTGGTACACCAAGTTATACATAATGCCTAAAGAATATTTATGTTTTTATAGTTAACTTTTGTCTGTTCCAAATTAAGTCATAAGGCATCTCAAATCCACGCTTATCGAATAAGCGCAAACGATATCGATCACATTCGATTAACTACAAAGATTGTTTAAACTTTAGCAAAGAAATCTTTTCTTCAAAATTTATTCGTTTTGTCACTTCAAACAACAATCTTATAATATGTCCTTTAACTCTTAACAACTTAACGTAATAAATCCCTTTATAATTACCAGATAACAATTTCCTCAATCTTAGAATATTATTATACTTCACTTTTATACTTTGGATGTTAAACACTTAAATGCTTTTTCTTTATAAAGTAATATTTTTCTAAAAAGTTATTCTTTTAAGAAACATTAAAAGTAATCCTTAAACACTTCTTTAAAAGCTCTAATTGATTAATAATATTGCTTAAGTAATCTTTTAGATACCATGCCCATTTGAGTGCTTTAGTATTGTATGCTACTTGTTCTATTTACATATTGTTTCACACACACTCTCACAAGCCTTAATAAGAAGCACAAGTGTGAAGCTGGTATAAAAGTGAAACACATTCTAAAGAAACCATCCCCAGTTTCCGAACTCTAGATCAGATATGAGTATTCTAGGAATTCGCGTTTATCAAATTGCATTCCATTACTTATGCATAATTGCATCTTGCTTCTTTAAACATTAGTCCTTACCGGACCAATGATGCTATTTTTAGATTTTGGATCTTCTAGTGTCTTGAAGATCATGAGTGCATAATCTTGCAATCCCAAAAGCCAAGATCACACTTGCTCATGTTCTTTGATTATTTTCTATGCTTGTAACTCAACTGTTGTCATCACCTGCATTTCAAAATGGTAGAAAACACTATTTTCATAATTAACTAGAAGTATCGGTTACTGATCCAGGGTGATCAGCTAATCTATTATAACTAGCAATGGAAACGCCATTGTACAGGAATGTATCATCTAGGACTTAACAACCAATGTCACTAGTGATTCTAGCGCTGTATATTATGCGTTAACCATGAGATTTAGAATGGGATGGAGAAGTTAGCTGGATCTTCTTCCTTTCACATGGATGGATGACCTGATCATGAGGCTGAGGATTTTCTCGAGGAGAAACCTAGAACATGGGTGGAACCCCTTAGTTTCCCGTGATCTTGGTGTCTAGATTATCTTGAGAGGCTGTCGGTGGTTTAGCTGGTCCTTTAAGGGAGCTTGCCAGGGCATAACTGTCTCATAGAGTCTTCGGGTGCCTACCAGAGTAATAGCCGGTCCTATAAGGGGCTTGACATAGGTGGGGCATGTCCTGGAAGTTCGTGTCTTCATGTGGGGTCGCAGAGAGGGGCATTGATTGGCACAGATCATCTACTAGGCCCCACATAAAGAAATTGTGGACGGGAAAGATTCGTCCAATTGTGCAACAAGGATTTGGTCTCTCATGGATAAAGCAACACACCTCTGCAGAGTGTAAGAACTATGACATGTTACTCCCTATTCCGGGAAGGAGCTACGAACGCGGCAGGAAAGGAACCCCACGAAGTTTCTGGTCAACCTGTGAAGGCTATCAAACATAGTTTTCAGAATAAAAGCAACCTATGAAGAAATGTTTACAAAAACCTGCATTGCCTACGACCTTTGGTCTGTGGCTGTAGAGATAGTGCGTCATACACTCCTTTTTAGTGAACTTGCTGAGTACGCTCATACTCAACCGTACCTTCTTAACCTTTGCTAGGTTCTAAACCATTGAAGACAATGTCAACATCAATTTCTGCTCAAAAAACCATCATCGGCAGCTCAAGTTCTTCAATAAAGTCAAAGAAGTCAACATATACATCAACTGAAGGAAAAGCGAAGATCTTGATTAGATAGAAGTAGATACTCTAGCCATAACACCTACTTCTGTAGAGCATTGCATTAGTAGCAATTGCAAGCCAGATAGTTTAGATACTATTCTTGCTAGACGAATAGTTCTGAGTTATTAATTCTGGTTCTTCTTTGTAAGAAGATGATTTTCTTCCTCTTTAATCTAGAGTATTCTCTGGATCTTTTGTAAAGAGTCGAGTTGTAATATATAGTCATGTCTTGGACCTGCTATGTTTCTATTGTATCACTCTGAGGGATGTAATACTAGTGAATGATGTTTCATTGGTGTTATGTCAATGACTATAGTTTACTACATCATGAAGTGGTATGTTGGGTCACCGCAGCACCAAACTATACGGTCGGAACTATACGGGCGGGTGATGTTGTTCCGCCTGTATAGTTGCGGCGGCACCGCCAACTAGGGTTTCTTTATGTAGAACATAGCTATACAGACGCAACTATATGGCTGGATCGCAATGATCCTGCCGTATAGTTGGTCGTTAAACCGGCTGTCCCTCGAGATAAAATTTCTAAAACTAGCATCGATATCTATACGACCGGAGCTATAAGGCTGAAATTTTTATTCCCGCCGTATAGTTGGTCGTTAAACTCTCAGTGCCTTTGGGATAAATTTCTAGGAGAGACATCAATATCTATACGACCGGAGCTATACAGCCAGAATTTTTACTCCCGCCATATAGTTGGTCGCTGAACTCTCAGTACTTTTCAGAATATTATATACGAAGGCATTGATATCTATATGGCCGGAATTTTTATTCCGCCATATAGTTGGTCGTTAAATTCTCTGTGTCTTTGGAGAAAATTTGTTGATGGCAAAGATATCTATACGACCAGAACTATACGGCCAGATTTTTTATTCCTACCATATAGTTGGTCGTTAAACCATCAGTAATCATTAAAAAAATCTATTTCTTCGAGAATACCTTCTTATCCCAAAACTTAGCGAAATGCCTTATTTTTGACAAAAAATTGGTAGAAGAAACAGTCGACCAACATTAGCGTATTAAGAGCAAAAGTTTAACTTCTGTAGATGGAAAAGTCAAACTTTTATTTTTATTCTTATTCTATACTCATTCAATCGATGTTTCTACTACTTTTTGACAGCTGCATCTTCACGGGCGCGCTTCCGCAAGAATGTCTGTGAAAAAGTTGTAGGAATGCGATGAACTTTTTATTCTCTAATCTATTTTATTGACTAGATGGGTTGACTCCCATTAAGCATTTTATTAAGAATGGTTGAGTAACTCAACCTTTTCTCTATTCTCGAATTCTTACCTTGGGTTGCTCTTTACTAAAGGCACATACCACATGAACTCGTTTTGCCGGTGGAATATATCTTTCTCCTGCCTCTAGCTTCTTTGGAAAATACCAGATTATTTCATCATCATAAACATTAAAGATTATCTTTCCTTTAGCACAATAAACTGATGCCCCTGTAGTACTAAGGAAAGGTCTTCCAAGTATTATAGATAATTTTTCATATTTAGGCATCTCAAGAATAATAAAATCAGTGGGAATAACATGCTCATCTATTATAAGTAGAACATCCTCAATCATACCAACGGGTTGTTTAGTGGACTTGTCATCCATCTGTAAAGTGATAGTAGTAGGAGAATACTCCCCTAATCCTAACCTTTTATAGAGGGAGTATGGCATTACACCAACTCCTGCTCCTAGATCACACAAGGCATTGTGAATATTAGTTTTACCTATTGAGCATGAAATAGTTTGTATTCTAGGATCTCCAGACTTTGACAACAGCTTCCCATTACAGGATAACTAGTTACCATGGCAACAGTTTCAGTTATTTCTTTCTTTCTACTAAGAATGTCACGGAGGAATTTAAAATAGGTAGGAACTTTGATTGCATCCGCAAACAGAATTTCTAGACGAAGTTCACTAAGTGCCTTTATAAAAGAATTATAAATTACCTGATTTGGTGCTTTCTTTTTTCGATCTGGATAAGGAAGCCTTTTCTCACCTGACTTACTCTTGTCTTTTACCTTTTGGGGGGGGTCAGGCTCTTTTTTTCTTTCTTTTGTTGTTACTTATCACTTTTCTTATTTTCTACTACAACAACTTCATCTTCCTTGCTTATCTCTTTTTCTTATCATGGATCAACCATCTCCGCATCAGAGTCATAATGGTCATCCTGTGCATCATTTTAGTCCTCCTTGGTTTGATCTTGTGTTTCAGTTTCATCTTGAGGATCCAGCAATGTATCATCTTCTTGGCTTGCTTCGAGCAAGGATTTTTCCTTTCTCTCTTTTTTAGCTTCATATTCTGGTGGTCCTAAGGGTCCTGTAACAACTTAAACCCTTCTTGTGACAACATTAGTAGAAACAGGAATATCTTTATCATCACAATGAAAAATTTTATAACCAGATGCTATTTGTGCACACTAGGTTTCAATCATACTAAGATACTTGTGAAATAATTTTATTTCTTGGACAATCTCATCATAATTTTCCGTGAGTTCTGCCAAAATATTTTTGTGTTTTTGAAAATGTTTATGCACGTTATTATGAGATTTTACTTGTCGATGTTTTAATTCTTGAAAAAAAATTCTAGTTTCATGTTCTTTAGTTAAAACTTGTAACATATCTACTTTGTTTTCCTTAACAAGTTCAGAAGGTATACCTTTTTCTTTCATTGTTTTGTGTACCTCAGGCATAAGATCGTTATCCGAAGTATCCCTTTTTCCAGCTTAGTGCCAAAATCAGGATTATATAAAGAATCATTCTTAGCCCTAGTAGACATCAATTCCAAACATTCTTTAATAGTTAAACTATTTATCAGTCCTCCTACTGATAAGTCAAGAACCTCTCTACATTGAGTATTAAAACCGTGGTAAAATAAATGGCAAATAGTTGATTCAGAATAGCCATGATTAGGAATACTATTGATCATTCCAAAGAATCTTTCCCAGGCTTGTGGGTAGTTTTCTCCCATGTTCTGACTAAAGTTTCCTATATTCTTTCTTAGTTCAGTTAGCTTTTTAAAATGATTAAACCTGTTTATGAATTTAACAATGCAGTTTCCCAACATTTAATGTAATGGCGAGGGAGAGAATATAACCAGTCTAGAGCTTTACCTTTAAGAGACCAACAAAATAATTTTAGATGAGAGAAGTCTCTTGGCAAACCTTTTGGTCCAAGCGGTTGTTATCACATCGTCGTCCTCTCTAATATGTCTTCCTGGGTCTTCATCTTCCCTTCCACTGAAAGCTTTTTCCTGCAAATTTTTAATAATTCCACCATCAAATCGATATTCTCTAACTCTAGGATTAGGGAATTCTATTGGTTGTTTAAGAAATTCAGAACTTGGAGCACTGTATTCCCTGAGAGTTTTCTCAGGTTTCATGGGAGTTGTCCTGTAAATAGACATGGTTTCCATAATATCACTTATGTTTTCAACTTTAACTTTATTTGATCTTAAAAGTTTTTCAATAATTTCTTCGCGCCTTTAAGAAGGCTCGCGCTCAATATAATCCCGTAGATAGGTCCTACTAGAGCGTGTAGACCCTTTGTCTCCTAGGGAGAACATTTTGTAGTAGAAACACCTGAAAGGTCAAAAGACAAACACTTAGTGCTTAGCTCCCCAACAACGGCGCCAGAAAATAGCTTGATGTCTGCAAGTGTGTTGGGGATATACTTTCCGGGTACCCTCATAGTTCCTCGCTGACCAGGGTGGCCCACTCCGGGTTAGAGCTTTGCTTCACGGGCGGCCCAGTCAGGGAGAAAAGACGGAGTCCAATCCGGCTACGGGAAGGCCCAGAAGACTTACCGACTTAGGCCCATAGTGTTACTTGTAGTTCAAGATGTACTCTGTAACCGACTCTTAGTCGTAGCCGGATAGATCTCTCCTATGAACCCTAGGCCGGATATCTATATAAGCCGTCCTAGGGAGAGCCTTTAGGGCACCCTCAATAGTCTACAATCTCAACTCGCACAGGCAAACCCTTGTAACCCATATTCCGGCTCTGCCGTATTACTGGATTACTAGCAGGAGTAGGATCTGTCCAAAGTCGGCGAATTCGAACCTGGGTAAACTTGTGTGCTCACTGTCCCGGAACACCGTACGTCTCACACCCCTCTCTTCCGCACGCCTCGAGGACCCCTCATGGCATACTTGTCATCAATCCGACGACAGTTGGCGCCCACTGTGGGGCAAGTGAGCTTCAGATCTACGTTCCGAGCGGAATCTGCAAGAATCGGAATCGGCGAGACTATCACCGTCGGTCACATCCTCTACGCCAGCGATGTCCCTCTCATCATTCTCGACGAGACCTAGATTCCGGCTATGGAGGTTGTGACTACCTACACCATCATGTATTTTGGCGAGATCGATGATTACATCGGTTTTGCTGAACCTGTCCCACCTACCCCAGCGGTGATGATAGAGGCAGAAGAATCTTCTGGGTCCCCTTTGTCCGCAGAGGCGTGAGAGTTCCGGATCTCAGAAAACCCTAATCCCACCCAGCCCGCACCAGTTGCGGAGATAGTGGAGAAATCCGAGCCTGGAGCAGACCTAGCGGTCCATGTCGAATCTGAAGTGGATCTCCTTGGAGAAGCCGAATCCCAGATCGACCCACCCGCTGAAGTCGAAATCCAGTAGGAGCATAGCAACGACACTGATTCCGTCTCTGATGACGCTGGGATAGATAGGCCTTTCCTAAGGTACACTCTGCGACGTATGATAATGCAAAACTCAGGCGTAGATGCAATTCTCGAGACCATTAAAAGTTTTGACGAGGCTGATCGCGAGAGCCGCAGGTAACTCAGGAAGCACGCGTCGCACTTTGTCGGATATGTGGGATCCGGATCTGGCTCTGCCGATGCTGGAGACAACACCGACTCTGTGCTGGAGGCAATTGGAACAAACACCGACGTACCCGCATCCTCGGATGAATCGATGACGTCCGCAGATTTCCGAAAGTTCTCCGCAGAATATGAAGAGGAGTATAACTCCAAAACTGCAGAAGAAGGCGAAGCCATAGATGAAGGATCCGGGGAACACTCTCCCAAAGCGCGGGATGACATGGAAGTCGGAGATAATCCCGAAGTCCAGATGTCCGAAAGTACCGATCAGAGCATGACTCCGAGAAATGGACCCAAAGCCGTCTTTGCTACCGGCGCTACCAAGAAGGCAAAGAAGAAGAACAAGACCCCGGCAAAAGACCCTCTAGAATAGGAGGTGATTGCCGAGGAATACGAGGAAGACTTGGATGGAGCACTTATCCTAGACGAGCCCAAAAAATAAGAATCGGTGGATGGACACGTGATCACTGAAGGTGCATGTAAACTCATCGATGCTGCATTAAGCACACCTATTCCTATAGCTGCAGAACTTACTGGTGAAGAACTGGACGAGAGGGCGCGGGCCCTAGAAGCGCGTCGTCAAGTACTCCTCGATGAAGCCAAAAACATTGAGGAGGAAAAGAAACGCATATCATCTGCGGAGAAGTACAACTCCAGACAATACCAGAAGATCAGGAAGCGTCATACCAATGACAACCAATTCCCGTAGATTCACGCCGTCCTTTTCGGAGAAGAAATGGGGAAGCCTTGGAAAGATAGCAAAGGGGATTGAGTGTATCCAACCCTAGTACAGAACACCGTGGCGGCCCGAGAAATTTTATCGGCTAATCCAGGCCCGGAGGAGATCCGGTTGGGAATCAAACTACTCAACAAGGGACTGGAGCAGCAAAAGGTTGCCATGTCCAGAAGTCAAAAACTGGTCTCTGATTCCGACCAATGTCGCTCAGATCCGACATGGGCTGACGTAAGACCCCAGCGCGTACCGGAGCAGCACGACCGCCCCGATTGCCGGGAAGACAATTACTCAAGAACCGGATCTTCGGGACAACACCACAAAGCTGCCCGTAACTGGCGTAACGTTCACCCAGTTGCAGAGCAAGAAGCAATTGCTGCACTGAATCCGAGGAACCCACCCCGGCGAGAGTCGAAAGACCGCAGGGATGATAATAAAGAGAAACGTCGGGAGGAGGACCGACAAAGAATGCCACCTCCTAGACATGAAAGCCGTCCGGATGACGGACGAAGGAACGACGGACACCGTGCTGGGACAAGCCGGCACGGGGCTCGTCACGATGAAGACCTTCCCCAGAACTGGAATAATGACGCTCCGGACGGAGGCCGGCGATCAGCCGAAAATAACCCAGCTACTCCACCCTCTCCACCAAGTAGCCATCACAACGGCTCTCAAGGAGGCCAGGGAGGGCATCGAGGTGGAGGAGGTGGTGGAAGAAGCCGAAGTCCAGCTCCAAGGCACCACAGCCACAGCCGACACTTGAGACGATCTCTATCCCCGAATGACGCAAGGCACAGGATCAACTCCAATATAGAGGCGCGGCGCTACGAAAATGATGATATATACATGGGCCCAAAGTGCTTCGGACCATGCATCAGAGCTACAAAATTCCCGGAAGGATTTGCTATCTCACGACATATCCAAGCCTACGATGGCATTGCTCGGCCAGATACCTGGTTATAGGATTTCTTCCAAGCTTTTTGCATGGCCAAAGGCGGAAATAGCCTGGTCGCAACCTGATATCTCCCACTCATGTTGCGGAAGACGGCGCCATCGTAGTTGAAAGAACTTCCGGAGAACACCATCCACAACTAGTATGACATGCAAAGCGTGTTGTTTCGGAATTTCGAAGGCACATACCGAAGGCCCTGTACGGTCAGAGACCTACAGCGTTGCACCCAGAAGGCTGGAGAAACTTGCTGGGATTACCTCGAATGATGGATCGACACCAAGAACTCTTGTGAAGGAGTAAATGACCAAAATGCGATTGAAGCTTTCATTAGAGGTCTCCCAATTGGTCTACTGTGTCATTGCTTGAAGTGTGGCAAGGTCACTGATTTGGGAGAGATGATAGAAACAACGAGCAAGTATGCAGATGCTGACGATGATGCAGAGGGATTATTCAACGCCCTGGTTGTGCCACAGTCGGCAAAACAACCAAAGCAACAAGATCAGAAGCGCAAGAATACCTCAGAAGAGAAACCCAACATGGAAATGGCAGTGGTCACTGCTACTTTTGGGTCTGGAGGACGAGGAGGACGCGGCGGAGGCCACGGGCGTGGTAGTGGGACTTCGAGAGTTCAAGGTAGAGGAGACCAGCAACCAGGCAAAACCTACTCTTGGGCCGACATTGCCAATAATCCATGTGTGCATCACTTAGATGCCAATGGGGGCTCGTCCCACACCAACACCGAGTGTCGTTTCAATGACGACATCAAAAGAGATGACACCGCTGGCTACAAAGCTAAGCGGAAGAAGGGAAAGAAGAATCCCGAAAAAGATAAAGAGACCAAGGAAGATTCTAACATGGAGGAAGCTGGTGCTTCAAATCCCAAGCCGGAAGGGAAGAAAAATTTTCTGACCAAGAAAGACACTTATGTCACCTTCCTCGGATCTCAACCAACAAAGGTCAAGAAAGCAGTTCTACATGAGCTCAATGCAATAGTTCCGGCTGTCCCCCAATTCTTGGACTGGTCGGAAGTGGCAATCACATTCGACCACGTTGATCATCCGCCTAAGTTGCACAGGCGAGGAAAATACGCCTTAATCGTCAATCCACTTTTTGATGGTTATGGTTTCTCCAAGACCCTCATGGACGGAGGCAGCAGTATCAATATTCTGTATGTCGAAACGCTATGCCGGATGAAGATCTCGGAGACCCAGCTGAACCATAGCTATGTGATCTTTCACAGAGTTGTCCCAGGAAGACAAGCCAATTCCCTGGGAGAAATCACTTTGGATGTTACCTTCGGAACTTCAAAGAACTATCGGACGGAGGCACTTTCCTTCGAAGTGGTCCCGTTCAAGAGCGCGTACCACGCTATATTCGGACATCCGACTTTTATGGCTCATCCATGTTACATTTACAATATGATGAAAATTCTAGGTCCCAACGGCGGAATCACCATCAGGGGAGACCCGAAGAAAGCGCGAGAGTGCGAGGATGGAAATGCCGCCTTTGCTGAAGCCGTGTTGCACGCCCAGGAGTACCAGGAGATCAAGAAGTGCATAGATCCGTCCAAGATGCCCGCAACGAAGAAGGAGGTCACAAAGCCGAATCCGGAGTTCAAGGCATCAGCAGAGACGAAGAAAACACCGTTGAAGGATGATGACCCCTCCAAGGTGACCCAGATAGGTGTAGGCCTAGATAGCACATAGGAAAGCACGCTCGTCAAGTTTCTCAAAGCAAATCAAGATATCTTCGCATGGAAGCCATCTGACATGATCGGAGTACCTAGGGAACTTGCCGAGCACTCTTTAAATGTAAACCCGAACGCTAAACCATTCAAATAGTCCTTACGATGTTTCGGTGATGAAAAGCGTAAGGCAATAGCTAAGGAACTAGCACGGCTCGACTTAGCCGGATTCATAGAAGAGGTCATCCACACTGAGTGGTCGGCCAATCCTGTAATGGTCCCTAAAAAGGACAACACTGATTTAAGGATGTGTGTTGATTATACTGCCTTGAACAAGGCTTGTCCAAAAGATCCATTCGCTCTGCCTAGGATTGATCAAGTTATCGATTCTATGGCAGGCTCGGAACTCCTCTGTTTTCTCGACGCATATTTTCGTTATCACCAAATCCGGATGAAGGAATCTGACAAAGTCAAAACTTCATTCATAACCCCCTTCGGAACCTTCTATTTTGTTACGATGCCCTTTGGGCTGAAGAACGCAGGAGCGACGTACCAGCGCACGATGCAGCGTTGCCTCCACGACCAACTCGAACGCAATGTACATGCATACGTGGATGATATTGCGGTGATGTCCAAAAAGAAGGAAACGCTAATTTCCGACTTGGAGGAAACGTTCGCCAATCTACAAAAATACAACATCATGCTTAATCCGAAGAAATGCTTCTTTGGAATCCCAGCCGGAAAATTGTTAGGTTTCATCGTGTCTCAAAGAGGCATAGAGGTGAACCGGGACAAAATCAAGGCTATACTCAATATTTCCAGGCCAACTCGCTTGAAGGACGTACAAAGACTAACTGGCTGCATTGCTGCAGCCAGTCGATTTGTAAGCCGGCTTGGCAAAAGAGCCGCACCATTATACAAACTCCTGAAAAAGACCAAGGATTTTGTATGGACCGATGAAGCTGAAGCTGCGTTATAGGACCTTAAGAAAGTACTCTCATCTGCTCCTATCCTTGCTGCACCAGAACCACAGGAACCGATGTTGCTTTATCTTGCTGTGACAAACAAAGTAGTTAGTATCGTCATGGTGGTGGAGAGACCGGAGGAAAATTAGGAACACCTGGTGCAGCGTCTGACTTACTTTGTCAGTGAGGTCCTGACAGAATCAAAACAGCGGTATCCGCACTATCAAAAGTTGACTTATGGTGTTTTCCTAGCATCTCGTAAGCTACGACACTATTTTCAGGAGCATCCAATTACCGTGGTGAGCACAGCTCCCATGAGAGACACAATTAACAAAAGTGACGCCACAGGACGCGTCACCAAATAGGGCATAGAGCTTTCAGCTTTCGATATTGAGTACAAACCTCGGACAGCAATCAAATCCCAAATCCTTGCCGACTTTGTTGCTGATTGGACAGAGACGAAGGAGAATATGACCCTCCCTGAGTCAGAATATTGGACACTATATTTTGATGGTTCTAAGGCTCGTGGGGGCTCGGGGGCTGGCGTGGTGCTCAAATCACCCCAAGGAGATAAACTTCTATACGTATTGCAGATCCACTTCACGGCGACAAATAATACTGCCAGGTATGAAGCACTACTGCATGGAATCCGGATTGCTAAGGATATCGGCATCCGACGTTTGATATGTTATGGAGATTCGGATCTTGTTGCTCAGCAAGTGTCGGATATTTGTAATGCAAATAAACACATGGCAGCATATAAAGCTGTCGTGGAAGATTTATCTAAATCGTTTGAAGGGTTTGAGGTTCAACACATCCCTCGAGCAGAAAACGAGGAAGCAGATGCACTATCTCGGATAGGCTCTGCACGGAAAGAGGTCCCGGATGGCGCTTTTTTAGAGCACCTCAAAGTTCCCTCAATAAAGGGAGTGGATGAGGAATATCCGACCAAATCAGACTCACCTCTAATAGCAGTTCTGGCTGTAATTCCCAGCTAGACCCAACCCTACGTTGATTATCTAGTAGATGGCAAATTACCCGAAGACGAGGTTCTGAGCTGGCAGATCATCCGACGAGCGAAAGCCTATACTATAGTTAAAGGTGAGCTCTATAAGCGGAGTGTTTCTGGGGTTTTTCAGCGCTGTGTATCTCCGGAAGAAGGAGCGGAAATCTTAAGAGAAATCCGCGAAGGCGAGTGTGGTCACCACGCTGCAGCCAAATCTTTAGTGGCAAAAGCTTTCAGACACGGTTTTTTCTGGCTTACAGCCAACACAGATGCCGAACGGCTGGTCCAGATGTGCAAGGGCTGCCAAAAGTACGCCAAACAAGCTCATGTTCCGGCTGATCAGCTACGAACAATACCTATAACATGGCCTTTTGCGGTCTGGGGGCTTGACATGGTAGATTCATTTAGACGGGCTCCAAGTGGATTTACTCACCTCTTAGTGATGGTGGATAAGTTCACAAAATAGATTGAGGCCAAACCCGTCACTAGTTGTGATGGAGCAACAGCCAAAAGATTTGTCGAGGATGTTAAAATCCGGTATGGTTATCTGCATAGCATTATCACGGACAACGGGAGTAATTTCTCTATGGGAGAATTGGCCGAATTCTACAACGAACAAAATATATGGCTTGACATTGAGTCATTCGCACATCCACAGGCTAATGGACAAGTGGAAAGAGCAAATGGTTTAATCTTACAAGGCCTAAAACCGAGACTCGAAGCACCATTACAACGTGCTGTGGGGGCTTGGGCAGAGGAATTACCCTCTGTAATATGAAGTTTACAAACAACTCCGAACAGGTCAATAGGATACACACCTTTCTTCTTGGTCTATGGCGCAGAAGCAGTTCTTCCTAGTGGTTTGATTCACACTTCTCCTAGAGTGGCCGCGTATATGGAAGAGGATGCCGAGATTTCTCGACAAAATGATCTCGACTTAGTCGAAGAAGTTCGCATCGTTGCTGAAATGAGATCAACAGCCTATCAGCAGAAGTTACGCAAGTATCATAGCCAGAGAGTCAGAAACAGATCTTTCAATAAAGGTGATTTGGTTCTCTGGCTTGTGCAACAAAGAATGCACAAACTTTCCTAGTATGGGAAGGGCCCTTCTTAGTTAGTCAAGTATTGCACAATGGTTCAAACTACTTAAATGACATGAGGCCAGTAAAAGAAAGACCTGCTACTAAGAGAAAGAGAGCTGGAGGAAGTACAAATCCGGATGAGTTAGACAGACCATGGAATATTGCTCAGCTACGTCCCTTTTATTCTTAGTTTATCCTTCTTTGTAATCATACATATGTACATGTTCTGTGAGAAATAAAAGTCTTGGTTGCCTCAAATTTTTTCTGAGAAGTTTTTACCATCTTATTTTCGAATGATCATGTCATAGTCGAAAATCCCAGAATACTTGAAGGTACTTTATGCTCATGTTTGTTCTGGTTTAGATTTCCGATTCTAAAAATGTTACCTTTGGGTATAACTCTAAAGTTTCTAGTCTACACTTTGGTTATTTGTCTGATTGCCGGATGCGGGTATTTTCCGAATAGTGAATTGTTGGTACTGGAAGCCGGCTTTGTTTCCGATTTTAAACTGGTTTAGCAATTGAGCTCCGTTGCTCGGCAAATTTTCCGTGCAGAAGGTTTAGCCGGCTCACGAAAGGGACGAGGCGGAAAGCCAGATAAATGATAAGTGTAGACGAAAAAGTATAAGTTCTTATGAAAACATTTCAGGCACACAAAAATTTAAGGCCAAAAGTGCTGAATAGATTAAAAGCTTAGCACTAGCAAAATTATAGTACTGCATATTTACGGATCCATAATGTTTCTCAGAATAATACATTTGTTTCTGGTAATCTATGGTGCAGGAGAAGAGGATGTAGGAGCTGTCGGCTCGCTGGATGCATTGGCCTCGGTTTGGTAATGCTCCGAGATGTTCAGATCCGATACAGTCTGATCATCGTCGGAGACTTCAGGTGCTTCTTCCGGAGGCGGAGGCGGAGGCGGTGTATCCACGCAGGTGAAGAAAGGAGTTTTGTAGCTGGTTAAGTCAGCCACGTGACACCCATATCTGCCGCAGGAGTCCATGATGGCCTTGATATCCTGCTCCTGGCCGTCTTCATCCACCTTGCAGTACCCTCTGGTCACTTGCCATATCTCCATGTTTCCATGGTGGCTCATGACCATGGTGAGATCGTTCTGCGCAGCAGATCACGCGTAGGACATGTTCCAGTCCTGAACGAGTTGCGTCATATCCTTCGCCTTGTCTCGCACCTGAAAATCCAACATGCTGTGCATGTCCGGAACCTTGAGAGCTTCGCCAATATCCTCAAGGGATTGGCGGAAGTCATGAAGCAGATCACCGACTTGGGTAAGCCGGTGGGTGCGAGGCTCGGCAGAGGTGGAGTCTGTCAAGTTTAGAGGACCTATACACATAACACAAAACATTTAAGACAAATCCGACATTGAAAAAGTCGAAGCATAAAGACAAGTCAGAAAGATGGAAACTTACCGAAGATGACATCGTCAACTTTGGTCTTCTCCTCTCGAAGACTCCAGAGTTCAGCCCGCAGCGCCTCGGAAAGATCCTTCTCTCTTCAAAGTTCATTATTTGGATCCGAGATTATCTGATCTTGAGCTGCAATCTTATGATCACGCTCGTCAGTATCCATGGAGGAGGATTCGAGAACTTGAGCGATGCTCTTCTCATGATCCACCTTGAGCTTATCCAGCTCTTGGTGAAGTTCTTTATTCTCCACCACCAAGGTTTTGAGGTTCTCGGCCTCTAGATTGTTTTACCAGTGTTGTAAGTCAAAAAGAACAACATTTCAACGAAAATATTCGACTATGAAAACACAAAAGACAAGGTTTGAGTCTCGGAATGTTTACCTTCGGCCTCATCCTTGGAGACCTTCAGCTCAGCATTTTCAAGTCGAAGAGCTCGGATCTCTCTCCGCTTGTTGCACATGTTCTTCAACAAATCCTGGTTATATGAATTAACTTTCTGTAAGTCAAAATACCCAGAGTCAGAAGACTACTAAACACTCGGGTTAATATTGTTACAAATATCAGCACGAGCCTTGGGGGCTATACTAGTTCATTCTTTGGCATCCTAAGGAAGCATAAACCCGGATTGTATATCCTACTTCATGCTTGGGGGCTAGAGGATATGATATGAAATGCAACAAAGAAAATCGTGAGTTGGAATTCCAACTTACATGATGTTCATGTGTGAGCTTGCTCAAACACATATTCACCTCGGTGGTAACCTTCTCGGCGAGGGTGAGTGGAATAACCGGAGGTGGTGGAAGTACACCAGCTCTAAGTCCCTCGTCGTGAAGGTGAACTTGTTCAATAAGGTCGGAGTACTTGATGTCTTTCGCCTCTTGCGCTTCTTCTTCGGTAGAGAGATTTCTCTTCTCCAGGCATTGCCGGGCCAGCCGCCGGATCTCCTCCGCAGATTTCCGGGACAAGCCAAGTTTGGCAAGCCCCGGATTGTTAAGGAGGTTTTCGGCGAAGGTCTCTTCCGAGGGATCATTACCCGAAGAGGGTTCACCCTTATCAAAACCTGACTCACTCATGGTGACGTCAGTCTGCGATTCAAGGATCGCTGGCTCCATTGAAGGAGCCAGATCTTCTTCGACAACTGGTGATGGAATAACCACCAGCGTTGTAGAGGGTTGTGGGGAAGGAGTCGGAGGAGCCACAACAGGAGAAGCTATAGTCAGCTTCGTCTGCCGCAAGGGCTTCGAAGAATTTCCCTTCCCCTTGCCCTTGATGAGCTGCTTAGCTCTGAGAATGTAATAAGAATGGAAAGCATTACATCTCGGAAGTAAAATTCGAGAAGAGAACAAAGGAGGAAGTTGTGTTGAAAGTTACCTCTTCACAACTGGAACCTCCTTTGTGCCAACGGCTACTGTTGAAGCCTTGCGCTTCTTGGGCACAATGTCCGGCAGTGGGACCAGTTCTGCCTCCTGAGAAAACTCTAGAGGATATCCCTCGAGGGGAGCTAGCTCCGACTCGGGGAGGTCGTCAAGCTGAAAAGAAGAAGATATCTCAGTATTGTATAATAAAAGGTGAAACACATAAAAGGATTTATTATTGAAGCTTACTGGAACTATAGGGTCTTCCGCTGTATGCATATCCAGAGACAAGTCCGGAATTTTCCTTGCAATCCGCTCCTTGATCAGCCATTTGATCTGGCTTATGTAATCATGTGGCTTTAAAGCCTTAGGACTGATGCGGAGGGAATTCATTCTTCGACGCCGTAATGGAGTGCATCAGACGGTCGCCGTGGTATTGGAGAGGCTGGATCCGGCGTGCGACCCAGCATTGGACTAGGTCAGATCCTTTCAAGCCCTTGTGTTTTATCAGATATTCGATCCGCCTCTTAGCGAGGATCAGATCGTCACTGAGAGCCAGAGGGGCCTCGTCCCAAGACGGTTGGGCCGTGGCGTCTCTAGTAATGAAAGCCGGCAAAGCAGTAGCTTTGCTGGGAGCAGGAATATGCTTATGATAGAAGAAAGTGGTCGGCCATTGTTTGACCGACTCACTGGCAGAAATGCGAGGATAGCTACGCTCGCGTCTAAGAGAAAGGCTAATAGTGCCGGTAATGTAGGGATTACCGGCAGTGATGGAGTTTCTACAAACATGGAAGTAGAAACGAAACAAAGTGAGACTCGGCCTAATGCCGAGATACCCCTCGCACAAAGTTGCGTAAGAACTCATCTCTAAGATGGAGTTCGGGGGAAGATGGTGGAGTTGTACACCGTAGTGATCAATCACCTCGGAAAAGAATTCTGAGGGAGGAAAGGACAAACCTCTGTCGAGGTGGGTGCCGAAGTGGACCTGCTCGCCGGCGCGCGGGTGGGGGATGGTTTCCCCAAAACCGCTTCGCCAGTCGCCGGCGCGGAGGAGACCTTCATTCTCCACACCTTTAAGCTTCTCTTCATCGAGGAGGCACGGGATCCAGACTCCCCTGTTGCTTCCCTTCTCTGCCGCAGCCGCCGCCACTACCGCTGCTAAGCTGGAAGAGGAAGAAGAAGCCATTTCTCTGGTGCGCCGATGACCTTAGATGGGCGGCGCTAGGAAATCTTGGAGGTGGGGGAGCTCTGTGCGCTAGGGAGATGTGGAGGAGAAGAAACGGCAAAGGGAACAGGTGAAGAGAGGAGAAGGAAAATCCTCACCCCTTATAATCACCTACCTGTGACAAGATTCGTGCAAATCGCACTGTGTAAACGCCGCGCGTCGTGGAAGGAACTGGGAAGGACCCATGCGATGATTACGTCGCCTCGATCTTTGCATGCACATTGAAACGGCGCCTCGGTTCCGCGAACAGCAGACCCACCAACGGTCGTGCTGACAAGATGTTTGTCAGATGACATGACTTGACCATGACCAGTGTCAGGTGACGTCAGAGACCAAGTTCCGGCTTAGTTTGAAAATCAAGCTTGGAAATCCGAGTAATGTGTTGATAGGTCCGACTTATTTTAAGACCCGGATCGTATTTGTTGTTGTGAAGTTTCAGGAACCCTTCAAGATTCTGCAAGCTGAAGATCAAGTTAGACGATGATGAATCCGACTTTGGATCTTGGAGACTTCCGGGGGCTGCTGTTGGGAATATACTTTGCGAGTATCCTCACATTTCCTTGCTGACCAGGGTGGCCCACTTCGGGCTAGAGCTTTGCTTCATGGGCGGCCCAGTCAGGGAGAAAAGACAGAGTCCAATCCGGCTACGGGAAGGCCCAGAAGACTTACCGACTTAGGCCCATAGTGTTACTTGTAGTTCAAGATGTACTCTGTAACCGACTCTTAGTCGTAGCCGGATAGATCTCTCCTGTGAACACTAGGCCAGATATCTATATAAGCTGTTCTAAGGAGAGCCTTTAGGGCACCCTCAATAGTCTACAATCTCAACTCGCATAGGCGAACTCTTGTGACCCATATTCCGGCTCTGCCGTATTACTGGATTACTAGCAGGAGTAGGATCTGTCCAAAGCCGGCGAATTCGAACCTGGGTAAACTTGTGTGCTCACCGTCCCGGAACACCGTACGTCTCACACCCCTCTCTTCCGCATGCTTCGAGGACCCCCTCATGGCGTACTTGTCGTCAATCCGACGACAAAGTGCACAGATCGTTTGTAGCTAGTTTTGAAGTATAGATATCGATCCCACGAGGAGCCCAAAGGTAAATATTTATGGGTGAAGTCTCTGTCACACCTGAAGTTGTCACAAGTCTTCGAGTGAATTGTCTGCACATGGTGAAATAAGAATGGGGTTTTGATTAAATGATACATATTTAAATAGAACTAAATTGTAAACTTCAAAAATATGAAGCATAAAAGTAAAGAACGACTTGGTTGTTTGTTGTTTCCTGCAGATGGCAAAAGAAGGCGCGGGCAGATTTAGTTCATGGTGATAGTGACTGTGCTAGGTGGACGAATGATAAATATAACAATTATAATCTTATAAATATATGTGTAGGAGAACAACCCATAATTAGCCGGAACTCCTCTTGGTAGATTTCATACCAACTTCAATAATCCTACTAGCCTGTTACCAAAACAATGGTTAGACGCTAGATGATTAAGACCCTTCAGGTCGCTTAGCGATTAAGCTCCTTGGATCGGACTAATGCAATAAGCACAGTGGCTCCTCGTTATCCTCAACTCTACTAGTTTTTTATTGATATCCCCGTGTCACCCGAGGGTCACTGATCCGCTAGCGAACAAGGTCTTATCTATGTAGAACAAAGCATCATGTTGTCAGGGCCCTTAATTTGACAACAGGCATTAGGCATCCCACAGATAGTCAAGCACACATAATATAATAATTAGAATCAATCACAAACTAGTGGAAAATATATGAAGGCACATCACATCTCACCAATCCCCTACATCTCCCACGCCCAAGGGAATTACTCACACATGAGAGGAGAACAGATCATCGATATAATCAAATAAAGGGAATTCGTGTTTATATTAACATGGAGATCCACAATAAGAATACAAAAATATCCAACACAATTCAAGTTGGGAAAAAACAATCTCAAACCCTAGTCTTGCAAGATGAAGACCCCTCTCTCTCTCAAGTACAAGTAGTGGCTATGGGAGGTGTATTGGCTAGGAGGTCAAATATCGTGGAGCGAGATGAAGAACATCTTCCCCTTCTTCTCCGGATCTCTTCTTTCTCTCTTCTGGATGGTATGGCGGCTGCTGTGTTGTGTTTTTGTCCCTCGTCCCTTCATGGAAGTTGTCCCTTTTGACAATACAGAGGCGGCGGCAACTATATGGCGGGAACTATACGGCCGAAAAAATATTCCCGCCATATAGTTGCTCGTTAAAGCTTCTGTAAGCTCCCCTTCGAGTGCTTCCAAAGAGAGACTTGCTTGTTTTCTCCAGAATATTGTGTTTCTCTAGTTAAAACCTTATGTTGATATTCTTGTTTCACGATAATCCTTCAACTCTTCTAACCCTTTGTGTCTCAAGAAAAACACAATACTCGCAACAAGTCTAGCAAGTTTGCAAGGTGTAGTGGTCGCACCATTCCGTTGTTCATCAACTTGGGAACCTGAGGGTCACCTTTGTTCCGAACACCCGCCTCTCCTTGTGTGGTTTCTTTTCCTAGGAATCTCGGGGCGAGATTCTTGTTTAGTGGGGGAGAGTTGTAGCATCCCAATTGTCTAACAATTGCTATGCTACTAGCCTAGTCTATATATATGCTACCTTCCTACATATAATTGTTGCATCATAATTATATCATGCTCATGTCATCATGCCACCTTGCATTTGAGCATCATATAAAACCCTTTCCATTTGGTTCTTCTCTCATATGCATTGTTAATTGTATTTGGCTCTTGATATATTGTATTTGGTTCTTGATAATGCTTGATGCCCAAGTTGAGTTGGGGGCATATCTTTTATTCAACTCCATCACCTTTCTTTGTCACCACCTTATAATTCCACCATCCTAATTACCCATGAGCTTTTACTTTCTTTTGACATTTAACCTAGCTCATGTGGCTTGGGATGGATCCAATTATATTTCCTTTAGCTTGGCTTTACTCCATATTTTGGGATGCATGTGTATAATGCCATGATACATTATTATTGTATTCACAAGAATAAAACATGGCATTTAATGCCCATGCATGGGCCATGCAAATTACCACTATTATTCTCCTTTGGTTTTATTTGTTTTTTTTGGGAGTGGGGCATGGACCTTAGGAAATTATGTAAAGTGATTCTTTTTCTTTTGGTTGAGCTCCACTTTTCTCTCCCAAACCCTTATCTCACCATCTTCTTTCATTTTGTTTGATCTTGGTGGATCACCACCAAACCCTAAACCCTTGCTTGATCTTAATGTTGTCCATGCTCAAACCCAAAACCTAAACCCATCTACTCTACCTCTTTCCAACACCATGCCACCCTCATGTTGCTTTGAGATGGGAAAACCCTAATCTACACCTCACCTTCCATAAACCCTCCTCCCTACCCTAACCTCCCTGTGGTGAGCGTCCGACCCTCCCAGACATCCTCGCCGTCGCAGTCGTGTCCTGGTCGCGTCGGTCGCTCCGTCGAACGCTCTCTGCGCGCCGGCATTCGCGATCGGTTTTCCAGACCGTGGCGTTGCAGAGGCAGATCTAGCCGCCTAGCCACTCCCAGTCAGCAACCCTACCCCACTATAGTGGTCACCGCTGCCTGCGCGCATGCACCGCGTCGCGGGTTCGAACCCCACCGCGCCGCGTTTTCCCGTCCGTCAGTTTCATCAGAACGATGAGAAGAGAAACAGTAGCCGCGCGTGTTTTGCAAATCCCCCCCAGCCTTTTGGTTTCTATACCCGCGCTCCACCGAACCCCACCTGTCAGCCGCTGTTGTATTTTTACAAAGAGGCACCCCAAGTTCAGAAGCCCCAACCCGCAACCCCTAGCGCCGGCAGGTGTCACGCCTCAGACGGACGCAGCAGTGGGTCCGCTGTAACCCGGCCCCGCTCGTCAGTGGGGGTGGCTAGATAGGTCCCGAGTGAGAGAAGACTGCCGCGCGCCGTTGTCCGCCCAGTCAGCTCTGGTCCCACCCGTCAGCGACTGGGGCTAGATTTATCTGGGTATAAAAAGATCCTGGCATTTTTCTGTTTATATAAAATGATTTCAGAAAATGTTTAAATATGATTTTAAATCTGTTTTAAATAACTTTTAATTTGTAAACCCAAATAATACAAATGATATATGTTTTTAAATTAGAAAAACGTGAGGAATTCAAATATGCCATTCAAAATAATGTTTGAGCACTTTAAATTTTCGAGATGATTAAAATTACAATAAAATGCCCTTTTCTTAATAAATTAATAACTTTAAATCTACAACTCCAAGTTTGACAAATAATATGTCTAAATCGATCAACGCGACGAGCCCGTTCTAACTATGCATTCCATGTTCTGAATTGCAGCATGCATCATATAAATATTAAGTGGACAGCAAGTGTTATGAGAGCAAAATATGACTAAAACTTACTAAAATGCTTTATTCTTGTACCCCACACCTTACCCATGCCATGCTACTTTATTGCCATGTAAATTGTGCATCATTCATCATGGCATGTTTGTTTGCTTGTCGCATTTTATTTCATATCCTTGTGCACTTTATTTATGTTGGCCCTTGTTTGTTTGGTTCTTCTTTGAATAGTCGCCGAGCAGGGAATATATCAGGAATCCCAGGAGCACTACCCAGATCCGACTCACGCTTCAACTGAGCTGTTAGGCAAACACTACCACATGCTTGCATACATATAGTACCTATTGCCTCTATCTTATTCTTGCATCATTGAGTCGTGATTGCATTAAATTGAATCCCAAGTATTGCATAGCCTTTACTTTTAAGCCCTACTGAAGCTTGTTCCTCCTTCCCATGAGTCATTACTACAGGAGTTGTTTGAGCCCTGCGGGTCGTAGAACAGCATGTGTAGGGTATGTGAGTGTCTGATGGATAATGAGGTACCTAAACAACTTAACATGAGTAGTAATGGGATAACTAATGAAAGAGGCACCGGTGAGCAATATCTGCTATTTGGTTCTTCATGCTCACTTGTGTCCCGTAGGACCCCGAGTACTTGATTCCTGTTCCTTGACTATTCGCACTATCCACATCCGAGAGGCCTTATGGACCCCCCTGAGCCAGAGCTTGATTCATTCTTATTTCTTGGGGCCACAAAGTAGTTTGGGCTTTTAATACTATCCTGTACTTATGCCATGCTTTACTGTTTTATTTAAGATTGTGCGTGGAGCACCTGTACTGTTTTGGATCATGGAATGTTTTCGCGGTATCGACAAGCCTAGTCACACTTTCGGGTTCCTAGTCGTTTACAACAGACACAAACCTTGGGTCCGTCTCGGAGCCGGCCAACTTCGTTGCGGGTAGCTTAATGGGGTGGCCCCCTAAAATATTTCTGAATCCTGTGATCACTTTGTTGTGAATGCCTCGTTGGGTTTTTAGTTGGTTTTTCCGAGGTTGATCAAGTGTGTGTTGCTATTTGTGCACCTCAGGTAAATCTTCAAAGCCGTGTCATGTTATGGACGACTTGGAGCACAGTTTCTCGATCATAGACAAGTATAACTAAAGTACCGCTTTTAAATTGACTAAGTACCTGACTAGTAAATAGTGCAATACTCATGGAATGGTTAATAAAACTGCCAACGGATGGGTTGTTCGTCCGCTTTCTCGTTGGTAAGCGAGAAGGAGGATGGGTCTGTTAATTATACTGTTACAACTGTCGTTACTAATTAATGAACATCTGTCTATCATTGGTTAGGCGGATGGTTAGCGAGTATCTATAGACTTGTTAGTTATTATCTTTTGCTGCAATTGCGTCACCCCAGGTTATGTCCCCTTTAGAGGCATAAAGACTTGCTGAGTACCCCTAGGGTCTCACATGATAAATTGTTTGATTCAGATGAACAGGTGTATCGCAAGATGGATACTGGGTGGAGGAGACGGATGATGTTGGCAACGATCACTCGGTGTAGATATTCTGGGAACGGGGATCCGTGAGATCTGTGGGTGGGATGTGTTTATTTATGTGGCATCTTATGCCGATTTGCTTCTTATTCGTACTCGGATCTTGTTTTCCGCTTCCGCCTGATACTCTGATGCTTGATGTATGAGGAGATATCCTAAACTATTATCTCTATCTAGGATATTTGGATCTTGCCGTATGGCGTTGCAATATTTCTATTTCTTTTAGATGGAATAGCTCTGAGAACTATTGTATGTGGCTTGCATACATACTCACTTGTGTATGTAGTTGATCCCTTCACCGCCGACACGCTCGTTCTTGTCCCGATGTTCTGGAAGTGGTTAGGACGGTCGAAAGGTCTACCTGTGAGTGGCCCCTGGGCCCCACCGTACTATTTTAACCACTTTCGCTCATCCAGGCATGCAACTAAGAGCGTAATTCACCGAGGTAGTTACAATTGGTATCAGAGCCATCCCGCCCTTCAGGGTCTCAGCCAAATGGTTGTTGTCAGTCTAGCAAATATTTTGGTAGCTATGTATACTAGAGAAAAACAAAACGCGAGAGTAGGACTGCTTCCATTTTTCTTCTTACCCACCCACCCACCCTTTTCTGGTAAGGAAGTGTAATGTTTTCAATCCTCTTCTAAAAATGCAAACTAGGATTCACGTGTTCTGGGTTTCCGTAGTACCATAGAAAGTGTGTGTGAGTGTGTAATTCCTTGTCTATCTGTTGCATCCAACCTTGTTATCGCAATCTGCCTTTTGGTTATCAACTGTTTGTACATTCCATACCGACAGGCTTTGTGTAAACCGACGCGATCTATCCGACTCTTTGTTAACCGGTGCCATCTTGTTAAGGGTGTTCTTCCTTCCAGCATGTTTTCACAGAATGTGGAGTTGCTAATCTCTATCTAATAAGAGGCTTTGCGCATCTATTGGTATTTTAATGCCGAAAAATGCGGGAAATTTTTCTTTCATACATCTGTGTTTCCACACTCCTCTTCAGTCGTGTGTGAAACATTATCTATCTTCCTTTTATCGGCATGTTCATGCTAACTTATTCCTTTGTCACCGGCGCTTAATCCTGAAGTTTTTACTTCATTTTCAATTCTTCTGGGCTAAATACATAACGTGTGCCGATCCGATGCTTGTGGTTGTAATTTGGTTCTCGGCACATCTATATGACAGTTATCATGAGTGGAATATAATTAATGCTAGCAATCTAATCCTTCAAATGATGATGGTTATTCTCTTGTTATTTTGAGTTATACCGTGGTCATATCATTGTCATAATCAAGTATCTTTGGCAATCCGGAGGTTTCTTAAGGCACTATGATGGATTTTCATCCGAATGTCGTGCTTCATATCTTTTAATCTCCGTATCTGCAAGCTTCTCTTTGATATAGGAGGATCTCATCCTTTCATATCCGACAACTTTGCTCAATGTATGGGCTACAATCATTCTTACCCAAGATCTCCTTATCTTTGTAACTGGTGATCCGATCAAGTATGTGAACCAGGCGGCAGCTCTTTTTCTTTTCTGAAGCACCAGATAATCTATTCTGCCAATACATCTTCTTCAACACGAATCCATGCTCTGGATGTCGATCTTTCAATAGAGCATTAGGCTCAGAAAGTGTTTCGAGCATTTGTTCGTTTCTCCCGCATCTTGAACTTGATATTCTTGGAATATCTTGTTAATCCGTGGTGGTATATCTTGATGATATGCTTGCCTATTCTATATCAATGGAAGAACATGGAAGATCATCTGTGTCTCTTTCTCTCAAGCTTCGAGAACACTGCCTGTGTGCAAAGTCTCAAAGTGTGAATTCTGACTTCTTGAAGTCACCTATCTCGACCACGTCTTTCTGCTAAATACATTGCTTCAATTCTGGAATCTGCAAGCCCATTGTTAATTCCATCCTCCATCTTCAACCAACCCGGAGCTTTCCTTGTTGGCAAGTTATCATCATCGTTTCGCCGAAGATTTCCTCAAGACTGCTAAATCTCTCTCAATCATTTCAAGAAGAACATGGAGTTCTTTTCACCTTTGTCTCGTCAAGTAATCTTTTGAAAACCCTCTCGTTCCATCTTCTATCCTCAATCCACCGAAGGCCGCGAAGACTTTTCAGATCTTTTGTAATCCTTCTGTCCAAGTTGGTGCTATCTTTTTCTTTATCTGTTGAATCTTACAGTTGTTCTCCATAATCTTCCTTCATATCTTTCCATTGGCTTGGTACTTCCGACATGACGACAACATCATCATCTTTATCTATCTTGAATCTGGCGAATCGTTTGCATATATCCTTGTGTTCTAATGGAGTTCCATGAGTTAACCTTGTCAAGGTCTTCAGTCTGTTTTGGTAGTTGGGTTGCATGGTTTTCCTATTCATGTGCGGAGTAATGCTTTGAGTGCGGGATGGAGTAGCTACCATACCATTACTCTTATCATTCGCTCTTGTACATGGGATTGGCAGATTAATGCAATTTCACTCATTCCACGGAATTTAGAAGTGGCCTTTATTCCTCGATACTTTTACTTCCGTCCTTGTTTTTCCGGAGTGCTCTCTCGAAGAAAGTAATCAATAATCTCTTGTTGGTGGTATGCCTATTCTAGATGGAGCAAAATCTTAAATCACCGGGTGGAAGCAAATGCATTTATCTTTTCAGTTACTCTTCATTCCACCGGAGCACCACATCGTCAATCAAGAAGGATGGAAGATATATCTGACTTCCTTTTGTCAATCCTTTTGCCTCCCGGTAAAGCCAATTATGGTTGATGCCATCAGCCGCAAATCTATTGCGTTAGCCTCAAGGTTAAATAAAGCAATAAATATCTCTACAATAAACTCCAGATCCTCCATATTCTTTTCTTCTCGGGATTCCACCATAATCTAGCATCACCTCCTTGTCTAGAAGATATATCCACGCATCTCAATTGCGTGATCCTTGGTTCTTACCATTGCAACAAGAATCCAATCCGACAATGTCTGACTAAATCTTTCTGTTGATATCAAGGAACTCTATTGTTTGAAGGCGATATTGTTTCCGAACTTCTTTTCCCAAATCCGAGAGAAGAAACAATGCTATTTTTATAGTGGTTGATAACTTCTAAAAAGTCATTCTTTTTCTTTCGGTGAGACAAAGATTCATCTTCTCTTGTATCTCTAAATCTTTAATCTTAATGATGTGTCATTTCTTTCTCCCTGATACATCGTCCTTTCTATTTCTTTCACAAGTGGTTCTTTCTTTTATCATGTTTCACGAGAAAACCGGAGCTATGTTCTTCCTACCTTTCTTGTTTCACGACAATCCTTCAACTCTTCTAACCCTTTGTGTCTCAAGCAAAACGCAAGACTCACAACAAGTCTAGCAAGTTTGCAAGGTGTAGTGGTCGCACCATTCCGTTGTTCATCAACTTGGGAACCTGAGGGTCACCTTCGTTCCGGACACCCGCCTCTCCTTGTGTGGTTTATTTTCCTAGGAATCTCGGGGCGAGATTCTTGTTTAGTGGGGGAGAGTTGTAGCATCCCAATTGTCTAACAATTGCTATGCTACTAGCCTAGTCTATATATATGCTACCTTCCTACATATAATTGTTGCATCATAATTATATCATGCTCATGTCATCATGCCACCTTGCATTTGAGCATCATATAAAACCCTTTCCATTTGGTTCTTCTCTCATATGCATTGTTAATTGTATTTGGCTCTTGATATATTGTATTTGGTTCTTGATAATTCTTGATGCCCAAGTTGAGTTGGGGGCATATCTTTTATTCAACTCCATCACCTTTCTTTGTCACCACCTTATAATTCCACCATCCTAATTGCCCATGAGCTTTTACTTTCTTTTGACATTTAACCTAGCTCATGTGGCTTGGGATGGATCCAATTATATTTCCTTTAGCTTGGCTTTACTCCATATTTTGGGATGCATGTGTATAATGCCATGATACATTATTATTGTATTCACAAGAATAAAACATGGCATTTTGTACCCATGCATGGGCCATGCAAATTACCACTATTATTCTCCTTTGGTTTTATTTGTTTTTTTGGGAGTGGGGCATGGACCTTAGGAAATTATGTCAAGTGATTCTTTTTCTTTTGGTTGAGCTCCACTTTTCTCTCCCAAACCCTTATCTCACCATCTTCTTTCATTTTGTTTGATCTTGGTGGATCACCACCAAACCCTAAACCCTTGCTTGATCTTAATGTTGTCCATGCTCAAACCCAAAACCTAAACCCATCTACTCTACCTCTTTCCAACACCATGCCACCCTCATGTTGCTTTGAGATGGGAAAACCCTAATCTACACCTCACCTTCCATAAACCCTCCTCCCTACCCTAACCTCACCATCTCCTTGATCTACCTCCATGCCGAGGCACTACCCTTCTCCCTCCTAGCTAGGCTCCATGCCGAGCCTCCCCTCCCTTCCTAACCTGGTTACCTACCCTAACCAACCACCCCCATGCCACCCTAAACCCTAACCCGAGTCTCACTCCAACCCTAGCTCCTACCCGACCCTCTATTTCTCTCTCTCTCTCCCTGCCATGCTGGCCCCACACCCGAGCTACCCCTCTCTCCCCGGCCCACCTGGCATCCCCTGCCCTGCCCTGGCCGCCCATGTCGAGCATGTGAAGGAGGAAGAAAAGGTGGTCGAAGCCACCTTTTGCTCCACCGTTCCCCCACGCCACCCCTCTCCTCTCCCTCTCTGCTTTATCCGCTCCCCCACGCATCCTCTGCCTCGCCTAAATCCAACCCGAGCCGTGCACTACCTCCTCTTCCTACCCTGCTACCCCACAGCCATCCCGGCGGCCACCGTCGGCCTCCACCTCCCCTACTTGTTACAAGCCGGCGGCATGCTGTTAGGTCTTCGAGGAAGAACCAGTGCTGCTACCTGCGTTGTCCCGTACACGCCAGCGAGGAGGAGACGCCCTGCAGCCGCCGAACACCGTCGAGGCCGACCGAAACCCTAGCCGCGGGAACGACTGCATCGTCGTCGATCCACCGCGTCCCAGCCCGATCCGTCTGCACCAACCTCCTCGCGGTGAGCGTCCGACCCTCCCAGACATCCTCGCCGTCGCAGTCGTGTCCTGGTCGCGTCGGTCGCTCCGTCGAACGCTCTCTGCGCGCCGGCGTTCGCGATCGGTTTCCAGACCGTGGCGTCGCAGAGGCAGATCTAGCCGCCTAGCCACTCCCTGTCAGCAACCCTACCCCACCGCAGTGGTCACCGCCGCCTGCGCGCACGCACCGCGTCGCGGGTTCGAGCCCCACCGCGCCGCGTTTTCCCGTCCGTCAGTTTCGTCAGAATGTGGAGAAGAGAAACAGTAGCCGCGCGCGTTTTGCAAATCCCCCCCAGCCTTTTGGTTTTCTATACCCGCGCTCCACCGAACCCCACCTGTCAGCCGCTGTTGTATTTTTACAAAGAGGCACCCCAAGTTCAGCAGCCCCAACCCGCAGCCCCTAGCGCCGCCAGGTGTCACGCCCGCATCGGACGCGCGCGCGTGTGGGTCCGCTGTAACCCGGCCCCGCTCGTCAGTGGGGGTGGCTAGATAGGTCCCGAGTGAGAGAAGACCGCCGCGCGCCGTTGTCCGCCCAGTCAGCTCTGGTCCCACCCGTCAGCGACTGGGGCTAGATTTATCTGGGTATAAAAAGGTCCTGACGTTTTTCTGTTTAAATAAAATGATTTCAGAAAATGTTTAAATATGATTTAAAATCTGTTTTAAATAACTTTTAATTTGTAAACCCAAATAATACAAATGATATATGTTTTTGAATCAGAAAAATGTGAGGAATTCAAATATGCCATTCAAAATAATGTTTGAGCACTTTAAATTTTCGAGATGATTAAAATTACAATAAAATGCCCTTTTCTTAATAAATTAATAACTTTAAATCTACAACTCCAAGTTAAGTGTAACTGATGATGAGTTATGCATGCGTAGGTTCCACTTTATTCTGCTAGTCATTCAACCCGACTCAGGAAAAGTCCTTGTCATGGACTCGTTACGAAAAGAAAAAGAGATATGGGCAAACTTTAGAGAGATGCTCCAGAGGTAATTTCAATCATATTATCGCACTAGATCGGCAACTTTCGTGACAATAAGTAATTAATTACTCCTTTATCCATTTTCTTTGTCGGACAGGGTTTGGAAAAGGTTCACGGGCAGGGCCGTGGGTGAATGGTCAGAAGAACTAAAATTTGTAGACCAAAATGTAAGTAATACTAGATAGCTTCCAATTCCATTATATCATTCTTTATTGATTATTATTTTGATTGAACTCTCTATTCTCGTAAAGTGCGCGCATCAGGGACACGGCAATAACTTATGTGGGTACTATGTTTGCGAATTCATTCGCAACACGATATGTGCGACAGGCCAAGCCGCACTAGAACAACTTAGAGTAAGTAAACAAAGTCCACAACATTATTTTATTACCATCAATTGTGTTGAGTTTTATTCTTATATATATATTGACGGCCCATTCTTCATATATATTCAGATCGAACGGATGCGGGACCAACTCCTACCATTTAAACACATACGAGCCATTCAAGAGGAATTGACGGGGTTCATACTTGATGAGGTCGTCACGCCTGGCGGAGAACTCTTTAGATATCCACCAAAATGAACGATGACGATGTATGTGCCGATGACGATGTATGTGCCGATGACGATGTTTGTGTATAATAATAGTTGCTTAATTATTCATGTACTCGTATGTACCGATGACGACTTATGTGTATACCGCTCCCGATCGATTCCCCCTCGCTCCCCCTCCACAATCGCCCGAGCAGGCGGTAGAAGAACCTTTAACACGGTTCGGATCTGAACCGGTGTTAAAGAGAACTGAGGCCTGCGGCAGCCCCACGTGCGCCACCCTTTAACACCGGTTCATATAAGAACCGGTGTTAAAGGGGCCCCCCCTCTAACACCGAACCCTCAACAGCGGTTGGGGAACCGCTGTTAGAGGGCCCTCCCAACCGGAGTTAAAGGGGGGGGCCTGCACTAGTGTTTCCAGGTCCACCTCGATTTTTGGAGGCATGCATGTGCTCAGCTGGGAACATATACACCAAGCTGATCGTTATTTTCTGCAAGAAGCCACCTGCTTTTTTATCAAACTTGAGAGCTAGGTCAAATGTAGCAGTAGAATAACACATCAACAAAAAAGTACATCAAAGAACACCGAAGCAAGAGCTAGATAGTCGATGCACCCAAAACGATACACTAGTGGAAACGAGGCCTTTGGTTGAGCCTGGAAATAGGCTTTAACACCGGTTCTTCTACGAACCGGTCTTAAAGGGGGGGCCTGTACCAGCGTGGCCCGTGCAGCACAAAAAGGCCCCCTTTAACACGGTTCGTGGCACGAACGGTGTTAAAGGCCCCCACCGATGGCACAGCCCCTTTAACACCGGTTCGTGGCTTGAACTGGTGTTAAAGGGAGAAGCTATATAACACCGCAGCCCACACCCCACTCTTCCATTTTCACTATCTCATTTGGAGCCTAGCAAGAGGGTGTGAAGTGTGCTAGTTTGTGTTTTTTCATATGCACAAGAGGTGTTGGTGAAATGCCGAGAGCTCAAAATAAGTTTTCGTTGCTCTTTCCTTCTCGGTGAGGTCGGCAACTATCCTTTCATGTGTCATTGATGTACTATATATATAAATGGTCATCTCCCTATTATTTTTGATATATACTATATATTAATGCAGATGAACCGGCAATGGATGTACGGTGACCGCCGCACTTCCAGTACATTACGGCCTCAAAATTTCATCGTTGTGGCTAATGCAAACCATGGTCACAATGGTTTTATGTGTTGTCCGTGTGTTCCTGTCGAACAAGAAAGACTACTCAAATACAGAACCATTCACGCCCACCGCTTGATCCGGTTTCATGCCTAGCTATAATTGTTGGACCAAGCACGGAGAAAAGGAGTTGTGATGGAAGACAACAAAGAAGAAGAGGATGATGACAACTATCATAATATGTATCCTGAATATGATGATCTTTAGCGGGGTAGATAATGAAGATCAAGAGGCAGCAGATGGGCCCGCTGATGACGATCTTGGTCGGGCCATTACTGATGCAAAGGAAGAATATGAAACTGAAAAGGAGAAGGAGAAGCTGGAGCAGATGTTAAAGGATCACAAAACATTGTTGTACCCAACTTGCGAAGATGGCCACAAAAAGCTAGGTACCACACTGGATTTGCTGCAATGGAAGGCAGAGAACGGTGTGACTGACAGCGCATTTTCAAAGTTGTTGGTAAAAATAAAGAATCTTCTTCCAAGAAATAATGAGTTGCCCGACAGTACATACCAAGCAAAGAAGGTTGACTGCCCTCTAGGATTAGACGTGCAGAAGATACATACCTGCATTAATGACTGCATCCTCTACCGCGGTAAAAAGTACGAGAATTTGGATGCATGCCCCACGTGCGCGAACCGGTGTTAAAGGGGGGCCCCCTCTAACACCGAACCCTCAACAGCGGTTCTACAACCGCTGTTAGACGGCCCTCCAAACCGGTGTTAGAGGGGGGGTGTGCACTAGTGATAAGCGGTGATGCATATAATTAACATCACATAATACTCTGATATAATTTGTCATAATTGTTTTCCGCATGAATGCTTTCTCGCATGTTTTCTTCAGCTACTGCCAGTTTGGCGCTAACCTACTGTTTAGATAATGAAAAGTGTATATACTCAGGAGATCTCGAAAATAAAGCTTAGAGCATCTCTACTCGGCTTCCCAGCACGTCGTTCCTAGGGTGTATTTTTGGTCCGGACGCCAAAATTTGGTCCAGTAGCATTCCCAGGACCCCGGTTTCATTCGGATTTGGCCCAAAATACGTCCGGCCTTCCCAGGCCGTTCCCGGGGCGACAGGAACGCGTTGGGAACGTCGGACGAAGCGATTTTGGTGGAAAAAGAGCCGATCGGCGGGTGGACCTGCCCAGTCAGCGGCAGAAGCCCAGTCGTCCTCATCCTCCCGCATCGGGACGCCGCGAAGGACCACCGGGCATTAACCACCGGTATCGTCGGCCACGCGTCGCCGTAATGGCGTGCCACCGTCGCCTCGGCTTCCGCGGCGGACCGGCGGGCATTAACTTCCCACCGCTTCCTGTTTTTCCTGTCCTCGCCGCTACACCCCTCCCGCCTTCGTCGCCCTCGCTCGGCCTATAAAACACGGCCGCACCGCTGGCTCGCAGCACACTGCCACCTCCAACCCGCACCACCCCGAACTCCGGCGAAAGAAAACACTCGGCAAAGAGGAAGATTGCGGAGAGGTACCCAGGGGATCGGATCCCGCGGCGGCGAACGCTCCAGCCATGGGAGGCTAGGATGCTCCACGACGCCGGGTACATGGCGCTGCCGGACTTCCGCTGCCCCCCCCCCCCGGTGGAAGCTTAGCGCCGGCGGCATACCGGTGCCACCGGTACCGGAGGACCACGAGATGGTGGATGAGATCCAGGCCGCCATCGCGGCGATGCCGGATCCGGAGCTCACCGAGGACCCCAGCAACCTCGCGTTCTGGGAGAACTTCTTCGAGGAGCGCCGCCTCACCGAGCTTACCGCACACCCGGGTCCTCCAGGTGAGCCGCCGAAGTGCAACAATGCAGCGAGCCGCCGCCGATGGTGGAGTGTGACAGGGCGCACGCTCACGGCCGTCCTCGAGCACATCCACATCGGCAACAATCCCCGGCTGGGATTCCCGCGTTCACCGGTGCAGCCCCCTCGTCGTGGGCGCCAACAACCTCCGGCGAGCTGGGCGCCCAGGAGGATGGCCAGCCTCTCCACCTCCTCCTCTGCGTCGCGCTCCTCGGCATCGGCTCTTGCGCAGTCACCGCGTAGAAGCGGCGAGGTCTTTCGGCCTCCTAAGCGCGAGGCCGACACGCCGAGGACCTTGTCGCCGAGGACACACGCACGCGACATCGTCATCAACGAGCCCCGTGTCGCGACGCCGCTGACCGGGCGGATGCCCCTTCGCCAGCCGAAGCTGGAGCCCGCCGACTGGGCGTCGCCGTCGACGAGGACTCCTTCGCCATGAAAATGGCGATTGAGCATTCTCTGCGCGAGGCCGCGCCGTCGTCGCCGCCCACTGGGCCGAACATCCTCGCCTGGTCCAGGGCGGACTGGGAGGAGGAGGAGGCGATGGGCGTGCAGCGCCCGCAGGAGCAGGCCGAGCGCCGTGCCAGAGGGCGCCGCGATCTCGCCACGCCCAGAGCGCGCCCGAGCCCGCCTACCTGGGTGTGCCCCTCGTCGTCCTCGACGACGATGACGCCGGCCCTTCCTACCAACCGTGGAGGTACGGCGACCCAGACCAGGGCAGCTCGCGGCCACCGCAGACACCAGATGACGACGACGACGATGGCGACCCCGAGTACACCAACTTCTACCGCCACTTCGGCATGTGAGGCGGCATCGGCATCGCCCTTTTTTTACTGTTTTTAGGTTTCGTTTATCCTAATTTGGCCAAAGTTCGGGTATATGTCCGAATTTAGCCAACTAATATACGAATTCGCCGTTGTTTAATTAAAATCACCTATATTCATCCAAATTTTGCAAATTTCGGCCAAACCTGAGGACTCGGCCTGAGAACGCGAATGGGAAAAATGCCGTTTTTAGACCGAAAGTTACATCCGTCCGACGCAAAATAGCACCAGATTTCGGTCTGGGAACGGCCAACGAGTGGAGGTGCTCTTAGAGCCCGCTGTAAGCTTAAGTGGGCTAGCATTTGGTGCGAGAAAACACTTTGGCAAAAGTATCGTTTAGAAAACACTCCACCTCTACGTACTCGCTCGGAGTGGTACGTAATCTCGCTGGCTAGCTAGGGATCGCGAGAAGAAGAAGAAAAAAAATGATGGAGCGTACTCGTGTCAGTAGCTTACGTGCATGCATGTCTTCCACGGCGCACACGTTATGTCGACCGACTTAATTACCCGTGCATGTGTGTTCCAACCGTCGATCCAGACTTGCTTGCCGCGCTACTTACCGCCTCGTCCACGCTAGTATGATGATATATATAATAGTACCTGGTTAGTATCATGTACTCCTGCCGCATATTAGTTGACTTAGATTTGTCTAGATTGCATATTAGTTGACTTAGATTTGTCTAGATTCGGATGTATCTAACCAAATTGTAGTGCTAGATATATTTGTACGTAGATAAATGCAAGTCAAGTAATATCGGTTGGACGGAATAGTAGTATCATACTATCATTATATTTATTTTTTCTGTATAATCTCAATACAATTGTCTGTATAAGATGTATTTACCATTAAATTACCTAGTTCAATGCGCTCTGATACGGTATCATATCACGATACTCCCTCTGTCTCGGTTTACAGGGCTCATGAAAATTTGCATTGAGCCCAAGAAAAAAAAATCCATTGGACGGTAAAATCTGTGGTTTGCTCTCCATCTCTCCAATCATCGTCCATCCTTTAATTTCTCTAGCATAGTCGATCCCTTTCGCACTACATGCAATCAACCTAGCGCACATGCATGCCAAAGACCCGCACACAAAATTTATTCCAGCGAGTTTAAAAGAGGGAGAATTGAGAAATGGAAATAACTAGAGGGGTTACTGCTCTTAACTAAATGCATGCATGCCTTAGAGAGAATGTAAAATGGGATAAATATTTTTTCAGATTGATCCCTACAAACAGGGACAGAGGGAGTACCACTAGCACCTCTCTCCTTCTTAATTATAGTGCCAAATCAGATTTTTGTCAAGGTGCAGTAACTTAGCTAGTAAGGCCTTTCATAATAGAGTGTATCTTAGCACGCGATAGTAGGAGTTATAAATGCCTAAGGGACAACCTCTCCAATACATTATATCTTAAAGGTAGTATCTTAATTTAATGTTTTGCTCTCATGCATACATTTGATTGCTATCACCTTTTTGTCTATGATTACGGGTGTATCTTATCTAAGAGCAAGTATAATAAGCCTAGTCAGCAGGCTATAGTATTTGCCACATCATCAAAAATCTTAATTGGATGAGAGAGAAAGGAGGAAAGAGATTTGACTCTTATTATATAGCCCGGCTATAGCACAAGAATCAAGAAAAAGATGCTTGCATGTAGGCTAAAGCCAATAGCATACATACATTAAATAATTAAATATTAATTAAAGTCTATTTAAGTGCCAACTAATACCTTATCTATTATACGAGTGAGCTATATAATGACTCTTAGATGACATGGTATGCCCTTATAGCCGGCTGCTGGCTGTATTATTAACCTTGGTCTAAGAGCAAGTACAATAAGTTTTAGTCAGCTGGCTATAAGGATTAAAATATTATTTCCTTACTTAGTTGGAAGAGAGAGAAGAGGAGAGAGAAGAATAGTGGGCTCTCATGCAAGAGCCAGCTCTAGCACGTGCTCCTAGGCACGTTGAGAGAGTGAAAGGTGGAAAATGTAGTGCTAAAATAGTATATTTTTGTAGCTCACTATTATACATGTTAGCTCTAAGTTAGCTATAGATGACATAACACTTGACTTATAGCCAGCAGCTGGCTATACTATTGTCCTTACTCTAAGATACAACAACCCCCTCTCTCCTCCTTAATTGACATGCCATATAAGTATTTTGTCTAGGATGCCATGCTAAGACTCCTATTGTGAAAGGCCTAACATGCATGTGCTAAGCAAATTGGTGACATGGCATAATAATTAATAAAAAAAGAAGAAGGAGATAGTAACTTAGCTAGTTACCATAACATTACATATACCAAAATAATATGAGTCTATAACTTAATTAATTAGATCTTGCATGACACCACCCACACGTTATCACCCACTATAAGGGTGGTTCATGTGCATGACACTAGTCCAATTTATTTTCCAATGTCACCAACCTTATGATACTAGCCCTATGACTAGCCTTCTAACTTTATTAAGTCAATATTTTTAAAGTTTGACCAATTTTATAGAAAAATGTAACAACATTTATAGCATTAAATTAGTATCACTGGAGCACTTTTGAAATGGAGTTCCATGATATACTGATTTGATTTCATATATGTTGCTACTTTTTGAACAAAGTTGGTCAAATCTAAAAATACTTGACTTAGGACAAACCCCTGCCTAAAAGTATACTTATTTGAGGACGGAGGGAGTACTTCCTTCCATTGTCAATCGCTGGAAGGTGATTTGGTGGAATAAGTAATTAAAAAAAAGAAATAGATGGATGCGGAAAGTTGATTCGCCAGCCAGTCTCCCGTACGTCGCACCGTAAGAAGCAACCTCATGACACGATGAGCCGCTATAAGAGCCCATGGTCTACACGCTAAAGAACCTACTTTGCAAACAAACGAAAAATACAACATACCGTGTCGTGCGGACACACAAACCGATTAGTCCAGGGAACAGCGACGAGAACCGCAGAGGTCGATCCATATCCATCCATCCATGGAGCGGCAGGGCGACGACATGACGCGCCTGCTGCCCGACGACACGCTCGCCGTCGTCCTCGGCCATCTCGCTCCACACGGCATCGCCACGTCCCGGTGCGTCTGCAAGGCATGGCGGGACACAATTGACGCTCGCCGCATACTGCGCGCCGATCTCCTCCCGCACTCGTTGGCCGGTATCTTCATCAACTTTGTGGAGCTAAGTTATTCCGAGTTCTTCTGCCGCCCGCCGCCATCTGAAGGCCACCTCGGGGTCGGAGAAAGGATAGCATGTGGCTACGTGGAGGATCACTGCAACGGACTTGTCTTGATTGACGACTGGGTGACTAACCCGGTCACGGGGTGGGAGATGACTCTGCCGCCGCGACCGCCCCCAAGCCTTGGGATGGAGTGCCTCGATGAGGACGATTACCTAGTGTTTGATCCTTCCACGTCGCCTCACTTTCAGGTGTTCTTGATACCTTGTATACCTTACATCGGAGGACGGTTTACAAACCCAATGTACGAAATTAAGCCCACGATGTTAGAATCCGAATGGCCACCTCCGTCATATGTACTGTGGGTCTTCTCGTCGGTGGATGGACGATGGGAGGAAAAGACATTCATACGGCAAGGACCGTCCGCAGGGACTATTGCCGACTTGGGAACAGGAACAATAATGGACTCCTATGGTGCGCGCCATGCCGTCTATTGGCTTGGTGCACTTTATGTGCATCGCGAAAAGTATTTTGTTATCAGGTACCTGCGTACATACTTCTTGATTATCATTATTGCATCTTTTGATTGCTTGTTCGAACCTGTGTGGTATGATTTACTGATGTATGTTGGCAAATAATATGGTCTCATGCAGGTTATCATTATCAAATAGCACATACCAGGTAATTAAACCACCAGGAATTCTTCAATCCGGGAGCTTCCAAGATTGTTATCTAGGAAAGTCGAAAAAAGGAGTGTATTATGTTAAGAGTTACACATCCATGCCAACTTCAGGTATGGGTCCTTAAAGAATCTTGTGGATACGCCGAATGGGCGTTGGAGCATGATAGAGACCTTTGGCCACTGCTACCATGTCGTCGGCAAGTTTATGGGCCATGGATCTTACAGGATGTTAACTACAACGAAAATGAGTATATCGCTCTTTACAATGACAATGAATCTACAGTACTAGACGGTGATTTCGAATGGAACTCCGATGATGAAGCCCCAGTCAAGGAAGGCATGCTTGACAAAGTCAAGCACAATGGTGGTTCACTCCTTGGACTTCATCCTTTCAAAGAAATTGTCTTTCTGAGTACTGGTCAGATGAGAGGATTGGCGTACCATTTAAACACTTCGAAAATTGAAGACCTCGGTAACATATATCCAAAATATTATCGCGACATTGTTGGTCCATGTGGAGAGATTCTAGATTTTTTCCCGTACACTCCTTGCTGGATGGAGTAGTTCCCCAGTAAAATTTGTTCCAAGAGAGAACTAATAGAAATCTATATTGACTGATCGGTTATGTTGGTGTGCAAGTTCGTAGACATGAACATTTACCTTTTCTCATTTTTAAGACTCTTGAGTTCCTCTTTATTTTGTTACTAGCAAATATACTCGTGCTTTCCTACAAGTTGATTTTTTATTGAATATTTTGTTCGAGCTCATGTTTCTATCAAGTCTTCCATGTCCCCAAACTTTTAGGAATGGACTTGTCTGTTTTTCAATAATAATTCCTTTGGTAATTTATATTCTCTAGTCAAGATTCAGCCTGGATCCGAGATATTAGTTACTGTATAAGTTATCAATCCACGTCATGGTGCTTCATGACCGACGAACACACCCTTCAGCCTGACATCTCCTGGGAACAAATGAAGATCATGTTTTTATACTGGAAGTTAAGGACCAAATCAAGATCATGTATGAGTAATATTGGAGATAGAGGTTCGCGATACCCCCTCGCGTCGTCCCCCACTCCCCCGGGGCGACGCCAGGGGCGACTTCCGTCGCCGCCAAAGACTCCCTCGACTGGATTCAATCGCCACCGCTAGCGTTGGCCCTTACCGCGGTGGCAGCGGGTGCGTCGGAGGCGGAAGGCGGAGCTGCTGGGACAGCGGCGGCGGAGGCTGAAGCGCTGTGACCTGGGCGGCGTCCCTTGGTCGGGGTGGAGGCGGCGGTTCCCCGTGGTGGCGATCTGGTGGAGGAGGTGCTGGTGTTGGGATTTGGAAGGCCTAGATTGGCCCTCTAACCCTAATTGTCGGAGGGATCCAAGCGTGGCCATGGACCTCCTGGCCATGGTGGACGCGAGCCGGAGCGACAAAGTGTGGTCGCGGGGCACGCATAGAGATGGGTTCGATCTGGACCTTGATCCGATCTGGTACTTGTCTCTAGCGTTGCCTTGCCTTCTCCTCTGTTGTTCTGATCGGCAGTGTGGGGGCCTGCTGGTGTGCTTGAATAATGGAGGCGGTCCTAGGGTTCCTCTCGCGAAGATGAAGATTTGCTTGTTGCTTGCCCTTGTTGATCTGGTCGAAATGTGAGTTCCGGAAGGCTCCGCTGGCGAACTCCCATGGGCGAATAATGCCCGGAGATTGCCGGATTGGATATATTCGGTCGTGCGCACCCATGTTTTACTCTGTCCGTTTGGGTTTAGAGGGAGCACTTCGAAGCTCAGTTGGCTGTTAATATCATGGGGCATGTTCTTGTTCCATGGTGCTGACGGAGAATGTCATGGAGACCGAGTTCTGAGGACTGGCAATGGTGGTTCGACTCTGGGTGGTGATGAGGAATTGGCTTGGTGACTTATGACTTGGAGCATTGGCATGCAAGTGGGGGCGACTGCACATGAGAGGTTTATAGTCCTACCTATCAGAGTGAAAACCCAGGGTCTGGCCTTAATTGGTTGTGCCTGGCAATGGCCTTGTTGAAGGCAATGTTTTGAGAGCGTGGGCTTTCTTCAGGGTGAAAACCTAAGATTTATGATCAGGCGATGATGGTGTTTGTGCATTGTTCCCTTCTTGGAGGCATCGCTTTTGGAGAAGTTGTACTTCTGGTGTTGTCTTGGTGGTGATAGTACTGCTGTTTCAACGAATAGGTCACTATAGTGGGACTTTTCTTTTTGTAATTCTCCTTTCTTTTTTGGTTGTGTGCATCCGTACGGCTACTAGGGCAATGTATTGTTGTAGAGGCTGGGTATAATCGGTATCTTCTGATATTAATATATGCTCCTTTCCAAGAAAAAATAGTAATATTGGAGGTTACAGCCAGTTCTTGTGTATTAGACGCGGGTTAATTAAAGTGCATGTGCAGGAGTGGTAAGAAGAAATATTGCCTAGGATAAAAATCACATATTGGAGGTTGCGCCCAATCCTTGGTGGTGAAAAAAGGGGTAAGAACATCTCCACTCGTTGGACGTTCCCAGGCCGAAATCCGGCGCTATTTAGCGCTTGACAGAGCTAGTTTTTGGCTTGGGAACGCCAGTTTCCCACTCGCGTTCCCAGACCGAGTTCCTAGGTCGGCGTGTTTTCGCCCAAATTCGGCTCAAATTTGACCATATTTCGGTTTATTCGGGTATAATATGAATATAGAGCAATGTTCGGCATAGTTATGCATGAAATTAAAGATAGTTCAACATTAAATTAATCGTAGTTCGGCGAACAATGAAAATACAACATATATCGGTATGTTTAGGCCAGTTCATGCTAGGCATCATGTGTTGCCCCTGCGTGTCCATAGGTGTTCAACCAGATCATCCTGCAGCTGTTGATGCACTACCGGGTCTCGAATCTCCTTACGCATGGCGATGAAGGCAACCCAGGTTGACGGCACCTAGTGATCAGGTTGTGCAAGAGGTCCTTGTGTGTAGTATGGCTCATTCTTCTTGACCAAACTCACTGGGTCCATCCTCCCATCCTTAATGATCATGTTGTGCAAGGTCACACAACAATTCATCACTTCCCACATCTGATCTTTTGACCAGGTCATAGCAGGGAACCGGACAACTATGAACCTCTGTTGGAGCATACCAAATGTCCGCTCCATATCCTTCCTGCAAGCTTCATGTTCTTTGGCATACTAAGCATGCTTGGGGAGTATCGGGTTTGAGAAAGTCTTCACAAATGTTGGCCATCTTGGATAGATGACATCTGCAAGATAGTATCCCTTGTTGTAGTGGTGCCCGTTGATCTCAAAGTCCATGGGGGGAGCATGACCCTCAACAAGCTTGACAAAGACATTTGAGGAGTTGAGAACGTTGATGTCGTTATTCGATCCTGCCATGCCAAAGGAGTGCCAGATCCAAAGTTCATGTGTAGCAACTGCCTCGAGTATCACAGTAAAACCTCCTTTGTGGCCTTTGTACATCCCCTGCCATGCAAATGGACAATTCTTCTAGTGCCAATGCATGCAGTCTATGCTTCCAAGCATCCCAGGGAATCCTCTACTTTCATTGACTGCGAGGATCCGAGCAGTGTCTTCAGCAGTGGGTGTTCTCAAGTACTGTGGCCCAAACACTGCAATCACTGCCCTGCAAAACCTGTACAAGCAATCGATGGCGGTCAACTCGGCCATGCGGAGATAGTTATCAACACTGTCACCCGACGCTCCATATGCAAGTAACCTCATCGCCCATGTCAGTGCAGTCTTTCTTGCACACGAAATAGGGGTCAAACTCCCAGATGGCATGCACGATCTCGAGGAAGACCTTTCGGCTCATCCTGAAACAGCGCCGAAACACAGCCTCTTTGTGGAGAGGCTCGTCGGCGAAGTAGTCAGCGTACAATGTGCAGTAGCCCTCCATCCTCTGCCTTGCTTTGCACTTCCGACGACCCTTCACCAAGCCTCCATGATTCAGCGTTGAAGTCTGCATGTACAGCCATGCCAGAGAGGCAAGGATTTGCACGTGCTCTACATCTTCAGTGGCAGTGGCGTTCTCTTCCTCCAGCAACACGATGAACAGCTCCTCATCGTCGTAGTCCATGGCCGAAGGGGAAAAACGCTGAACACTTGGCGGACGAGGCGGTGGGAGATCGAAGCGTGGCTGAGCTACGGCAAAAGTTGGCCTAGGCTGCAGGGGAAGGTGCGGCGGTGGAGGCGGTCCTATTTGCTGGCGCGACTTCGGCTTGAATCGGTGGAGCTTCGTCGGCGCAAGCATGACAACAAGGCAGCTGGGCGGGGGATCCTTCGTCGCAGGAGAGGCGAATGGTGGTGGGAAAGGGATGTCTCGCCGATGGACTGGCCCACCATGGTATTCGCTTCATTTTGCATTCCCGGCGCCGCAGGATCGTCCTGGGAACACCGTATGAAAGTTGGGTCAAATCCGGACGAAACCGGCATCTTGGGAATGCGACTGGGTGAAAAATTGTCGTCCGGACTAAAAAAGGCCCTGGGGTCGGCATCCTGGAAACCCGAGTGAAGATGCTCTAAGTTCTATGAGATTCTTGGACGCTTATCTGAATATAATATTGAGAAGGCTCACGGAAGGCCCCCAAAGATCATTGAGAAGGCTCACGGAAGACCCCCTCCCCCCTCCATACGGCAGTTCCAACCGTCTGCCCCATGGTAGGCAAGCCCTTGCACGGGGACATCGCACATTCGCACACAATTATTTAGATATAAACAGTTTGCATTGTGTTGGCGTATCACCTACCATTCGTCCGCCAAAAACTGTGTCTTTTGGTCGCGACGTTTCATCTCTTTTTAACTATCTTATTTTCTTTGTCTTCTCTCAAAAGGTGAGTCATAAATCATAAATCATAGTGTGTTAAAGATATGTCTTGAATTCCATTCGACGCATTGGAGACTATACGGCTTCCACTAGTACACATCAGCCTATTAAGTCCCGATCGCGCACAAAGGATCTTTCCATATGTGGTGTGAAGGAAAACCGACGCCCCAAAATTTGGGCCGTCTGCAAGCGGCCCAGGCAGCCCCCGCATGGGGATATAACTAATGACAAACTTTCAACGACCGATAGAAATAATACGCACGTACTTTTTCCACGTATAATCGTCAGTGAAACTTTCATTTATCGGGTACGGTTATCTTCTACAGAACCGCATTATTTAACCTAAATGGTTTTCCTCGCGTAATCATCAGTACAGTTTTCAATTTTGCAGACAGTTTGTTTTATACTATCTGTATGTGTTCTATTCCCGCTTCTTTTCTGTTTTCTCGCATACTTATCTGGTTGCTTTGCTTCTCCCCCCGGCTTGTTTATAAATTAAGCGAGTGTCGTCGGTAGCTCATATGTACGATATTGTTGAAAATAGTCTAGCAATATCTCGCCGTCGCAAATCTATGACGGGTCAGGAAGAAGCACTATTGGCCACGCACAGAGCTCGGATGGAGGCACACTTCATTCCTCCATTGTCTGCAGCGCCACCTGATAGAGTACGGGCCCGTGTGGTTTCGGTACTCCTACCCGGTGAAGGCGCGGCTCCCTCTGTCGGCCCCACCGTGGATTTGCCGATGGAGGTGCCCATTGGGGATTCACTCGAGTTGTCCATCGAGTCATGGCGTCGTCATGCATTCACGGATCCTCGTCGCTTGGATGGCTTGGGGGCTCTATCTTACGACCGCTCGCGCACATACATGATGTACTAAGTGACAGTAGATTTCAAAAACTGCAGTCTCCAAGACCCTACACCGAAGTGAAAAAATGCGCATGGCCAAGAGGAGCCCCGCCGGCGATGCTGAGGCATCAAGGTCCGTCAAAGGCCCAGCTGACGAGTCTGAATTTTAGTTTGGAGGCTCATCCATCCCTTCCACTTCAAATCTCAGTTTATAAAGCTCCGCATTAATTCTAATATCCAACCTTGAAAAAATCAGATTTGCATCAAGACAGTCAATTCTGATTCTTAAAACATCTGTTCTCCTAGTAAACTCCATGTCAATGTCAGTGGTTTGACCAAAAAGGTTACCAAGAGCCCGAAGACCAAGGTAGCCATCAGGAGCCTCCGAAGATAGATCATATGCCCTCACCTAGAAATTATCAATAGTCCAAGCAGGTTCAATTGGGCTTTTTCCTGGTTTCAAAGGTCATAGTCATATTACTATTTGGGATAGTGTACCGTCCAAAGTATTGTTCTCTCTCAAGATTAGTTTTGCTAGGGAAAGTATGCCTGGAAACATTCCTATCAATTTGTCTCACTTCCCACTAATAATTCACATCAGGAACAATCCATCTAAGCTGATTGATAATCTCATCCACTGTCAACTGGCGATTAGAAACTATAACCCTGCTCAACCGAGTGTTATCAAGTCTAGGCCGGACCAAACCTGATTTTGGGAATTCCAAAAACATAAGGTTATCATGAGCAGCTCCATATAATGTCATGGATGGTTTAGGAGCAGAAATCAAAGGTCAGTTTCTCGATTCATGATCAGGGCTTTGACAACACAAGCATAGTTCAATAGTGCAATCGTTTAAGCAATGCCCACTTCTGCCACATCTAAAGGAATCAGACATCCTCTTCTTTCCTCGTAGGTGCAGCAACTACCACTTGAGGGTTTGTAGCGTTCACATGTTGGTGTGTCTCTAAACTTGCCTCGTCTGATTCAAATTAGCCACAACCAAAAGCATTTCCACTGGACTCCGTTGCACATGCTGAGGAGTCGTCTGCCTCTGAGCATTAGAAGGAAACGGTTGCCGCCCCACCATCTGTGCCGCAGCATTGACAGCGGGCGCATGCACTATATCGGCTGTCGCCAGCACCCTCTAATGGGGTAGATCTGCAAGCTGCCATGCCAAGGCAGCCGCGTTTCCTTAACCAATTGGTTCTACACTTCAGTCAGAACCGGGCCATTGCCCCTTCCCCTGGACATGTTCTGCGCACCTCTATTACCATGGTAGCCACCACGGTTCCAACTGTTCTGACCATAAGATCGCCAACCATTGCCCCGAGAGTATCCCTAGTTGAAACTTCCTCTTCCTCCTTGATTTCCTTGCCCCGCACGGAAGACACCGTCCCAAAGACATTGTTTTCTTGGTTACCATCTTCCTGTCCTGTGGTACCATTCAAGCTTCCTTGGAAGAAATTCCCATGACCTCCATGAGGCCCATCCCATCGGCCATTGTCGCGACGACCACCAGCACCTAGCCCTCCTCCACAGTTAGGGAACTAACCCCCACCTATGTTCGCCATCACAGCAGCGGCAGTGCCACCAGAGCCGACATTAGCACCAGAGGTGCCAACATTGTAAATTTTTGTGAGAAAACCCAAGAGGTGCACAATGCCCTCTATTTGTACATCTCATCAACGTGTGCTCAGCTACATACGATCTAAGGCCCATTCGACCTTCAGATTGAGTCTTGAGATTAGCAAATCTCTTTTGAGGTTGGCCCATATGGCCCACCTTTGAAATCTCCGAATTAAATTTGAATAGTGTCCGAACAGGAAGGATCTACAGAAGGTGATGAAGACAATGTCGGAGATGTTGCCATTGAATATGACGACGACCGAGGCTGCCCAGTAGCAGCCAAACATCTCCGACGCCAAGAAGTTTTCCTCGACATCTTCTTCTGATGCACCATAGTCCATTCTGCGGCATTAAAATCTTCAAGGATGAATGTTGATGGAGGTAGCACCGGCAACGAACATTGTGCATTTCCTTTTGTGGGATATTATCATTAGTGTTAGCACTTCGTGTAAACGGAGAACTGTCTCCTGGGCAATATAGGAATATACAAACAAGGAGTACCACTTCCTTTTATTCAGATTATATATCTCCACCTTGCGCAAGAAAAATAACAATGAAGAAAAATAATCAAATTAACATGAATATAGAAACGTTATGATCAGTTGAAGCTACATAATAGGAGATGATGAACCAAGGAGTGTAACTAACGCTAGCATTAACTTTTCTTGCAACCATGCTGACTTAGAATAAGAGACAAGACATGTCAAGGAAGGACTCAGTTCCATCATTCAGTTGCTCCGGAGGTTGCAGTATACCTCCTATTCCAATCTACTGAGGAAATTATAAAAAACCGCTACAATTGGGGTCATGATGACAAAAAACCACCACAATTGAGGTTTGTGAAAAAATACACCAACTTTGGGTAACACTTTTTTAGAAAACACTGATCGGCCAGTTTGCTCGTTCTAACCACGATTATCGCAGGTGGGGCCCCTTGCCAGGACCACGTGGCATGGAATTGATGTCGTGAGCTTGGTAGCTAACGTCGTTGTTTCCCTAATGTGAGGCCCAGCCCATCCTTTCGTTCCCCATCGTTCTCTCCCATGGTCTTCCTCTCTAGTGATGCAAATGGCAGCTCCACGAAATCCCAACGGGTGCTCGCCGGAGGAGGAACTCGGTGGTGGCACCGAGGCGGCGCAATGGGAGGCAGAACCTAAGAAAAGGTGGTGCTGGAGGCTTCCCCTCCCTCGTGGACGAGTGCGACTACTGTGGGAGCTCGAACCCCGCCGCCTCCCTATTTTGTTCGCCGGAGAAGAGGGTCGCCGTAGCTGTGGCACGTGCTTGGAAGGAGAACCCTTCCACCAACAAGCGGTGCACAAGTGGCTTCGGTGGCAACATTGAGTGAGTTTATTTCCCCCCTCTCTGTATTATTTCTTTCATCTATTTGCTACAACAAATTCATGACAATTTCCTATGCTTTCATATGTTGTAGACTAGATGAGAGTGTGGTGTTCCCTAATCATGACTGTCCTAGTACTGTTGAGGATTGTTTGATGACACAACAAGGAAACATAAGTCAGGAGGTGAAAGGCAAGCAGGTGCAACACCACATAGAGTCGGATTCAGATGAATGTCATGAAACTTTTGAAGATACAAGCAAGAGAGAATATGCAGAGCTCAGCCAGAAGTTGATAGACATGAAAAGAAATAGGTCAGATCCATTGTTGCATTGTGATGGAGACACTGAACCTAAAGACCTATTTTATGAATCTGATGGATTAGAGGATGACAATGATTGCAACATAGTAGCTAAACCAGAACCTAAGCCTAAGCCTGAGCCTGAAACTATGAGGAAAAAGCTGATTCCAAATAGGACAAAAGGACCAACAAATAGATCTCATTGTAGTTAAGCAAGCAAAGCACCACCAGATTGTATTCCATCTTCAGATGATGGCATGGATGGTGATCTAGGAGCATATGATGATGGCAGTGAGCAGATGTAGTAGGTATCACCATCAGGAAGGAAGAGTAGAGCAAAGAAAAAGGCTCCTAGGGTGTGGTATGATGAATCAAGAATTCATGCAGAACAGTAGTTGAAGATGTGTTCCGTCGATGTTTACCAATTTAGAAGGGCTTTATAGACTCTGCATATAGGCAGCTTGGAAATTAGTGTTATTGGAGAAATTGCAAGGATTGAGTCACTGCTCAGTGCATAGAGGATGATTGCCCTTTTTATATGGGGCTTGTTCGTCTGCGGTACCAAAGTTGGCAGGCCAGCGCATGGCGGTACCTAAGTTGCCTGAAATTACCGCGTTTCAAAAAGTTGGGCCGCCAACTACCGAGAGGGGTCATTTCGATGCAAACTCGTCTCACCCCTACCAAATCCAAACATGCCGTGAAACTGTCCCGTGAAGTAGACGGTCGGGACCCTCATGTCAGTAATATTTCCGTGACACGAGCGCCAACGCGGCAACCATGTAGGCGAAACGAGATACTAAAGGAGCATCGTGCGTTGACCAAATTCACAAATCCATCCCTCCCTCCTTTCGCATGAACCCTAGCACCGACAGCTTCGAAATCCCCTCTCCAACCAGAATGATCTCTTCGGGCATTTGACTTCCGGCGCCAAGTTGCTGCGCCTACTCGCTGCTACCGAGCTCTAATTCCGAATGTCGTGCCAGCCGTTGCGACGATCTAGCCCGCCTCTCTGGCCGGCCATGAGCAGCGGAGGATGGCAGATCCATTTGCCGAGGAAGTACTTCTGGCTAATTTCGGGTGAGCTACTCTTCTCTTTGCTATTTGCACTACCTATAACTGCTAGCTGGCTATTGGCATTATAGAGATATATCGAACATAGAATTGTTTGCTAGCACGACGCTGACAAACAATTCTTATCTTTTGTCTCCAATTTTCTGTCAACTAGGATCTCCGCTGAACCCAACTACACGGTTCTGGTCACCATCTGTGGCTACCTCATTAAATTAGCACATGGGAAGAGCACATGGAAAGAGGCTCAGAATCTGAAGATGGAAGTAGCGACTGTGCACTTATGCACTATCCCTAGTTTGGTTGCTGCTGTGCGTGAACTTGCTGAAATGAGGCCGGAGCAGACTGCACGGTTCAACCACCTTGATGAACGAGGCTTCAAGGTTCCTATAGCGTGTGACAGTCAGCTAATTGGGTTGATGAAACAGCATGTTAGGCTTCTCGTGGTTATGCTGGTGTGTAACATAGTGGATGAGGAAGCTCCTGCTACTGGGAGTCGCCCAGCTATTATTGGACAGGGAGGTCTAACTCGAACCCCTGCTGTTGTTGAGCAAAATGTGGTTCCTCGTCAGCGACATGCTTCTGTCAGGCAACCTCCTCGTAGGAGTCCCCGTATTGCCGTTGTGGAAAAATCTGCTCTGGAATCAGCTGGTACTGGTCGTCCCCTTCCCCGTGCTAGTGTTGTTGCGGCTGCTGCTCACCCAATCCATGCCGCTGTTGAGCAAACTAAGGCGTCCGGAGGCTGTCCCACTATTGTTGCCAAGACCGCCGCCTTGTGTGCTGATCCTCCTCGAAACCGTCCTCAAGTTGTGTGAACCCGTGCTCTGGAATCTGCTGGTACTGGTCGTCCTCGTGTTGTTGTTGATCTGGACGTTGTTGACCCAATCCCTGCCGCTGTTGAGCAAACTAAGGCTTCCGGAGGCTGCCCCACTGTTGTTGCAAAGACTGAACCATTCTCTCCTCCTCGAACCCGTGCTCGGGTTCAGCGAGCTGCTGGTCTGAAGACAGCTCATGGTCTGAACTCTACTAGCACTTGAAACACTTCTGTTGTGGGAACTGCTCCTGATCGTCGAGGTGGCATGGCAGCAGCTGATCCTATTGTGGCTGCCGTGAGAAGGGGCCCTGCCTATCCACCATGTAATGTAGCTCCCGCTGCTAAGGGCCCTCGCCTTGCTCCTGGTCCTGGTACTTCCACCGAGGTTGATCCAGCTAACGATGACGCTGGTGATGGCGGCGGTGGCATTAGGGCTGGGTCTGATGGTGCCGCTCCATCTCTCGAACCTCTCGGAGGTTTCTATCCTTAAGAACCTGATGATGGCAAAGTAATCATTTGTATCGGTGTCGTGGATTATACTGCAAAACTAGATGATGACACAGAAAAATTCTATGACGAGTTTGATGTAATCCTTGGCAGATACGACCCTAAAGTGGTAGAGTTATCTGACCTGATGGCATCGTTACGTGTGAAGGTGCTGGCGGGGTCCTCCTAGGAAGCTCGTTTGTTATATTATGGTTACAGGAGCAAAAAGACTATCGAAGTGAAAGATACCAGGGATTTAGTCGTACCGTTTACAAGGAAACATTATAGAGGTGCAGTTTACTTCCACTTGGTAGTGCTCACGGTTGGAGAGGAATTGGAACTCGACAATAGAGATGATGGACTTTTAGAAGGCATGCATGACCTGATCCATGGCATCATTGGGGCTGGTGCGACTGAGGGTGGCTTCGAACATAGGAGAGTCTTACAGAGGAGCGTCATAAAGAGGAGAAGGTAGAGCATCCCCAGAAAGGGCACCCCGAAGAAGAACGTCACCAAGAAGACCACGCCAGAGAAGAGGATGCCCAAGAGTCGCACGACAAAAGGCACCATGCCGCAGAGTACACCCTTGAGATCCAGTCAAAATGCCACACCGAACGGTAGCAGCAAAAACGCTAAGAGGGCTAGCACGGTGGTGAACACTCCCAGGAGTGGTAGCAAAGAGGCAAAGATGGCCAGCACGGAGGCTACCACACCCAGTGGGAGTAGAAAAAACACTAATTTGGAGCGGAACACGCATTGTCGAGAATTATGCCAGCACGAAGGAGAACACGCCCAATAGTAGCAGCAAAAGGGCTAATTTGGAGCGAAACACGCCGCTGAGGTCAGGCAATAATGCCAGCACGAAGGAGAAGACGCCCAATAGTAGCAGCAACAGGGCTAATTTGGATCGGAACACGCCGCTAGGGTCAGGCAATAATGCCAGCACGAAGGAGAACATGCCCAATAGTAGCAGCAAAAGGGCTAATTCGAAGAAGAACACGCCGCAGAGGTCAGGCAATAATGCCAGCACCCTGGAGCCAACACCCGTGAGGGGAGGCAGTAAGCAGATCACACCCAAGAGCGCCAACAAAACGCCTAGTTCGATGGGGAATGGAACGCGGATGTCAAGCCCTACTGATACCATCAGGAAATATTACATCAGGAAGGAGGATGTACACAGGAAGAGCAAGAGGGTTCTATACACTCAAGATGAAATTGATTCTGACTGCTATTTGTCCACTGAAGTACCTAGGATGCGTGCAAACATAAGACCACCCCATGTGGTTGCAGCAGAACCAACCGAGTGTCTTGGAGAAAACAGAGTTGCCGGTGAGGTGGACTGGGGTAATGTTCCTGTCCATCTGGGTGGAGACGATGGTGCAGCCCCACCCATGGGAGTCAATATGATGTGTGCAGTACTAGGCATTAGAGACGATGTTGAAGATTCTGAATCAGATGAAGAAGCAGGCACTATAGAGGATCAAGAATCTGGTGATGATGAAATAGAAGAGGAACTTAACGATGAGGCTGGTATTCCAGTCGATGATTTGGGTGTTGAAGTAGAAGAAATGAAACATGACCATGAGTATCATATAATTTCGGTCGGCACCGAGTTTAGGAGCATGCATGAGTTCAGGATGTCGTTCCAGCATTTTTGTATCAAGGGGGAGTTCGACGTTTATCGACTAAAGAACTCTGCCGAGAGGTATGAGGCCGTTTGCAAGTTAACGTGGATGAATGGACGGGCCAAGGTACATTGTCCATGGAGGATCACAGCAAGATCCTTACCTGCGTCGACTGCAATTAGGGTATTGGGGCAATCAATGCAGCAAACCATTAGAACTCTCTCTCTCTTTTCACTCTATAACTACAATTGATGTGCGATATCTTTCTGGCAACTAGTCGAGTCTGCTTATCTTTTAAATAAATCTGTGTTGCAGGTGAACAGAATGGGCCCTCCATACATGTTTCCGACAGGCAGCAAACTGAAATCCTCAATGGCTGATACGGAGTGGGTGGCTATGCAATCTATGTCCATACTAAAGGATAACCCTAAGGAGACCGCGAAGAATATTCAGACTAGCCTCGGTTCTAAATACAACATTGTCCTTCCGTATTACACGGTTTGGAAAGGTAAAGAGAAAGCTCTGGGGGTCTTGCACAGGGATTGAACCAATAGCTTCAGGATGTTGTACAACTTCAAGGCGGAGGTACAAGCTAGGTGTCCGGGGAGTGTTGTGGAGATTGACACCGAATCAGAAGGTGGTAAAATATATTTCAAAAGATTTTTCATGGCGCTTAAACCTTGCATCGATGGATTCAAGGGCGGTTGTAGGCCGTATCTCAGTGTAGACAGCACTGTCCTAACTGGCAAATGGAAAGGCTTCCTGCCATCTGCCACAACACTTGATGGTCACAATTGGATGTTCCCAGTGGCATTCGGGCTGTTTGAAACAGAAACGGAGGAAAACTGGGTCTGGTTTATGAGGCAGCTCAGGAGATCAATAGGCCACATGGATCCATTGGCTATATCCACGGATGCATGCAAAGGGCTGACGAATGCAGTGAAGGAGGTGTTCCCGCGAGCTGAAGGTAGAGAATGTCATGCCCATATGATGCTCAACTTGTACTCACACTACGCAGGCAGCGTATTTCGTTACATGTTTCCTGCTGCTAGAGTTTACAAACCTAGTAGCAGCGATTATTTCATGAGCAAGATTTTTTCCGAAGCCCCTGAACTTCCAGAGTACTTAGCCATCCATCATTCGCAGCTATGGAAGAGGAGTCAATTCAACCCTAACATCAAAGTTGATTACATAAACAACAACCTGGCAGAATGCCTGAATAACTGGGTGAAGGACATAAAAGTGTGTCCTGTTCATATCTTGATGGACAGCATACGTGGTATGATCATGAAGGTGTTAAATATAAGGAGAGAGATCGGTAGGAGACTTAAAGGACATATGTTACCGCCAGTTGTACATCAACTACACAAGAGAAGCAGAGGACTTGCTCATCTTAACGTTCTCCCGTCAACCAGCAGAAGCTGTGAGGTGGTCGATATGTCCAAGAGTGACAAAAGGGATGTTGTGAACATGCAGCTGCGAGAATGCACCTGCTTAGAGTGGCAGCATACCGGGAAACCTTGCGACCACGCCTTGGCCTTCTTGGTGAAGAAAAGAATTCTACCACATTTGGATCAGTATTTGTCAGACTACTACTCTATGGAAAAGTTCAGAGCTGCGTACGCTGGATCCGTCGAGCCATATACAGACCCATCTCAGTGGCCTCAAGTCCAACTATCTTTCGAGCTTTGCCAGCCAGTTACAAAAAGGGGCAGAGGAAGACCCCATGTGAATAGGTTTAAGAATTTTCTCGAGAAGAAGGGTTCGGCTTTCTGTGCTACAAAGAAGGGCAAAAACAGATGCAAGACCTGCCATCTTATAGGCCATAGAGCAGCTGGATGTCCCCTTAATGCTCCCAAACCTAGGTATGAGATGGTACATTCACACACAAAAATTGTTTATAGTCTGTAGATATAAGGTAGTAATCCATGTACTGTTTTTTTTACAGGAAGGCAAGTTAAGAAACAAGACAACCGACTCAGTGATTTTGCTGCGGGAAGAAAACCAAAACGAGTGGAGTGATGATGTCGGACAAGATTCTGGTGCTGATTGGCCTGACTTCCCTCAGCCCGGAGATGCAGGGTACGTGAAGGTAAGAAAATTGGCACCCAGGAAGAGGAAGAAGGCAGGAGATGAAGGAGCCAGTGGACGTGAAGGAAAGAGGAAGAAAGTTGGCACCCAAGCAGAGAAACAGGGCTAGCAGTGTAGCAACCTAATGATGTATTGAACTTGAACCTATATATGTAGTTCGGCTAAACTCTAGAGCTGTGTGTGTGGAACTTGTCGGGCGAAACAATCTGCCTCCCGTACTCGGAGTAAAATGTATCGCGACTTTAGGATCTGATACGGCCGAGGCCACTAGTTGAATCCAAAGCGTATCGTGCCACTACTATCTGAACAATCACGATAGCTGAGCGGTTAAATCCTCTCCAAAATCGATGGGTGTTAGTGGCACAGACATGATTTATTTATAAGCGCTTAATAAATCCATGTTGTTGGCATTACACTTATGATAAGTTTCTAGGCTGGAAAACAATTTCTTAAGCTGGTCGCTACACTCCACGAAGCAACAACTTATTTCAGCTGCTGGACAACGACATGGCAACATAAACTGCAAATGCAACAGATAATGCCCAGATAATGAGGAAATTGTGTCCACTATCTGGCCTAATCTTGAGCCCATCTGTCTCACCACCTCCCTGCCATTGCCTCCCCTGCACCTGGCGAAGCTCCCGGATCTCTCGCTCCATCACACGAATCTCCTCTTTCTTGTCCCACACAACATCACGCAGATCCTGAACAAGCTCTCTATGAAAACCTGCCAGTGGCTTTTCGATCCACACAAACTTGTCACAGCCAGTCCCCCTCCCTTCCTGCGTAGTAGATTGAAGGAAACAAAAAAAGAATTACATTATGCTTTCTGGATCCGGGTTACCATTGTACCTACAGTAGGAACTTACCGCTCTGATGCTGCAGTTGCTGAATTTTCCTGCAGTATTTTTGTCGGTCCATGAAATCCATCTCGGCATCTTCTCACCACACAAACATAGCATATCGGGGTAGTAATTGTAGGGCGCCCTCACGTACCCGATGGGGGCACCCGCTTGACAGCGTGGAGCCGACCCTGATTCCGCCCGAGACGAACTGCACGAGCTGCGAGCCATGAGCGAGGGGAGCGAGGGCAGAGGAAAGAGGAGCCTTTGGATGTCAGGATAGTGGTGAAGCGTGATTTATCCCTACTTAATAACTCGGGCAGAATCCTACCGTCCACATTCGGCTGACAGGCGGGGGACCTAGTGTGTGGACTTGTCAAAAAAACTTGCGCCGTGGTTCAAAAGCCACATCGCGCATTGGGCCGAAATTTTTGGTACCTTGCCAGCGTACATATCACTCGGAGGTCTTGCTCAGAACCGAACCGCCTGGCCCACAATCTTACTCCCTCCTAGGAACTTGTCATGGCTCGCGGCGTGATCCATCTGCTCCACCGCTTCGGTAGGGCTCGCCGTGATCCACCCAAGATCCTACCGTCGCTTGATCAAATGGCCATGGTTTCTTGAGAGAGGCGGCGATGCTACGTGTCTGAGCTCGGCCCCTCCTACCTGTAGAAGGACTGATGCGGCGTCGAGCTCGAGCAGGAGCCGCCAGGCGCGACGGTGCTCGGTCCACGCCAACCCCGTCACCTTCGTCATTGTCGATTCCGATGTGGAGGGCGACGTGGACGAAGCTGTGTAGAACGCCATTGTTGCCTCCTTGGCGAAGGGCAAGCCATGGGAGGGAGTGGATGTCGTCGGGAAGGGCACGACAGTGTCACCAATCGAGGTGGACTCCGACGATAGCTGTGTGATGTGGGTTTAGATGTTGTTTAGGATAGTTGCAATTTCGGTTGTGTTTAATGCGATTACAATTATTGTAATGTGTTTGTCGAGCTATATTAAGAAATATGTGCAATAGCAGCCGGTGAGTGCTTCCACTTTAGAAATCGTGTCTGTGCCATTTGCATGTTGCATTATCAACGTAGATTACTTGTAAATAATCCAACGAAAATCATCAGATTACAACCATCGGACGGGAGTGGCAGGATGGAAGAGAAGTTGGGACAGTGGCTTCAAGGGGAAGGACACTGGCAGGTGGGCCCTCGGAACACGTGACACTAACATGCGGGAGCGGGAGCACACGGTATTGCCGTGCATCGAAGCAAGCGGACTTTGCAACGTGACAACAACAAGCTGATTGGACCAATATAATAACTCGTCGAAGTATTAAGGAGTACTGAAAACTACAACTGGGGTACATTCGCACAACACGTATGCTCTAAGCACGTGAGAAGCATCGCTTAAGTCTAACAGTAACGACAACACAAGTACTACATTTGTCTGTCGGTCTTCTCGATACAAATGTAGAAATGCATCTGCCTGTTTGGTCCAGCACCGACATGGTACTGAGATGGCACGCATAGGATTGACCTTAGGTCCACATACTCCACCTCTCGCGGCGTCGGGCAGCTCGGCGCCTCGGCTAGCACAAGAATGCTATCCGACGATGGCGGCTGGGCGTTCGCCCACATGTGCACCGTGTATACGGGTCAGGCGCACGAGACCGACCTGACGCGTACGACACCCACGACGGTGGGCCCGGCTCTGGTTCCCAGAACACCAGCGGTGATGGTCAGGACAAAAACAGAGCCGTCTCCCCTGGAAAATTAGCAGGCGGCATGCCAAGTCAGTGAACGGCACCTGCTCTTGGAGAAGTTGGGCTTGCCCGTACGAGATCCTAATCACTTCGATCAAGTGCCCATCTGCAAGGTGGACGACAAGCTCTGCCGGTGGTCCGAATTGACCCGGCTCTGGCAAGCGCCGCGGGCACGTCTTGAGCGTGACTTCGTGGGCGGAACTAGCGGTAGGAGTAACGACGAAAGCATCCTGGGTGGGAGCACACGAGCGGGAACGCCACTACGAAGTTGCGCGCGAGGATCTCCAGATTCTTGGGCTCCCACATCTGCCACAACTGAAGTTCATCGAGAAATCAGAAAAAAGATCAGAAGTTAGATTGGCGAATAGCAGGAATGTGTAGGATAAGTTCAAAAGCTTGTAAAATGATTTCTTACCATGAAGGTAGCGACCGGAGAATTGGCGGATGTCGTCGGCTTGCGGCTACGGCAGGATGGAAGTGAAGTGGGGAAAGTGGCTTCGAGGGGAAGGAAGAGAAGTACGGGGAGGAAGAGAAGTAACGGGGACGTGACACTGGGATATGGCCCACTGAACTCGTGAGTCGTAACACTCGCAACATGCCAGTTTGTCCAGAGCAAGCGTGGCCAATCATGCCACAGAACAGCCTACTCGAGGATCGCTCTCGCGGAGACCATCCCAATCGTCCAAGCGCCCCAATCGAACGGTATGTAACAATGGTCATGCAGAACAACTATGTTATGGCGTGCCTTCTAGAAGACTCGGTCTAACGGTGGATCCATTGGGGGGCAGTGCTAGTTTTAGTATAAGAACAAGCATAAAATGACTCAAATGGATCCATGTGTGGTTTGTGGAAATAACACACATGCAATGACTCTAGTGGATGATCCATGTGTGGTTTATGGAAATAACACACATACAATGACTGTAATGGATCCATAAGTGGTTTATGGAAAAGAACACACATGCAATGACTCTAGTGGTTGATCCATGTGTGGTTTGTGGAAATAACACACATGCAATGACTCTGGTTGATCCATATGTGGTTTGTGGAAAGAACACACATGCAATGACCACTGGTGGATCCATGTCTGGTTTGTGGAAAAGAACACACATGCAATGACTAGTGGTTGATCCATGTGTGGTTTGTGGAAAGAACACACATGCAATGACAGTGGTGGATCCATGTGTGGTTTGTGAAAAGAACACACATGCAATGACTCTAGTGTTGGTTTTAGTATAAGAACACACATGCAATGACTCTAGTGTTGGTTTTAGTATAAGAACGCACATGCAATGACTCTAGTGGTTGATCCATGTGTGGTTTGTGGAAAGAACACACATGCAATGACAGTGGTGGATCCATGTGTGGTTTGTGGATAGAACACACATGCAATGACTCTAGTGCTAGTTTTAGTATAAGAACACACATGTAATGACTCTAGTGGGTCCACATGTGGTTTGTGAAAAGAACACACATGCAATGACCACTGGTTGATCCATAAGTTGTTTGTGGAAAAGAACACACATGCAATGAGTCTAGTGGATCCATGTGTGGTTTGTGGAAAAGAACACACATGCAATGACTCTAGTGCTAGTTTGTGGTTTTAGTATAAGAACAAACATGCAATGACTCTACTGGTTGATCCATGTGTGGTTTGTGGAAAGAACACACATGCAATGACTCTGGTTGATCCATACGTTTTGTGGAAAGAACACACATGCAATAACCACTGGTGGATCCATGTGTGGTTTGTGGAAAAGAACACACATGCAATGACCACTGGTTGATCCATGTGTGGTTTGTGGAAAGAACACACATGCAATGACTCTAGTGTTGGTTTTAGTATAAGAACACACATGCAATGACTCTAGTGGTAGATCCATGTGTGGTTTGTGGAAAAGAACGCACATGCAATGACTCTAGTGGTTGATCCATGTGTGGTTTGTGGAAATAACACACATGCAATGACTCTAGTGGTTGATCCATGTGTGGTTTGTGGAAATAACACACATGCACTGACTGTAATGGATCCATAAGTAGTTTATGGAAAAGAACACACATGCAATGACTCTAGTGGTTGATCCATGTGTTGTTTGTGGAACGAACACACATGCAATGACTCTAGTGGTTGATCCATGTGTGGTTTGTGGAAAGAACACACATGCAATGATAGTGGTGGATCCATGTGTGGTTTGTGGATAGAACGCACATGCAATTACTCTAGTGCTAGTTTTAGTATAAGAACACACATGCAATGACTCTAGTGGATCCACATGTGGTTTGTGAAAAGAACACACATGCAATAACCACTGGTTGATCCATGTGTGGTTTGTGGAAAAGAACACACGTGCAATGACTCTAGTGCTAGTTTGTGGTTTTAGTATCAGAACGAACATGCAATGACTCTAGTGGTTGATCCATGTGAGGTTTGTGGAAAGAAGACACATGCAATGACCACTGGTGGATCCATGTGTGGTTTGTGGAAAAGAACACACATGCAATGACCACTGGTTGATCCATGTGTGGTTTGTGGAAAGAACACACATGCAATGACTCTAGTGGTTGATCCATGTGTGGTTTGTGGAAAGAACACACATGCAATGATAGTTGTGGATCCATGTGTGGTTTGTGGATAGAACGCACATGCAATGACTCTAGTGCTACTTTTAGTATAAGAACACACATGCAATAACTCTAGTGGGTCCACATGTGGTTTGTGAAAACAACACACATGCAATGACCACTGGTTGATCCATAAGTTGTTTGTGGAAAAGAACACACATGCAATGAGTCTAGTGGATCCATGTGTGGTTTGTGGAAAAGAACACACATGCAATGACTCTAGTGCTAGTTTGTGGTTTTAGTATAAGAACAAACATGCAATGACTCTAGTGGTTGATCCATATGTGGTTTGTGCAAAGAACACACATGGAATGACCACTGGTGGATCCATGTGTGGTTTGTGGAAAAGAACACACATGCAATGACCACTGGTTGATCCATGTGTGGTTTGGGGAAAGAACACATATGCAATGACTCTAATGTTGGTTTTAGTATAAGAACACACATGCAATGACTCTAGTGGTTGATCCATGTGTGGTTTGTGGAAATACCACACATGCAATGACTCTAGTGGTTGATCCATGTGTGGTTTACGGAATAACACACATGCAATGACTCTAGTGGTTGATCCATGTGTGGTTTGTGGAATAACACACATGCAATGACTGTAATGGATCCATATGTGGTTTGTGATAAGAACACACATGCAATGACCACTAGTTGATCCATATGTGGTTTGTGATAAGAACACACATGCAATGACTCTAGTGGTTGATCCATGTGTGGTTTGTGGAAAGAACACACATGCAATGACATTGGTGGATCCATGTGTGGTTTGTGGATAGAACACACATGCAATGACTCTAGTGCTAGTTTTAGTATAAGAACACACATGCAATGACTCTAGTGGGTCCACATGTGGTTTGTGTAAAGAACACACATGTAATGACCACTGGTTGATCCATAAGTTGTTTGTGGAAAAGAACACACATGCAATGAGTCTAGTGGATCCATGTGTGGTTTGTGGACAAGAACACACATGCAATGACTCTAGTGCTGGTTTGTGGTTTTAGTATAAGAACAAACATGCAATGACTCTAGTGGTTGATCCATATGTGGTTTGTGCAAAGAACACACATGGAATGACCACTGGTGGATCCATGTGTGGTTTGTGGAAAAGAACACACATGCAATGACCACTGGTTGATCCATTTGTGGTTTGTGGAAAGAACACACATGCACTGACTCTAATGTTGGTTTTAGTATAAGAACACACATGCAATGACTCTAGTGGTTGATCCATGTGTGGTTTGTGGAAATACCACACATGCAATGACTCTAGTGGTTGATCCATGTGTGGTTTGTGGAAATAATACACATGCAATGACTCTAGTGGTTGATCCATGTGTGGTTTGTGGAATAACACACATGCAATGACTATAATGGATCCATAAGTGATTTATGGAAAAGAACACACATGCAATGACCACTAGTTTATCCATATGTGGTTTGTGATAAGAACACACATGCAATGACTCTAGTGGTTGATCCATGTGTGGTTTGTGGAAAGAACACACATGCAATGACAGTGGTGGATCCATGTGTGGTTTGTGGATAGAACACACATGCAATGACTCTAGTGCTAGTTTTAGTACAAGAACACACATGCAATGACTCTAGTGGGTCCACATGTGGTTTGTGAAAAGAACACACATGCAATGACCACTGGTTGATCCATAAGTTGTTTGTGGAAAAGAACACACATGCAATGAGTCTAGTGGATCCATGTGTGGTTTGTGGAAAAGAACACACATGCAATGACTCTAGCGCTAGTTTAAGGTTTTAGTATAAGAACAAACATGCAATGACTCTAGTGGTTGATCCATGTGTGGTTTGTGGAAAGAACAACCATGCAATGACTCTGGTTGATACATATGTGTTTTGTGGAAAGAACACACATGCAATGACCACTGGTGGATCCATGTGTGGTTTGTGGAAAAGAACACACATGCAATGACCACTGGTTGATCCATGTGTGGTTTGTGAAAAGAACACACATGCAATGACTCTAGTCTTGGTTTCAGTATAGGAACACACATGTAATGACTCTAGTGGTGGATCCATGTGTGGTTTGTGGAAAAGAACGCACATGCAATGACTCTAGTGGTTGATCCATGTGTGGTTTGTGAAAATAACACACATGCAATGACTCTAGTAGTTGATCCATGTGTGGTTTGTGGAACTAAAACACATGCACTGATTGTAATGGATCCATAAGTGGTTTATGGAAAAGAACACACATGCAATGACCACTGGTTGATCCATATGTGGTTTGTGGAAAGAACACACATGCAATGACTCTAGTGGTTGATCCATGTGTGGTTTGTGGAAAGAACACACATGCAATGACAATGGTGGATCCATGTGTGGTTTGTGGATAGAACGCACATGCAATGACTCTAGTGCTAGTTTTAGTATAAGAACACACATGCAATGACTCTAGTGGGTCCACATGTGGTTTGTGAGAAGAACACACATGCAATGACCACTGGTTGATCCATAAGTTGTTTGTGGAAAAGAACACACATGCAATGAGTCTAGTGGATCCATGTGTGGTTTGTGGAAGAGAACACACATGCAATGACTCTAGTGCTAGTTTGTGGTTTTAGTATAAGAACAAACATGCAATGACTCTAGTGGTTGATCCATGTGTGGTTTGTGGAAAGAACACACATGCAATGACTCTAGTTGATCCATATGTGGTTTGTGGAAAGAACACACATGCATTGACCACTGGTGGATCCATGTGTGGTTTGTGGAAAAGAACACACATGCAATGACCACTGGTTGATCCATGTGAGGTTTGTGGAAAGAACACACATGCAATGGCTCTTGTGTTGGTTTTAGTATAAGAACACACATGCAATGACTCTAGTGGTGGATCCATGTGTGGTTTGTAGAAAAGAACACACATGCAATGACTCTAGTGGTTGATCCATGTGTGGTTTGTGGAAATAACACACATGCAATGACTCTAGTGGTTGATCCATGTGTGGTTTGTGGAAATAACACACATGCAATGACTGTAATGGATCCATAAGTGGTTTATGGAAAAGAACACACATGCAATGCCCACTAGTTGATCCATATGTGGTTTGTGGAAAGAACACACATGCAATGACTCTAGTGGTTGATCCATGTGTGGTTTGTGGAAAGAACACACATGCAATGACAGTGGTGGATCCATGTGTGGTTTGTGGATAGAACGCACATGCAATGACTCTAGTGCTAGTTTAAGTATAAGAACACACATGCAATGAATCTAGTGGGTCCACATGTGGTTTGTGAAAAGAACACACATGCAATGACCACTGGTTGATCCATAAGTTGTTTGTGGAAGAACACAAATGCAATGAGTCTAGTGGATCCATGTGTGGTTTGTGGAAAAGAACACACATGCAATGACTCTAGTGCTAGTTTGTGGTTTTAGTATAAGAACAAACATGCAATGACTCTAGTGGTTGATCCATATGTGGTTTGTGCAAAGAACACACATGGAATGACCACTAGTGGATCCATGTGTGGTTTGTGGAAAAGAACACACATGCAATGACCACTGGTTGATCCATGTGTGGTTTGTGGAAAGAACACACATGCAATGACTCTAATGTTGGTTTTAGTATAAGAACACACATGCAATGACTCTAGTGGTTGATCCATGTGTGGTTTGTGGAAATACCACACATGCAATGACTCTAGTGGTTGATCCATGTGTGGTTTGCGGAAATAACACACATGCAATGGCTCTAGTGGTTGATCTATGTGTGGTTTGTGGAAATAACACACATGCAATGACTGTAATGGATCCATAAGTGGTTTATGGAAAATAACACACATGCAATGACCACTGGTTGATCCATATGTGGTTTGTGGAAAGAACACACATGCAATGACTCTAGTGGTTGATCCATGTGTGGTTTGTGGAAAGAACACACATGCAATGACAGTGGTGGATCCATGTGTGGTTTGTGGATAGAACACACATGCAATGACTCTAGTGCTAGTTTTAGTATAAGAACACACATGCAATGAGTCTAGTGGGTCCACATGTGGTTTGTGAAAAGAACACACGTGCAATGACCACTGGTTGATCCATAAGTTGTTTGTGGAAAAGAACACACATGCAATGAGTCTAGTGCATCCATGTGTGGTTTGTGGAAAAGAACACACATGCAATGACTCTAGTGCTAGTTTGTGGTTTTAGTATAAGAACAAGCATGCAATGACTCTAGTGGTTGATCCATATGTGGTTTGTGCAAAGAACACACATGGAATGACCACTAGTGAATCCATGTGTGGTTTATGGAAAAGAACACACATGCAATGACCACTGGTTGATCCATGTGTGGTATGTGGAAAGAACACACATGCAATGACTCTAGTATTGGTTTTAGTATAAGAAAACACATGCAATGACTCTAGTGGTGGATCCATATGTGGTTTGTGGAAAAGAACACACATGCAATGACTCTAGTGGTTGATCCATGTGTGGTTTGCGGAAATAACACACATGCAATGACTCTAGTGGTTGATCCATGTGTGGTTTGTGGAAATAACACACATGCAATGACTGTAATGGATCCATAAGTGGTTTATGGAAAAGAACACACATGCAATGACCACTGGTTGATCCATATGTGGTTTGTGGAAAGAACACACATGCAATGACTCTAGTGGTTGATCCATGTGTGGTTTGTGGAAAGAACACACATGCAATGACAGTGGTGGGTCCATGTATGGTTTGTGGATAGAACACACATGCAATGACTCTAGTGCTAGTTTTAGTATAAGAACACACATGCAATGCCTCTAGTGGGTCCACATGTGGTTTGTGAAAAGAACACACGTGCAATGACCACTGGTTGATCCATAAGTTGTTTGTGGAAAAGAACACACATGCAATGAGTCTAGTGGATCCATGTGTGGTTTGTGAAAAAGAACACACATGCAATGAATCTAGTGCTAGTTTGTGGTTTTAGTATAAGAAAAAGCATGCAATGACTCTAGTGGTTGATCCATATGTGGTTTGTGCAAAGAACACACATGGAATGACTGTAATGGATCCATAAGTGGTTTATGGAAAAGAACACACATGCAATGACCACTGGTTGATCCATATGTGGTTTGTGGAAAGAACACACATGCAATGACTCTAGTGGTTGATCCATGTGTGGTTTGTGGAAAGAACACACATGCAATGACAGTGGTGGATCCATGTGTGGTTTGTGGATAGAACACACATGCAATGACTCTAGTGCTAGTTTTAGTATAAGAACACACATGCAATGAGTCTAGTGGGTCCACATGTGGTTTGTGAAAAGAACACACGTGCAATGACCACTGGTTGATCCATAAGTTGTTTGTGGAAAAGAACACACATGCAATGAGTCTAGTGCATCCATGTGTGGTTTGTGGAAAAGAACACACATGCAATGACTCTAGTGCTAGTTTGTGGTTTTAGTATAAGAACAAGCATGCAATGACTCTAGTGGTTGATCCATATGTGGTTTGTGCAAAGAACACACATGGAATGACCACTAGTGAATCCATGTGTGGTTTATGGAAAAGAACACACATGCAATGACCACTGGTTGATCCATGTGTGGTATGTGGAAAGAACACGCATGCAATGACTCTAGTATTGGTTTTAGTATAAGAACACACATGCAATGACTCTAGTGGTGGATCCATATGTGGTTTGTGGAAAAGAACACACATGCAATGACTCTAGTGGTTGATCCATGTGTGGTTTGCAGAAATAACACACATGCAATGACTCTAGTGGTTGATCCATGTGTGGTTTGTGGAAATAACACACATGCAATGACTGTAATGGATCCATAAGTGGTTTATGGAAAAGAACACACATGCAATGACCACTGGTTGATCCATATGTGGTTTGTGGAAAGAACACACATGCAATGACTCTAGTGGTTGATCCATGTGTGGTTTGTGGAAAGAACACACATGCAATGACAGTGGTGGGTCCATGTATGGTTTGTGGATAGAACACACATGCAATGACTCTAGTGCTAGTTTTAGTATAAGAACACACATGCAATGCCTCTAGTGGGTCCACATGTGGTTTGTGAAAAGAACACACGTGCAATGCCCATTGGTTGATCCATAAGTTGTTTGTGGAAAAGAACACACATGCAATGAGTCTAGTGGATCCATGTGTGGTTTGTGGAAAAGAACACACATGCAATGACTCTAGTGCTAGTTTGTGGTTTTAGTATAAGAACAAGCATGCAATGACTCTAGTGGTTGATCCATATGTGGTTTGTGCAAAGAACACACATGGAATGACCGCTAGTGAATCCATGTGTGGTTTATGGAAAAGAACACACATGCAATGACCACTGGTTGATCCATGTGTGGTTTGTGGAAAGAACACACATGCAATGACTCTAATGTTGGTTTTAGTATAAGAACACACATGCAATGACTCTAGTGGTTGATCCATGTGTGGTTTGTGGAAACACCACACATGCAATGACTCTAGTGGTTGATCCATGTGTGGTTTGCGGAAATAACACACATGCAATGACTCTAGTGGTTGATCCATGTGTGGTTTGTGGAAATAACACACATGCAATAACTCTAGTACTAGTTTTAGTATAAGAACACACATGCAATGACTCTAGTGGGTCCACATGTGGTTTGTGAAAAGAACACACATGCAACGACCACTGGTTGATCCATAAGTTGTTTGTGGAAAAGAACACACATGCAATGAGTCTAGTGGATCCATGTGTGGTTTGTGGAAAAGAACACACATGCAATGACTCTAGTGATGGTTTGTGGTTTTAGTATAAGAACAAACAGGCAATGACTCTAGTGGTTGATCCATGTGTGTTTTGTGGAAAGAACACACATGCAATGACTCTAGTTGATCCATATGTGGTTTGTGGAAAGAACACACATGCATTGACCACTGGTGGATCCATGTGTGGTTTGTGGAAAAGAACACACATGCAATGACCACTAGTTGATCCATGTGTGGTTTGTGGAAAGAACACACATGCAATGACTCTTGTGTTGGTTTTAGTATAAGAACACACATGCAATGACTCTAGTGGTGGATCCATGTGTGGTTTGTGGAAATAACACACATGCAATGACTCTAGTGGTTGATCCATGTGTGGTTTGTGGAAATAACACACATGCAATGACTGTAATGGATCCATAAGTGGTTTATGGAAAAGAACACACATGCAATGCCCACTAGTTGATCCATATGTGGTTTGTGGAAAGAACACACATGCAATGACTCTAGTGGTTGATCCATGTGTGGTTTGTGGAAAGAACACACATGCAATGACAGTGGTGGATCCATGTGTGGTTTGTGGATAGAACGCACATGCAATGACTCTAGTGCTAGTTTTAGTATAAGAACACACATGCAATGACTCTAGTGGGTCCACATGTGGTTTGTGAAAAGAACACACATGCAATGACCACTGGTTGATCCATAAGTTGTTTGTGGAAGAACACAAATGCAATGAGTCTAGTGGATCCATGTGTGGTTTGTGGAAAGAACACACATGCAATGACTCTAGTTGATCCATATGTGGTTTGTGGAAAGAACACCCATGCATTGACCACTGGTGGATCCATGTGTGGTTTGTGGAAAAGAACACACATGCAATGACCACTAGTTGATCCATGTGTGGTTTGTGGAAAGAACACACATGCAATGACTCTTGTGTTGGTTTTAGTATAAGAATACACATGCAATGACTCTAGTGGTGGATCCATGTGTGGTCTGTGGAACAGAACACACATGCAATGAATCTAGTGGTTGATCCATGTGTGGTTTGTGGAAATAACACACATGCAATGACTCTAGTGGTTGATCCATGTGTGGTTTGTGGAAATAACACACATGCAATGACTGTAATGGATCCATAAGTGGTTTATGGAAAAGAACACACATGCAATGCCCACTAGTTGATCCATATGTGGTTTGTGGAAAGAACACACATGCAATGACTCTAGTGGTTGATCCATGTGTGGTTTGTGGAAAGAACACACATGCAATGACAGTGGTGGATCCATGTGTGGTTTGTGGATAGAACGCACATGCAATGACTCTAGTACTAGTTTTAGTATAAGAACACACATGCAATGACTCTAGTGGGTCCACATGTGGTTTGTGAAAAGAACACACATGCAATGACCACTGGTTGATCCATATGTTGTTTGTGGAAAAGAACACACATGCAATGAGTCTAGTGGATCCATGTGTGGTTTGTGGAAAAGAACACACATGCAATGACTCTAGTGATGGTTTGTGGTTTTAGTATAAGAACAAACAGGCAATGACTCTAGTGGTTGATCCATGTGTGGTTTGTGGAAAGAACAAACATGCAATGACTCTAGTTGATCCATATGTGGTTTGTGGAAAGAACACACATGCATTGACCACTGGTGGATCCATGTGTGGTTTGTGGAAAAGAACACACATGCAATGACCACTAGTTGATCCATGTGTGGTTTGTGGAAAGAACACACATGCAATGACTCTTGTGTTGGTTTTAGTATAAGAACACACATGCAATGACTCTAGTGGTGGATCCAAGTGTGGTTTGTGGAAAAGAACACAGACATTCAATGACTCTAGTGGTTGATCCATGTGTGGTTTGTGGAAAAACACACATGCAACGACTCTAGTGGTTGATCCATGTGTGGTTTGTGGAAATAACACACATGCAATGACTCTAGTGGTTGATCCATGTGTGGTTTGTGGAAAGAACACACATGCAATGACAATGGTGGATCCATGTGTGGTTTGTGGATAGAACACACATGCAATGACTCTAGTGCTAGTTGTAGTATAAGAACACACATGCAATGACCACTGGTGGATCCATGTGTGGTTTGTGGAAAAGAACACACATGCAATGACCAGTGGTTGATCCATAAGTTGTTTGTGGAAGAACACAAATGCAATGAGTCTAGTGGATCCATGTGTGGTTTGTGGAAAAGAACACACATGGAATGACTCTAGTGCTAGTTTGTGGTTTTAGTATAAGAACACACATGCAATGACTCTAGTGGTTGATCCATGTGTGGTTTGTGGAAATAACACACATGCAATGACTCTAGTGGTTGACCCATATGTGGTTTGTGGAATAACACACATGCAATGACTCTAGTTGTTGATCCATATGTGGTTTGTGCAAAGAACACACATGGAATGACCACTAGTGAATCCATGTGTGGTTTATGGAAAAGAACACACATGCAATGACCACTGGTTGATCCATGTGTGGTTTGTGGAAAGAACACACATGCAATGACTCTAATGTTGGTTTTAGTATAAGAACACACATGCAATGACTCTAGTGGTTGATCCAAGTGTGGTTTGCGGAAATAACACACATGCAATGACTCTAGTGGTTGACCCATGTGTGGTTTGTGGAATAACACACATGCTATGACTGTAATGGATCCATAAGTGATTTATGGAAAAGAACACACATGCAATGACCACAAGTTGATCCATATGTGGTTTGTGATAAGAACACACATGCAATGACTCTAGTGGTTGATCCATGTGTGGTTTGTAGAAAGAACACACATGCAATGACAGTGGTGGATCCATGTGTGGTTTGTGGATAGAACACACATGCAATGACTCTAGTGCTAGTTTTAGTATAAGAACACACATGCAATGCCTCTAGTGGGTCCACATGTGGTTTGTGAAAAGAACACACATGCAGCGACCACAGGTTGATCCATAAGTTGTTTGTGGAAAAGAACACACATGCAATGAGTCTAATGGATCCATGTGTGGTTTGTGGAAAAGAACACACATGCAATGACTCTAGTGATGGTTTGTGGTTTTAGTATAAGAACAAACAAGCAATGACTCTAGTGGTCGATCCATGTGTGGTTTGTGGAAAGAACACACATGCAATGACTCTGGTTGATCCATATGTGGTTTGTGGAAAGAACACACATGCAATGACCACTAGCGGATCCATGTGTGGTTTGTGGAAAAGAACACACATGCAATGACCACTAGTTGATCCATGTGTGGTTTGTGGAAAGAACACATATGCAATGACTCTAGTGTTGGTTTTAGTATAAGAACACACATGCAATGACTCTTGTGGTGGATCCATGTGTGGTTTGTGGAAAAGAACACACATGCAATGACTCTAGTGGTTGATCCATGTGTGGTTTGTGTAAATAACACACATGCAATGACTCTAGTGGTTGATCCATGTGTGGTTTGTGGAAATAACACACATGCAATGACTGTAATGGATCCATAAGTGGTTTATGGAAAAGAACACACATGCAATGACCACTGGTTGATCCATATGTGGTTTGTGGAAAGAACACACATGCAGTGACTGTAGTGGTTGATCCACGTGTGGTTTGTGGAAAGAACAGACATGCAATGACAGTGGTGGATCCATGTGTGGTTTGTGGATAGAACACACATGTAATGACTCTAGTGATAGTTTTAGTATAAGAACACACATGCAATGACTCTAGTGGGTCCACATGTGGTTTGTGAAAAGAACACACATGCAATGACTCTAGTGTTGGTTTTAGTATAAGAACACATATGCAATGACTCTAGTGGTTGATCCATGTGTCGTTTGTGGAAATAACACACATGCAATGAATCTAGTGGTTGACCCATATGTGGTTTGTGGAATAACACACATGCAATGACTCTAGTTGTTGATACATATGTGGTTTGTGCAAAGAACACACATGGAATGACCACTAGTGAATCCATGTGTGGTTTATGGAAAAGAACACACATGCAATGACCACTGGTTGATCCATGTGTGGTTTGTGGAAAGAACACACATGCAACGACTCTAATGTTGGTTTTATTATAAGAACACACATGCAATCACTCTAGTGGTTGATCCATGTGTGGTTTGCGGAAATAACACACATGCAATGACTCTAGTGGTTGACCCATGTGTGGTTTGTGGAATAACACACATGCAATGACTGTAATGGATCCATAAGTGATTTATGGAAAAGAACACACATGCAATGACCACAAGTTGATCCATATGTGGTTTGTGATAAGAACACACATGCAATGACTCTAGTGGTTGAACCATGTGTGGTTTGTAGAAAGAACACACATGCAATGACAGTGGTGGATCCATGTGTGGTTTGTGGATAGAACACACATGCAATGACTCTAGTGCTAGTTTTAGTATAAGAACACACATGCAATGACTCTAGTGGGTCCACATGTGGTTTGTGAAAAGAACACACATGCAACAACCACTGGTTGATCCATAAGTTGTTTGTGGAAAAGAACACACATGCAATGAGTCTAGTGGATCCATGTGTGGTTTGTGGAAAAGAACACACATGCAATGACTCTAGTGATGGTTTGTGGTTTTAGTATAAGAACAAACAGGCAATGACTCTAGTGGTCGATCCATGTGTGGTTTGTGGAAAGAACACACATGCAATGACTCTGGTTGATCCATATGTGGTTTGTGGAAAGAACACACATGCAATGACCACTAGCGGATCCATGTGTTGTTTGTGGAAAAGAACACACATGCAATGACCACTAGTTGATCCATGTGTGGTTTGTGGAAAGAACACATATGCAATGACTCTAGTGTTGGTTTTAGTATAAGAACACAGATGCAATGACTCTAGTGGTTGATCCATGTGTGGTTTGTGGAAATAACACACATGCAATAACTCTAGTGGTTGATCCATGTGTGGTTTGTGGAAATAACACACATGCAATGACTCTAGTTGTTGATCCATGTGTGGTTTGTGGAAATAACACACATACAATGACTATAATGGATCCATAAGTGGTTTATGTGTCGTGGTGGTGGCATGGCAGATGCCATGGGTAGGCTAAAGTTAGGGGCCAATGGATGCTAGTGGGATCTGGGGAGGGAAGATGTAGTGGATTCTTCACACAGAAAGCTAACGCAAAGATCTGTATTTCTCCTTCCTTGAGTTACAAGTCCTCCTTGAGCGGTATACAAGGAGAAAGAGAGAACTTTACCAGCCTAACGGTCCCAAGAATGAGTCGACCCCCTCCTCAAGGTCCAAGCCTGCCCTTATAAAGGAGAGCCTTGGGTTCCTTTAGGGCTGATGTGGCAAGCATATTCGAGGAATATGCTTGTCCCAATATAGTAGTTCGGCGCCCCCCTTTCCCTGTCGCTCCCCTAATGACGGCAAGGTTCCAGAGGGGCCCTCCTGTGCGCCTCGGGCTGGCCCATCACCTCCGTGACCTCCTTCTGTCTCTCTGTCGCTCTGCACCTTTGTCCCTAGTGCTTGGCTTCGCTCAGATTCTCCCTAGCCTGCTACTAGAGTTTGACTTTAGGCTTCTCCTTCTCCTGCAAGCTTCGTATCATTCGGCCCTGCCTCGCGTAACTTCGGCTTGTCCTTCACCTGCATCAAGATTACTTGGGCTAACCCGGCCGACTTACGCTGTATCTCGGCCGGGTAATGCCTTGCCCATACTATAAGGGTCCTGTCCTTTCCTATCTCGGCCGACCTCTACAGGATTCGGCCGACTCAGAGTGTAACTCGGAAACTAGACGGGGAACACCCTTTCATCTTTCCCCGTCTTTACCCTATCCGGGGTTACCTCCCCAACATTAGTCCCCGAAGCTGGTATGGTCCCGCCGATAACCTCGGCCGGGTCGTATCAGTTTCACGACGCTCGTTATGTATTGTTTCCGAGTTATATTGTCGTGGTGATAATACCGTATTTAGTAGCGCACGCCTCGTCCCACGTGTCATTCCCATCATTGTTTCTCTAGTTTTTTGTTCCTCTACAGCGTTCTTGACAAGCTACGATTCTTGTCGCGCTGTCGCGCCGTTCTTCTGACGCCTGGGCGCCGTTCTCGTTGGGGATCGTGAGCTCCTTGGTCAATCGTGTGGCCTTCGGTGCGGTTCCGCTCAGCGACGTGTGGTCGTGTTGCGCACACGATCCGCGCTGCCAACTGCCACACCCACGATCCCACTACCTTGCCTGCGGCTAGGTTATAAAGAGGGGCGCGGCGCCTGGGAGTTTCTTTTTCCACTTCTCGCTCGCGCGCACCCTTCTTCTTCCTCGCGCTTCTGCGCTCGTTCGTGGTTCCGCCGCCGCATGCTCAACTGGTTCTGCGACGAGGAGGATTCCGCCGTGCTGCTCCGTCTGCCTCGTCGCCGCTTATTTGTTCCGGCGTCGTCGCCGGTGAGTTCTTTTTGGTCTTGCCACCTAGGCTTTCCTCTAGACCTCTTCGTTTCCTCTTTGTTCGCACGCTGCGGTTCAGTCATTGTTCCGCCGCCGTTTTTGCGTAGAATTGCAACGGGGCCTCGTAGCTCTAAGTTTTCCTCCGCCGCGAGTTGTTCCTCCGGCGATCTGTCTGGCGAAATCATGTCTAGTTCCTTTAGCGGTGCCCTGGTAGAGGATGATGATGCTGCCTCTGGGCCTGAGCGGGGCTCGTGGCAGGGCTCCTCAGTTACCCGGCGGGAGATCGAGTGGCTCATCCGGACCCGGAGGATTCCCGCCGAGGTCTCTTGTCGTTTACCCGGCAACGAGTTATCTCCGGAAATTAGTGAGGGAGAGTATGTAGTTTTTATGTCGCATTTCTCGCGCGGCTTCGGTCTCCCTCTTAGCGATTTTGCAAGAGAGTTTCTTAACTACTTGACCTTGACGCATCATCTTCTGCGCCATCGCTTCTCTTCGCATTCATCTCCGCCTCGGAGGGATACTTGACCTATGGCCGTCCGTGCACGTCTGCGAAGTTCTTCCAGATCCGTTCTAATGTAGTCACGACAAGTCTCGCACCCTTCCGAAGCGCTTACTCAGTGCGGGGCGGCGTCCATTACACCTCGGAGGAAGTCTGTATTTCCTCGCGTCACCGGGTTAGAGTCGTGCAAGAAGTGGCACAAATCCTTCTTTTACGTCAAGAACAAAGGAACAGAAGACAAGATTTGGCTCCCTGCCTTCTCCATTGGTCCGCCTTCCAAGGTGAATTGGACTTACAATCCGAGGAGGAGCCACGTCTTGGCCGAGCTTTTCAAGACTCGGCTCAAAGAACTGATCCGGGCCGGATTACGCGGCGAGGACCTGATGGCTACCTTCATTAGCAGCCGAATCTGCCCATTCCAGAAAAGGACGCACAAACTTTGCTACATGAGTGGTCCACTCGATCCCAACCGAGTCTCTACCGTCGAACTGGACAACTACCTTGTCTTCAAGCGCGTCCGAGCTATCTTTAAGACGGAGATGCCTGAAGATTGGACACGGGATTGAAACCGTTTACCATGGCGTCCTCCTCCATGATAAGTTTAACCATCAATGCTTTGATTTTCTATTGTTTTTCATAGCTGTTTTCCCTAACCTTCCTTCTTTTTTGCCTCATAGAGGTTCGCAGAGCAAAAGGATGAGGACGCCGAGGTTTTGTCGCTTCCGTGGACTGCGGATCGGAATACCCCGGACGTTGGGGAGCCGGACTCCGAAGAATTCGTCCCTAAGTCAGATCCTGCTACGGCTCGCGCTCGTGGCAAGACTTCGGTCCATGAGGAGGAAGGTGATTCGGACGAGGTCCAAGCTCTTGAGGTAGTTGCCGCAATGCCTATTTCTTATGCATTTCCGACTTCTACTTTCCCAGCTAATCCGGCCGGTCAGGTCCACGACACCGAGCCTATTGCATCCCGGCCCCCAGTTACCTCGGGGAAACGCGGGGCTCCTGCTAGTGCTTCAGAGGCGGCCCCCAAGAAACGAATGAAGAAGTCTGCTCCGAACCCTCCCAGGCGCAAGACCATGCACGGGTCGCAGGTAAGATTCGTTTTGCTCGTATTTCTTGTTTCCCTGTTACATTTTCATCGACACCCTTTTTTCTTTCTTATTTTCGTAGTGCTCCGCTTTCCGTTAAGCCTGGCGGTCCTAGCATGACTAGCCGCCTGATTCGGCAGCCGTATCCTCCGCCCGTTGAAGATACTAGGATTCCTAGTCCTGCTCGTGCTACGTCTCCTCCAGCTCCACATATGTCACCCCCTCGTCACGATGCGCCTGATATTCGGCCTCGAGATTTCTCTTGAACCGTTGCCCCTCCGAATCCGAGCATATCCACCGAGCCTCTTTCTACCTCGGTAGCTCCTCAGTAACCCCAGCCGCAGCCGTGGTCGTTAATACCCGGCGCCCTCGGTTTTGTGATCCCTCACGCTTCTAAGGCCTTTGTTCCCATTGCCGAGGTATCAACCTGCTGGTGCCTCCTGAAGAAAAAACTGTTGCCACTAAAACTTCCACTTCCCAAAAGGTCTTGCCGGCTCTTCTCAGCCGAGTATTGCCGACGTCTTTGCGCAAAGGAGCTGCGCCTACCAAAGCCTCTGCTACCTCGGCTGCCAGCACCCAGCTTGCTCTTCATACAAGCCCTGCGGCTGCAGTGGTTGCACAACATGTCCGAGGTAAAGTCTTAACCCGGACGGCTAGTGGGAACAGCCTCGGCTCGCTGGTGGAATATGCTCATAACTGGAATGCTGCTGATCAGCTTGAGGGCAATCGAAACAGTCAGCCGTTTCAACTTTCCGACATCAGCAGCCGTTTGGATCAAGCTGCCAAGATCATTCTGGATAGCAACAAGATGAACGAGGTAATTGCTACTTCTCGGGGTTTAGACTGATTCTCCATATGTTATTATATATACATTAGTCCCCGAAACTTGCAAACGAGTAACTTGTTATTCGCTTGGAAGTTTTTATAGTGCTATACTTAGCTCTACTTAATTTAGGGTTCGAGCCTATAACCGAGTAGATCTATCTTAAACTTTTGCTTAAATTTTATCTAGCTGTTCTTTGAATGTCTAGCCACATAGGTCTGGGTTAAGCTTTCGCCTGATTCGAATCTACTTTTGGCTTTTAATATCCAGCCACCTAGATCTGGGTTAAGTTTTCGCTTAACTCGGATCTGCTTTAGCTTCGAATATCCAGCCACCTAGATCTGGGTTAAGTTTTCGCTTAACTCGGATCTGCTTTAGCTTCGAATATCCAGCCACCTAGATCTGGGTTAAGTTTTTCTTAACTCGGATCTGCTTTAACCAATATCCAGCCACCTAGATCTGGTTAAGTTTTACTTAACTCGGATCTGTTTTGGCTTTGAATATCCAGCCACCTAGATCTGAGTTAAGTTTTCGCTTAACTCGGATCTGGTTTGGCTTCGAATATCCAGCCACCTAGATCTGGGTTAAGTTTTCGCTTAACTCGGATCTGGTTTAGCTTCGAATATCCAGCCACCTAGATCTGGGTTAAGTTTTCGCTTAACTCGGATCTGGTTTGGCTTTGAATATCCAGCCACCTAGATCTGGGTTAAGTTTTTGCTTAACTCGGATCTGTTTTGGCTTTGAATATCCAACCACCTAGGTTCGGGTTAAGTTTTCGCTTAACTCGGATCTGTTTTGGCTTTGAATATCCATTCATTGTTTGTTCTATTGCTCAGGTTGCACATGACCGGCGGACTGCTGAATTTCAAAGACTGCTTTTCTCGCACAAGAAGTTGGAAGAAAAATATGAAAAAGTTATTCCTGTGGTGAAGAAAGCAGGTATGCCGATCATTTTCCTTGTCATCTCTAATATTGTCATTGTTTTGTCTGCGGGATGCCGGCTTACTTTGTGGGTTAACAGGTAACATCAATAATCTCAACATTCGTCTTGAGAAGAAAGTCAAGAGCTTGGAAGGTTAGTTTTCCATCTACCTTGTACTTTTCCTTTTCTAAAACGTGCACTAAGTTTCTTTTACTTTGTTTGGCTTTGGTAAAGCCGAGATACGAACTTTTGCATCATCTCACCAAGATTGTACGCCCATGCCTGATGTAATGCTGCATTATTTAGAACAAGGCGCCACTCATTCGGCGCAGCTAAAAGAGAAGGATGACGAGATAGCTCGCCTAAGCGCCGAGGTGGAGGCCCTTAAGCTTTCTCAGAAATCCGAGCTAGAAAAGGTCGATCAGGAGTTCTCCGAGGAGAAGAACCGGCTGGCTTTGGAATTGCAAAAGAACAAAGAGCTCTTTGAGGCTGCCGAGCTGAAAACTCGAGGAATGAGCGAGGAAATTGCTCGCTTTGAGAAGAACAAGATTGACTGGCGAAGGACCTTCACTGATGATGAGTTACATTCATCGTAAGCATCTTAACATGGGATTATCTTTCTTCCTTCTCGCCCTCGGCCTCCCTTTTTTTGTGCAGGTCATTTTCCTGAAGCTAAGCCCGTGAGCTCTAAAGCGGTCCTTGCTGCTCGCGCGCGCCGAGGTCTCCCTGTTGACGTGAATTTTGAATATTCAATAGAAGATTTCTTGGTTTCTGTCGGCGCTGCCCTTGGTCCGATGAAAATCATGGGCAGGGACTTGGTGCTGGCAGCTATTCGAGCCCATCGTGCTCTCTGGCCGAATACCTCTGGGACTCCTAACATCAGCGAGATCGAATTGCTGGTGACTAGATTGAATGCCTCTGAAAAACAACTAAGTCTTTGGAGGGAATCTGCTGGGCGAGCTGGTGCTGATATGGCCCTCACCGTTATCATGTCATGGTACGAAGACATTTCTCTTGATATCCTGAGGAATTTTCGCACAGGTTCCCGTTGGGTTGAGGATCCCACCTTTGTTGCTCTTCGGCAAGCTCGCGCCTTTCAACTCGTCGAGTATGCCGACGTGCACACCTGGAATGAAGGGCCGAGTTTCCTTTCAAACCCGGACGAGGAGGTCGTAGTCGAGGATGCATCAGATGATTCAGCTGAGCAAGGGGGAGATGAAGATGACTCGGCCACTTCTGGTGACTCCAGTTCGAGCTCGGATGACAACGGCGACGCGCGATCCTCCTCCAAGGGTACCGGGCATTCCACTGCGCAAATTGATGCTCCTCAGCAGCCTCAGGCTTCGGCCGAGGTTGCACCTAGGTCTACGGAGGGCGAGGTAACATCGGCCGAAGTTCCTCCTACCTCGGAGTCTCCAGTCCCTGACCAGGTTGCCGCCTCTCCAGTGAAAAACGTTTAAGTCATTTCCTATCCCTGGTATGCCGGGCGTACGATGTCCGTTGAATACTTGTTAATTTCCTGTATGACCTGAATCTCCTTTTGCCGTACATTGCTGCGACATATAAGTTTGCAGTTATTATAACTTTGCTTAAGTGGGTTCCCATCCGAATTCTTGCTTTGGTATCCTGCATATTTTGGTGTTAGGATGTATCTTTGTCTTTGTTTTCTCGTGTTTTAGTCGAGTAATCTGTGTGTGAGCTTCGAACATCATACGGGGTTGATCTGTTCTTATCCTGAGTGCCGAAGTGTGATACCCTTTCCGTATCAAAGATTGACTGCCACTTTGGAACAATACATGGCAGTCCCCGAGTGATTGCCTGTTCTGCTGAAGTCTAGTGTGTAAACTAAATCTCAGGAACAATATAAGACCACCGCCGAGGCGCTGCCCAGGGCGTCAAGGTTTGGTGCTCAACATAGCTCTGGGGCGGTATATGGTAGTTTTCTAGTTGCTGCTTTGACTGCCGAGGTTTAGTACATAAATCGAAACTTCAAATATCTATAGCAGTCCCCGAGTCACTGCTCTGGATGCCGAGGTTTAATACATAACATGAAATTGAAATAACATATGGCAGTCCCAGTCCTTTCTGGATGCCGAGGTTTAATACATAACATGAAATTGAAATAACATATGGCAGTCCCCGAGTCACTGCTCTGGATGCCGAGGTTTAATACATAACATGAAATTGAAATAACATATGGCAGTCCCCGAGTCACTGCTCTGGATGCTGAGGTTTAATACATTATTGGTCCTTGACCTTGAAATACTATGCTATGAGTAGAATGGACGAAGCAGGGCTACGTTCCATGGCTGCTTCGTTTCTTCGCCAGCTTTGTCTGCCTTGTCCCTTCCGGGGAATTGAGCATCGATTAAATAATAGGCATCTTTATGTAATGCCTTGCTCACGATGAATGGTCCCTCCCATGGAGGTGACAGCTTGTGCATGCCGGCCGTGCGTTGCACCAGTCTGAGGACTAAATCTCCTTCTTTGAATACCCTTGGATTCACCTTTTTGCTGTGATATCGTCGCAGGTTCTGCTGATAAATAGCTGATCATGATAGTGCCAGTTCTCTGGCTTCTTCTAGCAGGTCTACAGTATCTTGCCGAGCTATTTCGTTTACTTCCGAGGTTGTATATTGAGTAACTCTTGGCGAGTCATGTATTATGTTGGCTGGAAGCAGGGCCTCTGCCCCGTACACTAGAAAGAATGGTGTGTATGCTGTTGACCTATTTGGAGTAGTTCTGAGGCTCCATAACACGGCTGGGAGTTCCTTAATCCAACATCCTGCCGACCTTTGCAGTGGTTCAACAAGTCGTGGTTTTATTCCTGACAATACTAGTCCATTAGACCTTTCCACTTGCCCATTAGACGTTGGGTGAGCCATAGAGGCAATATCTAACCTTATGTATTTTTCTCTACAGAATCTGGCAAAGGCTCCTTCTGCAAAATTTGTGCCATTATCTGTGATAATACTGTGTGGGTACCCATATCTTAAAATAATATCTTTGAGAAATTTTACTGCTGTGGGCCCATCGCACTTTTTTATTGGTTTCACTTCAATCCATTTTGTGAACTTGTCCACCATAACCAATATGTGGGTCATTCCCCCTCGGGCTGGCTTAAATGGTCCCACCATATCTAAGCCCCACACAACAAATGGCCAAGTGATGGGTATTGTTTTTAACTCGGCCGATGGCATATGTATTTTGGTTGCGTATCTCTGGCAACCATTGCATTTTTCCACCAACTCTTTGGCTTCTTTCAACGCCATCGGCCAATAAAATCCATGCCTGAATGCTTTGGCTACCAATGCACGAGATGAGGCATGATGTCCACACTCTCCTTGATGTATATCTAGGAGGATCTCCCGGCCTTCTGCCGAACTCACACATTTTTGCAATACGCTTGTGACACTTCTTTTATATAGCTCATTGTTTATGATCGTGTAAGCTTTCGCTCTCCTTACAGTTTGTCTTGCTAATACTTCATTGCTTGGTAATACCGCGTCTTTAAGGTAAGAGAATATGGGTTGCGCCCATAGCGGTGTGACTTTTTCTGGTGTGGTCTCGCTGTCTATTTCCATGTTTTCTGCCGACATATCTACCTCGGCCTTCTCCATAATTGTGCTTACTTCTGCTGTCCTCCTCTTGGGGGATTCCGAGTTACATTGCTGGTCTACCTCCATCGGCACATTGTCTGCTGCCGAATTAGCCGGGATAAAGATAGATTCGGATTCTGGTGAAGGGATTATTGATGGTTTTCTGAGGTGTTCCAGGGCAATACCCGGTGGAATTGACTGCCGGGTTGATCCGAGCTTTGACAACGTATCTGCGGCATCATTTTCTGCCCGAGGTATGTGGCTAAATTCACATCCTTCAAAGTATCCACTGATCTTTTGCACATGAAATCTGTATAAAGCCATATTAGCATCTAATGCATCCCAATTTCCTGAGACTTCTTTGTACTACTAGGTCCGAGTCCCCATAGCATAAGATTCGGCGTATGCCAATCTCTTTTGCTACTTTCAATCCATGAACCAGTGCTTCATATTCGGCTACGTTGTTGGATGCGGCAAAATGTATTTGTAGCACATATTTTAGCTGATCTCTTTTAGGCGAGGTTAACACTATTCCCGCCCCCAAACCATTTCTTAGTTTGGAACCATCGAAATGCATCGTCCAATAATTTGGATCTGGTAATGGTGGCTCGTATTGCACTTCGGCCCAATCTACGAAGAAGTCGGCGACTGCTTGAGATTTGATTGCATCTCTCCTGTCAAATTGTGGAGCGTATGGTGACAATTCGATTGCCCATTTAGCTATTCGGCCACTTGCATCTTTGTTGCTCAATATGTCGGATATGGGCGCTTCACAGATTACTCTGATGGGATGCTCTTCGAAGTAATGTTTAAGCTTTTTTGCCGACATGTACACCCCATAAGCCATCTTCTGATAATGTGGGTAATTCTGTTTTGAAGTGGACAACACCTCACTTAAATAATATACCGGCCTCTGTACCAACTTATTATCTTCAAGTCGTTCTACTACGACTACAGCACTTACTACTCTATTGGTAGCCGCTATATAGAGTAACATAGACTCTTTTGATAATGGAGAAGCCAAAATAGGTGCTGTGACCAACATTTTTTTCAACTCATGAAACGCGCTGTCCTCTTGTGGAGTCCAAACGAATTTATCTGATTTCTTCATCAGCTGATATAATGGTAGCGCCTTCTCTCCCAGCCGACATACAAATCGGCTGAGAGAGGCTAGACAACCCGTTAATTTTTGCACATCATTTAAGCATCTTGGCAATTCCATTCTTTCTACTTCCTTAATCTTTGTTGGGTTGGCCTCTATACCTCGGCTGGATACAAGAAAACCGAGTAATTTTCCTGCCGGCACGCCAAACGTGCACTTGTCCGGATTAAGCTTCATTCGGAACCTTCTCAAGTTCGCGAAGGTCTGCCGTATATCCTCCAGTAACGTTTTGCTTTCCTTGGTTTTAATGACTACGTCATCTACATATACTTGTACATTTTTTCCTATTTGATCGTGTAGACATTTTTGCATGCATCTCTGATATGTTGCTCCTGCATTCCGCAGGCCGAATGGCATTGTGCGATAGCAATAAGCCCCGTACGGGGTAATAAATGCAGTCTTTATTTGATCGGCCAGATTTAACGGTATCTGGTGGAAACCAGAGTACGCGTCTACAAATGATAATAACTCACAACCAGCGGTCGAATCAATGACTTGGTCTATTCTAGGCAATGGAAAAGGATCTTTTGGACACGCCTTGTTCAGGTTCGTGTAATCGATACACATTCGCCATACAACGGCTACATTGGGATCATCTTTCTTCTTTTCTACCAGCACCGGATTCGACAACCAATCCGGGTACAGCACCTCCATGATGAACCCGGCTGCGAGGAGCCGAGCTATTTCATCCCCTATTATTTTTCTCCTGTCTTCGGCGAAGCGGCGGAGAGGTTGCTTCACCGGCCTTGCTCCTGGCCTTACATTCAAAGAGTGCTCAGCCAACTCCCCTAACACCTTGCAGATCCCGAGTTGACCATGCAAATATGTCCCGATTCTCACGGAGGAAGTTGATGAGCTCGCTTTCCTATTTAGCGTCAGGCCTGCACCAATAGTAATGACGCTCCGGTATTGCTCATCTATCTGAAACTTCTTCGCTTCTTTAGTCGGCTGAAAGAGATATCGCCATGCGGGTTGGCGAGTGCCGGCATGTTCAGTGTGCCGAGAAGCGAGGGCCGCTACCTCCTGAATCCTTCTTTTTCTCTTGCTATAACCAATGATTCGGCCAAATTTGACCCGGCTGATGCACACTCCATTGATTTCTTGTAATCCCCTGTTATAGTTATCACTCCTTGTGGTCCAGGTAGCTTCATTTTCAGATAACTTATATGACAGCTGCTCATGAATTTGGCCAACACTGGTCGTCCGAGTAGAGCATGATAACAGCTCTCTAGATCCACCACTTCAAACTCTAGGTTCTTCGCTCTGCAGTTATCTCTTGTGCCGAATAACACATCTACTCGGACCTTACCAATGGGTTCACATGAAAGCCCTGGCACTATCCCATGGAAAGTGGTCCTCGTGGATTGCAACATGTTCTGCGATATTCCGAGTTTATGCATGGTATCTTTGTACATGATATTGATACTACTTCCATTGTCTATGAGTACTTTTGAAAATTTGACATTGATGCTCGGTCCAACAAATGTCGGATCTAGCACAAGTGCATATGATCCGGGATTTGGCATTATCTTGGGATGATCCTTTATGCTCCAAGTTATCTCCTGATCCGACCAAGGCACATATCTCGGTACTGCCGGCATTACTGCATTTACTTCCATATGCCGGCGCTGCACACTTTGCTTGTCTTGCTGTTCCATTGTGAACACGCAATAGGACTGATGATGTTCTCTGTAATCATTGCGTCCGGTAGTCGCCGGATTTGTTCTTCCATCCTGGACTTGGTTCATCACTTGATGCACCACGTCTCTCCGATCCGAGTTATCGTACCTCGGGGGAGGAGGCGGTAACATCGATTCGTGCATTTGCTCCAATCAACCGTGGCTGATGTCTGATGTACTTGATGGTGTCCGAATTCCCCGGGTTCCCCATTGCATTTTTCATCCATGCACATTGGCGGGTGGTATGGTTGGCTGGCCTGGATGGGTTTGAGGTGTGAAATTTGCACGGCTGATCTAACATGGATTCGAACGTGTACTTCGCCCTCTCCTGCCATCGCTTTTTGTTCGGGGTCCACCGCTTTTTCCTTCATTTCTTGGTGTCCACTGTTGAGGACCATTCTTCTGCCGTTGAGTTGCTCCATGACCCGGTGGGTCCTGTGCTACCGCCGCCACTTGGGCCGAATTATATCTATAATCCGGACTTTCTTCTCTTCTTCTTCCTCTGAAATCACCGCGCCTGGATGACCCGGCCAAATCTCTTGCATAATGGTCCTGTTGCTTGCGATGATCTACCGACATTAATTCTGGTTGCGTTGGGTCTCCTAATGCGTAGGAGTCCGCTATTCTGATAGTTTCTGCCAATGTGGTCGGCATATCTCTCTGCAAACGTTGCCATAATACGCTGCCATAACGGCATCCTTGCGCGAACCAAGCTATTGCTTGCGATTCTATGACTCCTTCAAATGAGTTTCTCAGGTTGCACCACCGAGTTAAAAATTCTCTATCTGTTTCATTCGCCTCTCGCTTGCACATGGCTAACTGTTTGGCCTCTTGTATGTCTTGGTAAAGTTGTCGACAAACATTTCCTCAAAATCCAGCCAACAGTTGATCTTGCGGTGGTAGATTATTCAGCCACACTCTAGCTGGTCCTTCCATAATTTGTGGTACATACCGTACTGCCCATCGTAGGTTCCCACCCGCTATTTTTACAGCAGTGGCATAGTCAATTAACCAGTCTTGTGGTTTGGTACTTCCATTATATGTTTTCGCGCCCCTTGCCAGCTGAAAGTTCGGCACAGGAGGTTCGCCCATGATCCGTGGTCCAAAGCATGTCGGCCCCGGTGGACCCTGTTCTTCCAACAACTCAGACCTGTATAGCCGGTCCAGCTTCACTCTTGCATCATTTGATGGCAAATCAGTACAAAACTCTGTCTCAGATTCCATAATGGTTGTTTCCGCCATGGATTGCATATTGCATTTCGGAATAACCATCATTGTATCTCTCATTAATTTGATTGTGGCGAGCTGGCCTTGTTTCTCTTTCCTGTCGGGGTTCATGCCTCGGTTGTGGGTTGAGTGGCAGTTCTCTCCTTACTTCGACCGGGGTATTGTTCTCATGATTGCCTCTTGCGGGTTCTCTTCTGCCGAGGTCTCCGTTGCCTCGGCTTCGCCGCCTTTCTCCACGGCCGTGGTTCCTCTCCCCACTGTTACCTCGGCTTGCATTGCCTCTGTTTTCATTTGCCTTTCCGGCCATTGCCGGATCATATGGGACAATCTGCTTGTTCCTCTTCCCCGAGGTTACTGCTTTGTCTCTTCGAGCATTATTTCCGGGTGAAGATGCTGCCACGCATAAGGCTGGTGCTGCTCTGCCGAATGAACCATTCATGAGGCCTTCGCCTCGCCGGTTTGCTCGAGCATTTCCTCGTTTGCTGGTTCGCGCGCATCAGCTCGCTTACTCTTTCTTGTTGTTTCGCCGGGCCTCACCGTCAACCCTCTAACTCTAATGCTGCGGCATTTGCCGCTCTTAGGTTTCTTGCCGGGGTACTGTACCTCGGCAAGCCCAAATCCTCTGATTCTGCTTTATGAGCTTCTTGCTCTTTGTTGATGTCATCCATGAGGTTTTTCCCTCTCAATCTTAGTTCTTCCACCTGCTCGGTAGCGACGCTGCTTATTTGCTTTGGCATATTCTCGCAGGTCCTGTTTAAGGACTCCGTAAGGCCGACACCTTTTTTTGCCTCTATCGGCACCTTTTTGGTTTCCTCTAACTCTGAGCATTTGCGGATTAAGTATCGGCGCTACAGTGTAGTCAAGCTTTCTATGGTCGCTCAAGAATATTCTGGCCTTTCCAGGTGTCCTCTTACTCTTGGTGCCTTTGGGGTGGTGTTTTGCACCTCGGTCGGGTTGGTTGCTGGTGGGATTACCTCGAAGGACATTGGTGCTGTATGCTGTAGCGCCTGCACACCGTGGCGGGTTCTCCGCCGATCCGCAGCTTCTACTCCGTTTGCACCCGGCCATGACCATTACCTCGACGCTACTGCAGGATGCGCCCGCGACGGGCGCAGCGTTAAGAGGTGGATCTCCTGCAACAACAACTTGGTGAGGATAAACGCCGGAGATGTCGACGCCAACGTAAACCTGGTGCCCGCCCAGGTTGATGGAGACACCATTACACGGGGGAGCTTTCCCCCTGAAGCTCCCTGCATTGTCGCTGACATAATCACAGAGACCAAATCTCTGGACTAAGCCAGAAACAACGCGCTCGCCGGTCTTGATGAAGTTTCCCGTCCGGATCATAACTCCAGCTAGCACCGCTGGCCCCACTGGCATGGGCGCCAATCGCCGTGGTGGTGGCACGGCAGATGCCATGGGTAGGCTAAAGTTAGGGGCCAATGGATGCTAGTGGGATCTGGGGAGGGAAGATGTAGTGGATTCTACACACAGAAAGCTAACGCAAAGATCTGTATTTCTCCTTCCTTGAGTTACAAGTGCTCCTTGAGCGGTATACAAGGAGAAAGAGAGAACTTTACCAGCCTAACGGTCCCAAGAATGAGTCGATCCCCTCCTCAAGGTCCAAGCCTGCCCTTATAAAGGAGAGCCTTGGGTTCCTTTAGGGCTGATGTGGCAAGCATATTCGAGGAATATGCTTGTCCCAATATAGTAGTTCGGCCCCCTTTCCTGTCGCTCCCCTAATGACGGCAAGGTTCCGGAGGGGCCCTCCTGCGCCTCGGGTTCAGGTGTTACCTCCGTGACCTCCTTCATCTCTCCGCCGCCTGCACCTTTGTCCCTAGTGCTTGGCTTTCAAATTCTCCCTAGCCTACTAGAGTTTGACTTTAGGCTTCTCCTTCTCCTGCAAGCTTATCATTATTCGGCCCTGCCTCGTAACTCGGCTTGTCCTTCACCATCAAGATTATTATTAACCCGGCCGACTTACGCTGTATCTCGGCCGGGTAATGCCTTGCCCATACTATAAGGGTCCTGTCCTTTCCTATCTCGGCCGACCTCTACAGGATTCGGCCGACTCAGAGTGTAACTCGGAAACTAGACGGGGAACACCCTTTAATCTTTCCCCGTCTTTACCCTATCCGGGGTTACCTCCCCAACATTATGGAAAAGAACACACATGCAATGACCACTGGTTGATCCATACGTGGTTTGTGATTAGAACACACATGCAATGACTCTAGTGGTTGATCCATGTGTGGTTTGTGGAAAGAACACACATGCAATGACAGTGGTGGATCCATGTGTGGTTTGTGGATAGAACACACATGCAATGACTCTAGTGCTAGTTTTAGTATAAGAACAACCATGCAATGACTCTAGTGCTAGTTTTAGTATAAGAACACACATGCAATGACTCTAGTGGGTCCACATGTGGTTTGTGAAAAGAACACACGTGCAATGACCACTGGTTGATCCATAAGTTGTTTGTGGAAAAGAACACACATGTAATGAGTCTAGTGGATCCATGTGTGGTTTGTGGAAAATAACACACATGCAATGACTCTAGTGCTAGTTTGTGGTTTTAGTATAAGAACAAACATGCAATGACTCTAGTGGTTGATCCATATGTGGTTTGTGCAAAGAACACACATGGAATGACCACTAGTGAATCCATGTGTGGTTTATGGAAAAGAACACACATGCAATGACCACTGGTTGGTCCATGTGTGGTTTGTGGAAAAGAACACACATGCAATGACCACTGGTTGATCCATGTGTGGTTTGTGGAAAGAACACATATGCAATGACTCTAGTGTTGGTTTTAGTATAAGAACACACATGCAATGACTCTAGTGGTGGATCCATGTGTGGTTTGTGGAAAAGAACACACATGCAATGACTCTAGTGGTTGATCCTGTAGGGGTTCGTAGCATGGAAAACAAAAATTTTCTATCGCATACAAACAAACAAGCCAAGATCTATCTACTAGATTGTAGCAACGAGTCGATGGAATAACTCACCCTCGAAGATTCCAAAGTGTTTAACGAGAGCAGATTCTCGTGGGTGATGTAGTCGTACTCTTTCCGATCTCAAGATCGCGTGACGATCCTTCGGCGCCAAGCGTTCAAGAGCGCTCCCGATCACACGCTCGGTGATTGACGAAGACCTTCCTCTCCTTGTTCCAAGAAAATGGAGGTTGTAGCACTCTCCTCGCGATTCCCAAAGACAACTGCGTGGTACGGAGGTGAGGGAGATCCCAGGCTTCGCCTTAAGCCAAAGTAGTATGGTGGAGCTTATGAGAGAGGCTATTAGTGGTCTAGTAATTAGACACACCAATTAGAGGGCTCTAAACCAATTAGAAGGCTCTAAACCGAAACAGCTCTAAACCGGGGTCTAGGTCTAGTTTCTAGTTTAGAGGATAGGAACTTGTGTGTCTCTAGAGGGGAGGCCCTGCCCCTCCCTTTATAGGTGGGAGGGCTGGCGAGCCAGAGGAGGGAGTCCCTCCCCAACTCGCCTAGGGCTGGCCGCCCGGCTTGGGAGGAGGACTCCTCCCCAAGTCGTTTCAACTTCTCCTCTTTCCAAAAGCTGGCGGTTTTGAAAAGCTGGCGCTTGACTTTTCCAATTTAGGAATTAAATAAACCCTTTATTTTGGACAGCGAGAACACTTAGTACATGATGCAATCATTCCATCTTGCAATGACACATTCATGTACCCCGTCCCCGGAGTCTTGGGACATTCCGGGACCTTCTAGAATGTTCCTGATGAAAACACCGGAACCATTCCCCAACTCCAAAACGGGACTTTCCTTATATGAATCTTATTCTCCGGACCATTCCGGATCACCTCGTGATATCCCGGATCCCATCCGAGACTCCGAACAACATTCGGTCTCTTTCTCATAATACCATAACTACTCAAACAACGTCGAATCCTTAAGTGTGTCTCCCTACGGTTCGTGAATTATGCGGACATGATCGAGACACTTCTCCGAACAATAACCAATAGAGGAATCTGGAAATTCATATGGCTCCCACATATTTCTACGATTACTTTGCAATCGAATGAACCACTTACATACGATACCAATTTCCCTTTGTCTCACGATATGTTACTTATCCGAGGTCATGATCGTCGGTATCTCGCATACCTAGTTCAACCTCGTTCGATAAGTACTCTTTTCTCGTTCGTGATATGTGATCCCTTGTGACCAAGTCACATGCTTGCAAGCTAATTGGATGACATTTCACCGAGAGGGCCCAGAAGAATATCTATCCGTCATGTGGATGGACAAATCCCACTCTTGATCCATGTGTTTCAACCAATACTTTCCGAACACCCAATGCCACTTTTATAGCCACCACATTACGGTGTGGTGTTTGATGACATCAAAGCATCCATCCAAAGAAAGGTGATATGCATGATCTCATGGTGAAGGAATTAGGTTACTATGTATCGTAAAGCATATAGCAATTGAACTAATGAAATGACTTGATCTTTATGCTACGCTTGTCTATAGGAGTATGTCCACCATATCATTCTCCTAACGATATGATCTTGTTGTTGATAACATCTCAATGTTCATGACAAAGAAACCACATCATCAATCAACCAACAAGCTAGTGAAGTATAGAGGCCATACTAGGGACTTCAAATTAAGTTTACAAATCACACAAGTATTAATGGTTTCCTTGTTAATACTATTATAGCATGAATGTAAACATTTATCATAAACACAAAGATATATAATAATAACTACAGTTATTATTACCTCTAGGGCATATCTCCAACAGTCTCCCACTTGCACTAGAGTCATCTAATCTAGATTACATGGTAATATACCGAACACCCATGGCAGTTTGGTGTTGGTCATGTTTTGCCCTTGGGAGAGGTTTAGTCAACGGATCCTACATTCAGATCTGTGTGTACTTTGCAAATCTTTATATCCCCATCCCGGATATGTTCTCGAATAGCGTGAAACGCAGCTTGATATCTTCACTTCTTGTGTGACCTTGGTTCTTGCGCATTGGCTATGGCGCCCATGTTATCAAAGAGATAGACATTGGGTCCAGCGCACTAGGAACCACACCAGCTCTGTAATGAACTCTTTCATCCATATCGCTTCTTGTGAAGCCTCCGAAGCGACCATGTATTCCGATTCAGTTGAAGATCTCGCCACAACGCTTTGCTTTGCACTCCTCCAGCTAATCGCGCACCATTCAAAATAAATACGTATCCAGTTGTGATTTAGAATAATCCGTATCGGTGTTCCAACTAGCATCGGTGTAACCATTAACAACGAGCTGTTAATAACATCCATAAGAAAGAAACATAAACTTATTACTTCTCAAGAACTTAAGGATGTTTTTGATCATTGTCAATGATCCACTCTGGATCACTTTGATATCTGCTAGTTAGACTAACGACATATGCGATGTCGGGTCTAGTACATAGCATGGCATACATTAGAGATCCTATGGCTGAGGCATAGGAGTCTTACTCATCTTTTCTCTATCTTACGCCGATGTCGGACTTTGAGTTTTACTCAAGGTCATATTGGGCAACATGGGCAAGAACCCTTTCTTGCTATCTTCCATTCCAAACCTCTTTAGAACTTTGTCCAAATATGTACTTTGTGACAATGATATTTGGCGTTTCGATCTATCTCTATAAATCTTTATGCCTAATATGTAAGCTTCGCCAAGATCCTTCATTGAAAAACTATTATTCAAATACTCTTTGACACTATTAAGAAGGTCTACATCATTCCCAATCAACAATATGTCATCCACATACGATTAAGAATGCTATAGAGCTCCCACTCACTTTCTTGTAAATACAAGCTTCTCCATAAGTTTGTATAAAACCAAAACTTTTGATTACCTTATCAAAACGTTGATTCCAACTTCGGGATGCTTGCTTCAATCCATAGATGGACCGTTGAAGTTTGCATACCTTGTTAGCATCTTTAGGATCGACAAAACCTTTGGGTTGCATCATATACAACTCTTCATCAATGTCTCCATTGAGGAATGCTGTTTTGACATCCATCTGCCATATCTCATAATCATAATATGCAGCGATTGCTAACATAATCCTCACAGACTTTAGCTTCGCTACTGGTGAGAAAGTCTCATCGTAGTCAACTCCTTGAATTTGTCGAAACCCTTTTGCGACAAGTCGAGCTTTATAGACAGTAACATTACCATCAGCATCTGTTTTCTTCTTGAAAATCCATTTGTTCTCGACAGCCTTCCGGCCATCCGGTAAGTCCACCAAAGTCCATACTTGGTTTTCGTACATGGATCCAATCTCGGATTTCATGGCTTCTTGCCATTTATTGGAATCTGGGCTCATCATTGCTTCCTCATATGTCTCGGGGTCATCGGTGTTGTCCACCAACATGACATTCATAACGGAATCATACCAATCTGGAGTGGTACGATTTCTCGTTGACCTCCGAGGCTCAGAGCAACTTCAACCGAAGTTTGATGATCACCATCACTAGCTTCCTCTCTTATTGGTGCAGGCACCACAGAACTTCTTCCGGTCTGCGCTACTACAATTCGAGAGAAGGTTCGACAACCTCGTCGAGTTCTACTTTCCTTCCATCACTTCTTTCGAGAGAAATTCTTCTCTAGAAAGGATCCATTCTTGGCAACAAAGATTTTGCCTTGGATCTATGATAGAAGGTATACCCAATAGTTTCCTTGGTATCCTATGAAGACGATTTTTCGCTTTGGGTTCAAGCTTGTCCGCTGTAACTTCTTTACATAGGCGCATCCCCAAACTTTAAGGAACGACAATTTAGGTTTCTTCCCAAACCATAATTCATACGGTGTCGTTTCAACGGATTTAGGCGGTGCCCTATTTAAAGTGAATGCGTGTTTCTAATGCATAACCCCAAAATGATAGTGGCAAATCTGTAAGTGACATCATAGAACCAACCATATCTAAGAGAGTTCGATTCTGACGCTCGAGACACACCATTACTGTTGTGGTGTTCCGGCGGTGTCAATCTGCGAAAGTATTCCACATTTCTTCAAATGCTCGCCAAACTCGTAACTTAGATATTCACCTCCACGATCGTAACGTAGAAATTTAATCTTCTTGTTACGTTGATTCTCTACCTCACTTTGAAACTCCTTAAACTTCTCGAAAGTTTCGGACTTATGTTTCATGAAATAGATATACCCATATCTACTCAAGTCATCCGTGAAGGTAAGAACATAACGATAACCCTTTGGCGATGCTACACTCATTGGACCACACACATCGGTATGTATGATTTCCAATAAGTGTAGCTCGCTCCATCATCTGAGAAAATGGAGTCTTAGTCATTTTACCCATCGGACATGCTTCGCATCTTTCAAGTGATTCAAAATCAAGTGATTCAAGAAGTCCATCGAATGGAGTTTCTTCATACGCTTCACTCCAATGTGACCAAGGCAGCGATGCCACATATAGGTCAAATTATCGCTTGATTTCAAACGTTTAGCCTCAATGTTATTAATATGTATATCCACTATCGAGATTCAATATGAATAGACCATCTATCAAAGGTGCATGTGCATAAAACATATTACTCATATAAATCGAACAACCATTATTCTCGGATTTAAACAAGTAACCGTCTCGCAATAAACAAGATCCCGATATAATGTTCATGCTCAACGAGCACCAAATAACAATTATTTAAGTATAAAACTAATCCCGATGGTAGATGAAGAGGTAGTGTGCGACCGCGATCACATCAACCTTTGATCCGTTTCCCACGCGCGCATCGTCACCTCGTTCTTCACTAGCTTCCGTTTATTCGTAGCTCTGTTTCGAGTTACAAATATGAGCAACGAACCGATTATCAAATACCGGGCACTACTACGAATACTAGTGAGATACACATCAATAACATGTATATCAGATATACCTTTCTTCTTGATGTTGCCGTTCTTCAAATCTGCCAAGTACTTTGGGCAATTCCGCTTCGATGACCTTCTCCTTGCGGTAAAAGCACTCGGTTTCAGGCTTGGGTCCAGCCTTGGTCCCTCTTCGTCGGTATGGTAACTTTCTTACCACCCTTCTTGAAGTGTCCCTTCTGCTTAGACTTGCCTTTCTTGAATTTGGTGGTCTTATTGACCATCAACACTTGGTGCTCTTTCTTGATCTCCACTTCTGCAGATTTTAACATAGCAAATAGTTCTGGCAACTCTTTGTTCATGTTACGCATGTTGTAGTTCATCACAAAGTTCTTGTAACTTGGTGGTAGTGATTGGAGGATCGGTAAACCCCAAAGTATTAGGAATCACTATACCCAAACTTTGAAGTTTATTTGCGTGCCTGGACATCTTAAGCACATGCTCCTTGACGGAGCTACCCTCTTCCATCTTGCGGTTAAAGAACTTTTCAAGCTTCATAACTTTCAATTGCCGCATGAGTCTCAAAGATTAATTTGAGATCCTCGACAATATCATATGGGTCGACTCTTCAAACCTTTTACAAGCTCGATTCTAAACCATACAAGATAGCACACTGAACTATGGAGTACTGATTCTTCCGAGCGAGGTAAACATTCTTTACTTCATCGGTAGCATCACCTGCAGTGGGTCACCTAGCGGTGCATCCAGCACATAGGTCAAATTACCATGTGAGGACAATCCTCAAATTGGAACCAATCCATGAAGTTGCTTCCATTGTTTTTCAACTTTTCTTTCTCTAGAACGCATTAAAATTGATGGTAGGGCTGCCATTGATCTACAACATATTTGCAATAGTTTAGACTAAGTTTATGACAAATTGAGTTCAAATTAATTAATGAAATTAAACTAGGTGAACTCCCACTCAAAACAACATCCCTCACATTGTTTTAGTGATCACAGACCAAATCCACTACATCAACACCGATCATCACGAGAGTTGATATAGTTTCAATGGCGAACAATCATCATGTTCATCATATCTACTATATGATTCATGCTTTGCCTTTCGGCGATCCGTGTTCTGAGGCCATGTCGTACATGCTAGGCTCGTCAAGACAAACCTTAGCTTCCGCATAAGCAAATCTGGCTTGCTTACGTTGTAGTCACCAGCGGAATCAAAGACACCCGATCATCACGTGGTGCTTGAGCAGCAAGCTTTGTAACGGTGCATACTAAGGGTGAACACTTTAGAACTTGAAATTTATGTGCATGAGGGATCATCTTATAATGCTACCGTTGCCTACTAAGCAATACAAGATGCATAAAGGATTAACATCACATGCAATTCATAATATGTGATATGATATGGCCTTTCTTCTTTGTGCTTCCGATCTCCATCTTCAAGCACGAACATGATCTCCATCATCTCGGCATAGCATCAAGGTCAATGACGCTTCTTCATGGTTGTCGTCCACCAGCTTCAACTATTACAACTATTTTGAATAGACACGCAGGTCTTAACAGAAATTAAAGACAACCATATGGCTCCGCGGTTGCCAACTTACAATAAGGAACATTGCATACATCAAATATAATCACAATCATGGCCATATCACATCATCGCACACCCCGCAAAACAAAGTTAGACGCTTCTACTTTCTTTGCATATTTTACGTGGTTTGGGGCTTTCCATAAGTGTCGTTCTAACTTACGAACAAGAACCACAACATTGATACTAGCATTGTTGATTAGCCGTTGTAAATTGGATCTTAACTATGCTAGGAGAAACAGGCACCCGCAAAGCCACTTATGCAATACAAGTTGCATGTTAAGCGAGGAGCAAGTCTCATGAACGATGTCATGTAAGGTTAGCGGCCGCTTCATCCCAACATACCGCAAGATGCAAAGTACACAAAAGCAATCTACAATAAAAGCATCAACGCCCACAATGACCATTGTGTTCTACTCGTCTGTGAGATCTACATATAGACACGGCTCGATACCCTTTGTAGGGGTTCGTAGCATGGAAAACAAAAATTTTCTATCGCATACAAACAAACAAGCCAAGATCTATCTACTAGATTGTAGCAACGAGTCGATGGAATAACTCACCCTCGAAGATTCCAAAGTGTTTAACGAGAGCAGATTCTCGTGGGTGATGTAGTCGTACTCTTTCGATCTCAAGATCGCGTGAGCGATCCTTCGGCGCAGCGTTCCATGGCGCTCATGATCGGTCACCGTTGGTACTCGACGAAGACCTTCCTCTCCCTTGTTCCAAAGCGGAGGTTGTAGCACTCTCCTCATGATTCCGGCCTGTGGCGTGGTACCGGAGGTAGAGGAGATCCCAGGCTTCGCCTTAAGCGGTGCGAGTATGGTGGAGCTTATGAGAGAGGCTATTAGTGGTCTAGTAATTAGACACACCAATTAGAGGGCTCTAAACCAATTAGAAGGCTCTAAACCAAAACAGCTCTAAACCGGGTCTAGGTCTAGTTTCTAGTTTAGAGGATAGGAACTTGTGTGTCTCTAGAGGGAGGCCCTCCCTTTATAGGTGGGAGGGCTGGCCTTGAGGAGGAGGAGTCCCTCCCCAACTCGGCCTAGGGCTGGCCGCCCGGCTTGGGGAGGACTCCTCCCCAAGTCGGTTTCAACTTCTCCTCTTTCCAACTGGCGGTTTGACGAAAACAGCGCTTTGACTTTTCAATTTAGGAATTAAATAAACCCTTTATTTTGGACAGCGAGAACACTTAGTACATGATGCAATCATTCCATCTTGCAATGACACATTCATGTACCCTTCCCCAGTCTTGGGACATTCCGGACCTTCTAGAATGTTCCCGATGAAAACAGGAACCATTCCCCAACTCCAAAACGGACTTTCCTTATATGAATCTTATTCTCCGGACCATTCGGATCACCTCGTGATATCCGGATCCCATCCGAGACTCGAACAACATTCGGTCTCTTTCTCATAATACCATAACTACTCAAACAACGTCGAATCCTTAAGTGTGTCTCCCTACGGTTCGTGAATTATGCGGACATGATCGAGACACTTCTCGAACAATAACCAATAGAGGAATCTGGAAATTCATATGGCTCTACATATTTCTACGATTACTTTGCAATCGAATGAACCACTTACATACGATACCAATTTCCCTTTGTCTCACGATATGTTACTTATCCGAGGTCATGATCGTCGGTATCTCCGCATACCTAGTTCAACCTCGTTCGATAAGTACTCTTTTCTCGTTCGTGATATGTGATCCCTTGTGACCAAGTCACATGCTTGCAAGCTAATTGGATGACATTTCACCGAGAGGGCCCAGAGAATATCTATCCGTCATGTGGATGGACAAATCCCACTCTTGATCCATGTGTTTCAACCAATACTTTCCGAACACCCAATGCCACTTTTATAGCCACCCTGTTACGGTGTGGTGTTTGATGACATCAAAGCATCCATCCAGTAAAGGTGATATGCATGATCTCATGGTCGAAGGAATTAGGTTACTATGTATCAGAAAGCATATAGCAATTGAACTAATGAAATGACTTGATCTTTATGCTACGCTTGTCTATAGGAGTATGTCCACCATATCATTCTCCTAACGATATGATCTTGTTGTTGATAACATCTCAATGTTCATGACAAAGAAACCACATCATCAATCAACCAACAAGCTAGTGAAGTATAGAGGCCATACTAGGGACTTCAAATTAAGTTTACAAATCACACAAGTATTAATGGTTTCCTTGTTAATACTATTATAGCATGAATGTAAACATTTATCATAAACACAAAGATATATAATAATAACTACATTTATTATTACCTCTAGGGCATATCTCCAACAGATCCATGTGTGGTTTGTGGAAATAACACACATGCAATGACTCTAGTGGTTGATCCATGTGTGGTTTGTGGAAATAACACACATGCAATGACTGTAATGGATCCATAAGTGGTTTATGGAAAAGAACACACGTGCAATGACCACTGGTTGATCCATATGTGGTTTGTGGAAAGAACACACATGCAATGACTCTAGTGGTTGATCCATGTGTGGTTTGTGGAAAGAACAGACATGCAATGACAGTGGTGGATCCATGTGTGGTTTGTGGATAGAACACACATGCAATGACTCTAGTGCTAGTTCTAGTATAAGAACACACATGCAATGACTCTAGTGGGTCCACATGTGGTTTGTGAAAAGAACACACATGCAATGACCACTGGTTGATCCATAAGTTGTTTGTGGAAAAGAACACACATGCAATGAGTGTAGTGGATCCATGTGTGGTTTGTGGAAAAGAACACACATGCAATGACTCTAGTGCTAGCTTGTGGTTTTAGTATAAGAACAAACATGCAATGACTCTAGTGGTTGATCCATGTGTGGTTTATGGAAAGAACACACATGCAATGACTCTGGTTGATCCATATGTGGTTTGTGGAAAGAACACACATCAAATGACCACTGGTGGATCCACGTGTGGTTTGTGGAAAAGAACACACATGCAATGACTCTAATGTTGGTTTTAGTATAAGAACACACATGCAATGACTCTAGTGGTTGATCCATGTGTGGTTTGTGGAAATAACACACATGCAATAACTCTAGTGGTTGATCCATGTGTGGTTTGTGGAAATAACACACATGCAATGACTCTAGTTGTTGATCCATGTGTTGTTTGTGGAAATAACACACATACAATGACTATAATGGATCCATAAGTGGTTTATGGAAAAGAACACACATGCAATGACCACTGGTTGATCCATATGTGGTTTGTGATAAGAACACACATGCAATGACTCTAGTGGTTGATCCATGTGTGGTTGGTGGAAAGAACACACATGCAATGACAGTGGTGGATCCATGTGTGGTTTGTGGATAGAACACACATGAAATGACTCTAGTGCTAGTTTTAGTATAAGAACACACATGCAATGACTCTAGTGGGTCCACATGTGGTTTTTGAAAAGAACACACATGCAATGACCACTGGTTGATCCATAAGTTGTTTGTGGAAAAGAACACACATGCAATGATTCTAGTGGATCCATGTGTGGTTTGTGGAAAAGAACACACATGCAATGACTCTAGTGCTAGTTTGTGGTTTTAGTATAAGAACAAACATGCAATAACTCTAGTGGTTGATCCATATGTGGTTTGTGGAAATAACACACATGCAATGACCACTGGTGGATCCATGTGTGGTTTGTGGAAAAGAACACACATGCAATGAGTCTAGTGGATCCATATGTGGTTTGTGGAAAAGAACACACATGCAATGACCCTAATGTTGGTTTTAGTATAAGAACATACATGCAATGACTCTAGTTGTTGATCCATGTGTGGTTTGTGGAAATAACACACATGCAATAACTCTAGTGGTTGATCCATGTGTGGTTTGTGGAAATAACACACATGCAATGACTCTAGTTGTATATCCATGTGTTGTTTGTGGAAATAACACACATACAATGACTATAATGGATCCATAAGTGGTTTATGGAAAAGAACACACATGCAATGACCACTGGTTGATCCATATGTGGTTTGTGATAAGAACACACATGCAATGACTCTAGTGGTTGATCCATGTGTGGTTTGTGGAAAGAACACACATGCAATGACAGTGGTGGATCCATGTGTGGTTTTTGGATAGAACACACATGAAATGACTCTAGTGCTAGTTTTAGTATAAGAACACACATGCAATGACTCTAGTGGGTCCACATGTGGTTTGTGAAAAGAACACACATGCAATGACCACTGGTTGATCCATAAGTTGTTTGTGGAAAAGAACACACATGCAATGATTCTAGTGGATCCATGTGTGGTTTGTGGAAAAGAACACACATGCAATGACTCTAGTGCTGGTTTGTGGTTTTAGTATAAGAACAAACATGCAATGACTCTAGTGGTCGATCCATGTGTGGTTTGTGGAAAGAACACACATGCAATGACTCTGGTTGATCCATATGTGGTTTGTGGAAAGAACACACATGCAATGACCACTTGTGGATCCATGTGTGGTTTGTGGAAAAGAACACACATGCAATGACCACTGGTTGATCCATGTGTGGTTTGTGGAAAGAACACATATGCAATGACTCTAGTGTTGGTTTTAGTATAAGAACACACATGCAATGACTCTAGTGGTGGATCCATGTGTGGTTTTTGGAAAAGAACACACATGCAATGACTCTAGTGGTTGATCCATGTGTGGTTTGTGGAAATAACACACATGCAATGACTCTAGTGGTTGATCCATGTGTGGTTTGTGGATAGAACACACATGCAATGACTCTAGTGCTAGTTTTAGTATAAGAACACACATGCAATGACTCTAGTGGGTCCACATGTGGTTTGTGAAAAGAACACACATGCAATGATCACTGGTTGATCCATAAGTTGTTTGTGGAAAAGAACACACATGCAATGAGTCTAGTGGATCCATGTGTGGTTTGTGGAAAAGAACACACATGCAATGACTCTAGTGCTGGTTTGTGGTTTTAGTATAAGAACAAACATGCAATGACTCTAGTGGTTGATCCATGTGTGGTTTATGGAAAGAACACACATGCAATGACTCTGGTTGATCCATATGTGGTTTGTGGAAAGAACACACATCAAATGACCACTGGTGGATCCACGTGTGGTTTGTGGAAAAGAACACACATGCAATGACTCTAATGTTCGTTTTAGTATAAGAACACACATGCAATGACTCTAGTGGTTGATCCATGTGTGGTTTGTGGAAATAACACACATGCAATAACTCTAGTGGTTGATCCATGTGTGGTTTGTGGAAATAACACACATGCAATGACTCTAGTTGTTGATCCATGTGTTGTTTGTGGAAATAACACACATACAATGACTATAATGGATCCATAAGTGGTTTATGGAAAAGAACACACATGCAATGACCACTGGTTGATCCATATGTGGTTTGTGATAAGAACACACATGCAATGACTCTAGTGGTTGATCCATGTGTGGTTTGTGGAAAGAACACACATGCAATGACAGTGGTGGATCCATGTGTGGTTTGTGGATAGAACACACATGAAATGACTCTAGTGCTAGTTTTGGTATAAGAACACACATGCAATGACTCTAGTGGGTCCACATGTGGTTTGTGAAAAGAACACACATGCAATGACCACTGGTTGATCCATAAGTTGTTTGTGGAAAAGAACACACATGCAATGATTCTAGTGGATCCATGTGTGGTTTGTGGAAAAAAACACACATGCAATGACTCTAGTGCTAGTTTGTGGTTTTAGTATAAGAACAAACATGCAATAACTCTAGTGGTTGATCCATATGTGGTTTGAGGAAATAACACACATGCAATGACCACTGGTGGATCCATGTGTGGTTTGTGGAAAAGAACACACATGCAATGACCACTGGTTGATCCATGTGTGGTTTGTGGAAAGAACACACATGCAATGACTCTAATGTTGGTTTTAGTACAAGAACACACATGCAATGACTCTTGTGGTTGATCCATGTGTGGTTTGTGGAAATAAGACATATGCAATGACTCTAATGGTTGATCCATGTGTGATTTGTGGAAATAACAGACATGCAATGACTCTAGTGGTTGATCCATGTGTGGTTTGTGGAAATAACACACATGCAATGACTGTAATGGATCCATAAGTGGTTTATGGAAAAGAACACACATGCAATGACCGCTGGTTGATCCATATGTGGTTTGTGGAAAGAACACACATGCAATGACTCTAGTGGTTGATCCATGTGTGATTTTTGGAAAGAACACACATGCAATGACAGTGGTGGATCCATGTGTGATTTGTGGATAGAACACACATGCAATGACTCTAGTGCTAGTTTTAGTATAAGAACAGACATGCAATGACTCTAGTGGGTCCACATGTGGTTTGTGAAAAGAACACACATGCAATGACCACTGGTTGATCCATAAGTTGTTTGTGGAAAAGAACACACATGCAATGAGTCTAGTGGATCCATGTGTGGTTTGTGGAAAAGAACACACATGCAATGACTCTAATGTTGGTTTTAGTATAAGAACATACATGCAATGACTCTAGTAGTTGATCCATGTGTGGTTTGTGGAAATAACACACATGCAATAACTCTAGTGGTTGATCCATGTGTGGTTTGTGGAAATAACACACATGCAATGACTCTAGTTGTTGATCCATGTGTTGTTTGTGGAAATAACACACATACAATGACTATAATGGATCCATAAGTGGTTTATGGAAAAGAACACACATGCAATGACCACTGGTTGATCCATATGTGGTTTGTGATAAGAACACACATGCAATGACTCTAGTGGTTGATCCATGTGTGGTTTGTGGAAAGAACACACATGGAATGACAGTGGTGGATCCATGTGTGGTTTGTGGATAGAACACACATGAAATGACTCTAGTGCTAGTTTTAGTATAAAAACACACATGCAATGACTCTAGTGGGTCCACATGTGGTTTGTGAAAAGAACACACATGCAATGACCACTGGTTGATCCATAAGTTGTTTGTGGAAAAGAACACACATGCAATGATTCTAGTGGATCCATGTGTGGTTTGTGGAAAAGAACACACATGCAATGACTCTAGTGCTGGTTTGTGGTTTTAGTATAAGAACAAACATGCAATGACTCTAGTGGTCGATCCATGTGTGGTTTGTGGAAAGAACACACATGCAATGACTCTGGTTGATCCATATGTGGTTTGTGGAAAGAACACACCTGCAATGACCACTAGTGGATCCATGTGTGGTTTGTGGAAAAGAACACACATGCAATGACCACTGGTTGATCCATGTGTGGTTTGTGGAAAGAACACATATGCAATGACTCTAGTGTTGGTTTTAGTATAAGAACACACATGCAATGACTCTAGTGGTGGATCCATGTGTGGTTTGTGGAAAAGAACACACATGCAATGACTCTAGTGGTTGATCCATGTGTGGTTTGTGGAAATAACACACATGCAATGACTCTAGTGGTTGATCCATGTGTGGTTTGTGGATAGAACACACATGCAATGACTCTAGTGCTAGTTTTAGTATAAGAACACACATGCAATGACTCTAGTGGGTCCACATGTGGTTTGTGAAAAGAACACACATGCAATGATCACTGGTTGATCCATAAGTTGTTTGTGGAAAAGAACACACATGCAATGAGTCTAGTGGATCCATGTGTGGTTTGTGGAAAAGAACACACATGCAATGACTCTAGTGCTGGTTTGTGGTTTTAGTATAAGAACAAACATGCAATGACTCTAGTGGTTGATCCATGTGTGGTTTGTGGAAAGAACAGACATGCAATGACTCTGGTTGATCCATATGTGGTTTGTGGAAAGAACACACATGCAATGACCACTGGTGGATCCATGTGTGGTTTGTGGAAAAGAACACACATGCAATGACCACTGGTCGATCCATGTGTGGTTTGTGGAAAGAACACACATGCAATGACTCCAGTGTTGGTTTTAGTATAAGAACACACATGCAATGACTCTAGTGGTTGATCCAAGTGTGGTTTGTGGAAAAGAACACAGACATGCAATGACTCTAGTGGTTGATCCATGTGTGGTTTGTGGAAAAACACACATGCAACGACTCTAGTGGTTGATCCATGTGTGGTTTGTGGAAATAACACACATGCAATGACTCTAGTGGTTGATCCATGTGTGGTTTGTGGAAAGAACACACATGCAATGAGTCTAGTGGATCCATGTGTGGTTTGTGGAAAAGAACACACATGCAATGACTCTAATGTTGGTTTTAGTATAAGAACACACATGCAATGACTCTAGTGGTTGATCCATGTGTGGTTTGTGGAAATAACACACATGCAATAACTCTAGTGGTTGATCCATGTGTGGTTTGTGGAAATAACACACATGCAATGACTCTAGTTGTTGATCCATGTGTTGTTTGTGGAAATAACACACATACAATGACTATAATGGATCCATAAGTGGTTTATGGAAAAGAACACACATGCAATGACCACTGGTTGATCCATATGTGGTTTGTGATAAGAACACACATGCAATGACTCTAGTGGTTGATCCATGTGTGGTTGGTGGAAAGAACACACATGCAATGACAGTGGTGGATCCATGTGTGGTTTGTGGATAGAACACACATGAAATGACTCTAGTGCTAGTTTTAGTATAAGAACACACATGCAATGACTCTAGTGGGTCCACATGTGGTTTTTGAAAAGAACACACATGCAATGACCACTGGTTGATCCATAAGTTGTTTGTGGAAAAGAACACACATGCAATGATTCTAGTGGATCCATGTGTGGTTTGTGGAAAAGAACACACATGCAATGACTCTAGTGCTAGTTTGTGGTTTTAGTATAAGAACAAACATGCAATAACTCTAGTGGTTGATCCATATGTGGTTTGTGGAAATAACACACATGCAATGACCACTGGTGGATCCATGTGTGGTTTGTGAAAAAGAACACACATGCAATGACCACTGGTTGATCCATGTGTGGTTTGTGGAAAGAACACACATGCAATGACTCTAATGTTGGTTTTAGTACAAGAACACACATGCAATGACTCTTGTGGTTGATCCATGTGTGGTTTGTGGAAATAACACATATGCAATGACTCTAATGGTTGATCCATGTGTGATTTGTGGAAATAACAGACATGCAATGACTCTAGTGGTTGATCCATGTGTGGTTTGTGGAAATAACACACATGCAATGACTGTAATGGATCCATAAGTGGTTTATGAAAAAGAACACACATGCAATGACCGCTGGTTGATCCATATGTGGTTTGTGGAAAGAACACACATGCAATGACTCTAGTGGTTGATCCATGTGTGATTTTTGGAAAGAACACACATGCAATGACAGTGGTGGATCCATGTGTGATTTGTGGATAGAACACACATGCAATGACTCTAGTGCTAGTTTTAGTATAAGAACACACATGCAATGACTCTAGTCGGTCCACATGTGGTTTGTGAAAAGAACACACATGCAATGACCACTGGTTGATCCATAAGTTGTTTGTGGAAAAGAACACACATGCAATGAGTCTAGTGGATCCATATGTGGTTTGTGGAAAAGAACACACATGCAATGACCCTAATGTTGGTTTTAGTATAAGAACATACATGCAATGACTCTAGTGGTTGATCCATGTGTGGTTTGTGGAAATAACACACATGCAATAACTCTAGTGGTTGATCCATGTGTGGTTTGTGGAAATAACACACATGCAATGACTCTAGTTGTATATCCATGTGTGGTTTGTGGAAATAACACACATGCAATGACTTTAATGGATCCATAAGTGGTTTATGGAAAAGAACACATATGCAATGACCACTAGTTGATCCATATGTGGTTTGTGGAAAGAACACACATGCAATGACTCTAGTGGTTGATCCATGTGTGGTTTGTGGAAAGAACACACATGCAATGACAGTGGTGGATCCATGTGTGCTTTGTGGATAGAACACACATGCAATGACTCTAGTGCAAGTTTTAGTATAAGAACCCATATGCAATGACTCTAGTGGGTCCACATGTGGTTTGTGAAAAGAACACACATGCAATGACCACTGGTTGATCCATAAGTTGTTTGTGGAAAAGAACACACATGCAATGTGTCTAGTGGATCCATGTGTGGTTTGTGGAAAAGAACACACATGCAATGACTCTAGTACTAGTTTGTGGTTTTAGTATAAGAACAAACATGCAATGACTCTAGTGGTTGATCCATATGTGGTTTGTGGAAAGAACACACATGCAATGACCACTTGTGGATCCATGTGTGGTTTGTGGAAAAGAACACACATGGAATGACCACTGGTTGATCCATATGTGGTTTGTGGAAAGAACACACATGCAATGACTCTAATGTTGGTTTTAGTATAAGAACACACATGCAATGACTCTAGTGGTTGATCCGTGTGTGGTTTGTGGAAAGAACACACATGCAATGACTCTAGTGGTTGATCCATGTGTGGTTTGTCGAAATAAGACATGCAATGACTCTAGTGGTTGATCCATGTGTGGTTTGTGGATAGAACACACATCCAATGACTCTAGTGCTAAGTGGTTTAGTATAAGAACACACATGCAATGACTCTAGTGGGTCCACATGTGGTTTGTGAAAAGAACACACATGCAATGATCACTGGTTGATCCATAAGTTGTTTGTGGAAAGAACACACATGCAATGAGTCTAGTGGATCCAAGTGTGGTTTGTGGAAAGAACACACATGGAATGACTCTAGTGCTGGTTTGGTTTTACTATAAGAACAAACATGCAATGACTCTAGTGGTTGATCCATGTGTGGTTTATGGAAAGAACACACATGCAATGACTCTGGTTGATCCATATGTGGTTTGTGGAAAGAACACACATCAAATGACCACTGGTGGATCCACGTGTGGTTTGTGGAAAAGAACACACATGCAATGACTCTAATGTTCGATTTAGTATAAGAACACACATGCAATGACTCTAGTGGTTGATCCATGTGTGGTTTGTGGAAATAACACATGCAATAACTCTAGTGGTTGATCCATGTGTGGTTTGTGGAAATAACACACATGCAATGACTCTAGTTGTTGATCCATGTGTTGTTTGTGGAAATAACACACATACAATGACTATAATGGATCCATAAGTGGTTTATGGAAAAGAACACACATGCAATGACCACTGGTTGATCCATATGTGGTTTGTGATAAGAACACACATGCAATGACTCTAGTGGTTGATCCATGTGTGGTTTGTGGAAAGAACACACATGCAATGACAGTGGTGGATCCATGTGTGGTTTGTGGATAGAACACACATGAAATGACTCTAGTGCTAGTTTTAGTATAAGAACACACATGCAATGACTCTAGTGGGTCCACATGTGGTTTGTGAAAAGAACACACATGCAATGACCACTGGTTGATCCATAAGTTGTTTGTGGAAAAGAACACACATGCAATGATTCTAGTGGATCCATGTGTGGTTTGTGGAAAACAATACACATGCAATGACTCTAGTGCTGGTTTGTGGTTTTAGTATAAGAACAAACATGCAATGACTCTAGTGGTCGATCCATGTGTGGTTTGTGGAAAGAACACACATGCAATGACTCTGGTTGATCCATATGTGGTTTGTGGAAAGAACACACATGCAATGACCACTTGTGGATCCATGTGTGGTTTGTGGAAAAGAACACACATGCAATGACCACTGGTTGATCCATGTGTGGTTTGTGGAAAGAACACATATGCAATGACTCTAGTGTTGGTTTTAGTATAAGAACACACATGCAATGACTCTAGTAGTGGATCCATGTGTGGTTTTTGGAAAAGAACACACATGCAATGACTCTAGTGGTTGATCCATGTGTGGTTTGTGGAAATAACACACATGCAATGACTCTAGTGGTTGATCCATGTGTGGTTTGTGGATAGAACACACATGCAATGACTCTAGTGCTAGTTTTAGTATAAGAACACACATGCAATGACTCTAGTGGGTCCACATGTGGTTTGTGAAAAGAACACACATGCAATGATCACTGGTTGATCCATAAGTTGTTTGTGGAAAAGAACACACATGCAATGAGTCTAGTGGATCCATGTGTGGTTTGTGGAAAAGAACACACATGCAATGACTCTAGTGCTGGTTTGTGGTTTTACTATAAGAACAAACATGCAATGACTCTAGTGGTTGATCCATGTGTGGTTTATGGAAAGAACACACATGCAATGACTAGAACACACATGCAATGACTCTGGTTGATCCATATGTGGTTTGTGGAAAGAACACACATCAAATGACCACTGGTGGATCCACGTGTGGTTTGTGGAAAAGAACACACATGCAATGACTCTAATGTTCGATTTAGTATAAGAACACACATGCAATGACTCTAGTGGTTGATCCATGTGTGGTTTGTGGAAATAACACACATGCAATAACTCTAGTGGTTGATCCATGTGTGGTTTGTGGAAATAACACACATGCAATGACTCTAGTTGTTGATCCATGTGTTGTTTGTGGAAATAACACACATACAATGACTATAATGGATCCATAAGTGGTTTATGGAAAAGAACACACATGCAATGACCACTGGTTGATCCATATGTGGTTTGTGATAAGAACACACATGCAATGACTCTAGTGGTTGATCCATGTGTGGTTTGTGGAAAGAACACACATGCAATGACAGTGGTGGATCCATGTGTGGTTTGTGGATAGAACACACATGAAATGACTCTAGTGCTAGTTTTAGTATAAGAACACACATGCAATGACTCTAGTGGGTCCACATGTGGTTTGTGAAAAGAACACACATGCAATGACCACTGGTTGATCCATAAGTTGTTTGTGGAAAAGAACACACATGCAATGATTCTAGTGGATCCATGTGTGGTTTGTGGAAAAGAACACACATGCAATGACTCTAGTGCTAGTTTGTGGTTTTAGTATAAGAACAAACATGCAATAACTCTAGTGGTTGATCCATATGTGGTTTGTGGAAATAACACACATGCAATGACCACTGGTGGATCCATGTGTGGTTTGTGAAAAAGAACACACATGCAATGACCACTGGTTGATCCATGTGTGGTTTGTGGAAAGAACACACATGCAATGACTCTAATGTTGGTTTTAGTACAAGAACACACATGCAATGACTCTTGTGGTTGATCCATGTGTGGTTTGTGGAAATAACACATATGCAATGACTCTAATGGTTGATCCATGTGTGGTTTGTTGAATTATCAGACATTCTATGACTCTAGTGGTTGATCCATGTGTGGTTTGTGGAAATAACACATGTAATGACTGTAATGGATCCATAAGTGGTTTATGAAAAGAACACACATGCAATGACCTGGTTGATCCATATGTGGTTTGTGGAAAGAACACACATGCAATGACTCTAGTGGTTGATCCATGTGTGATTTTGGAAAGAACACATGCAATGACAGTGGTGGATCCATGTGTGATTTGTGGATAGAACACACATGCAATGACTCTAGTGCTAGTTTTAGTATAAGAACAGACATGCAATGACTCTAGTGGGTCCACATGTGGTTTGTGAAAAGAACACACATGCAATGACCACTGGTTGATCCATAAGTTGTTTGTGGAAAAGAACACACATGCAATGAGTCTAGTGGATCCATGTGTGGTTTGTGGAAAGAACACACATGCAATGACTCTAATGTTGGTTTTAGTATAAGAACATACATGCAATGACTCTAGTAGTTGATCCATGTGTGGTTTGTGGAAATAACACACATGCAATAACTCTAGTGGTTGATCCATGTGTGGTTTGTGGAAATAACACACATGCAATGACTCTAGTTGTTGATCCATGTGTTGTTTGTGGAAATAACACACATACAATGACTATAATGGATCCATAAGTGGTTTATGGAAAAGAACACACATGCAATGACCACTGGTTGATCCATATGTGGTTTGTGATAAGAACACACATGCAATGACTCTAGTGGTTGATCCATGTGTGGTTTGTGGAAAGAACACACATGGAATGACAGTGGTGGATCCATGTGTGGTTTGTGGATAGAACACACATGAAATGACTCTAGTGCTAGTTTTAGTATAAAAACACACATGCAATGACTCTAGTGGGTCCACATGTGGTTTGTGAAAAGAACACACATGCAATGACCACTGGTTGATCCATAAGTTGTTTGTGGAAAAGAACACACATGCAATGATTCTAGTGGATCCATGTGTGGTTTGTGGAAAAGAACACACATGCAATGACTCTAGTGCTGGTTTGTGGTTTTAGTATAAGAACAAACATGCAATGACTCTAGTGGTCGATCCATGTGTGGTTTGTGGAAAGAACACACATGCAATGACTCTGGTTGATCCATATGTGGTTTGTGGAAAGAACACACATGCAATGACCACTAGTGGATCCATGTGTGGTTTGTGGAAAGAACACACATGCAATGACAGTGGTGGATCCATGTGTGGTTTGTGAAAAGAACACACATGCAATGACTCTAGTGTTGGTTTTAGTATAAGAACACACATGCAATGACTCTAGTGGTGGATCCATGTGTGGTTTGTGGAAATAACACACATGCAATGACTCTAGTGGTTGATCCATGTGTGGTTTGTGGAAATAACACACATGCAATGACTCTAGTGGTTGATCCATGTGTGGTTTGTGGATAGAACACACATGCAATGACTCTAGTGCTAGTTTTAGTATAAGAACACACATGCAATGACTCTAGTGGGTCCACATGTGGTTTGTGAAAAGAACACACATGCAATGATCACTGGTTGATCCATAAGTTGTTTGTGGAAAAGAACACACATGCAATGAGTCTAGTGGATCCATGTGTGGTTTGTGGAAAGAACACACATGCAATGACTCTAGTGCTGGTTTGTGGTTTTAGTATAAGAACAAACATGCAATGACTCTAGTGGTTGATCCATGTGTGGTTTGTGGAAAGAACACACATGCAATGACTCTGGTTGATCCATATGTGGTTTGTGGAAAGAACACACATGCAATGACCACTGGTGGATCCATGTGTGGTTTGTGGAAAGAACACACATGCAATGACTCTAATGTTCGATTTAGTATAAGAACACACATGCAATGACTCTAGTGGTTGATCCATGTGTGGTTTGTGGAAAGAACACACATGCAATGACTCTAGTGGTTGATCCATGTGTGGTTTGTGGAAATAACACACATGCAATTACTCTAGTTGTTGATCCATGTGTGGTTTGTGGAAATAACACACATACAATGACTCTAATGGATCCATAAGTGGTTTATGGAAAAGAACACACATGCAATGACCACTGGTTGATCCATAAGTGGTTTATGGAAAGAACACATGCAATGACTCTAGTGGTTGATCCATGTGTGGTTTGTGGAAAGAACACACATGCAATGACAGTGGTGGATCCATGTGTGGTTTGTGGATAGAACACACATGAAATGACTCTAGTGCTAGTTTTAGTATAAGAACACACATGCAATGACTCTAGTGGGTCCACATGTGGTTTGTGAAAGAACACACATGCAACGACCACTGGTTGATGCATAAGTTGTTTGTGGAAAGAACACACATGCAATGATTCTAGTGGATCCATGTGTGGTTTGTGGAAAAGAACACACATGCAATGACTCTAGTGCTGGTTTGTGGTTTTAGTATAAGAACAAACATGCAATGACTCTAGTGGTCGATCCATGTGTGGTTTGTGGAAAGAACACACATGCAATGACTCTGGTTGATCCATATGTGGTTTGTGGAAAGAACACACATGCAATGACCACTTGTGGATCCATGTGTGGTTTGTGGAAATAACACACATGCAATGACCACTTGTTGATCCATGTGTGGTTTGTGGAAAGAACACATATGCAATGACTCTAGTGTTGGTTTTAGTATAAGAACACACATGCAATGACTCTAGTGGTGGATCCATGTGTGGTTTGTGGAAAGAACACACATGCAATGACTCTAGTGGTTGATCCATGTGTGGTTTGTGGAAATAACACACATGCAATGACTCTAGTGGTTGATCCATGTGTGGTTTGTGGATAGAACACACATGCAATGACTCTAGTGCTAGTTTTAGTATAAGAACACACATGCAATGACTCTAGTGGGTCCACATGTGGTTTGTGAAAAGAACACACATGCAATGACCACTAGTTGATCCATAAGTTGTTTGTGGAAAAGAACACACATGCAATGAGTCTAGTGGATCCATGTGTGGTTTGTGGAAAAGAACACACATGCAATGACTCTAGTGCTGGTTTGTGGTTTTAGTATAAGAACAAACATGCAATGACTCTAGTGGTTGATCCATGTGTGGTTTGTGGAAAGAACACACATGCAATGACTCTGGTTGATCCATATGTGGTTTGTGGAAAGAACACACAAATGACCACTGGTGGATCCATGTGTGGTTTGTGGAAAGAACACACATGCAATGACTCTAATGTTCGATTTAGTATAAGAACACACATGCAATGACTCTAGTGGGTGAACCATGTGGTTTGTGGAAATAACACATGCAATACCTCTAGTGGTTGATCCCTGTGTGGTTTGTGGAAATAACACACATGCAATGACTCTAGTTGTTGATCCATGTGTTGTTTGTGGAAATAACACACATACAATGACTATAATGGATCCATAAGTGGTTTATGGAAAAGAACACACATGCAATGACCACTGGTTGATCCATATGTGGTTTGTGATAAGAACAAGCATGCAATGACTCTAGTGGTTGATCCATGTGTGGTTTGTGGAAAGAACACACATGCAATGACAGTGGTGGCTCCATGTGTGGTTTGTGGATAGAACACACATGAAATGACTCTAGTGCTAGTTTTAGTATAAGAACACACATGCAATGACTCTAGTGGGTCCACATGTGGTTTGTGAAAAGAACACACATGCAATGACCACTGGTTGATCCATAAGTTGTTTGTGGAAAAGAACACACATGCAATGATTCTAGTGGATCCATGTGTGGTTTGTGGAAAAGAACACACATGCAATGACTCTAGTGCTAGTTTGTGGTTTTAGTATAAGAACAAACATGCAATAACTCTAGTGGTTGATCCATATGTGGTTTGTGGAAATAACACACATGCAATGACCACTGGTGGATCCATGTGTGGTTTGTGGAAAAGAACACACATGCAATGACCACTGGTTGATCCATGTGTGGTTTGTGGAAAGAACACACATGCAATGACTCTAATGTTGGTTTTAGTACAAGAACACACATGCAATGACTCTTGTGGTTGATCCATGTGTGGTTTGTGGAAATAACACATATGCAATGACTCTAATGGTTGATCCATGTGTGATTTGTGGAAATAACAGACATGCAATGACTCTAGTGGTTGATCCATGTGTGGTTTGTGGAAATAACACACATGTAATGACTGTAATGGATCCATAAGTGGTTTATGGAAAAGAACACACATGCAATGACCGCTGGTTGATCCATATGTGGTTTGTGGAAAGAACACACATGCAATGACTCTAGTGGTTGATCCATGTGTGATTTTTGGAAAGAACACACATGCAATGACAGTGGTGGATCCATGTGTGATTTGTGGATAGAACACACATGCAATGACTCTAGTGCTAGTTTTAGTATAAGAACAGACATGCAATGACTCTAGTGGGTCCACATGTGGTTTGTGAAAAGAACACACATGCAATGACCACTGGTTGATCCATAAGTTGTTTGTGGAAAAGAACACACATGCAATGAGTCTAGTGGATCCATGTGTGGTTTGTGGAAAAGAACACACATGCAATGACTCTAATGTTGGTTTTAGTATAAGAACATACATGCAATGACTCTAGTAGTTGATCCATGTGTGGTTTGTGGAAATAACACACATGCAATAACTCTAGTGGTTGATCCATGTGTGGTTTGTGGAAATAACACACATGCAATGACTCTAGTTGTTGATCCATGTGTTGTTTGTGGAAATAACACACATACAATGACTATAATGGATCCATAAGTGGTTTATGGAAAAGAACACACATGCAATGACCACTGGTTGATCCATATGTGGTTTGTGATAAGAACACACATGCAATGACTCTAGTGGTTGATCCATGTGTGGTTTGTGGAAAGAACACACATGGAATGACAGTGGTGGATCCATGTGTGGTTTGTGGATAGAACACACATGAAATGACTCTAGTGCTAGTTTTAGTATAAAAACACACATGCAATGACTCTAGTGGGTCCACATGTGGTTTGTGAAAAGAACACACATGCAATGACCACTGGTTGATCCATAAGTTGTTTGTGGAAAAGAACACACATGCAATGATTCTAGTGGATCCATGTGTGGTTTGTGGAAAAGAACACACATGCAATGACTCTAGTGCTGGTTTGTGGTTTTAGTATAAGAACAAACATGCAATGACTCTAGTGGTCGATCCATGTGTGGATTGTGGAAAGAACACACATGCAATGACTCTGGTTGATCCATATGTGGTTTGTGGAAAGAACACACCTGCAATGACCACTAGTGGATCCATGTGTGGTTTGTGGAAAAGAACACACATGCAATGACCACTGGTTGATCCATGTGTGGTTTGTGGAAAGAACACATATGCAATGACTCTAGTGTTGGTTTTAGTATAAGAACACACATGCAATGACTCTAGTGGTGGATCCATGTGTGGTTTGTGGAAATAACACACATGCAATGACTCTAGTGGTTGATCCATGTGTGGTTTGTGGAAATAACACACATGCAATGACTCTAGTGGTTGATCCATGTGTGGTTTGTGGATAGAACACACATGCAATGACTCTAGTGCTAGTTTTAGTATAAGAACACACATGCAATGACTCTAGTGGGTCCACATGTGGTTTGTGAAAAGAACACACATGCAATGATCACTGGTTGATCCATAAGTTGTTTGTGGAAAGAACACACATGCAATGAGTCTAGTGGATCCATGTGGGGTGGGTGGAAATGAACACACATGCAATGACTCTAGTGCTGGTTTGTGGTTTTAGTATAAGAACAAACATGCAATGACTCTAGTGGTTGATCCATGTGTGGTTTGTGGAAAGAACACACATGCAATGACTCTGGTTGATCCATATGTGGTTTGTGGAAAGAACACACATGCAATGACCACTGGTGGATCCATGTGTGGTTTGTGGAAAAGAACACACATGCAATGACCACTGGTCGATCCATGTGTGGTTTGTGGAAAGAACACACATGCAATGACTCCAGTGTTGGTTTTAGTATAAGAACACACATGCAATGACTCTAGTGGTTGATCCAAGTGTGGTTTGTGGAAAAGAACACAGACATGCAATGACTCTAGTGGTTGATCCATGTGTGGTTTGTGGAAAAACACACATGCAACGACTCTAGTGGTTGATCCATGTGTGGTTTGTGGAAATAACACACATGCAATGACTCTAGTGGTTGATCCATGTGTGGTTTGTGGAAAGAACACACATGCAATGACAGTGGTGGATCCATGTGTGGTTTGTGGATAGAACACACATTCAATGACTCTAGTGCTAGTTTTAGTATAAGAACACACATGCAATGACTCTAGTGGGTCCACATGTGGTTTGTGAAAAGAACACACATGCAACGACCACTGGTTGATGCATAAGTTGTTTGTGGAAAAGAACACACATGCAATGACTCTAGTGGATCCATGTGTGGTTTGTGGAAAAGAACACACATGCAATGACTCTAGTGCTGGTTTGTGGTTTTAGTATAAGAACAAACATGCAATGACTCTAGTGGTCGATCCATGTGTGGTTTGTGGAAAGAACACACATGCAATGACTCTGGTTGATCCATATGTGGTTTGTGGAAAGAACACACATGCAATGACCACTTGTGGATCCATGTGTGGTTTGTGGAAAAGAACACACATGCAATGACCACTTGTTGATCCATGTGTGGTTTGTGGAAAGAACACATATGCAATGACTCTAGTGTTGGTTTTAGTATAAGAACACACATGCAATGACTCTAGTGGTGGATCCATGTGTGGTTTGTGGAAAAGAACACACATGCAATGACTCTAGTTGTTGATCCATGTGTGGTTTGTGGAAATAACACACATGCAATGACTCTAGTGGTTGATCCATGCGTGGTTTGTGGATAGAACACACATGCAATGACTCTATTGCTAGTTTTAGTATAAGAACACATATGCAATGACTCTAGTGGGTCCACATGTGGTTTGTGAAAAGAACACACATGCAATGACCACTAGTTGATCCATAAGTTGTTTGTGGAAAAGAACACACATGCAATGAGTCTAGTGGATCCATGTGTGGTTTGTGGAAAAGAACACACATGCAATGACTCTAGTGCTCGTTTGTGGTTTTAGTATAAGAACAAACATGCAATGACTCTAGTGGTTGATCCATGTGTGGTTTGTGGAAAGAACACACATGCAATGACTCTGGTTGATCCATATGTGGTTTGTGGAAAGAACACACATGCAATGACCACTGGTGGATCCATGTGTGGTTTGTGGAAAAGAACACACATGCAATGACCACTGGTCGATCCATGTGTGGTTTGTGGAAAGAACACACATGCAATGACTCCAGTGTTGGTTTTAGTATAAGAACACACATGCAATGACTCTAGTGGTTGATCCAAGTGTGGTTTGTGGAAAAGAACACAGACATGGAATGACTCTAGTGGTTGATCCATGTGTGGTTTGTGGAAAAACACACATGCAATGACTCTAGTGGTTGATCCATGTGTGGTTTGTGGAAATAACACACATGCAATGACTCTAGTGGTTGATCCATGTGTGGTTTATGGAAAGAACACACATGCAATGACAGTGGTGGATCCATGTGTGGTTTGTGGATAGAACACATATTCAATGACTCTAGTGCTAGTTTTAGTATAAGAACACACATGCAATGACTCTAGTGGGTCCACATGTGGTTTGTGAAAAGAACACACATGCAACGACCACTGGTTGATGCATAAGTTGTTTGTGGCAAAGAACACACATGCAATGAGTCTAGTGGATCCATGTGTGGTTTGTGGAAAAGAACACACATGCAATGACTCTAGTGCTGGTTTGTGGTTTTAGTATAAGAACAAACATGCAATGACTCTAGTGGTCGATCCATGTGTGGTTTGTGGAAAGAACACACATGCAATGACTCTGGTTGATCCATATGTGGTTTGTGGAAAGAACATACATGCAATGACCACTAGTGGATCCATGTGTGGTTTGTGGAAAAGAACACACATGCAATGACCACTGGTTGATCCATGTGTGGTTTGTGGAAAGAACACATATGCAATGACTCTAGTGTTGGTTTTAGTATAAGAACACACATGCAATGACTCTAGTGGTGGATCCATGTGTGGTTTGTGGAATAGAACACACATGCAATGACTCTAGTTGTTGATCCATGTGTGGTTTGTGGAAATAACACACATGCAATGACTCTAGTGGTTGATCCATGTGTGGTTTGTGGAAAGAACACACATGCAATGACAGTGGTGGATCCATGTGTGGTTTGTGGATAGAACACACATTCAATGACTCTAGTGCTAGTTTTAGTATAAGAACACACATGCAATGACTCTAGTGGGTCCACATGTGCTTTGTGAAAAGAACACACATGCAATGACCACTGGTTGATCCATAAGTTGTTTGTGGAAAAGAACACACATGCAATGAGTCTAGTGGATCCATGTGTGGTTTGTGGAAGAGAACACACATGCAATGACTCTAGTGCTAGTTTGTGGTTTTAGTATAAGAACAAACATGCAATGACTCTAGTGGTTGATCCATGTGTGGTTTGTGGAAAGAACACACATGCAATGACTCTAGTTGATCCATATGTGGTTTGTGGAAAGAACACACATGCATTGACCACTGGTAGATCCATGTGTGGTTTGTGGAAAAGAACACACATGCAATGACCACTGGTCGATCCATGTGTGGTTTGTGGAAAGAACACACATGCAATGACTCCAGTGTTGGTTTTAGTATAAGAACACACATGCAATGACTCTAGTGGTTGATCCAAGTGTGGTTTGTGGAAAAGAACACAGACATGCAATGACTCTAGTGGTTGATCCATGTGTGGTGTGTGGAAAAACACACATGCAATGACTCTAGTGGTTGATCCATGTGTGGTTTGTGGAAATAACACACATGCAATGACTATAATGGATCCATAAGTGGTTTATGGAAAAGAACACACATGCAATGACCACTTGTTGATCCATATGTAGTTTTAGTATAAGAACACACATGCAATTCTCTAGTGGTTGATCCATGTGTGGTTTGTGGAAAGAACACACATGCAATGACAGTGGTGGATCCATGTGTGGTTTGTGGATAGAACACACATTCAATGACTCTAGTGCTAGTTTTAGTATAAGAACACACATGCAATGACTCTAGTGGGTCTATATGTGGTTTGTGAAAAGAACACACATGCAACGACCACTGGTTGATCCATAAGTTGTTTGTGGAAAAGAACACACAAGCAATGAGTCTAGTGTATCCATGTGTGGTTTTTGGAAAAGAACACACATGCAATGACTCTAGTGCTGGTTTGTGGTTTTAGTATAAGAACAAACATGCAATGACTCTAGTGGTCGATCCATGTGTGGTTTGTGGAAAGAACACACATGCAATGACTCTGGTTGATCCATATGTGGTTTATGGAAAGAACACACATGCAATGACCACTAGTGGATCCATGTGTGGTTTGTGGAAAAGAACACACATGCAATGACCACTGGTTGATCCATGTGTGGTTTGTGGAAAGAACACATATGAAATGACTCTAGTGTTGGTTTTAGTATAAGAACACAAATGCAATGACTCTAGTGGTGGATCCATGTGTGGTTTGTGGAAAAGAACACACATGCAATGACTCTAGTTGTTGATCCATGTGTGGTTTGTGGAAATAACACACATACAATGACTCTAGTGGTTGATCCATGTGTGGTTTGTGGATAGAACACACATGCAATGACTCTAGTGCTAGTTTTAGTATAAGAACACACATGCAATGACTCTAGTGGGTCCACATGTGGTTTGTTAAAAGAACACACATGCAATGACCACTGGTTGATCCATAAGTTGTTTGTGGAAAAGAACACACATGCAATGAGTCTAGTGGATCCATGTGTGGTTTGTGGAAAAGAACACACATGCAATGACTCTAGTGCTGGTTTGTGGTTTTAGTATAAGAACAAACATGCAATGACTCTAGTGGTTGATCCATGTGTGGTTTGTGGAAAGAACACACATGCAATGACTTTGGTTGATCCATATGTGGTTTGTGGAAAGAACACACATGCAATGACCACTGGTGGATCCATGTGTGGTTTGTGGAAAAGAACACACATGAAGTGACCACTGGTCGATCTATGTGTGGTTTGTGGAAAGAACACACATGCAATGACTCCAGTGTTGGTTTTAGTACAAGAACACACATGCAATGACTCTAGTGGTTCATCCAAGTGTGGTTTGTGGAAAAGAACACACACATGCAATGACTCTAGTGGTTGATCCAGGTGTGGTTTGTGGAAATAACACACATGCAATGACTCTATTGGTTGATCCATGTGTGGTTTGTGGAAATAACACACATGTAATGACTATAATGGATCCATAAGTGGTTTATGGAAAAGAACACACATGCAATGACCACTGGTTGATCCATATGTAGTTTTAGTATAAGAACACACATGCAATGCTCTAGTGGTTGATCCATGTGTGGTTTGTGGAAAGAACACACATGCAATGACAGTGGTGTATCCATGTGTGGTTTGTGGATAGAACACACATGCAATGACTCTAGTGCTAGTTTTAGTATAAGAACACACATGCAATGACTCTAGTGGGTCCACATGTGGTTTGTGAAAAGAACACACATGCTATGACCACTGGTTGATCCATAAGTTGTTTGTGGAAAAGAACACACATGCAATGAGTCTAGTGGATCCATGTGTGGTTTGTGGAAAAGAACACAGATGCAATGACTCTAGTGCTGGTTTGTGGTTTTAGTATAACAACAAACATGCAATGACTCTAGTGGTTGATCCATGTGTGGTTTGTGGAAAGAACACACATGCAATGACCACTGGTGGATCCATATGTGGTTTGTGGAAAGAACACACATGCAATGACCACTAGTTGATCCATGTGTGGTTTGTGGAAAAGAATACATATGCAATGGAGGAGTGCTCCTATGCTTTCCGTCTTTTTTTTGCACGCTTTCCAAAGCAGTCGGACGGCTGAGATTAAGGGTGTTAATCACACCTGGTTTGGATTTGGATCATGCGGGTCAGGATCTGATATCAGTTCTTTTAATCTCAGCCATTAGGCTGCTTTGGAAAGCGTGCCAAAAAACAGACGAAAAGCACAGGATCACTCCACTATGCAATGACTCTAGTGTTGGTTTTAGTATAAGAACACTCATGCAATGACTCTAGTGGTTGATGCATGTGTGATTTGTGGAAAAGAACACACACATGCAATGACTCTAGTGGTTGATCCATGTGTGGTTTGTGGAAATAACACACATGCAATGACTCTAGTGGTTGATCCATGTGTGGTTTCTAGAAATAACACACATGCAATGACTGTAATAGATCCATAAGTGGTTTATGGAAAAGAACACACATGCAATGACCACTGGTTGATCCATATGTGGTTTTAGAATAAGAACACACATGCAATGACTCTAGTGGTTGATCTATGTGTGGTTTGTGGAAAGAACAAACATGCAATGACAGTGGTGGATCCATGTGTGGTTTTTGGATAGAACACACATGCAATGACTCTAGTGCTAATTCTAGTATAAGAACACACATGCAATGACTCTAGTGGGTCCACATGTGGTTTGTGAAAAGAACACGCATGCAATGACTACTGGTTGATCCATAAGTTGTTTCTGGAAAAGAACACACATGCAATGAGTCTAGTGGATCCATGTGTGGTTTGTGGAAAAGAACACACATGTAATGACTCTAGTGCTGGTTTGTGGTTTTAGTATAAGAACAAACATGCATTGACTCTAGTGGTTGATCCATGTGTGGTTTGTGGAAAGAACACACATGCAATGACCACTGGTGGATCCATCTGTGGTTTGTGGAAAGAACATACATGCAATGACCACTAGTGGATCCATGTGTGGTTTGTGGAAAAGAACACACATGCAATTACTCTAATGGACGTTTTAGTATAAGAACACACATGCAATGACTCTAGTGGTTGATCCATGTGTGGTTTGTGGAAATAACACACATGGAATGACTCTAGTGGTTGATCCATGTGTGGTTTGTGGAAATAACACACATGCAATGACTCTAGTGGTTGATCCATGTGTGGTTTGTGGAAATAACACACATGCAATGACTCTAGTGGTTGATCCATGTGTGGTTTGTGGAAATAACACACATGCAATGACTGTAATGGATCCATAAGTGGTTTATGGAAAAGAACACACATGCAATGACCACCGGTTCATCCATATGTGGTTTGTGATAAGAACACACATGCAATGACTCTAGTGGTTGATCCATGTGTGGTTTGTGGAAACAACACACATGCAATGACAGTGGTGGATCCATGTGTGGTTTGTTGATAGAACACAAATGCAATGAATCTAGTGCTAGTTTTAGTATAAGAACACACATGCAATGACTATAGTGGGTCCACATGTGGTTTGTGAAAAGAACACACATGCAATGACCACTGATTGATCCATAAGTTGTTTGTGGAAAAGAACACACATGCAATGACTCTAGTGCTAGTTTGTGGTTTTAGTATAAGAACAAACATGCAATGACTCTAGCGGTTGATCCATATGTGGTTTGTGGAAAGAACACACATGCAATGACCACTGGTGGATCCATGTGTGGTTTGTGGAAAAGAACATACATGTAATGACCACTGGTTGATCCATGTGTGGTTTGTGGAAAGAACACATATGAAATGACTCTAATGTTGGTTTTAGTATAAGAACACACATGCAATGACTCTAGTGGTTGATCCATGTGTGGTTTGTGGAAATAACACACATGCAATTACTCTAGTGGTTGATCCATGTGTGGTTTGTGGAAATAACACACATGCAATGACTCTAGTGGTTGATCTATGTGTGGTTTGTTGAAATAACACACATGCAATGACTGTAATGGATCCATAAGTGGTTTATGGAAAAGAACACACATGCAAGGACCACTGGTTGATCCATATGTGGTTTGTGGAAAGAACACACATGCAATGACTCTAGTGGTTGATCCATGTGTGGTTTGTGGAAATAACACACATGCAATGACTCTAGTGGTTGATCTATGTGTGGTTTGTTGAAATAACACACATGCAATGACTGTAATGGATCCATAAGTGGTTTATGGAAAAGAACACACATGCAAGGACCACTGGTTGATCCATATGTGGTTTGTGGAAAGAACACACATGCAATGACTCTAGTGGTTGATCCATGTGTGGTTTGTGGAAATAACACACATGCAATGACAATGGTGGATACATGTGTGGTTTGTGGATAGAACACACATGCAATGACTCTAGTGGTTGATCCATATGTGGTTTGTGGAAATAACACACATGCAATGACTGTAATGGATCCATAAGTGGTTTATGGAAAAGAACACACATGCAATGACCACTGGTTGATCCATATGTGGTTTGTGGAAACAACACACATGCAATGACTCTAGTGGTTGATCCATGTGTGGTTTGTGGAAAGAACAGACATGCAATGACAGTGGTGGATCCATGTGTTGTTTGTGGATAGAACACACATGCAATGACTGTAGTGATAGTTTTAGTATAAGAACACACATGCAATGATTCTAGTGGGTCCACATGTGGTTTGTGAAAAGAACACACATGCAATGACCACTGGTTGATCCATAAGTTGTTTGTGGAAAAGAACACACATGCAATGAGTGTAGTGGATCCATGTGTGGTTTGTGGAAAAGAACACACATGCAATGACTCTAGTGCTAGCTTGTGGTTTTAGTATAAGAACAAACATGCAATGACTCTAGTGGTTGATCCATGTGTGGTTTATGGAAAGAACACACATGCAATGACTCTGGTTGATCCATATGTGGTTTGTGGAAAGAACACACATCCAATGACCACTGGTGGATCCACGTGTGGTTTGTGGAAAAGAACACACATGCAATGACTCTAATGTTGGTTTTAGTATAAGAACACACATGCAATAACTCTAGTGGTTGATCCATGTGTGGTTTGTGGAAATAACACACATGCAATAACTCTAGTGGTTGATCTATGTGTGGTTTGTGGAAATAACACACAAGCAATGACTCTAGTTGTTGATCCATGTGTTGTTTATGGAAATAACACACATACAGTGACTATAATGGATCCATAAGTGGTTTATGGAAAAGAACACACATGCAATGACCACTGGTTGATCCATATGTGGTTTGTGATAAGAACACACATGCAATGACTCTAGTGGTTGATCCATGTGTGCTTTGTGGAAAGAACACACATGCAATGACAGTGCTGGATCCATGTGTGGTTTGTGGATAGAACACACATGAAATGTCTCTAGTGCTAGTTTTAGTATAAGAACACACATGCAATGACTCTAGTGGGTCCACATGTGGTTTGTGAAAAGAACACACATGCAATGATTCTAGTGGATCCATGTGTGGTTTGTGGAAAAGAACACACATGCAATGACTCTAGTGCTAGTTTGTGGTTTTAGTATAAGAACAAACATGCAATAACTCTAGTGGTTGATCCATATGTGGTTTGTGGAAATAACACACATGCAATGACCACTGGTGGATCCATGTGTGGTTTGTGGAAAAGAACAGACATGCAATGACCACTGGTTGATCCATGTGTGGTTTGTGGAAAGAACACACATGCAATGACTCTAATGTTGGTTTTAGTACAAGAACACACATGCAATGACTCTTGTGGTTGATCCATGTGTGGTTTGTGGAAATAACACATATGCAATGACTCTAGTGGTTGATCCATGTGTGATTTGTGGAAATAACACACATGCAATAACTCTAGTGGTTGATCCATGTGTGGTTTGTGGAAATAACACACATGCAATGACTGTAATGGATCCATAAGTGGTTTATGGAAAAGAAACATGCAATGACCGCTGGTTGATCCATATGTGGTTTGTGGAAAGAACACACATGCAATGACTCTAGTGGTTGATCCATGTGTGATTTTTGGAAAGAGCACACATGCAATGACAATGGTGGATCCATGTGTGATTTGTGGATAGAACACACATGCAATGTCTCTAGTGCTAGTTTTAGTATAAGAACACACATGCAATGACTCTAGTGGGTACACATGTGGTTTGTGAAAATAACACACATGCAATGACCACTGGTTGATCCATAAGTTGTTTGTGGAAAAGAACACACATGCAATGAGTCTAGTGGATCCATCTGTGGTTTGTGGAAAAGAACACACATGCAATGACTCTAGTGCTAGTTTGTGGTTTTAGTATAAGAACAAGCATGCAATGACTCTAGTGGTTGATCCATATGTGGTTTGTGCAAAGAACACACATTGAGTGACCACTGGTGGATCCATGTGTGGTTTGTGGAAAAGAACACACATGCAATGACCACTGGTTGATCCAGGTATGGTTTGTGGAAAGAACACACATGCAATGACTCTAATGTTGGTTTTAGTATAAGAACACACATGCAATGACTCTAGTGGTTGATCCATGTGTGGTTTGTGGAAATACCACACATGCAATGACTCTAGTGGTTGATCCATGTGTGGTTTGTGGAAATAACACACATGCAATGGCTCTAGTGGTTGATCCATGTGTGGTTTGTGGAATAACAGACATGCAATGACTGTAATGGATCCATAAGTGATTTATGGAAAAGAACACACATGCAACGACCACAAGTTGATCCATATGTGGTTTGTGGAAATAACACACATGCAATGACTCTAGTGGTTGATCCATGTGTGGTTTGTGGAAAGAACACACATGCAATGACAGTGGTGGATCCATGTGTGGTTTGTGGATAGAACACACATTCAATGACTCTAGTGCTAGTTTTAGTATAAGAACAGACATGCAATGACTCTAGTGGGTCCACATGTGGTTTGTGAAAAGAACACACATGCAACGACCACTGGTTGATCCATAAGTTATTTGTGGAAAAGAACACACATGCAATGAGTCTAGTGTATCCATGTGTGGTTTGTGGAAAAGAACACACATGCAATGACTCTAGTGCTGGTTTGTGGTTTTAGTATAAGAACAAACATGCAATGACTCTAGTGGTTGATCCATGTGTGGTTTGTGGAATGAACACACATGCAATGACTCTGGTTGATCCATATGTGGTTTGTGGAAAGAACACACATGCAATGACCACTAGTGGATCCATGTGTGGTTTGTGGAAAAGAACACACATGCAAAGACCACTGGTTGATCCATGTGTGGTTTGTGGAAAGAACACATATGCAATGACTCTAGTGTTGGTTTTAGTATAAGAACACACATGCAATGACTCTAGTGGTGGATCCATGTGTGGTTTGTGGAAATAACACACATGCAATGACTCTAGTGGTTGATCCATGTGTGGTTTGTGGAAAGAACACACATGCAATGACAGTGGTGGATCCATGTGTGGTTTGTGGATAGAACACACATGCAATGACTCTAGTGCTAGTTTTAGTATAAGAACACACATGCAATGACTCTAGTGGGTCCACATGTGGTTTGTGAAAAGAACACACATGCAACGACCACTGGTTGATCCATAAGTTGTTTGTGGCAAAGAACACACATGCAATGAGTCTAGTGGATCCATGTGTGGTTTGTGGAAAAGAACACACATGCAATGACTCTAGTGCTGGTTTGTGGTTTTAGTATAAGAACAAACATGCAATGACTCTAGTGGTTGATCCATGTGTGGTTTGTGGAAAGAGCACACATGCAATGACTCTGGTTGATCCATATGTGGTTTGTGGAAAGAACACACATGCAATGACCACTGGTGGATCCATGTTTGGTTTGTGGAAAAGAACACACATGCAATGACCACTGGTCGATCCATGTGTGGTTTGTGGAAAGAACACACATGCAATGACTCCAGTGTTGGTTTTAGTATAAGAACACACATGCAATGACTCTAGTGGTTGATCCAAGTGTGGTTTGTGGAAAAGAACACAGACATGCAATGACTCTAGTGGTTGATACATGTGTGGTTTGTGGAAAAACACACATGCGATGACTCTAGTGGTTGATCCATGTGTGGTTTGTGGAAATAACACACATGCAATGACTATAATGGATCCATAAGTGGTTTATGGAAAATAACACACATGCCATGACCACTTGTTGATCCATATGTAGTTTTAGTATAAGAACACACATGCAATGCTCTAGTGGTTGATCCATGTGTGGTTTGTGGAAAGAACAGACATGCAATGACAGTCGTGGATCCATGTGTGGTTTGTGGATAGAACACACATGCAATGACTCTAGTGCTAGTTTTAGTATAAGAACACACATGCAATGACTCTAGTGGGTCCACATGTGGTTTGTGTAAAGAACACACATGCAATGACCACTGGTTGATCCATAAGTTGTTTGTGGAAAAGAACACACATGCAATGAGTCTAGTGGATCCATGTGTGGTTTGTGGAAAAGAACACACATGCAATGACTCTAGTGCTGGTTTGTGGTTTTAGTATAAGAACAAACATGCAATGACTCTAGTGGTTGATCCATGTGTGGTTTGTGGAAAGAACACACATGCAATGACTCTGGTTGATCCATATGTGGTTTGTGGAAAGAACACACATGCAATGACCACTGGTGGATCCATGTGTGGTTTGTGGAAAAGAACACACATGCAATGACCACTGGTCGATCCATGTGTGGTTTGTGGAAAGAACACACATGCAATGACTCCAGTGTTGGTTTTAGTATAAGAACACACATGCAATAACTCTAGTGGTTGATCCAAGTGTGGTTTGTGGAAAAGAACACACACATGCAATGACTCTAGTGGTTGATCCATGTGTGGTTTATGGAAATAACACACATGCAATGACTCTATTGGTTGATCCATGTGTGGTTTGTGGAAATAACACACATGCAATGACTATAATGGATCCATAAGTGGTTTATGGAAAAGAACACACATGCAATGACCACTGGTTGATCCATATGTAGTTTTAGTATAAGAACACACATGCAATGCTCTAGTGGTTGATCCATGTGTGGTTTGTGGAAAGAACACACATGCAATAACAGTGGTGGATCCATGTGTGGTTTGTGGATAGAACACACATGCAATGACTCTAGTGCTAGTTTTAGTATAAGAACACACATGCAATGACTCTAGTGGGTCCACATGTGGTTTGTGAAAAGAACACACATGCAATGACCACTGGTTGATCCATAAGTTGTTTGTGGAAAAGAACACACATGCAATGAGTCTAGTGGATCCATGTGTGGTTTGTCGAAAAGAACACAGATGCAATGACTCTAGTGCTGGTTTGTGGTTTTAGTATAAGAACAAACATGCAATGACTCTAGTGGTTGATCCATGTGTGGTTTGTGGAAAGAACACACATGCAATGACTCTGGTTGATCCATGTGTGGTTTGTGGAAAAGAACACACATGTAGTGACCACTGGTCGATCCATGTGTGGTTTGTGGAAAGAACTCACATGCAATGACTCCAGTGTTGGTTTTAGTATAAGAACACACATGCAATGACTCTAGTGGTTGATCCAAGTGTGGTTTGTGGAAAAGAACACACACATGCAATGACTCTAGTGGTTGATCCATGTGTGGTTTGTGGAAATAACACACATGCAATGACTCTATTGGTTGATCCATGTGTGGTTTGTGGAAATAACACACATGCAATGACTATAATGGATCCATAAGTGGTTTATGGAAAAGAACACACATGCAATGACCACTGGTTGATCCATATGTAGTTTTAGTATAAGAACACACATGCAATGCTCTAGTGGTTGATCCATGTGTGGTTTGTGGAAAGAACACACATGCAATGACAGTGGTGGATCCATGTGTGGTTTGTGGATAGAACACACATGCAATGACTCTAGTGCTAGTTTTAGTATAAGAACACACATGCAATGACTCTAGTGGGTCCACATGTGGTTTGTGAAAAGAGCACACATGCAATGACCACTGGTTGATCCATAAGTTGTTTGTGGAAAAGAACACACATGCAATGAGTCTAGTGGATCCATGTGTGGTTTGTGGAAAAGAACACACATGCAATGACTCTAGTGTTGGTTTGTGGTTTTAGTATAAGAACAAACATGCAATGACTCTAGTGGTTGATCCATGTGTGGTTTGCGGAAAGAACACACATGCAATGACCACTGGTGGATCCATATGTGGTTTGTGGAAAGAACACACATGCAATGACCACTGGTGGATCCATGTGTGGTTTGTGGAAAAGAATACATATGCAATGGAGGAGTGCTCCTATGCTTTCCGTCTTTTTTTTGCACGCTTTCCAAAGCAGTCGGACGGCTGAGATTAAGGGTGCTAATCACACCTGGTTTGGATTTGGATCATGCGAGTCAGGATCTGATATCAGTTCTTTTAATCTCAGCCGTTAGGCTGCTTTGGAAAGCGTGCCAAAAAACAGACGAAAAGCACAGGAGCACTCCACTATGCAATGACTCTAGTGTTGGTTTTTGTATAAGAACACTCATGCAATGACTCTAGTGGTTGATCCATGTGTGGTTTGTGGAAAAGAACACACACATGCAATGACTCTAGTGGTTGATCCATGTGTGGTTTGTGGAAATAACACACATGCAATGACTCTAGTGGTTGATCCATGTGTGGTTTGTGGAAATAACACACATGCAATGACTATAATGGATCCATAAGTGGTTTATGGAAAAGAACACACATGCAATGACCACTGGTTGATCCATATGTGGTTTTAGAATAAGAACACACATGCAATGACTCTGGTGGTTGATCTATGTGTGGTTTGTGGAAAGAACAAACATGCAATGACAGTGGTGGATCCATGTGTGGTTTGTGGATAGAACACACATGCAATGACTCTAGTGCTAATTCTAGTATAAGAACACACATGCAATGACTCTAGTGGGTCCACATGTGGTTTGTGAAAAGAACACGCAGGCAATGACTACTGGTTGATCCATAAGTTGTTTCTGGAAAAGAACACACATGCAATGAGTCTAGTGGATCCATGTGTGGTTTGTGGAAAAGAACACACATGTAATGACTCTAGTGCTGGTTTGTGGTTTTAGTATAAGAACAAACATGCAATGACTCTAGTGGTTGATCCATGTGTGGTTTGTGGAAAGAACACACATGCAATGACCACTGGTGGATCCATCTGTGGTTTGTGGAAAGAACACACATGCAATGACCACTAGTGGATCCATGTGTGGTTTGTGGAAAAGAACACACATGCAATTACTCTAATGGACGTTTTAGTATAAGAACACACATGCAATGACTCTAGTGGTTGATCCATGTGTGGTTTGTGGAAATAACACACATGCAATGACTCTAGTGGTTGATCCATGTGTGGTTTGTGGAAATAACACACATGCAATGATTCTAGTCGTTGATCCATGTGTGGTTTGTGGAAATAACACACATGCAATGACTCTAGTGGTTGATCCATGTGTGGTTTGTGGAAATAACACACATGCAATGACTGTAATGGATCCATAAGTGGTTTATGGAAAAGAACACACATGCAATGACCACTGGTTGATCCATATGTGGTTTGTGATAAGAACAGACATGCAATGACTCTAGTGGTTGATCCATGTGTTGTTTGTGGAAACAACACAATGCAATGACAGTGGTGGATCCATGTGTGGTTTGTGGATAGAACACAAATGCAATGACTCTAGTGCTAGTTTTAGTATAAGAACACACATGCAATGACTATAGTGGGTCCACATGTGGTTTGTGAAAAGAACACGCATGCAATGACCACTGATTGATCCATAAGTTGTTTTTGGAAAAGAACACACATGCAATGAGTCTAGTGGATCCATGTGTGGTTTGTGGAAAAGAACACACATGAAATGACTCTAGTGCTAGTTTGTGGTTTTAGTATAAGAACAAACATGCAATGACTCTAGTGGTTGATCCATATGTGGTTTGTGGAAAGAACGCACATGCAATGACCACTGGTGGATCCATGTGTGATTTGTGGAAAAGAACATACATGTAATGACCACTGGTTGATCCATGTGTGGTTTGTGGAAAGAACACACATGAAATGACTCTAATGTTGGTTTTAATATAAGAACACACATGCAATGACTCTAGTGGTTGATCCATGTGTGGTTTGTGGAAATAACACACATGCAATGAATCTAGTGGTTGATCTATGTGTGGTTTGTTGAAATAACACACATGCAATGACTGTAATGGATCCATAAGTGGTTTATGGAAAAGAACACACATGCAAGGACCACTGGTTGATCCATATGTGGTTTGTAGAAAGAACACACATGCAATGACTCTAGTGGTTGATCCATGTGTGGTTTGTGGAAAGAACACACATGCAATGACAATGGTGGATACATGTGTGGTTTGTGGATAGAACACACATGCAATGACTCTAGTGCTAGTTGTAGTATAAGAACACACATGCAATGACTCTAGTGGGTCCACATGTGGTTTGTGAAAGGAACACACATGCAATGACCACTGGTTGATCCATAAGTTGTTTGTGGAAAAGAACACACATGCCATGAATCTAGTGGATCCATGTGTGGTTTGTTGTTGGGGCGATACCCCCGGGTAGGGTCACTCTGGGGTATAAAGGCCGAGTTAGTCGAGGTTCGGCAGGGTCAAAGCGGATGCTGGCCGGGTCACCTCAAGGCAGGCCGGATCACGGAGACGATAGACCGGATCATCGCTACAGTTTGCAACAAGTTGCGGCTGTGAATCAAGATCAACCCAGAGCAGGGAGCAATCAGCGCCAGAAAACTGGAGGGCAATGGACTCCAAGAAATGATGGCAAGAAAACATGGACGCCGGAGCAAAAGAGACAGTGGCAAGAAAAGAAAGACCGTCCGAGGTATACCTATGAGTCGATGTTGGACCATCCGTGTAAGTTTCACACACCAAATCCGAGTAATCCAGCGGGTCATACGACGAGGCAATGTGAGTGGATGCGCAAGATTGAACAAGGTGGTTTGGGGAATGCTCAGGCACCCCGAAATGATCATCCTCGGCAGGAGTTATCCCGGCAGTAACTGCTCTCCGGAGCAAACACGCAACAGCTAATGTTGCCTCCCCCTCCGCCGAGGTATGATAACATTGAGAGAAGGGATGCGGTGCATCAAGTGGAAAACCAACATCAGCCGGATCAGAGGTACCCCGGAAATGAGGGGAGAAATGAGTACTGGGAGCACCATCAGAGCTATTATGGTTCACCACCGAGGAAATCGAAAAAAGCTGCAGCGTAGGCATATGGAGGTGAATGCGTGATGCCGGCAAAGGACGAGGTACATGCCTTGGTCGGACCAGGAAATCACCTGGAGCATAAAGGATCATCCCAAGCTTATGCCAAGCCCTGGTTCGTATGCGTTAGTGCTGGACCCAACATTCATTGGGCCTAACATTAATGTGAGGTTCTCCAAGGTACTGATTGACAATGGTAGTAGCATCAACATTATGTATGCGGATACAATGCGCAAGTTGGGTATCTCGGAGAACATGCTCCAGGCTACAAGGACTACTTTCCATGGTATTGTACCAGGCATTTCTTGTGAGCCCATAGGCAAAGTCCGGGTCGACGTATTGTTCGGCACAATCTGGAGTTTGAGGTGGTGAACTTGGAAAGTGCGTATCACTCGTTACTCGGAAGGCCAGCATTGAACAAGTTCATGGCAAGCTGCCACATCAGTTATCTGAAGATGAAGTTGCCTGGGCCAAATGGAGTGATTACCATTGCAGGAGATTTCCGACGTTCCATTGAGTGTGCCTCAGCCGGGTCTAACTTAGCCGAGTCACTTGTGATCGCGCAGGAGAAAAGGAAAATTCAAGAGGTGGCAGCTTTGGCTCAGTCCGTGCAGCAGTATATGCCGGTGCTGAGTAACCTGCATGGATTTGTCTCTTTCCAAGCCGCGAAAGATACCAAGAAGGTTCCAGTTGATGACATGTTCCTGGAGCGCACCGTAACAATTGGTGCCGGGTTAACTGATAAATAGGAAAGCGAGCTCGGCAGCTTCCTCCGTGAGAATCGGGACATTTTTGCTTGGTCCACACAGGACTTGCAAGGTGTTCGAGGGAGTTGGCCGAGCACTCTTTGAACGTAAGACCCGGAGCAAGGCCGGTGAAGCAACCTCTCCGCCGCTTCGCTGAGGATAGGAGAAAAGTCATTGGAGACGAAATAGCTCGGTTGCTAGCAGCAGGATTTATCATGGAAGTACTGTATCCGGATTGGCTCTCTAATCCGATGCTAGTAGAAAATAAGAAGGATAATCCGAACGTGGCAGTAGTTTGGCGTATGTGTATCGATTACACGAACCTGAACAAGGCGTGTCCAAAAGATCCATTTCCACTGCCGAGGATAGATCAGGTTATAGACTCAACCGCAGGATGTGAACTGTTGTCATTCATTGATGCATATTCTGTTTTCCACTAGATACCTCTGAATCCGGATGATCAAATAAAGACCGCATTTATCACCCCGTACGGGGCTTATTGCTATCGCACTATGCCGTTTGGTTTACGTAATGCAGGTGCAACGTACCAAAGATGTATGCAAAAATGTTTGCACGACCAAATAGGTCAAAACATACAAGTATATGTGGATGATGTGGTTATCAAGACCAAGGAAAGCAAAACGCTCCTTGACGACATCAGGCAGACATTCGCGAACTTGAGAAGGTTCCGAACGAAGGTTAACCCGGAAAAATGTACCTTCGGTGTCCTGGCTGGGAAATTACTCGGATTTCTCGTCTCCAGCCGAGGTATCGAAGTCAATCCAACTAAGATCCAGGCCATTAAACGAATGGAGCTGCTGAAGTGTCTTAACGATGTCCAGAAGTTCACTGGGTGCCTAGCATCGTTGAGTCGGTTTGTATGTTGGTTGGGAGAAAAGGCATTGCCTCTCTACCAACTCATGAAAAATCGGATAAGTTCGTTTGGACGCCATAGGCCGATGAAGCCTTTGCCCACCTAAAAAAGATGTTGGCCACTGCCCCAGTGTTAGCCTCTCCACTATTAAAGGAGCCAATGTTGCTCTACATAGCCGCAACCAACCGGGTTGTAAGTGCAGTGATTGTAGTAGAGCGCGATGAAGAGGGTAAGTCGGTGCAGAGGCCAGTGTATTACTTGAGCGAGGTATTATCTGCCTCAAAACAGAACTACCCGCACTTTCAAAAGGTGGCATATGGTGTTTATATGGCGACAAAGAAGTTAAAGCATTACTTTGAGGAGCACCCAATCAAAGTAATATGTGAGGCTCCCATATCCGAGATAATGGGTAACAAGGATGCGAGTGGCAGAATTGCAAAATGGGCAATTGAGCTAGATCCTTATGCGCCCCAATATGACAGAAGAGAAGCAATCAAGTCTTAGGCTGTGGCGGACTTTTTTGTAGATTGGGCCGACGTACAATACGAACCACCACCACTAGATCCGAACTACTGGAGGATGCACTTTGACGGGTCGAAAACCAAAACCGGATTAGGAACCGAGGTTGTGCTTACCTCGCCAAAGAAGGACCAGCTAAAATACGTATTGCAGATCCATTTCGCGGCATCAAACAATGTCGCAGAGTATGAAGCACTTGTGCATGGGCTCAAAGTGGCAAAAGAGATTGGGATACGTCGGATCATATGCTTTGGCGACTCGGATTTGGTGGTGGAGCAAGTGTCCGGAGTGTGGGACGCCCTGGATCCAAACATGGCACGGTACAGATTTCATGTGCAGAAGATATCTGGTTACTTTGAGGGGTGTGAATTTCACCATGTACCCCGGGTGGAAAATGAGGCTGCCGACATGCTATCGAAGCTCGGATCAACCCGACAGGCAGTTCCAACGGGTGTAGCATTGGAACACCTCAGAAAACCATCTATCAGGCCGTCCCCAGGAACCGACTCGATCTATGTCCCGGAAGATATAGAATCCAGAGCTGAGCCCATGGACATTGACATGGGAGGTAGTGCGCGAAACCCGATGACTGCATCAGCAAACCCGGGGACTGCCTCAGCAAACTCGAGGACTACCTTGCCGGACCCGGGGACTGCTCAGCGTGATTCGGCTGAAGTTATGTCTGTGGATCAGATGGAAATTGATGAGGATGTGTTCCCTGCACGAGCAATACCAGCTTGGGCACTGCCTATATTTCAATTCCTGAAAGATGGAATGTTACCCACTGAGGAGGTGTTAGCCAGGCAAACTCAGAGGAGAGCAAAAGCATACACGATTATCAATTCCGAGCTGTACAAAAGAAGTGTGACCAATGTCCTCCAGCGATGTGTGGACCCGGAAGAAGGTCTTGACATCCTCCGAGATATACACCAAGGGGAATGTGGGCATCATGCCTCGTCCCGAGCCTTGGTGGCAAAAGCTTTCCGACATGGATTCTATTGGCCAAGTGCCTTAGAGCAAGCAGAAGATCTGGTGAGAAAATGTAATGGTTGTTAGAGGTACGCCACTAAGACACATATGCCAATGTCGGAACTCAAGACCATACCAATCACATGGCCATTTGCCGTATGGTGCTTGGATATGGTCGGTCCGTTTAAACCACCAAGGGGAAACATGACTCACATTTTGGTCATGGTGGATAAATTTACGAAGTGGTTCGAAGTAAAGCCTATTAGGAAATGCGATGGGGCTATGGCCGTAACGTTTCTCAAAGATATAATCCTGAGTTACGGTTACCCACACAGTATCATAACTGATAATGGCACAAATTTTGTGGAAGGAGCGTTTGCGCGTTTCTGTCGGGATAAGAGGATCCGACTGGACGTAGCCTCGGTAGCCCACCCCGCATCAAACGGACAAGTGGAAAGATCCAATGGATTTGTGCTATCCGGGATAAAACCCCGGCTTATTGAGCCGCTGCAAAGATCAGCGGGGTGCTGGATAGAAGAACTACTAGCGGTACTGTGGAGTTTAAGAACAACTCCGAATCGATCAATAGGCTATACGCCGTTTTTTCTGGTATATGGGGCAGAAGTTGTATTACCAGCCGACATAGAGCATGATTCGCCTAGGGTCACCCAATACACAGAAGCCGAAGTGCAAGAAGCCCGGCAAAATAATGTTGATCTGCTGGAAGAAGCGAGAGAACTGGCACTGTCCAGATCCTCCATATATCAGCAAAATCTCCGACATTATCATAGCCGGAAAGTGTGCCCCCGAGTCTTTCGGGAAGGCGATCTGGTGCTCCGGTTGGTACAACGTACTACTGGCATGCATAAATCATCCCCCCCATGGGAAGGGCCATTCATCGTGAGCAAAGCATTGCACAATGATTCTTATTATCTTATAGATGCAAAGCCACAGGAAAAGAACAAGGCGGACAGGTCCAAAGAGGAATCTAAGCGACCATGGAATGTACACTACTTCGTCCTTTCTAGACTTATCTAAGAAGTGTATGTATCCGAGTTGTCTCATATGTCGGTGTGTATGTCGGCAATGAGCTTATCAATGACATATTAGCACCTCGAGCAGTAACTCGGGGACTGCCTTAATAACTTTTGTTGTTGTCTCTTGTGCATTAGCTGGAATAAGTTGTTCTACTTAACTCGGATTAGTAATGTGTGAGCACCAAAAACCCAACTCTTCGACTTGCTGCTGTCCAACAAGAATTGGCTTCATGGCAAGCAAGAGAACAAGTTTGGAATTGCGTAGCACATGAAAAGCGACTAAGGAAAAGAATTTATTCGAGCTAACGTTTGTTTTTCGGACTAACCCTGTATTTATTTTCAAGTTATTATGCAGCTTTATTTTTGAGCTAAGTCTAAAAGTTTCTTAGTATTGTTAAGACAATTTTTGAAGCTCAGATTTGTAAGTTATAAAACCGAATCAAGGTAGACACTATCCGAGCCAAAAGATTGGACGAACAAGAAAAAGAAACTTGGGGACGACGCCCAAGTTAACCCGGCATAAGAACTTAGTAGCAAAATATCACATATACACGGGATACAGTTCCGCCCGGCATGTCGGGGATCTGATAAATTTTCAAGTTTTTTGACCTAAGGAGCATTAGGAGGAGGAAGTTCGGCGTCGTCTTCACTGTCTTCAATATCTGAGGCATCGCCTTCTTCATCCTCATCCGACCCGTCTTCAGTGTTCTCAGCGTTCTCGTCCCCAGCGGATTCCAGGAAGCTCGGTCCTTCAACCCATTCATGGATAAGAGAGTATTCGATGAGGCTATAGGCGCAAGCCTGGTGCCGAGCTACCCACTCCGGGTCATTAGTCCATCTAGATCCAGTGCGCAGGCGTGTAAGGAGGCTGAGGTCGATCTTCTCATACCATGTGAGTATGTGGTGAAGGATAGTATCAGCTGCGGCACGCCCAACGAACTCTCTCCAGAGATCGAGCTAGGTCTCAGCCTCCATTAGCTTCTCGACGAGAATCGCGGTGGTCTCCGGGCTATCTTCTCCGGGCCAGAACGTGTTGAAGATGCGAACTGCAGCGTCGAGGATATCCTTGCCATAATTCTTGATGAGTTCCACGCGAGATGACAAGCTGACCAACAGGTCCTCCATGTCGTAAGGAACCTCCTCACCATCAGGGGAGGCAGGAGTACCCCTCACTCAGCGGAAATCTGCAACCGCTGGGCTTGCAATAGTGATGCTCTCAGGAAATTTGCCTGGGAGCAAGACAAAGGAAGAAGGTAAAGAAAATACATATGAAGTAACCCGGAAAAGTATGTCGGAAGGAACTTACGTGATATATGGCTGAGGATCTAGGTCAACTCCTTGATACAGTCATCGCGTCTCTTGCGAAGTTGCTCAAGCTCAGCATTTGCCGATCCAAGCTGGATGTCGGATTCTTTGAGTAGGTCCTGGTCCTTGGAGATCTGGAGAGTAAGGCGCTCGCCCTCTTCTGTGAAGTTCTGGCCAACCTTTTGGAGCTCGGTTTGGTGTTGTGCCTTCATCTTCTCCATCTCAGCCTTGAGCCTGGCAATCTCATTGTCCTTGGTCCGGAGGAGAGCGAGCTCATCATCTTTTTTCTTCAGCTCGGCTTGATGCTACCCTGCTTGTTCGAGAAAATGCAGCATCATATCAGGCACGGGCACACTATCCTCAAGCAATGCTAAAATAGTATGTTGACCCGGCAGAGCCGAGGAATGAATGTTTGCCGAGCCAAGGAGAAAAGGAAATGGAAAACGCTACAAGGTCGGACAAAAAGGACATACCCTTGACTTGCTCCAAGTTCTTCCGCATGATCTTGTTCTCGGCCTCCACCCCAACTGCAGAAACCGAATGATGAGATTAGTTCGGCAGAAGAAGATGAAGAAAAACGGAAAAGCGCCAAGGGAGAAACTTACCCCTTTTCTCATGTTCCGTGATAAGTGCAACGTGCTTTGTGCGTAGCATTTTGTGGGTATCCAGCAGGCGTTGGAATTCAGCACTCCGGCGATTGGTGGTCACCTGAAAAAAGTACAGAAGCATAAATTAGCTTGGTGCATATTCGAAGTGTACAAGATCCGGGCCAAGTGGAACTTAACCCGGCTCTAGGTGTGTGCATATTCGAAGTGTACAAGATCCGAGCCAAGTGGAACTTAACCCGGCTCTAGGTGTGTGCATATTCGAAGCGTACAAGGTCCGGGCCAAGCGGAAATTAACCCGGCTCTAGGTGTGTGCATATTCGAAGTGTACAAGATCTGGGCCAAGTGGAACTTAACCCGGCTCTAGGTGTGTGCATATTCGAAGTGTACAAGATCCGGGCCAAGTGGAACTTAACCCGGCTCTAGGTGTGTGCATATTCGAAGTGTACAAGATCCGAGCCAAGTGGAACTTAACCCGGCTCTAGGTGTGTGCATATTCGAACTGTGTAAGATCCAGGCCAAGTGGAACTTAACCCGGCTCTAGGTGTGTGCATATTCGAAGTGTACAAGATCCGAGCCAAGTGGAACTTAACCCGGCTCTAGGTGTGTGCATATTCGAAGTGTACGAGATCCGGACCAAGTGGAACTTAACCCGGCTCTAGGTGTGTGCATATTCGAAGTTCTCATGGAGCTACTTTAGTTTTCTAATGAGCATCCGGCCGAGTAACAAGTTACTCCCCCGGAGGCTCGGGGACTAATGGTTATTATCTACATCATGTAAAGGAGAAGCGACATACCTCCATCATCCGCCCCGCGAGTTTAATTGCCTTAGCGGCTGTGTTCATTTGGGCAGAAAATTCTACGGGGCCGAACTTTTCCGGAAGATCGTCGTTGTGGATGAACTCCGCCTTGTTCCAGTTCATGACGAACTCAATCAGGCTCGGAGGGTACCGCTCACCGGTGAGCATATGGGGTGCCACCAAGCCCTTCGCATGCGCTTCTTCCCTCTCGACCAAGGCAAGGGCTAGGCTAGTATGCAGAACCATTTGCTGTGCATCAGTTGGCTCGGCAGGGGCATCCTTCGCTGCTGGAGCTTTCTTGGGAAGCATTGACGCTAGGGTTCGCTGCCCAGCCTCGACGAATGGTGACTTGGCAGCATCCGGAGCCTTTTTGCCCTTGACTTGCTGGGAAGAAGTAACTGCAGCGGATTTCCCCTTAGGAGTTGCTGGGGTAGTTCCTCGCCGAGGTTGAGATGACTCGGACGAGGCGGAAGAACTTGGCGCTGGAGCTCTTATAGCTGTACTTGGTGCGGTTGTTGATTTTCTTGGTGCCGGAACGGGTGCTGGTGTCGAGGTAGTCTCGGTGGCTGCTGGTTGTGGTGATGCCAAAGTTGTGGACGCCATCGCCTCGGCTGGGCCGGCTTCTCCCGCTCTGAGGTTGCGCTCCTCTTGACGAGGTAGTGCGGAACCCGGAGCAGCCGCGGAACCCTCTGGAATAGGGCTCCGCGGACGTGACTCGTCATCATGAGGGGGAGAAGGGCTAGGTTGAAGCAGTGAGGAGATGCTAGATCCGCTCTAAGGGACCTCCACCGGAGCCCTGCAAAAGAGAATAATGTCAGAAGAGAAATTACAATAATGCAAGGAAAAGTGAGTTACCGAAGGAAAAATGAGTTACGCATCTGAGGTTTGGGCCTCCTTGGGTTTCCGAGCCCTTCATGACGGGGCTTTGCCTGCCGGCTTGGAGGCAGTTTTGTCTCCAGCCTTCTTTCACCTTTTTGCGGACTAAGAAGGTCCGGAGGAGGAACTTGGTGCGGCTCCGCGCTTCTTCTTCGGCGCCACCGGAACCGGTTCGCCTGTAGCAAGCGGAGGATCCTCGTGGATATGCCCACCGGGGTTAGCTGATGCCAGAAAGGCAAAAGAAAGAGGGACAGCCTCAACAGGTTCAATCACGTCGACATCCGAGTCATCCTCATCATCGGGCCAGTCTCTAATGGAAGAGAATTTACCGGTGGGTCGTTTTGTAGCGTCGGTCATAGGGAGAAACATCTCCTGGTCCGGCTCCTCCTCATACGGGGTCTCTCGGTCCGGCGCCCACTTAAGGGTCGGATCCGTGCCATCCTCAAGGGTTTGCTAAAGGAATAGCTGAGAAAAAGAATGAAGAACAGAGTCAAAAATACAACAGAAACCGACATATATTCAATCCAAAGTAAGTTTGCCCCGCGAAGCTTACCGCGGGAGGGAGCCTGTCATGACAAAAGTGCTCAATTCCCCACGTCCACTCAGCGGAGAAATCCTTGTGGGTGGTGAAGAGAGCCTTAACCTGGTGATAAATCTCCGTGTTGTTCAGCTCGAAGGAGGAGGTCCGGTTGGGGTCGCGGCCGAAACTCATGTGGCACACCTTGTTTGTGCACTTCTGGAGGGGAGAGATTCGGTTGCGCACGAACGTGATCATGGGATCCTTGTTGCGCAATCCGAGCTTCTTCAGTTCCGCGAACCTCTTGTTAACCTGGTTGGCCAAGGCCGTGGGCTTCTTGGAGATCACCTCCCAAAATTCGGGGTTAGGTGGACCCGGAGTATAGGGGAGCAACCGAATCAAATCTTCAGTGCCCGTATTCCGGACATAGAAGAAGTTCCGGGCCCATCCTTTGCAGGAGTCAAGCCCGGTGACCCGGGGGAAAATAGAAGTCCTCCGGGGTGAGATGGACGCAGCTTTGAATTGGGTGAGCTGCTTGTCCTCCGACTCAACTTGAATGTTGGGGATGACGTTACGATGGAGGCCGAAAAACCAGATCCACAGCTCCTTCGTGGGCCAAAGTCCGGTGTAGCCTTCGATCGTAGAAGCAAAAGCAGAGAGAGAAGTGATAGCGTTGGATGGAAGGTGGTGCGGCTCCAGCTTGTAGGTGCTAATACAATCCCGGAAGAACTCGCTCATCGGCAAGCCGAACCCCCGTTGGAAGTGGGACAAGAACACGACGAACTCACCCGGATTGGGTGAGGGGGCCAGTTCGGCGGAGGGGAGACAAGCGACAACACCGGCAGGAATGCGTCTGGTCCGGCAAAGCCAGTCAAGGTCATCTTGACAGATCCAAGACCCGGCCCACACGCCACGGTCCGCCGCAGCGGTGTCCTCCTCCATTTCTTGCTCGGCGATGACGAGTTCCTCCTCTGTCATCCCGTACTCGCTACCCTCGCTGGCGCTAGCGGCGGCGGGGGTCAGAGGCCTAGATTGGCGAGGACCCGTGGCGAGGGACTTGTGCAGCGGTGGCCGCGACGCAGAGGCACAGGGAAAAATGCAGCAGCGGCGCTGCTGCTAGGAGCATTGGCGGCGGCGCGGTCGCGAGGAAGACGAAGAAGAAAAGCAACTGGCAGAGGGGCGCAGAAGAGGAAAAAATCCTAAGGGGTGCGCCCCTCCGCTATTTAACCACTCCCTAAAGGGGTGAGTGGGATCGCACCCTGCAAATGAGCAACATGGTGTGGCCGTGTATCACCTGCCTCAGCCAATCAGTGAGGAGCCACACGGAGGGCCACAGGGCAGAGGCGATCCCATGACGTGACGCACTAATGCGGTAAACGAGGAGGCAGGCATGACGTGACCCTCGCACAGTGATAACTGACAATTACTATGGTGGTTACTGTGCAGGCCCTTAAAATAAGACAACGTAATGATTAGCCTCCACGTGGGTTGGCGTATGAAAGAAGGAAACAAGGCCCGGATCGAACCATGGTAACCCGGAAAGCAAGTAAAAACTTAGAATGTGCAGAGGGAAAGTAAAACCATGAGATCCGAGTCAAAGTGGTAACCCAGCCGACAAGTGAATACTTGGAACGTGCGAAGGGAACGTAAATCCATATAATCCGAGATAAAGAGCTAACTCGGAAATAACGTCCAATGCTCGAACATAAATGAACCTGATGTGGCCTTAGCGGCCAAGGCAGCTAAGACCGCACCAGCTTCGGGGACTAATGTTGGGGGGATACCCCCGGTTAGGGTCACTCCGGGGTATAAAGGCCGAGTTAGCCGAGGTTCGTTAGGGTCAAAGCGGATGCTTGCCGGGTCACCTCAAGGTCGGCCGGATCACAGAGTAACCCGGACCAGGGGGGTCTCCTAACATTATCTCAGCCGACTTAAGGAGTAAGTCGGAAGTGCTTGTCTAACTTCTATGCAGGAACAGGTATAGCCGGATCTACCATGATCCGGGTCCCGTTTAGCTTCTAGGAGAAGGAAGGAATCTCGCTGGTCAAAAAGAAGGCCTGGTACGCACTGCATGAGCGAAGCAGGCAAGGGCGGGACAACCGGGTCATGGCCGACAAGGGTGACGACGCCTGTGTCGGCTGACGGGGGCGCCGCAGAGGCTCACATAGCTAAAGCATGTGTGACGCGGGGGAAAAGCACCCTGGTCGGGTTACCACTTTGAGAGGAGGCATATTCTTAGGAATATGCCTCCACATATGCCCAAGGCAGAGACCAAGCCCCCTCTATATAAGGGGGGCTAGGGTTTCAGTAGAGGAGGTTGGGTTTTCTTCTATTCTGGTTGGGCTAAGGTTTTAGGTGTGATCTGTGGGTGAGAGTAAGAGAGCTCCTTCTTCCTCCTCTCGCCAATACATCTCAAGGAGCTCTTGTAATCTTGGAAGGAGAGCAATTCAAACTTCTGTGTGGAGAATCACTCCACTATCCCTCCCTGGATTCCCCTAGCGTGTATTAGTCCCCACCTTTAGCCTATCCATGGCATCTCCCGTGACACCACCACGACATTTGTGGAAAAGAACACACATGCAATGACTCTAGTGCTGGTTTGTGGTTCTAGTATAAGAACAAACATGCAATGACTCTAGTGGTTGATCCATGTGTTGTTTGTGGAAAGAACACACATGCAATGACTCTGGTTGATCCATATGTGGTTTGTGGAAAGAACACACATGCAATGACAACTAGTGGATCCATGTGTGGTTCGTGGAAAAGAACACGCATGCAATGACCACTGGTTGATCCATGTGTGGTTTGTGGAAAGAACACACATGCAATGACTCTAGTGTTGGTTTTAGTATAAGAACACACATGCAATGACTCTAGTGGTGGATCCATGTGTGGTTTGTGGAAAAGAACACACACGTGCAATGACTCTAGTGGTTGATCCATGTGTGTTTTGTGGAAATAACACACATGCAACGACTCTAGTGGTTGATCCATGTGTGGTTTGTGGAAATAACACACATGCAATGACTCTAGTGGTTGATCCATGTGTGGTTTGTGGAAATAACACACATGCAATGACTATAATGGATCCATAAGTGGTTTATGGAAAAGAACACACATGCAATGACCACTGGTTGATCCATATGTGGTTTGTGGAAAGAACACACATGCAATAACTCTAGTGGTTGATCCATGTGTGGTTTGTGGAAACAACACACATGCAATGAAAGTGGTGGATCCATGTGTGGTTTGTGGATAGAACACACATGCAATGACTCTAGTGCTAGTTTTAGTATAAGAACACACATGCAATGACTCTAGTGGGTCCACATGTCATTTGTGAAAAGAACACACATGCAATGACCATTGGTTGATCCATAAGTTGTTTGTGGAAAAGAACACACATGCAATGAGTCTAGTGGATCCATGTGTGGTTTGTGGAAAAGAACACACATGCAATGACTCTAGTGCTAGTTTGTGGTTTTAGTATAAGAACAAACATGTAGTTACTCAAATGGATCCATATGTGGTTTGTGGAAAGAACACACATGCAATGAATCTGGTTGATCCATATGTGGTTTGTGGAAAGAACACACATGCAATGACCACTGGTGGATCCATGTGTGGTTTGTGGAAAAGAACACACATGCAATGACCACTGGTTGATCCATGTGTGGTTTGCTGAAATAACACACATGCAATGACTCTAGTGGTTGATCCATGTGTGGTTTGTGAAAAGAACACACATGTAATGACTCTAGTGTTGGTTTTAGTATAAGAACACACATGCAATGACTCTAGTGGTTGATCCATGTGTGGTTTGTGGAAATAACACATATGCAATGACTCTAGTGGTTGATCCATGTGTGGTTTGTGGAAATAACACACATGCAATGACTCTTGTGGTTGATCCATGTGTGTTTGTGGAAATAACACACATGCAATGACTCTAGTGGGTCCACATGTGGTTTGTGGAAAGAACACACATGCAATGACCACTTGTGGATCCATAAGTTGTTTCTGGAAAAGAACACACATGCAATGAGTCTGGTGGATCCATGTGTGGTTTGTGGAAAAGAACACACATGCAATGACTCTAGTGCTGGTTTGTGGTTTTAGTATAAGAACAAACATGCAATGACTCTAGTGGTTGATCCATGTGTGGTTTGTGGAAAGAACACACATGCAATGACTCTGGTTGATCCATATGTGGTTTGTGGAAAGAACACACATGCAATGACCACTGGTGGATACATGTATGGTTTGTGGAAAAGAACACACATGCAATGACTAGTGGTTGATCCATGTGTGGTTTGTGGAAAGAACACACATGTAATGACAGTGGTGGATCCATGTGTGGTTTGTGAAAAGAACACACATGGAATGACTCTAGTGTTGGTTTTAGTATAAGAACACACATGCAATGTCTCTAGTGGTTGATCCATGTGTGGTTTGTGGAAATAACACACATGCAATGACTCTAGTGGTTGATCCATGTGTGGTTTATGGAAATAACACACATGCAGTGACTGTAATGGATCTATAAGTGGTTTCTAGAAAGAACACACATGCAATGACCACTGGTGGATCCATGTTGGTTTTAGTATAAGAACACACATGCAATGACTCTAGTGGTTGATCCATGTTTGTTTGTGGTTTTAGTATAAGAACAAACACCTCTCTCTCTCTCTTTCGTAGAAGCCCAAACCTGTGCCCACTCTGTCTGCTACGCCCTGATTGGTTGTCACAGCTGTCACGCGGATCGTGCGCACCAACCGTTGAGCATGTGTGATCCAACGAGGCTCGTTGCACACATCGTGACCTTCATAGGATAGCGCGAGACAGCATGGATGTCTCCCTCAACGAGACTTCTACAAGAAGGAACACGATGCTGTCCATGGAAAAAGTGGTCGAGTGGTCATGTCATGTTTAATCTAGTCTGCAAAGGCTACAAGTCTACTACACGGCAACTGGTCATCCACGGACCACCGGCTATACCATTTTTACTACACAGTGCGCCTGCACTCTCACTTCCGTCAGGCCCCCACCACACGAACCTTCCATGCGGTAGCCGCAGCCGGAAGAGCTGTCAACCGGGGGCCTCGAGGAGGCCTAAACGTCCCCGCATTAAAAACCCAGCCTATCAGGTCCTCCATTCGCACTCATCCACTACTCTCTCTTCCCTATCCAGCAAAACACCACAATCTTGAACGTACTTGCACGAACCTTCTCCATGAAACCAGTGCGTGGGGGTGATTGTCCGGGCATCGCCGCCGGGGTGGTGCTTCACGCGGCAGATCTGGAGGAGCATCACGCAGCACAGGCCGAGGAGTACGTGCAGTTCAACCCCTTGGGGGACCATGTGCACGCTGGTGCTGACGACTTCGGAAGCGCCGATGAGGGCGTGGAGTTCGATGAACACGCTCCGCTCGTGTACCCAGAGGTACATCTATTTCTACATGTTTCATATTTTCTGCTCGAGCTTAATCTATCCAAGCATCATAAAAAAATCTAGTCCTAATGATTAGATGCGATGTACGAACCGGTACATGGAGAGATCTAGTCTGTTCTGAATGAATCCATATTATTTATTTATTAATAAGTTACCAAGAACACAAACCACATTAATTTAGGAGCGAGCTGGGGAGACGGCCGTAATGAACTGCTGAACCTGTATAGACATGTTATTGCATCAAAAGTAACTTGGAATGGTGGAAGGAATATATATTTATTATTTTGCTCATTTCGGTTTATATTCTATACATTACAGGTGTATTCAAGTGAGATGGACTCTGACAAGGAGACCAGGGACAACAAGAGCCGCCATGTCATGAAGAAGCTCAAGAGCAGGATAATCCCTTTCCGCACTCGACTTGGGGCGCTCAGGTGCCCTTTCTGTAAGAAAGGAGTTAACCCAAGGATTGCCATCTTGATTCCGCATGCGGTTGGCATCGGTAAAAGCCCGGCTAGTAAACACAAGTCGGCGACCAAGGCTAAGCACGTTGCTTATGGCAAGTTCCTGAGGGAGTATGTCAAGAACGGCCTAGTGTCCCCTTACTTAGGAATCAGCAACTCCTAGCCGACCCCGTCACTGTGTTGGCCTGACCACTAATAATATTTAGTTCTCTTACCGTATCTAGACCCTTAAACTATGTGGATTTCTATTTTCGGACCCTTCAAAATATATTCAAGTTCATCTGTTTATGTTGTTAAAGTTCCGGTGGCATACTCGTTATTTTGCATGGATAGAGGGGTGCCCTCGACAGATATAAGGGTTATCATGTCCACTAGATCACAGAAGATCAGCGGTTGGTGGGCAAAACTGAGTACAACTGAATCGCCATGGTTAGACACGAGGGAAAAAATGTGACTCACGGTACGCGTGTGCGGTGCACGGGAAGGTAGTTGGCACGTGTGGCCGTGCACGGTGCATTAGCCTATGCGGTGCACGGTAGTGCAATGAAATTCCGCTTCCCTTCTCCTTTAATAGAGGCCTCCCCACTCCCACTCCCACTCATCACGCACTCGCTCACTCAACCGTTTCCACTGTCCCATCACCTTCTGCAAACGCCCAACAAAACCCCAATCACGCCGGCGATGGAGAAGATTGGCGCGGTGGCCATCGGCGCCTCCAAGGCAGCCGGCGAGGAGCCCCCATCCCTGTCCCCGCATCCGCCGTAGCCTCCGGCGAGGAGGCCCCCGCCGGTCTCGGACAGATCTCGCTCGGCTGGGACCCCTACAAGGAGGTTGTCTACATAAGGCCGGAGAACCCCTACGACGCCAGCATCGCCGACCCGTGGTCTGAGGTAACCAGGGTTTTCTCCCCTTCCCTTGTTCTTCCCCCGTTCCCATCGTTGGATGCTAGATCGTATGTTATTAGGGCTCGGTTGTTCGTATTTTTTACAGTAGCTAATCCTATTGTGTTAGATCTTGATTTTCGATGAATCCCCCTGTTCGTAGTTGGGATCAGTATTCGATTTGGTTTGAGATTTGGGGAATAATCCGGAGATCTCATTCGGTTAATTTATGCAAAAAATAAATCCCGGTAATCAAAGTATCTCAATCATGTCCTTATTTAACTCTTCTGTTTTTTTCCAACAGGAGGATAGCAGCGACCTACGCAATGACGACGAGTCGCAGGACACCAAGACTCGTCATGTGCTGAGGAGGCTAAAGTCTGGTCAGTATAATAACTTCTTCGTCGGCGACGTGTACATGTGCCCCTTCTGCCCCACCAGGAGGCTCCACGGCATGGACTTCAACTCCCTCGTGAAGCATGCCGAGGACGTGAGGACCTGCGGCGAGTCCGTGAACACCCACGGCTTCAGGGCCAAGCACCAGGCGCTCGGTCTTCACCTCCGCAACCTCCAGAAGGTGGCTATCAAGGAGGGTCGCATGCCCCCGATCAGACCCAAGGTGCCCAAGGTCAAGGGGCTAGGCAGCAAGAAGTGGAGGAGGCGCCAGAGGGAGGAGGCGGATGCCCTCCTGGCAGAGGCCACGAGGGGCCACTGATCAGCTGCTGCTGCTGTAAAGCAGCTTCTTTTGTCTTGTCTGTGTTGAAGCAGTCCCCTGCTGCTGCTAAGCAGCCTAATTGTCGAACCTTGTTAAGTACCGTACTATATAACCTATATTAGCTACTTTTATCTACATCTGCTCTGTTTACTGAATTTATTTATGGTGCTAGTTTGTTTTGCTTGTAGGGGTTCCGCGCATAAAAACAATAAAATCTTACCCTACGCCCCTGAACCCCTGAAGCTGCCAGGACCTATCTATTAGTAATATAGTAACAAGAAGGGCTTTTCGCGAACTTACCCTCGAAGACCGAAAAGCGTTGTCAACGCTCAGGAGAGCATGGTTGATGTAGACGAGCCGAAGCCGACCTCAAGGTCGTGATGAAGTCCTTGCGCTCCTTCTGGATCCAACGACTTGAGTGCCTCAAGTGTGACACCTTGTGGGAGTTACACACGTCCGGTGCCTGACGATGACTCCTGCTTCCCCGATCCAGCAGCAGTTGCGGAAGTAGAGCTCCCAAATTCGAATCCCGCAGCGCGACGACGCTCCGCGGTGAAGATGTCTCTCGCTCGCGCGGTCCAGACTTGGGACCACGGTCATGAGAGAGAGAGGGGGAGAGAGAAAATATCAATTAGAGGTCCTCCCAAAAGTGGGGAGACCTTTATTGATTATTGGTTGTATTTTCTAGGCCAAATACCCCACTTTATATAGGGGGAGGGGAGGTACTACCTCCCCTCAAGTCCCGGGGTAGGACTAAAGGAGAGGAGGGGGTGGGGAGGCCGCCGGCCAGCCCCTAGTGGGCCCCGCGGGGGGGCAAGGCCCAGCCGGCCAGCCCCCTTGGTCCCTCTCCCTCTCTCCTTTCCCTAATGGTCCCTCTCCCTCCGGAAATTGGCCCATTAAGCCTTTTGACCTTTTAATTGATTTTCTCTTTATTAAATAATTATGAATAAATGATTAAATCAATATTTAACATTCATTCACACATTATCTAATCTCTGTGGCCATTGAACACCTTCCACCTCCACTCCGGACATCCTCCGGACTTACCAAAACCCTTCCGGTTTTCTCCCTTCTTTTCTTCAGTGATTCCACCGATACCATAAACACTCTCTAAGAATCATCAAGCCCTTAAGCGTGATACCCTATGGTTCGGGAACACTCCATACATGGTCGGGACACTCTCGCACCAATGATCGACAGAGGGACCTGGATGGCCATGTGACCCCTGTGCGTTCCACCAAGATCTTTCGTCGTTTGAACCGGGACAGTCGTGTCTTATTCCCTTTGTCATTCGACACTTGCATTGCCCGAGATCTGATCAATGACATCACCATGTCGTGTTCAATCTCGTTACTGAACAATGCTACTTAACTCGCCCCGACAAGTGATATCCCTGTGATCTAATCACACGTTGCGCAGCTATTGGATATAACTTCTCCGAGTGGGCCCTTGAGTATCTTCCCGTCACATGGACGGACAAATCCCGCTCTTGACATATCTTGCCTCTACGGTTTCCTACGAATACCTGAACACACCTTTATGACCACCGTTTTACCAGATGGCGTTTGATGCTATCTAAGCACTCTCGGGAGACAGTGATTTATATAGCCTCACGGTCTAAGGAATAGTCTACGAGGATCCATTTCTAATCATCGTAACTTGAACTTCATGACATGATCGGGTCACGATGTTTAGGTTGGGTATTGGTTCATCATCTCATTCTCCGAATGAGATGACCTCATTTCCAACTGGCATAAATGCCACATGATCAGGAAACATGATTATCTGTTGACCAATGAACCTGTGACTAGAGTTTCACTGGGAACCCCTGGTTGTTTGTATATCACACGTGTATTGATGTTTCCACTCAATACAGTTATAGCATGATATATAACTTAATCATAAACTATATGAAATATAATAATAGTCCTTACTACTATTTGTCTCTAGGGCATATTTCCAATATTGCTGCTCTAGATTTGCTACCATATTGGGGAAAAACGATTGCAAAAGGAACAATGGATGAAGAGAGAAGCTGCTCTAGATTCCCTACCTTTTTGGGCAAAAAAACAACAAATGTTAGAGAGAGAGAGGAAAAGGTGCTCTTTAAAAAGGCCACTTTAGGCGTCATGGCGCACGTAACGGCCAAGCCTTTGACCAGACGGCATCCCCCTCCAAGCGCATGTGAGGGCTTCGGTATATCGGGAGGGCAAAAGTGAGGACAAACGAGACACAATGTTGCTATAGCTAAATCTGACAAAAAGCTGAATTTGTCTTTACCATGCAATTTGGCTAGAGCTCCACAATGTAGCTATTATAAATCCCTAAACTATCTGGTGGTTGAAACCTAATGCTTTTCCACCGACACGTGTGTTGCAAAGTTGCTTGATCGTGCATGCTTACACAAGTGGCCTATAGAGAAACTTATAGAAGCATGGGCAAATGAGCTTCATTTTGGCAAATTCCAATAGTCCTTACTACTATTTGTCTCTAGGGCATATTTCCAATAGTCTCCCACTTGCACTAGAGTACAAATACACTAGCTGCATTTTGTTCTCAATCATTGGCACCATATACCCGGTACCCTGAACATGCTTGCTCGTGGAAGAGGTTGAGTCTTGAGTCTATACTTTACAGTCCCAAATCCTTTGCAACTTACTAATGTCACCTTGATTGACATTAATACTCTATCATCACATGATAGCATCTGTGTGTATGCATCGTCGCCATGGCAGCAGAACGAGGCCTGATTCCAGGAGCCTATAGTGACGTTAGATCAACCTCGAGGGCTTTCTCATGGGCACTGTGCCCTGGGACACATCATTCTACGTTAAAAGCGAACTAGCCCCGCCATAAAATTATACAACACTTTAGATGGTACCCTTATCTATTATTATAAATGTATTCATCGAAACTCCCGTGCACTCTATGCAACTTTTGATGTTTTGTTCACCTCGCTTCCTACTTGACTTTAATTGGTATCTACAGGAGTTTCCAACATATTCCCTTATAACATAACTCTTTATGCTTTAAGATATGTTATCCTTTATGGATTTGGAAAATATATCCACAGTTCTCTACTAGACACTACGGACAAACTTAGCTCAACATTCCGTGATTCAAACTTAATCACTTTCAAACGTTCTTTCTTTGGATTACATATTATGCTAAGTTATTATCATGGTTTCTAAGATAGAACCTATGTCTCAACATAGTGGATGACGATCATCCTTTTCTTTCTTTCAACCATTGATGTTAAACTTAATACTATTCCTAATTTGAGTTATTAAGGACCAGTTCCTTAATTAACTTCTATTCTGAAACCCCTTTCAGAATCCCTTAAGGAATACTACATAATATTATAATACACCTATTATCAACTTCTACATCTTATGAATCATTATTCATAAGTATTTGTGCCTTTCATTCTTAACATTCTTAAGAATTACTCCTATAAGCTCCCACTCAAAATATGTTCCTACATATTTGAATTTGACACTCATATTGCTCCCACTTAAAAATATGTCAATCACATATAGTTTTAGGAAGACTTTCTTAGCTCCCACTCAATTTTATGCAAATTGCATATCTCCTTTACTATTTTGAATAACTTCAAAATCCTTTGATTAAATATCAAACTTGGAGATTTACTATGAGATACTAGTACTTTACTAGTTCTAAATCCACTAGACATTTAGCACACTTGAATCAAATTCATTTGAATTCATCCAATACCAGACAAATTGTGCTTTTGTCATCCACCCCCTTTTTCCTACTATGGCTTTGCAGTCATTTGGGAAAATTCCAAGTAACCCCTTTTACTTGTGAGATTCAGCAATGAATTGCTTTCTAATCTCAAGGGAATTTTGCTTCTAGGATTTCTCATAATTTAGTTTACCATTATTTCCTCTGTAGTTCGTAGGTATGTCATATTCCAAAATCATGACAAGTGATTCACAAATGTCTCCATACAAGATATGGATTTACATTTTGAATCCTACTTTATGTAGTGAAAAACAATAGTGGAGGGAAAAACACAATGATCCAAATCATTGATTCTTTCCTTCCGTGAAGAGACTCGTTCAGGAATGCTGTCTGTTGCGCTTCTGAACACTCTAATGCAGGGTTTTGAATCCTCATCGTGTTTTGCACTAATTTCCATTTGCTCATAATTGATAAACATCAGTAGAGGTGAGCTTTCTCAAGAATGCACCAAAATCCAAGCAATACAAGTTTTGCTTTCCTTTTGGTTTAGCTATGGATTTTGTATTTAGAGTTTCCAATGAATACGCTACAAGGACTTATTCGCTATTCTTTTGGTTATATCGAATAACCCCAAAACTTTCACGAATTCAAATGGTTTACTAATTCTAATTGAGTGCTAACTATTTCTAACTAATGGTCTCTACATATACTCTACAACGATTTATTTGGTGCCTTCTATTCAACCCCTTTTTGATATCTAATATCACATTGTGATGCTTTGCATTTTGACGTTTCAAAACACTTTGCATTCCACAATTTCTTTTATGCCATTCTTATAAAGTCAAACTTCATTACTATTGATCAAATCATAGCAATTGGATTCTCTTTTATATTTATACCCTTTGTTGATGAAACACTTTGATCAAATCAAATAGTTTCATATTCATGTTTCTTTGGTAAACTTACTTTACACATTTAAACAATCATTTAATGATGATTACCATTTTCGTTAAAACACAATACATTGAATATGTATTTACTTTTAACAATTCATTAAACACTTTGTATTCAAGTAATACACTGTGTTCAAGTTATTTTGCCGAACTTAGGCATGATTCATATGTGATGAGATATCGAATAACTTTCACATATTATCACATAACTCTGAATTTAAACAATGGTTTCATTCATTCATTAATGAACATATCATTAAATTGGGTATTTTAAACAAGGCATTTTAATATTTTACAAATGTTCATACATTATCAATTAGTTTCAAACAATAAGGATAATTCACCAGTAATCAAACAAGATATGAACACGAATAGAAATCATTCATAAAAGTGGAACAACTGTTTGTTACAAACTGATATGAATAATCGTCTCACGAAGTGTGAGACACACTAAAGAAGTTCAAATCTCTCGATTACATTAATCATCCTAAAACACAAACTAAATGATAAATGTTGAGGGAGTGTGTCGTCGCCATCATCATCATGCTCGCCATCAACACGCAACGTCACCTCCTCTCCAGCAAGCACCTCTATGCAGAAGGACCTGTTTTCAGTAAAACAGAACAAGTATCAGATATACTTAACACTGCAATGTGTTTGCAAGATTATAACATTTATAAAACTGTATATCAAATATATACCTTGGTCGTTGACGACCTGAGCGACATCTGGTTCAACCAACACATTCCTGAGATGTGTTATGAACCGGTGGAACTCCATTTCCGTGTCGCCCCTCATTACGCAAGTCCTGACTTGTGCTTGGTAGCTTGGCAGCAAAGACAACAAGCATTTGCAAAAGAGCCTGTAATCCAGACGTCCAAGAAGTATGCTCGCCTCATGTACACATCATGCATGTGCTGCAACTGGCTGTCCAGTGACGAGTTCTCCTCCATCTTAATGGAGAGGAAGTCTCCCATCAACACATGCTCCCAAATGCGTGTCTGATCCACGAAATGTGTCCTAAGCTGTAGCATCACCGAACAAGGGTTGACATCACCCACGAAAGGCCACAACTCGTCCACCATTCCGAAACGCATCACAACTGAAATATAGGACGCCATCTCCCGATGTAGATAGCGGTCTTTCTGCTCCTCTGGGGTCTCAAGGTCTATGGACGGATCCAAATCCATCCTGTCGAGTATGTAGTCGACCATGTCGTTCTCGCTAAGGAGAACATGGAGACTGGCAACCCAAATGGAGAAGTTCGATCCATCTAATCTGAGCTTCTCTCCTTCTAACCATTTGATTGTCAACACGAAAGAGCCCATCTACATTTATAATTGCAAAAGGAATTTAGACTAAGTTTATAATTAAATGAGTTAATAATAACTCCACTCAGAAACACCTATCCCCAAAGAGGGTTCCTAGTGATAACACGACCCCTATCAACCACATCTTCCCCAATCATCAGGGCCATCAATGTGGGTTCAAGGGTGGACGCTAAACATCAGTCACATCATTCATGCGACTCGTGCTCGATCTTTCGACCATCTGCGTTCCGAGGCCATGTCTGTACATGCTAGGCTCGCCAACTCAACCTTAGTGTTTTCGCTGTGCAACATGGCTTGCACCCACTGTATGCGAACGTAGATATGTCTGACACCCGATCATCACGGCCTGCCTCATACCGAAGAACTTTCTTGGTGGTGCACACTAAGGGGGAACACAATCGTTGGTTATTTTAACAGGGATCATCTTATTAGGCTACTGTCGAGTATCTAATACTAGCACACAATAAGACATACAAACAATAACATTGAATGTAAATGCCATGTGATATGGTCCTTCACGTTGTGATCTCCATCCGTCGTCACCGGGTTCCGGCGCCATGGTTCCGGCACCATCGATACCAGGGTACTAGTGTCATTCCGGCGTGGTAGTTCGTCACCTCCGTGACTATCTACTACTATGCAACAAAAGGTAATCACTTTACCTTTGCCACAACCATATCACAAAGCAATGCCCCCTGCAAAACAAAGTTAGACGCCTCTACTTTATCTTTGCATGTTTTACGTGGCTGAATGGGCTTTCGCACAAGAACCGTTCTTACCTACGAACTTTCAGCACAACGCTGATCAAGTAGTTGTCTCTACTACACCCCTTTCAGGGCCCTCCGTTGCAAATGGTATATCAACTAATGCAAGAGAGACAGACACCCCCCAAAGCCACTTTATACGGTACAAGCCGTATGTCAAGCGTGGACTAGTCTCGCGAATGAACGCGTAAAGTCGGTTGGGGGCCGCTTCATCAAGCATTACTGCGGTACGCGCAAGTACACGTGGGAGGGTAACAACTAAAAGATCAACGCCCACACGCTACATCTCGTGTGTTCGACCCGTACTAGCATTACTACGCATAGACCTGGCTCTAATACCACTATAGGGGTTCCGCGCATGAAAACAATAAAATTTCACCCTATGCCCCTAAACCCCTGAAGCTGCCAGGACCTATCTATTAGTAATACAGTAACGGGAGGGGCTTTTCGCGAACTTACCCTCGAAGACCAAAAAACGTTGTCAATGCTCAGAAGAGCATGGTTGATGTAGATGAGCCGAAGCCGACCTCAAGGTCGTGATGAAGTCCTTGCACTCCTTCTGGCTCCAATGACTTGACTGCCTCAAGTGTGACACCTCGTGGGAGTTACACACGTCCGGTGCCTGACGATGACTCCCGCTTCCCCGATCCAGCAGCAATTGCGGAAGTAGAGCTCCCGGATCTGAATCCATGGCGACGGCCTCAGCTGGTGAAGATGTCTCTCATGATCCAGACTTAGGACCACGGTCACGAGAGAGAGAGGGGGAGAGAGAAAATATCAATTAGAGGTCCTCCCAAAAGTGGGGAGACCTTTATTGATTATTGGTTGTATTTTGTAGGCCAAATACCCCACTTTATATAGGGGGAGGGGAGGTACTACCTCCCCTCAAGTCCCGTGGTGGGACTAAAGGAGAGGAGGGAGTGGGGAGGCCGCCGACCAGCCCCTAGTGGGCCCTGCGGGGGGGCAAGGCCCAGCCAGCCAGCCCCTTGGTCCCTCTCCCTCTCTCCTTTCCCTAATGGGCCCTCTCCCTCCGGAAATTGGCCCATTAAGCCTTTTGACCTTTTAATTGATTTTCTCTTTATTAAATAATTATGAATAAATGATTAAATCGATATTTAACATTCATTTACACATTATCTAATCTTCATGGCCATGGAACACCTTCCACCTCCACTCCGGACATCCTCCGGACTTACCGAAACCCTTCCGGTTTTCTCCCTTCTTTTCTTCGGTGATTCCACCGATCCCATAAACACTCTCTAAGCATCATCAATCCCTTAAGCGTGATACCCTACGGTTCAGGAACACTCCAGACATGGTCGGGACACTCCCGCACCAATGATCGATAGAGGGACCTGGATGGCCATGTGACCCCTATGCGTTCCACGAAGATCTTTCGTCGTTTGAACCGGGACAGTCGTGTCTTATTACCTTTGTCATTCGATACTTGCATTGCCTGAGATCTGATCAATGACATCACCATGTTGTGTTCAATCTCGTTACTGAACAATGCTACTTAACTCGTCCCGACAAGTGATCCCCGTGATCTAATCACACGCTGCGCAGCTATTGGATATAACTTCTCCGAGTGGGCCCTTGAGTATCTTCCCGTCACATGGACAGACAAATCCCGCTCTTGACATATATTGCCTCTACGGTTTCCTACGAATACCTGAACACACCTTTATGACCACCGTTTTACCAGATGGCATTTGATGCTATCTAAGCACTCTCGGGAGACAGTGATTGATATAGCCTCACGGTCTAAGGTATAGTCTATGAGGATCCATTTCTAATCATCGTAACTTGAACTTCATGACATGATCGGGTCACGATGTTTAGGTTGGGTATTGGTTCATCATCTCATTCTCCGAATGAGATGACCTCATTTCCAACTGGCATAAATGCCACATGATCAGGAAACATGATCATCTGTTGACCAATGAACCAGTGACTAGAGTTTCACTGGGAACCCCTGGTTGTTTGTATATCACACGTGTATTGATGTTTCCACTCAATACAGTTATAGCATGATATAAAACTTAATCATAAACTATATGAAATATAATAATAGTCCTTACTACTATTTGTCTCTAGGGCATATTTCCAATATTGCTGCTCTAGATTTGCTACCAGATTGGGGAAAAATGATCGCAAAAGGAACAATGAATGAAGAGAGAAGCTGCTCTAGATTCCCTACCTTTTTGGGCAAAAAACACAACTGTTAGAGAGAGAGGGGAAAAGGCGCTCTTTAAAAAGGCCACTTTAGGCGTCATGGCGCACGTAACGGCCAAGCCTTTGACCAGACGGCACCCCCCTCCGAGCGCATGTGAGGGCTTCGGAATATTGGGAGGGAAAAAGTGAGGACAAACGAGACACAATGTTGCTATAGCTAAATCTGACAAAAAGCTGAATTTGGCTTTACCATGCAATTTGGCTAGAGCTCCACAATGTAGCTATTCTAAATCCCTAAACTATGTGGTGGTTGAAACCTAATGTTTTTCCACCGACACGTGTGTTGCAAAGTTGCTTGATCGTGCATGCTTACACAAGTGACCTACAGAGAAACGTATAGAAGCATGGGCAAATGAGCTTCATTTTGGCAAATTCAGGACAAGCTTTGTGCAATCGGCAGGCCTGATCGGCTAGGCGGCTGCCCCGGGGTGCAGGGATGCTAGGTCCATGTCTATGCTTACACTTCTTAAACTTGTTAGGAATTAATAATAGCAGCCTTTCTGTCTCATACATCACGTTACATCGTGTCAGCACCGTGCACCCGCTGCGGATCGGCAATGGGACGGTGGTCTACGTGACCGGTCTCTGCCACGCCAAAGCCACGTCGCACACCCGTCCCATCGCCTACCGGGACAGACGCCGAATTTAATCGCTAGGATTGGAAACCATCGGTGCTCGCCCAGTCAAACTTGCTTCCGCATGGGTATGACCGGAATATTGGTAAACGGAATTTAAGCATCGCCTTCTATCTGCTCAGCACATCACTGTGCAAAAATGCCCAACTCATTCCTTCCACCGGCGCCGCCACCGCAAGAACCATTGACGCTGCCACAATTATCGCGTCTTTGGCCGGGTCAATTCATTGATGCAATTATCGCGTCTTTGGTGGAGCTGCACCAGTTCAGTGTTCGTCGACTCAAGTTTGGCGTCGGCCTCCTGGAGAAGTTCGCGGTCCTTAGCAATTTGGAGGTTGAGGCGCTCGCATTCTTCGGTGTAGTCCTGGCCAGCCTTTTCAAGCTCGGTTTGGTGCTGCGCCTTCATCTTCTTCATTTCTGCCTTTATATTGGCAATCTCGTCGTTCTTGGTTCGGAGGAGGGCAAGCTCATCGTCTTTCTTTTTGAGCTAGGCCTGATGCTGCCCTGCTTGTTCGAGAAAATGCAGCATCATGTCAGGCACGGGCAGACTACCTTCAAGAGATGCTGAAATAGCGTGTTGACCCGGCAGAGCCGAGGTATGAATGTTTGCCGAGCCAAGAAGAAAAGAAGATGGAAAGCAAAGCAGGGTTAGCCAATAAGGACTTACCCTTGATATGCTCCAGGTTCTTTCGCATAATCTTGTTCTCATCCTCCACACTAGCTGCAGAAACCAAATAATGAGATTGGTTCGGCAGAGGGAGTTGAAGGAAAAGGAGAAGCGCCAAGGGAGAAACTTACCCCTTTTCTCATGCTCAGCGAGATGTGCATTGTGCTTTGCGAGCAGCATCTTGTGGGTATCCAGAAGACGCTGGAACTCAGCACTCCGGCGGTTGGTGGTCACCTGAAAAGAATACGAGAATTTGGCTTAAGCCTTGTGCATATTCGAAGTGTACAAAATCCGGGCCAAGTGGAACTTAACCCGGCTCTAGGTGTGTGCTTATTCGAAGTGTACAAAATCCGAGCCAAGTGGAACTTAACCCGGCTCTAGATGTGTGCATATTCGAAAATCCGGGCCAAGCGGAACTTAACCCGGCTCTAGGTGTGTGCATATTCGAAGTGTACAAAATCCGGACCAAGTGGAACTTAACCCGGCTCTAGGTGTGTGCATATTCGAAGTGTACAAAATCCGGGCCAAGTGGAACTTAACCCGGCTCTAGGTGTGTGCATATTCGAAGTGTACAAGATCCGGGCCAAGTGAAACTTAACCCGGCTCTAAGTGTGTGCATATTTGAAATTGTCAGGGAGCTACGTTTGTTTCCTAAGGAGCATCCGGCCGAGTAACAAGTTACTCCGCTGGAGGCTCGGGGACTAATGGTTATATCGCTAGTGCATGCTAAGGAAAAGGTGAAATAACGTACCTCCATCATCCGACCCGCGAGGTTAATCGCCTTAGAGGCTGTGTTCATCTAGGCAGCGAATTCAGCAGGACCGAACTTCTCCGGGAGATCATCGTTATGGACGAACTCCGCCTTGTTCCAGTTATTCATACACTCGATCAAGGTCGGAGGATATCGCTCACCGCTAAGCATGTGGGACACCACCAAGCCCCTCGCATGTGCCTCTCTCCTCTCAACCTGAGCAAGGGCCGGACTGGTGTGCAGAACAAGTTGATGCGCACTAGTTGGCTCGACAGGGGCGTCCTTCGGTGCTGGAGCCTTCTGGGCAAGCATGGACGCGAGGGTGCGCTATCCAGACCCGGTGGACGCTGCCCTGGTGACGTCAGGGGCTTTCTTGCCTTTGGCTTGCTGAGAGGAGGAAGTGGTTGCGGCAGATTTCCCCTTAGGAGATGCCTGGGTACTTCCTCGCTGAGACTAAGAAGACTCGGACGAGGCGGAGGAGCTTGGCGCTTGTGCCCTCGTTGCTGGTGCCGAAATTGGTGCTGGTGCTGGTGCTGGGGTCAGTGCTAGTACCGAGGTAGTCTCGGTAGTTGCTGGTTGCAGCGGAGCCGAAGTGGTGGATGCCACTGCCTCGGCTGGATCCGTCTCCCCCGCTCTGGGGTTGCCCCCCTCTTGTCGAGGCGGGCTAGAACCCGGAGCAGCCGCAGAACCCTCTAGAATAGGGCTCAGCGAGCGTGACTCATCGTCACGAGGGGGAGAAGAGCTAGGATGGAGCAGCGAAGAGATGCTAGATCCACTCTGAGGGACCTCCACCGCGGCCCTGCCAAATCAAATAATGTCAGAAGAGAAATTACAACAATGCAAGAAAGAACAAGTTGCAGAAGGAAAAGAGACTTACGCGTCCGAGGTTTGGGGCTCCTTGGATTTCCGAGCCCTTCGTGCTGGGGCCTTGTCTGCAGGCTTGGAAGCAGTTTTGTCTTCGGACTTCTTTCGCCTTTTGGAGGGCTGAGAAGGTCCGGAGGAGGAACTTGATGCAGCTCCACGCCTCTTCTTCGGCGCTGCCGGAACAGGTTCCCACGTGGCAAGGGGAGGGTCCTCGTGGATCTGCCCACCGGGGTTAGCTGATGCCGGAAAAGCATAAGAAAGGGGGACATCATCAACAGGTTCAGTCACCTCGACATCCGAGTCATCTTCATCATCGGGCCAATCTCTAATAGAAGAGGGTTTACCGGTGGGTCGCTTCGTAGCATCGGTCATCGGGAGGAACATCTCCTGGCCCGGCTCTTCCTTGTCCGGGGTCTCCCGGTCAGGCGCCCATTTAAGGGTCGGATCGGTGCCGTCCTCGAGGGTCTTCTAAAGGAATAGCTGAGGAAAAGAATCAACAACGGAGTCAAAAATGGAACAATGACCGACATATAATTAACCCGGAGTAAATTTGCGCCACGAAGCTTACCGAGGGAGGGAGCCTATCCCGGCAGAAATGCTCAATTCCCCATGTCCATTCAATGGGGAAGTCCTTGTGGGTGGTGAAGAGAGCCTTGACCCGGCGATAGATCTCCGAGTTGCTCAACTCGAAGGACGAGGTCCGGTTGGGGTCGCGGCCGAAGCTCATATGGCACACCTTGTGGGTGCGCCTCTGGAGGGGGGAGATTCGGTTGCGCACGAACGTGATCATAGCATCCTCGTTGCCCAACCCGAGCTTCTTCAGCTCCGCAAACCTCTTGTTGACCTGGTTGGCCAAGGCTGTGGGCTTCTTCGGGACAACGTCCCATGATTCCGGGTTAGGTGGACCCAGAGCATAGGGAAGCAGCCGGATCAAGTCTTCAGTTCCCTCGTTCCAGACATAAAAGAAAGTCTGGGCCCATCCTTTGCAGGACTCCAGCCCGGTGACTCGAGGGAAGACGGATAGCCTCTAGGGTGAGATGGATGCAGCTCCGAATTGAGTGAGCTGCTTGTCCTCCGGATCGAGTTGAATATTCGGAATGACGTTACGACGAAGGCCGAAAAAACGGATCCATAGCTCCTTCGTGGGCCATAATCCGGCGTAGCCCTCGATCGTAGAGGCAAAAGCAGAAAGAGAAGTGATTGCATTGGCAGGAAGGTGGTGCGGCTGGAGTGCGTATGTGGTTAACCAGTCATGGAAGAAATCGCTGACCGGCAAACTGAACCCCGTTGGAAGTGCGACAAGAACACAACGTACTCACCCGGATTGGGTGAGGGGGAGGCAAGGCGCGCGATGATGCCGGCGGGGATGCGTCTGGTCCAGTAGAGCCAGTCCAAGTCATCTTGGCAGACCCATGACCCAGCCCACGCACCATGGTCCGTGGCGGCGGAGTCCTCCTCCATCTCTTGCTCAGCAACGACGAGATCCTCCTCCGTCATCTGATAATCGCTGCCCTCGCTGGCGCTAGCAGCGGCGGGGGCAAAGGCCTAGATTGGCAGCGACCCATGGTGAAGGAGGCGCGTGGTGGCGGCAACAACGTAGAAATACGGGGGAAAAGATGTGGCAGCGGCGCTGGTGCTTGGGAGCACTAGCGGCGGCGCGGTCGCGAGGAAGACGAAGAACAAGAGCAAAGGGCACAGGGGCGCAGTAAGGGGAAAAAGCCTAAGTGATGCACCCCTCCCCTATTTATCCTCTCCCACGAGGAGAAAGTGGGATCACGTCCTGCGGGCAAGCCACACGCAGTGGTCGTGTACCACCCACGTCGACCAATCAGCAAGGAGCCACATGGAAGGCCACAGAGTGGAGTTGATCCCATAACGTGACACGTTGACGCGGTAAACGAGGAGGCAGGCGTGACATGACCCGCGCACAGTGATGACTGACAATTACTGCGGCGGTTACTGTGATGGCCCTTAAAATGAGACAACATAATGATTAGCCTCCACGTGGGTTGGCGTACGAGAGAAGGAAGCAAGACCCGGATAGGACCGTGGTAACCCGGCCAGCAAGTGAAAACTTGGAATGTGCAGAGGGAAAGTAAAACCATGAGGTCCGAGTTGAAGTGGTAACCCGGTCGGCAAGTGAAAACTTGGAACGTGCAAGGGGAACATAAATCCATATAACCCGATACAAGGAGGTAACTCGGAAATAACGTCCAAAGGTCAAACATAATTGAACCTCATGTGGCCTTAGCGGCCGAGGCAGCTAAGACCGCACCAGCTTCGGGGACTAATGTTGGGGGGATACCCCCGGGTAGGGTCACGCCGGGGTATAAAGGCCGAATTAGCCGAGGATTCGGCAAGGCCAAAGCGGATGCTGGCCGGGTCGCCTCAAGGCAGGCCGAATCACGGGGTAACCCAGACCAGGGGGTGTTCGCCTAACTAAGTCTCAACCGACTTAAAAAGTAAGTCGAAAATGCATGTTTAACTTGTATGCAGGAAAGGGTGTGGCCGGATCAACTATGATCCGGGTCACATCTAGCTTCTAGGATAAGGAAGGAATCTCGCTGGTCAAAAGAAGCCCCGGTACGCACTGCCTGAGCGAAGCAGACAAGGGCAGGACCACCGAGGCGTGGCCGACAAGGGTGACGATGCCCATGTCGGCTGACGCGGGCGCCGCAGAGGCTCACGTAGCCTCTGCATGTGTGACGCGAGGGAAAAGCAACCCGGTCGGCTTACTACTTTGGGAGATGGCATATTCTTAGGAATATGCCTCCACGTATGCCCTAAGTGGAGACCTAGCCCCCCCTATATAAGGAGGGCTAGGGCTTCTATAGAGGGGGCTCCAATTTTTCGAGTTTGGCTAGGGTTTTAAGGGTGATCTGTGAGCGAGAGTAAGAGAGCTCCTTCTTCCTCCTCTCGCCAATACAGCTCTAGGAGCATTTGTAACCTTGGAGGCAAAGCAAATATAAACTTATGTGTGGAGAATCACTTCACTATCCCTCCCTGGATTCCCCTAGCGTGTATTAGTCCCCACCTTTAGCCTATCCATGGCATCTGCCGTAACACCACCACGACACTATGGTGACTTGAGATAGTCATAACATGGTGTGAGCATGTTCCAAGTCAACCCAAATAAAGCATCAAAGGAGAATACCACTACACTATGCTTTAATATGCTAAAACAACGCATGATTCATCCAAGGCACATTAATCAATCTCAATTGTTTATAACAAGTCATGCTACAGCAAAGAATACTAAGCATAAATCCAAAACAATATCAAGCATGGCATGACAAAGCATAGGCCACAGTCAAAAACGAGCTCTCTTTACCACTTAAGCATGAACTTTCCTACTCTTTTCCAAACCAAACCAAACCAAACCAAACCAAACTATTTGCAAACCAATGTATGAAAGAGGGGGTCCAACCAATTTATTCAGAGAACTAAGCAAACCAAGCAAACTAAAAACCAAAACGAAAACGAAAAAGAAGACGCTCCAAGAACAACACAACTGTGCATGAAACAATAAAAATGAAGCGTTTGTAAGAAACCTGGGATTTTTATTGATGAAGAAGGGGATGCCTTGGGCATCCCCAAGATTTGACGCTTGTACTTCTTGGATATTTCTTGGGGTGACATGCGTGGCATCCCCAAGCTTGAGCTTTAGTCCATCCTTCATCTCATTACTCATTCCTTCCATACACCTGAAAATTTTCCTTTATACAAAACTTCACACAATCTTTATTTGCAACATTAGTGCACTCAAGATAATAAGTCTTAAGGTTCAGTTCCAACACCAAATAAACTTGCATTAAAACACTAGCTACTATAGCACTTCCCTCAAAAATCTCAATTCCCCAAAAGAACTCAAAAAGGAACCAACAAGAAGCAAATGCAAATAATGGCAGAAATCTGTCAAAACAGACCAGAAGGTAAAGACGAATTTTTTCGAAGACCTTCTGTTGCGCAAATAAAAAAGTGTTGAACTAACGAAAGTTAGATAACAACCTGGGGCAGAAGCACAAAAATTGACGCCTTAAAAAGACGTACAGAGATTTTACACGAATTTTTACGGTGAAGAACAAAAATCTGTCTCGGGACAGCAACTTTCCCAATCATTACTTCTCTCTCATTAGAGGTTACTCTTGGCACAAAAAGCAAATAAAAAGGATAAGGAGCGGTTATTACTGAAGTAATAACTTCCAAGACTCATCTAAAACTTTTGGGTTATCTCCCAATAAGTACTTTTCTTTAACGCCTTTAAGTTAGGCATGATAGTTTGAGAAGATGCTCACATAAGAAATATGAATTGAAGTAAAAGAGAGCATCAAGAAGCAAATATGCAACAAATTTAAGTCTAACCCACTTCCTATGAAAATAATCTTGTAAAGAAACAAGTCATGAAAGCACAAAGCAACAAGCATAGGAAAGCAAAACAAGTGCAACTTCAAAACTTTCAACATGAAGAGGGGAAACTTAATATTGTTGAGACACATAAAACCATGTTTCCCTCTCTCATAATAACTTTCAGTAGCATCATGAATAAAAGTAACAATATAACTATCACAAGAAACATTCTTATTATGATCCACATGCATAAAAGAATTAATACTCTCCACATAAACATAGTCATTCTTATTAATTGTAGTGGGAGCAAATTCAACAAAATAGCTATCATTATTATTTTCATCACCATAATCATCAAAAATAGGAGGCATATTGTAATCATAATTAATTTTATCCTCAATAGTAGGTGGACTTAAAATATCATATTCATCATTGTAATCATCATATATTGGAGGTTTGGTATCATCATAAGCAATAGAATAGCTATCTTCCAAAGTTGGGGAACTAAAAAGATCATTTTCATAAAAACTAGCTTCCCCAAGCTTAGACTTTTCCATAGCATTAGCAATAATGGTATCCAAAGAATTCATACTAACAACATTGCTATTAGCATGCAAATAAAGTTCCATAGGTTTTTAAATTTTCTCTTCAAACACTTCATGTCCTAACTCAAGATAAATACTATAAAGCTCTCTAATTTTTTGTTGTTTTCCATTAAGCCTAACTAGTGAAAACAAGAAACAAAAAGACAAAATTGCAGAATCTAAAGGAAATAACTTCGAGTGCTCACACCGGAGGATGTGAGTACCTTTTACCTTACCTCCCCGGCAACGGCGCCAGAAAATAGGCGTTTGTCGTGGGAGGTTCTTCTTCTTTAATCCTCCGGTGTGAATACCTTTTACCTTACCTCCCCGGCAACGGCGCCAGAAAATAGCTTGATGTTTACGCACTTCTATTCTTGTAGACAGTTGTTGGGCCTCCAAGTGCAGAGGTTTGTAGAACAGCAGCAAGTTTTCCCTTAAGTGGATCACCCAAGGTTTATCGAACTCAGGGAGGAAGTGGTCAAAGGTATCCCCTCTCAAGCAACCCTGCAATCAAGATACAAGAAGTCTCTTGTGTCCCCAACACACCCAATACAGTTGTCAGGTGTATAGGTGCACTAGTTCGGCGAAGAGATAGTGAAATACAAGTGGTATGGATATAAGATAACGGTGATAGAAGATAGCTTGATGGCGTGGAAAATACTAAAGTAAAACTGAAATAAAGATAGAAGCAAGCATACATGTAATAGATCTAATAGAAAATGGTGTTTCAGTGCTTAAAACAAGGCCTAGGGATCATACTTTCACTAGTGAACACTCTCATATAAAATATTCTCTTTATGATACTATCTTAACTACTCTTCGGTTGAACACTCTAATCGATGGTAGGGCTATAACAGCACACCTCAAAGTAAGCCTTTCCCATCTAGAAAACCCCACACTGTCACCTTGAGCACTAGATGGTTCCAACAAACACCACAATTTCATAAAGACATCCAACTCCAAATATAACTCATAACAAGTATTTGCAATATCTAGCCTAAGTGCCACCATGGTTTGCACGCTGTCACTTTCACACACATGGGGAGAGCAGAGATCTATTAAAGCACTTGAGTAGCAAGGTAGATCTACTTGATTACAAAGCTCATGATCACGATATGATCATGCATAGAGAGAGAGATGAACACATAGCTACCGGTAGAACCCTTAGCCTCGAGAGAGAACTACTCCCTCCTCATCATGGGAATTAGCAATGGTGATGGAGATCGATGGAGATGGCTCCGAGGACACTTCGCCGTCCCGGCAGGGTGCCGGAACAGAGACTTTCTGTCCCCCGAATCTCCCCTTCGGTGGCGGCAGCACTGCAAAACTTTTCGTGGATTTCTGATTGACGATTTAGGGTTTTGGCATCGTGAGGCTCTTATAGGCGAGAGAGGCAAGGTCGGTGGGCGGCCAGAGCTAGCCCGCACCACCACATGGTGTGGCCACCCTGTGGCCCATCTCCGTCTCGTCTTCTGGCTCTGTGAGTCTTTCGGTAAAATAATAACTTTGGCTTTTGTCCCGTCCAATTCCGAGAATATTCATTTTCTGACTTCGTGGAACCAAAAACAGCAGAAAACAGGCAGCTGGCACGTTGGCATCTTGTTAATAGGTTAGTCCAAGAAATCATATGAAAAGTACTCTAAAGTTGGAACAAAACACAAGAAAGTAGATAAAACCAAGCATGGAACATCAAAAATTATAGATACATTTGCAATGTATCAGTGGTTTAATGATGCGATGCCTGGAACGAGATTTTACAATCTGGTGGTACAGCTCATGGCTAACATACCCGTCAATTGCAGCGTACTTCAGATTAGGTTCAAAAAGTGGCCTATCCTCCCAGTAATCATGCCCTAAACGCCTCCACGAACATCTCGACAATCTGTCCTTCATGTCAGCGTACCATGGGACTATGCGTTCAGAGGCAAGAGCGGCCATCCCGGTCTTGCCGCCCTTCGTCCCTGGGATCCAGTAAATTTCCTGGATGTCCACTCTGCACTCCTTTGGGATTCTAATGTTGACAGTCAGGCTTTAAAGCAGTTTACTATCATTCGTGATGTCAACACTGGTAAATGTTATGTGCTGGTTCACGAGAAAGTCATGAAAGAGATCCCTAAAGCTTTCGCCCCACCTGCATGAAAATGAATTCAGACAAATAATATAGCAATAACTTTTGCAAACAGACGGTTCAGGAACAAAAAGACAGCAAAGTCTACTAGATCCCATCAGCCCCCTTCTCGCAAAAAGGCTGGTATACGAGGATGTGCCCCTTCATGGAGAGTTGCACCACGGCGATCCTACGGCAATCGCGGCTGTACTCGAGGTCAAGACCTACGAACCTGTTTTCTTCGAACTGCAGCCAACTCGTGAAATTATTCAGAGTGTTCCTCACCGTCCGAGGGTCAGTGGTGTAGACAACATCGATCTTCTTCTCGCCATGTACTTCAATGTCGAAGTGCGCAGTTTCTTGCATGTCGTTGTTTCGGACGTCCGGAGCATCCATGACTACAGGCAAGAGGGAAAGGATACAGAGGAAGAGGATGATGCGGTGGTGGAGGAAATGGATGAGGCCGTGGAGGAGAAAGACGATGAGGCCGTGGAAGAGGAAATGAGACAGAGAAGTGAAAGATTGGAATCGCCCTTACCAATATCTGGAATGGTGCATGACCGTTCGTAGTAGGGTGAAGGTGGCGAAAAACGACGGTTTTACACGTCGACGCTAGCACTTCCTAAAATTTGTTCTGCGCCACTTGCATGCGGTGGAATCAATTCAAACGTAGGCACGTTTACGTGTGCCGACCTTCACTCAGCATGTGCAGGCGCACATTTCCCTTTTACGATTTATTTTTTCACTTCCTCTAGACGGTTCCGTTGCCCGCCCTCAATAATTACGCCCCCTTCTTTTCTTCCACGCGGACGAGAACCGGCGGCGGCGGCGGTTCCATGCAGATTCGCTCCCCACTCGAACAACTGCCCCCATCCCTGATTCCACCCCCTCTCGAATCCATCTGCCTCCTTATCACAATGCCTCCATTAATCTACCAGATTCTAGACTCCATTTGCCGCTATGGGTAGAGCTTGGGGTAGCAGCAGGCTGAAGCGAAAGGCATCACGACGGCAGCAGCGGATGGCGTAGCGACGCCACCGTGAGGATTGGGGATGGCCGAACCTCAGTGTCGTGAACGTGCATAGGATTGCCTCGGAGTTGGACATCATCTCAGTCGGCCGCCTCGCTCGCTGCATCCCTGGCTACCGCGTGACGATGCAAAACATGGACGAACAACCGTTCGGCACGCCAGGCCTTCTTTACCCCGATAACAGCAAATGGCTAGACGACCGCGATGGCCATGTAAGTTCCAGTATCTAGCTTATTCGTTCAGTCATATCGTTGATCCATATGTGCTGAACTCTCATCGGAATCCTTCCTTTCATCGAACGTTTTGTGTGCACGCGCGGTTTGAACAAATCGAACCATTTAAGACTATTCTGTATAGCGGAAGCTCTGCTCGTACTTGATATTCTGGTATTTTCGTAGTGACACAGTCTTACTTTAAGTGATAGACGAGTTGTCAATTTCGATTTTGCAATGGAATGCCTGCTAGGTGATATTCTATTTCCTAAAATAAAAACAAATAGATTAGACGATTTAAGGCTATTATGCCCCAAGCTGTTTAATTATGATCATCGTCAGGAGTTTGTTCTGGGGGGGCTCTGCTCCTACTCCATATATTGAGTATCTTGGTAGTGACACAGGCATAATTTAGGCGATATCTGAGGAGACACTCGTATTTAGGCGATATTTTGTGTACTTTAATCTAAAGGTCCAGTAGTCAAATTGTATTTGCAATGGAATCCATGCTAGGTGATTGTACCAACTGACAACAAACTCTGTAAAATATTTATGCAAAACTGATGCTGCTGGATAAGTGGTCGGAATCAGTAGTGGTGAATATCAAGGAAGAAGAAGAGATGGAAATGAGAGATGACCAGAACTGGGTGGGTGGCAACGGCGAGTGGCTGGTCCTTTTATCCCAGGATGGGAGTACTTGGACTCTAAAAAATTGCTACAGATCAAAGAGACTTGCAGTACCATCTTTGAAGGGTGTCGGCATTACTGCATTCAACAGCGGGTGGCCACCGCACATTTCCGAATTCGCTTACAGGTTCAACATGGAAGAACTTGAGCTCGTAAAGGTACAGCTCCCACATAGACCGCAGGAGGGGGCGTGGAAGAACTGGGAGTACGACCTCTTAGCGGTGTTCGACAAGGAAATCACATTCATTAGATGCCCAGAAGACAAGGAATGGACAGTCTTGCGCGACGACTTCCTACGGCCGGAGAAGTATGTCGACGCCGTCTTCTTCACCTCTTCATCAGACCGCAACGCATTTATGCGGTCACTGAACCTAGCGGCGACGTGCGTGTTTGGAAGCCGTCCATGTGGGGTGAGTCATGGTGTCATATAGCATGTAAAATCCCATTCAAAATCTGCTTACTGACTGTTAATAACACGCAGGTACCCACGCAGCCCCGCGCATAATTCCAGCTCCGGTCATCGAAGATGCAGTAGCAGATGCTGAACTTGGGACACAGCGCTGGTTCCTAGAACCTCTCGGAGACAACACGGAACAGCATGATGAACTCTTGTGGATTCATATCAGGGGAGCACTAAACAGTGTTGGTGATACAACAGAACATATGGGGACACAACTTTCTTCATACCCATCACTGTGGTGTCACGTTTTCTCGAGGTTCGCATGCCCATCCGAAGACCCAGTAGAGCAAGTCTGGAGCAGAGTCAACAATCTGAAGGGACAATCTGTGTTTCTTGGGATCAACTACCCTTTCTTTGTCGGAGCCCCTGGATCTGTTGAACCTGTAATTGCTCAGGCAGCCCACCGCCCCGGCGTCGTTGATGCCGGTGGTGGTGGTGGTGTTGGTGGTGGTGGAGCCGATGAAGAAGAACTAGCTGCTGCTCCTGGTGAAGCTGACGAAATACTTGGTGATGCTGCTGCTGGTGAAGCTGACGAAATACTTGCTAATGCTGCTGCTGGTGAAGCTGACGAAATACCTGATGAGGCTGCTGCCGGAGTCCAGGAAGAACATGCTGGTGTTGTTGCTGAGGTGCCAACACTTCCAGTGTTGATAGCAGACTATGTGTTTGCTGCACACTCATGTGCCTATCATGTTGACACTCCAGATCTGACCTGGAGCCGAATCCACGTTGGGGGGAGGGGGCCTACAATTGGCTTATCAGTGGGGTCGTACTATTTGAAGGAGAATGAAAGATGGCCAAACGCAGCATTCTGGTTCGTTCTGACGATACCACCAGCTCTAGGGACCTAGTGCTCATACTGGCAGATCCGATGAACCATTTGTCTTTATCTTTATCATTAGTTACGTTTATGTGTGTAAAGACTAAGTTGTGCTTATTTGTGTAAGACTAAGTTAGGCCTAACTACGTAATATTCAGTGAAGCCCAGCTTTTCTTTCCACGCCCATAACAACAGAATTGCAGCATAGTACATACAAATGTAATGTGCATACCAGGCATTTTTGCTCAGGATAACAACCACTTCAAGCAAATGATACATCGTGTACACATTTGAACGCATCACTAGAATGTACCACCTATTGATGATTGATGACATGGATCTAGCTTTTCTGCGCTTATTTGCATTGAATCGCTCATTGATTTGTTCACATATTTTTTGGCAATGGCTGATGAACTCCACTCTCTTGGTAACTTGCTTCGTCAGCGAGCACTTGTTGATGCAATGCAAAGTACAGAACATGGTCGTCATCGTCATTCCATTTAGGTTCTCTATGTTTCGTCATCACGGAGCTACTAATTTCAAATGAAAATCTAGTAAACAATATATGTGTACATTGTTAGAGTATGCTACGGCCACGGTACATACATGTTTTTCTACAATCACAAGAAGAAAACTTGATGCATTTTCACCTTGTTGGCATTGTGCCGAACTGGTTGGATGTGGCTTTGGGGTTCGGAGAGGAAGGCGCCATGGCTGGTGCGTGTGCGACCACGGCGACGGCGAGCTCGGATTCTGGAGGATACCAACATGACCGAGCATGGTCGGCATGGGTACAGATCTCACCCGGGAATGAATTCCCGTCCCCGCGCCATGCCAATGGTGCGGTCATGGTGAGGGCGAGCTTCGATTCGGGATGGGGAGGAGAACGGGCCGAGCAGGTTTGTCCAAGTCCTAGCTCCGCGCTATGGCCGCGACCACAGATTGCTGCCCCGGAGGAAGAAGCAGACGCGTAAAGGATGCATGGGCCAACGCTGCAAGCCTACATGGCAGCGACGACGGCAGCGACATAACAGCGAAATCTGACAGGGGGGACCCAACTTGACGGCCGTTAGCCTGATTTTTTGTATTGAAACGTAAAGTTGAATTCAGGACGAAAAGGACCCTCTGAGTATTTGGCACGCCAACTATAGTCATCGCGGATGATATCAGGAACTGGTATCAGCGTTCGCCACCCCAACTTTCGGGCCGGAAAATGATATTCTCTTTTATATGGTAGGTTCTCAAATCAAGGGTGAAAAGACATTTGTGCTTAAGAAGATATTGCTTGACCTTACTTGTGCCACATCAGGTGAACATTGCAAAGTTACTGGAAAGTGGCTTGCAAAAGTGTGTGAGAGTAGTATCAGAATTGATCCCAGAACTGTTGTTGAGACTGTGATGGAGACAAGAAAGGAAAAGTTTGGGGTAGATGTACCAAATATGATGGCCAACAGAGCTAAGAGAAGTGCTCTACAGTTTATCTTGGGTGATCATATAAAGCAATATACAAGGCTCAGAGATTATCTACAGATAGTGGTTGAAACAGACCGTGGCAGTAGATGCATCATCACTACAAAGGTTGTACCAGAGCATCCTTCTCCCAACCCTAGATTTCATGGGATGTTTTATTGCTTGAGAGCATCTATTCAAGGTTTTCTCAATGGTTGTAGGCCTCTCATAGGTAATTGTTTGTATAATTGTTGCAAGCCTTGTTATATGCATACAAGATTTTTTGTTGCCTTACTAGTTATTTGTATGAAAATTTCCAGGTTTGGATGGTTGTTTCATCAAGCTCAGCACTGGACAGCAGATACTTGCCGTTGTCGGCAGAGATGGAACAACAACATATACCCTATTGCCTTTGGCGTAGTTGATAAGGAAGAGATAGCTTCATGGAGTTGGTTTCTCACCCAGCTAAAGTATGCCCTTGGTGGAGAATCTGGCAAGTTTGGATAATATATCATCATTTCAGATAGATAAAAGGTACATACTCTTGTGTATTCTTAATCCCATGCATATTATTACAGTTGCCATGTGTATGCATATTATTACAGCTCCCATGTGTATGCTTATTCTCAATTGATGCAGGGCTTGCTAAATGCAATAAATTTAGTCTTTCCTAATTGCCCACAAAGGTATTGCTTGAGACATATCTATGCAAATTTCCAAACATCTGGTTTCAGAGGGGAAGAGCTGAAGAAATTCATGGATTCTGCAAGCTACTCATACACAAAACATGGTTTCAATGTTGCCATGGAAGGTATGAAAAATGAGTGTGTCGAAGCTTGGGAGTGATTTTGCAAGATTGTTGAGTGTTGGGCCAGACATGCAATGGATCACAACTGCAAAACAGATCTTGTGGTCAACAATCTGAGTGAATGCTTCAATAGGATGATCCTAGATGTTAGATCAAAACCTATCAAAACAATGATGGAAGGCTTAAGAAGCAAGATGATGGTTAGATACAATGGAAAAAGAGTTGGTGCAAGGAATGCCATGTGGAATATCACACCCACCTATGGAGAGAAGCTGGCTGAGAACAAGAAGTGGCCAAGGCCATGCAGATCAGCACCATCTAAAGATGGCCTATGGAAGGTAACAAGTGGCCTAGAAAAAATTTATGTTGTGAACTTGACTGGAAGGACATGTGGGTGCAGGAAATGGGATATTACTGGAATTCCTTTCCACCATGCAATATCAGCCATTTGTAAGTCATACCAACATCCAGAGGATTTTGTTCACGACTATTTCAAGAAGCCTATGTACCTAGAAGCATATGATCCTGTCATATATTCCGTGCCTGGTCAAGATTGTTGGAGTAAAACAGACACACCTGATATTGATCCACAAGTGTTCAAAATGTCAGTTGGAAGGGCTCAAACCAAGAGGAGAAAATGGCAGTTTGAGGTGCCACAACCCAAGTCCACCTCCAGGATGGGGTCCATTGCTTGTAGCAATTGTGGTAGATTGGGCCACAGATATACTAGCTGTGATAAACCACTCAAACCTGCATTGCACCTGAGGAAGAATAAACATATGGTAATCATTTGTGACAATTCATGTGAAAAGTAATTGCCTGCAGTTTTTTACTAACCACAACTACATCTATAGGAGCAAAGAACCGAGGGACAGGACTCTACGGCACCAGCTACTACCCAGCCACCATCTACGGATGCTGCTGCTCCTAGGCTATCATCTACGGCCGCTGCTTATACAAGGCCTTCTTTATCGGCTGCTGCTCCTAGGCCTTCTTCATCAGTTGCTGCTCCCAGGCCACCATCGGCTGCTACTGCTAGGAAATCTTTGGCTGCTATTGCCAGGACTTCTTCAGTAGCAGCTAGAAGTTAATCTTCGGCAGCAGCCTAGCCACCATCTTCGGCACCACGGCCAGCTACAACTGCAGTGCATAGGGTTGCTGCTCCCGGGCCAGCTACAGCTCCAAGAAGCAACGACACAGCTGCACCAAGAACAGCTCCTAGAAACAACACCACAGCTGGTAAAGTTTCTAATGTTGGGAGTCCTGCAAGAAATAGGAAGGAGAATAGTAGACTGAATGGGTATTTCACTGCCAGCAATATTTACAAGATGACTTTGGCTAATATCAAGAAGAACCTAGAATAAACTTGTGTGCAACTATTTAGCTCTAAATGTTCACTGAACCATTATGTGTGAACTAGTTGCCTGAATCTCCTTTATTTATGTGTGTATGATCAATTTGTAGACTTTTATCTATTTTATGTGTGTGTGAACAATTTGTAGACCCTATGTTTGTCATATCTTGCTTGTGTGTACTACTTCCTGTACATTTTAATCAGAAGTGGTGGTTTCCTGTCCTAGTGACCCCAATTGTGGTGGTTTTTTGTCATCATGACCCCAATTGTGGTGGTTTTTTGTCATCCCCAATTGTGGTGGTTTTCTGTCATAATGGCCAAGCTCACGGCAGCGTCAGTTCATGCCACGTGGGCCTAATAAGGGGCCCCACCTGCGATAATCGTGGTTAGAACGAGCAAACTGGCCGATCGTTGTTTTCTGAAAAAGTGTTACCCAAAGTTGGTGGTTTTTTGTCACAAACCTCAATTGTGGTGGGTTTTTTGTCATCATGACCCCAATTGTGGTGGTTTTTTGTAATTTCCTTCAATCTACTTGAAAGGGTAATTACATACTAGGACTTTGGTTTATAGAAAGATCTTATATGGATTTTATGATAAGAATGATAGAATCGTGAGACCTGCTTTGGTCAAAGGAAAACCCCAATTCAACACAGTTGTTCTGCTGCAGTCCAATTCAAGTAAAGTGAGTTGTGAGACCTGCTGCATTTACGTTTTTCCCATTAGCAGTCGTAGACGAAGCATATATATGACTTTCACTGCCAACCGAGAGAGTAGAGATAAGGTCCCAGCCTATTACTCCATATATAAAGAGGGATGAAAGAATATCAATCTAAGGTGAGGGCCCATTTGGTATCTTCCTAGAAACCCTGATATTGATTCTGGCGACACAGCGTCAATCTTCCGATCTGAAGGCAAGTGTAGAGGACGACACTGGAGATGTGTTCAACAATATAGGATATAACACCCATGCGAAATTAGTCCAAAAATGCAAATAAAGTGTAGGAAAATTAGTTACCTCAAATGGATGGTAGGATCGCCTTTCTCAAGTGCTTCAGTAACATTGTTTGTCGAAAAGTAACATTGTTGATCGAAAAGTGCTCCCATTTCGAAAAAAGAAAAGGTAACATTGCTGATAAAATATTTAGGGCAGATCGGATTAATAAATAGCATATCACAGCAGAAACGAACAGATTTTCCCATCTAGACCGCCATTGTCACTCATTCGAAGCAATGCACCACGAAGAAAGATGACGCTCCTCGCTGCAGATGCAAATGTCGAGAAACCTAACGACGACGCGCTGATACCCTTCCTGATTACCATGTCAACACTTGAGCTATAGGGTGCGGTGGCTTATTCATCAGGTAGAGCGGGCAACGCGCGCAGGAGACAACTGAGATGAGAAGATGAACGCACGGGGGCAGTAAAAATATGGTGTCAAAGGAAACGGAGAGGACACGATGGCCTGTTTATTGTTCTGAGTAGTTGGAGATGAACAAAAGGAAACTACGAGTAATTGGACGTGGAGATACTAATGAAGAAAAAAGAGGCTTTAATGGTAGGTGGTTGCAGGTCAATGTTTCGTTTGCTGAAACGTCAATGGAACACGACATACTGTCTCCTCAGCTCTCGCCTAAATTATGGGTGTGTCACTACTCGTCAACGGCCAGATTAATGAGGCCAAGCATCAAGCAGAACATCGAAAAGAACTCTAGAGTCGCCTCCTTTATTAGGGAGATCGGCAGGCCCCTACACCGCATCCTGTTGGCTTCCAACAACAAGCCGGAGATCTCAGTTTGGGCACCGCCACCACCACCCGCACCACGCGGAGATGAGGGGCTGAGCCGCACCGAGCCCCCCGAACCGGCATCATGCCGCCTCACAACCACAATGGCCTCCAAGGTTGCCGAACAAGTCCAAGGCCGCCACTCCGACGTCCATCTCCATTGGAAGAGCCACGCTGTCCAGGGTCACTACGACACTCCGGCCAGAGATCCCACCATGCGAGGAGGATGGGCCCCGCGCCACCAGTCGTGCTAGGGGATGCGAGCCTACCACTGCCATCAGCCGCACGGCCTTTGACCAGCAGCATCCTTCGGCAGCGGCAGGAGGGTAAGGGGCCCGAGCCGCCCCTCCTAGGAGGGGTGCGGACGTGGGGCTCTCAGACACGTCTGTACTCCAGCTCATCAGGTCATGTTGGAGCATTGACTAAAGCACTTTTTTTTGCGGAAGACTAAAGCACTTACCAAACTGATTTTACACACAACTAATCTTAACTGCATTAGTGCGCGACTTTTAGAAGAGAACAACAGGGACAACTGGCAACTGGATATCTCAAAAGAATAGGCAATACTGGAGTATACTCGGGATAACATCACCAATTTTGGGAACTCAATGCTGATACTGTATTATTGTGTAAAGAATATATTATACAGCAGCACATGATTTGTAAGCCCTTTAGATTCTACAGAATACTTGATGTGTAGTCGTCTGTACGCCAAACCAAGTATCGTAACTGAGTGTGCGTCTTTATCCGGATCATGGCATTGAAGAATACTCCTTTGAGTACTTTGGCAGGTTGAACTGTACTCTTCGCTCAGCAAAGTCTGGTGGCCTCTGGTATACAACTGAAGCAGCATGGATCAAGATGCCGGCTGTCAGCCCCCAAATTACGTACTTCTTGTTCTCTTTCTCATAATCGAAGTGATGGAGTGTGAACGCCTGCCCCATCCATTCCCGCTCCTCAGATCTCCTGCCCTCATCCTGCCAAAGGGATCAAAGAGAGAAATGGCAATGTGTACATTCTAGGAATACAAGAAAAAATAGATGAAATTGATTGTGTGACTATTACTGTAGCTTTTGTTAATATATCAGAGTTAGCTATTATGGATAAGTATTTCAGTTTACACATTATGGTAGCGCAAGTAACTATGCAGCATGATAATTCACGTGCTTCACCTTTTTTTTTCCAGTAAACTGGGTCATTTGCATGGTAAACGCAAGTATCACAGACATGTAACCCAGGCTTTAACGGAGAATGTATGTAGCCCTTTAATTAGCATGGTGAAAATACAGACCTTGAGGAACATCTCTAGGGGTACATCAAAAATGTCGTCCACCTCATCAACATTAAGGACAGGTTTGAATGCCTCAATATCCGACAGTATGCCAACAATAGGAACAACTACTAGAAGGTGCTGCCAAAGAAATGGAGAATATTACTCTTGAGGAACCACGATGCTGTAAAAGTAACACTATAATTAAATGGAAGTCTACCACTTTGTACAACCAAAACGGTAAATTGTACATATCAAAACTCTGAGGCGCAACAATTCATAGTGGACTTGGATAGCACTCAAGCACAAAACAAAGGAGACTCTTGGCCTACCTCTTAGCCATTTTATTACTACAACAAATTTGGTGACAAAAATAGGCTTCCTCTGCACCATTTGACATGCAAATAAATTCTAGGAAGTTTCTCTATCTCTTTGTATATATTATGAATCAATAAATTGGCATTGGTTCCTTCTATGTATTTTACATAAACCTCATGTGGTGATATGACAAGATCAAAGTAGTCTTCAGAGACATTTGACAAGTGCTGTACAAGGCCACAATCATTATAACATCGAAAAAAAATATCATGGTTCTTAGTGTAATCAAATCCTAAACAAGGCCGTTAAGAATGCGAAAAAAATCATGTGCACCGTTACCTATAAAACAAAGATAACATGTACAATCTGAACTAGCGGTTTAGTCCCAAGGTAAATAACAGCACAATTTTGATCCATTTATAAACTAAAGTACATGTTCCATCTTTCAGGTTAATATTTCACTTGCTATGCAACTGTCCAATAGAGCTTATGACATTAATTTGAGATGTAAGAAGGACAAGTTCTACAGATGCAGGACCACTGCTATCCAGCAAGAGATGACTCTTTAAAGGACAATTGCCTACATGTTCATCAAAACATCTACAAGCATATGCTAGGTCAAGTTGGTTTAGCTCCACACACTTTATCACACTATGATTTCAAAGTTTAGTCTAGAAATATAAAGATAAATTTGCATCCCTTTCCGATGATGCACATAATAGTTTGTGCTGATGTACGGTGTGATTTTCTTTTTCAGTACAGATGTAAGCGATAGCCCATAGACATTGCACCTTGGACAAGAAGTGCTCAAGCGAGGAAACGACAGTGACCAGAGCTGAATCAAGCCCAATCTCCTCATTTGCCTCTCGTAATGCTGTTGCTGCATCATCAGCATCACCCTCCTCTGCCTTTCCTCCTGGCAATGCAACCTCCCCTGCAAATCTCAGATGGAGAAAAAAATTGAGATCGGTTGCCTTAGCAAACTTGATCAAAGCAAGCTGTTTGGTGAAGCCACAAAGAAAGGATTAATTCAGCTCATGTCTAGGTTGTTATCTATTTGTGAGCCTGATCTTCACATGCAAAAGCTACGGCAAGCCAAATTCGAGCAGAACATAAAGCTAGGCTAAACATCTGATTTATTCTGATAGAATATAAAGAACTGTGCAGTACATTTCTGAGCTTCTAGCAGTATAAAGAAACCCGAGAACAAAATGTAGGCATGATTTAGCCCCTAAACGCCACCGCCCCACCTACCGCATACAGTGACACTATTACCCTATGAAATTCCACGGGCCCCGAAATTCCACCGGGGTGCCACGATTCAGATCGATCGAAAGCTGTAACGAAGAAGCGACCGAGCTGCTCACCGGAGTGGGTGGAGAGAGACGAGGCGCGCTTGGTGAGGAGGACTCGGAGCTCGCCGTCAGCGTCTTGGAAGAGGCAGACCAGCACAGCGGCTCTCCGTGGCTGAAACAACTCGGCTGCGGCGGGGGTCTCCGCCGAGGAGGGGTCACCGGAGTAAGGGGAGGGAGGCGGCTGGTGGAGCCTCAGCCGTTGGATGAGCTCCTCAATATTCGTGCCGGAACTCCCCATGGAATTGAAGGCTCGGAGGAGTAGATCGGAGCTCGGAGGTGTTGGAACTTGGAAGTGTAGGGAGCCTGAGCCTCCGCTGCTTGCTCCGGAATGTATTTCTGATTAACCGACACAAATATAAGTATATTTACCCTGAACTTACGGCAATTTTCACCTGCCCGATCCAAACTGGCGACCCAACATCGTTTCTGTCCATTTGAATTGGGCCGCAGACAAATTTGGTTTTTGTCCGGCTTGTCCGGTCAGCCGCGTCCAGCGGAGCGACCTATCTGTCCGCATTGGCTATTGGCGTTATCGCTGGCCAATTTGGTCAATTCTTTGTCAATCAGCTCAAATACACATACAAATATATAAATTAACAAGCAAATAATATGACAGAGTGCCATTGCCCTTGGGCATCGCCAACAACTGGCCAGTTAATCTGAAATGTGCAAAAGGGGCAATATTATACACTATGTCCAAAAAGTGGCAAGTTCCTCCCAAAATTGGCATTCACCGTCGGCATTGCCCTTCAAGCATCGCAAGCCTAATGATCTGCTTCTTCCTCTCTACCTAAGCCCTACGATCGGAGTCGGTGATGGTATCTAGGTCGGTGAGCATGATGGCATTCTCCTCGGTCATGATCTTGGCTTTGGCCTCTGCCTCCAACACCCTAGACCTGGCCTCTGCCTCATTGGACTTGGCTTCGGCCTCCATGGCCTTGGCCTCGGCCTTCGTGACCTTTTTCTTGGCCTCAATCTCCATTAGACTAGCCTTAGTGTGGTCTCCTCCACCTCAATAGACCTCGTCTGGAGCTCGACAAAGGTCTTGGCGGTGGGCTTATTTATCTTTGCGTCGCCTCTCTTCCCTCTCGTCGATGGCCTCTTCCTCCTTCTCCAGGAGTTGCCTCATGGTCTCCTGGAAGTCTAAGGACCTAGCTCGGGCGATGTCGGCCTTCGTAGCCTTGTGGCCTCTAGGCCGTACGCAGACGGATCTAAATGCCTCGCCAGGTTATAACGCATTCGCCATTGTCGTCTTCTAGTTCGACGACACCGCCCCACGAAGCATTTCCCTTACTGTAACACCCTAGCATTTAGGAACCAACGAACGGTAGAAATAGGAATCTGCGCATATGCATGCATTCATCTATAAAATCCGTATAAATTTTTTGCCAAATAAAAACCTAAAGTGATCAGAGTTTCTTTTACTATCTAGAGGTAGGAATAGCTCTCTGTAGTGATTGCTATAAATTCTGACATGACCTTTAGGCATTATTGTGTTTTGGGAGGGAATATTTTGAATTCAAATTTGAAATTTAAATCATTTGAAAAATATTTGAAAATTAGAAGTTAGAAACATAAAGTGGTTTTCCAAAATGAGGTATTAACATTGTTTGATTATATTATAGATATATTAAACAACAAAAAGAACTTAAGGCGAGGAAATTTAAATAAGAAATGAATTCTTATTTCTTTTCTTTATTCCGTAACAATATTACAAATTGAGATAGATACACCAAAACAGAATATTACTAGAAGTAGAATCTAATGAAATAAAACTTTATTAACTTAGAAGAATTTCTTTACAAGATTCTTTACAAAAGGATAAGAAGAAGATTACAATGAAAATCTATACTACCTATCTATTCATATACTATATCTTGAGCATCTAGATCTTGTTACTGCAAAATAAGATAAACCACTCAAATAGAAATAAAAGGTTAGTTGGTTATTTTTACTCTCACTGATGAATAGTGAAGTGCACTGCTCATATTACATCATTGAGTAATTAAAAGAGACAAGTTTCACCAATATACAGTATCTGTTCTTTTTAAATAAATAGTTTCATTGCCACGTCACAATGCCAAGTATAGAGGGTTAAGTTTCACCAGGATAGTAACCAGTAAAAGGATAGGAAGTGAAAGTTAGTTCACTTGATCTGATCCACAAACATCCAGGCAACAAGACAGCTTAGTCACCTAACTGCATGGTGTGTGCTGTCGACATGGCAACAACAGTCCAAGCAGTCAAAAAGAACACTCAGCCATGGAACAGCTACTAGTGATCACATTTTATCTTCATATTCTCAAGCACACGGCAAGAACACAGTGAGCCTGTCCACTTCCTAAACAAACCACCAGATAGCTTACCAAATCAACCATCAAATCACCACAGAATGGTGACATAAGAAGGGGGTGGTGCAGGAGGATAGCAAGGACAAGTACAAGGTCACAAGAGCAAGGAGGAGCAGAACCAGAACCTGGGGTGTGCAGAGAAGGCTCCAGGAAGTGATCAAGTCACCAAGGTCAAGCCAGCAACATCAAGCAACACCACAACATCACCAACAAGCAAGTTGCATGGTGAGTTTATACAAAACCATCACATGTTAAATCTTAGATAAGCATGTGTTGCTTCATATAAGATCTTCTCAGAAAAACACCCAAGTGGGGTGTATCCATCACAGAAGAAATAAATTAAAGCCCAAATAATCAATCTTTGCAAGCCACACCAACATCTCAGCATGTGCATCACTGATCTTGGATATTAACACATGTTTCTATAGTTAACAAGACAACAGCCTTAAGTGGGAATTTATGGGCACATCCAATGGCTGGTAGCACCTCAGAAACTATTTCATCCTAAGGATCTATATTACACAACATGGGCTGTCAAATCATTTTCTTAAAAGCTATAAGAATCATTGTTTTAAACTGATTATCAAAGCACACCTGAGAGGGAAACAATAGATAAAAACCTTAGTTTTTATCTAGCATAGCCTCAGACCAGCATCATAGGCTTGGTAAAATTAAAGAGTACCACATGCTAATTCATCCAATAAAGTTTCTCAACTCTCAGACACTCTAGATCACAAATAGAAATAGCTAGTATCAGGATAAAGCTTGGGTACCATTCAAGTGAGGGTTTCAGAAGGATTCATCCTAATCAAGCAGATTCTACCAAGGATTTCATAATCCAATTCTTTCAAAAGAATACTTAATCATTTTCCTAATATGGTATTTAGGAATCATTCTGCTTTACATAAGAAACTATCAACAGGAATGCATCAGTAGTATTTGAACAGGAGGCCAACTATATGTTCCAATATGGGACAAATCTACTCACAGCATAGATCAGAGTCACGGCAATCAAAGTTTACAAGTGACAGTAATTCAATATTATAGAAGAATACAGTTAACAGAGCCACTATCACTAATTTCAAAGACCACCAATTACTCCTAAATCGTTCACTGGCTCAGTAATCACAACACTAGTGGGGCAAGGGAAGACCAGAGGGGGAGAGAGAGGTATACTTACCCGTAGTGCTCGCTGAAGATTAGAAGAGGAAGCAGAATCATCGGCGAGCACACACAGCGGCACGGGGAGCACCCGAGGGTGCTGCAACCCGCGCCAAGCCATGAGGCGACAGTCACAGCCACACAAACAGCAGCGGCGGCACCTAAGGGCCACTAGAGTCGCAGTACAACATCACAGGGGCGGTGAAACACCACATCGCCGGCAGCCACCAAACCCTAGGGTTCGGGGTGAAGTCAACCTGGACGGAAGAGGGGTCCAAAGGCGAATCGAACAGGACCAGTCGACAGAGCGGCGCCGACTACCTCGCCATGCACCACGGCGGCAGTCGGGGAGGCCCAAGGAGGTGGTAATCGAGCGGCGACAGCGCCGGCAACACCACGCCGCAGCGGGGCGAGGGGAAAGACGAGAGAGCGAGAGAGGTGAGGGGTGTGTACTGGGTCGGTGTGGTCCAGTACCCCTCAGTGGAGCGGGTTTGACCAGCCCAAGTGGGTCGAGTCAGGGCTGGGCCAGCCCAATGGGCTAGGTGCAGATTTAAAAGAAAAATCTGAGTAATTATGAAAAGACCAAAATACCCCTAGGATTTAAAAGGTTCTAAGAAATAAAATAATAATTCTAAAAATATAAATAAAATACCAATGAACTCACAAAAGTATCCTCTATTCAAAAATATTAATAGAAAGAATTCTAGATAATCAAATTTAGAAGTGTTATTATGGATATATATACTTCTTTTGGAATTTTATAAAAATATACAAAACACTTAAAATTGAATAAAATTCAATTTCAAGATCCTAAAAGGGAATACTATTATAGAAAAAATACTAGTTTGTATTTTTGAAAAGTAAATCAAGTGTGATAAAAATAAAGTCTTATTTCCTTAAAGGAATTTTAGTTAAACATTTAAAAGAGTTAAAAAATTAAATAAATTCATTTTTAAACTCTTAAAATAATACAAGTTATCATAATAATACTAAATATAAAACTTATATGAATTCAATGGTTCTTGAGTAATACTTTTCTTTTTATTAATCAAAGAAAATAATAAACCTTTATAAGGTGGGTAAAACACGCAATTAAGAAAAAGATAAACCATTACATGACATTACTATGCATTGCACATTGCTTCTTTAAATATTGTCCTTACCGGGCAATAATGGTATTCTATAGAAACCGGAGCTCAAGGTCTGGTGGAAGTATCCGACTTACTACCTTGTAGTCGCAAGGCAAGTTCATCACTTGCTCATGTCCTTTGAAGAGTATTTATGAAAGTATTTGAAAATTGTGTGTTATCACCTATGTTCTAAAAGAGACGGAAAATTAATATTTTCCCAAACAAATGAATGTTATTATCATCCTAAGTGATGATAAATACTAAGAATGACAATGGAATCTAGGATTCCAGTTGCCAAACAACTAGAACTTAATAACCCATGACATCAGTGATTCTAGCACCATATAATACGCGTTAACCATGAGATTTTGAATGGGACAGAGAAGTTAACTGTATCTTCTTCCTCTCGCATGTATCCGGATGCGCAGGTCGTGGCTGTTATCCTCGTAGCGTGCATTAATTGGTAATTCGTAGAGGATATGCAGCATATGGGTGGGAACCCTCAACGTCCCACGATATTTCTGTCATCTGAACAGTATGTACCAACCATTGCCATAATGCAAGATGTGGGCATGGAGTACACCAAGGGGACATGCAGGGTCGCGAAGGGGGAAGTGATTTGCTTGGATCACCTACTGGGCCCCACATCATGGAATTGTGGACGGGAAAGTACGCCCGGTTGTGCAACAAGGAGTTGATCTCTCATGGGTAAACCAACGCACCTCTACAGAGTGTAAGAACTATAACTTGTTACTCTCTGTTCCGGGAAGGATCTACGAACGCGGCAGAAAAGGAACTCCATGAAGTTCTGGTCAACCTGTGAAGGGTGATGGGCATAGTTTTTGATAATAAAATCAATCTTTGAAGAAATGTTTACCAAAACTGCATAGTACCAAGGACTTATAGTCCGAGGTGGTAGTTAGAGCATCAAAATTCCCACCTTGCACATAGTGAACTTGTTGGGTAACATTATTACTCACTCTTTCCTTTAAACCCCTTTCTATACTTTGAGGGCTAGAAGGATGACCAGGTGTATGCTACGGAAGTCCAGAACAACGTCTACTATGAAGAGCCGGACCTCTCCAGTGGAATCGAAGGGGTGGACTATGGGATACACTATGGAGCTGAAGACAACGAGTCAGAGTAGTTGTCAGGCCGTAATGTAGTTATCTAGGTTGAGCCGAGCATCACGAATCCTATAGAATAAGTTGTTGATCTCACGTCTTTCTTATCGTTGTGTCTTTCGTTCTTCCACTGAACTTATTAAATAAGTTATATGGTTTGTAAGTTTGAATCACTTGAAGTTTTGAACTTCTGGTATTGTAATAATAATGAAGTGTGTATGTTTGTAATATGGACCCACAATGTTTTTGTTATACCACTCTGAGGGATGTGATATTTATAGAATGGTGTTCTATGGATGTCATGTCAACGACTATAGTATACTACACATGCAGTGGTATGCTGGGTCACCGCAGCTGATATCAGAGCAATTGCTTTGACCTTAGGTTGGAAACCTAGTAAAGGGAACTGCCTGTAGGAGTCTAGGAGCAACGGTAAAGAGTTCTCTAGATTATACGATGGATATTTAATTGGGAATATTTCGTTATATCTTTTAGTGCGATAATTCTTTATTATGTTGCGTCGTGATAATTAATGGTTACTAATTATGAATATTTTGTATATAGTGAAAATGGCAACAAAGTTTCCAAAACGGACTTTGGTAAGGAAAGAAGAGACTCTCGATGATTATCAAGGGGCTTTAACTGAACAACTTCGAGAACTTTTGAGTGTTTTTGGTTGCACAACTACTATTCCAGTTATTACATTGACATACCATGATGGGCGAATGTTAGCCAAATATCGGGTTAGCATCCAACTACCAGAAAAGCTTGGTTTATATCATGATTTACCTATGGGTGAAGGTAGAAGTCACCTAGCAGTATACCATGTTGCTATTCTGGAGGCGATATCCAATGTTCGGGAGCACAAAGCACAAGAGTTATCTAGAAGCACATATTCTGTGATTCCTCACGACTCTATAGATATGGAGCCAGTTCTGGATCATCTTACTTTGGTAAAGAAGCATCCAAAATTAGCTTCCAAGTTTATGGATCAGTATCGACTGATAGTTGGGTCTTTGTATAAGACACATCAGGTTATTGTGAAGGATCAGACTGATATGCTAGAGGATTTAACTAATCTTGAATGAAGGGAGAAGTTAGCATCTCAATTAGAGAATGAAGCAGTGGGTAGAGTTAGCCCAACTTTTAAGGATATATATATAGATCCGGCATCTTTCACACCATATCCTTATTCACCTATGCTAGAAACCACTAGATATCCTGATGAGGGTACTAGTCATCTAGTACCACAGAATTCTTGGGGAACCGAGGATTCGGAACTACCTATTGGAAACTCTGAAGGATGGAGGTACGGATCAATGGATGGATCTGCTGGGAATCCTATTCTTGTGGAAGATTCTATTGGGGATACTGGGCAAACTAGTCGGATGGGAGTGAGGTCTTATTTCATTGATGGAAGGGATGTCCACATGGAGGATATAGAGTCCGATGAGGAAGATCCTGAAGAAAGGGTGTTTGAGTCACCAGAACATTATCCTACTCCAGATAACGTGCACTATCCAATTATATCCGAGGACTATCATACCAAGCGGAGTACTTGGGGAGCACCGGAAGCGGAATATTCTATTGATTACTCTAGAGTCGGAATGTAGGAGGCGATTGAAGAAGACAGTGATGAGGATGATTCTGAAGATACCTTAGATGGGTTGGAAGGTATGGACGCACTTCAGCTGAATGATGTGTCGAGTCCAGATACTCCTGATACTGAGTATCGTCCATCGAAGAGGCAAGTCGTTCCACAGACGGTGCATCATACTTCACGTTAGCACGGTTGTACTCCGGGTATGTACGATGAACGGCCTAGCTTATGGGGAGCGTGACCTTGAGGAGGAGTATCCTAGTGGTGATACGGAAGTTAGAGTCTGAGAACTTGATGTAATTAAAAAAGTGGGGTAACATCCACATGAGTTGTAATATCTAAATGGTATGGGCCTATAATGACGTTGTACTAACTATGTTGTTTGTAATGTATAATATGTGAAATGCATATTTGGTTCTTATTTGGATTTTGTTTTCCATTATGTGACTAGTTCTATGCATGAAGTTGAGCTCAAAAAAAATATGCATGATGTAAGTATGAGTGTTCTCTTTATGTTACATGACTAGGGGGGTTTGGAAACAGGTGTAGGGGACGAGACCAAACAACAGCACATGGAGCGCGAAGCTAAGGGAAAGGCGGATGAAGACGCCAGAATGCAGGCAAATTCACCACCACCACCGATGAGGCCATTGATGGAGCAGAACTTCATGTAATACATGCAAATGATGCAAGAGTCCTAGAACAAGTTTATGGAGGGGTTAGTGGATCGAGTGGGACATCAGAGGTAACCTGAAGTACGTGGTGTGAGTCTTTCTGATTTTCAGAATGCAAGACCTTTACCTTTTGCATTAGCCCATGAGCCGATGGATGCAGAAGATTGGCTAGAAGATACTGAGAGAAAGTTGAAAACTATAGGATGCAATGATGAGGAAAAGTTGAGGTATGCAACACATCTCCTAACTGGACCTGCAGCATCATGGTGGGAGAATCAGTTAGCAATGCAACCTCCAGAAATGGAGTATACCTGGGAGGAGTTTAAGCAGAGATTCCGTGAATATCATGTTCCAGAAACTGTGATGGAGTTGAAGCGCAGAGAGTTTGAAGAGCTTCAGCAGGGATATACCAGTGTCATGAAGTACATCCAGGAGTTCAGTCAACTATCTCGCTATGCTGAGGATGAAGTGAGCACTGAGGAAAAGAGGAAGAAATGTTTCTTGCATGGTTTAAACCCATTTGTGAAGATGCAGCTGAGGCTGGCCAATAAGCAGACTTTTCAATAGCTACTTGATGCGGCCATCACATTTGAGGATGATTATAAGAATGTCCAAGAGGACCAAAGGAAGAGAGCAAAGAAAGAAACCAAGAGAATCCAAGCAAGTAAGCCTAAACCTAATTTGGAGTTCAAACCAAGGAATCGACCCTTCATGAACAGTAGTGGAGGTCAGTCCAACTTTAGGAGGAATATTATATGCAACAATTGTGGTATTCCAGGGCATTTCCAAAGGGAATGTAAGAAGCCAGTAATCATTTGCTATGGTTGTGGTCATAAGAGGCACATGAAGCCCGATTCTCCCAAGAAACCACCAGGTGGTTGGCCTACAACAGGCGATGGTCAAGAAAGAGGTGGAGGTGGACAGCCTAACAGATGTGGAAGTTATGGCAGAAACAACAATGGCAAGGAAGGCAGACCTACTGGAAAGATGAATTGCGCAACCTTGGAGGAGGTGGATAACTCAGATCAAGCGGTGATAGGTATGCTCAATATTCTCACAAATCCTAGAAAAGTTATATTTGATACTGGTGCAACTACTTCATTCATATCTGAACAATTCTGTGATAAGTTCGGGATTAGAAGGGCACCGTTAGAAAAACCTATGACCATAGTTACCACTGGAGGGATCGTGGTGGTTAGAAACATTAAATTAAACCAAGTTATCTCAATCTGTGGTCAAACCTATTATGCGGATCTTTATGTGATTCCATTAAGGGGAATAGTAGTAGTGTTGGGAATGGATTGGATGACTACGTATGGAGCCCAGATCAATTGTGAGGATAAAACCGTTTCAATTAAGTCTCCAAGTGGAGGAAGGATAGTCTATCAGGCAGATAAACATAGTCATAACATGGTAGATCTGCAATTGAACTCAATGAAGGAGGTCAAGTTGGAAGATATTCCTGTAGTGAAGGAATTTCAAGATGTTTTTCTAGCAGAGTTACCAGGGATGCCACCTGATCGAGAAATAGAATTCACCATTGATCTAATACCAGGTACAACACCAATAGCCCAAGCACCGTACAAGATGGGACCAAAAGAATTAAAAGAGCTTAAGGAGCAAATTGATGAGTTAGCCAAAAAAGGATTTATTCAGGAAAGTGTATCCCCATGGGGGACTTCGGTAATTTTTGTGGATAAAAGAGATGGAGGATGAAGAATGTGTGGTGATTATAGAAATCTCAACAATGTCACCATCAAGAACAAATACCCATTGCCAAGAATTCAAGGTCAATTTGATCAAGTCAAAGGAGCTGGAGTATTTTCCAAGATTGATCTAAGATTAGGGTACCATCAGATAAAAATCAAAGCTGAAGATGTTCCAAAAACAGCATTTGTGTCAAGGTATGGACATCATGAGTACCTCGTCGTACCTTTTGGATTGACCAATGCGCCAGCTATATTCATGAATTTGATGAACAAAATCTTCATGCCTTATCTGGATAAGTTCGTCATAGTGTTCATTGATGATATTTTGATATATTCTAAGGATTAAGAAGAGCATGCAGATCATTTGTGGATAACATTGCAAATCTTGAGAGAACATAAGCTATATGCTAAATTCAGCAAGTGTGAATTCTAGTTGGACAAGGTAGAATTTCTTGGTCATGTGATCAGTAAGGATGGAATTGCCATAAATCCGTCCAAAGTTCAATCAGTGTTGGAATGGAATGCACCAACTAATGTGAAACAAATCCGAGGTTTCTTAGGCATGGCAGGCTATTATCAGAGATTCATTGAAGGTTTTTTCCAAGATAGCTAGACCAATGACCAAATTGTTAAGAAAGAACACACCATTCATTTGGGTTGAGAAGTGCGAAGCAAGTTTTCAGGAATTAAAAACCAGATTAACCACTACACCAATCTTAGTAGTTCCTGAAATAGGAAAAGATTACACATTATACTGTGATGCATCCAAATAAGGATTAGGATGTGTGCTAATGCAAGATTTCAAGGTGATTGTGTATGGGTCTAGACAACTCAAACCACATGAAGTTAATTATCCAACACATGATTTGGAGTTAGCAGCAGTAGTCTTTGCTTTAAAAGGATGGAGGCATTTTCTCTATGGAGCAAGGTATGAACTATACACGGATCATAAAAGTCTCAAATGTTTCTTCACTCAGAAGGAACTAAATATGAGGCAAAAGAGATGGCTGGAGTTGATCAAGGATTATGACCTTACAATTAACTATACTCCAGGAAAGGCCAATATAGTAGCAGATGCTTTAAGTCGGAAGAGTACGAATACTCAACCCATTAATAGAGAATTACCAAAAGAGTTGCAAATGGATTTGGAAAGGTTAGAAATACAATTCCTAAGGACAGAAGTTCGTGTAGGCTTAGCTACCATGAGGGTTGTAGAACATCAAAGCAGTGATCTTCGTCATGAGATCTATCAACATCAACTTGATGATCCATTCATTGCCAAAGAAATCAGAAGAATTTCCGAAGGACAAAAATCTGTTTTTCACCTAGGAGATTATGGATCTTTATGGTTCCAAAACCATCTTTGTGTACCAGATGTATTAGAGATCTGAGAGGTGATACTCCGAGAAGCACTTGAGACACCATATTCAATTCATCTAGGGAGTACGAAGATGTAGATGGATCTTAAAGAATTATTCTAGTGGAATAACATGAAGAGGGACATTGCAAAATATGTGTCTAAATTCCATACTTTCCAAAGGGTAAAAGCAGAACATCAAAGTCTAGCAGGACCGTTACAACCTTTGGAAATTCCGGAATGGAAATGGGAAGAAATTGGTATGGATTTTATCATAGGATTACCCATGACACCGAAGCGGAAGGATATGATATGGGTGATTGTGGATCAATTCACGAAAAGTGCACACTTTATTCCGGTAAATCAAAAATATAATGCCGAGAAGTTAGTGGAAATCTATGTCAAAGAGATAGTAAGTAAGCATGGAGTACCCAAGAAAATTGTATCAAATAGAGGATTTGTGTTTACTTCAGCATTTTGGAAACAATTACATGAAACACTTGGCTCAAAGTTGGATTTCAGCACAACCCATCATCCCGAAACTGGAGGCCAGACGGGAAGAACCAATCAAATCTTGGAGGACATGCTTAGAGCTTGTGCATTAGATTTTGGAGGTTCGTGGGAAGATCATCTACCATTGGCAGAATTTTCCTACAACAATAGTTATCAAAGTAGTCTGAAAGCAGCACCATACCAAGTACTTTATGGGAGAAAATGTAGATCACCAATGTGTTGGTATGAGCCTGGTAGTAGCAAGGAATTTTCACCAGACTATATCAAGGAGAAGCAAGATATCATCGATATTATTGGAGATCGATTGAAGATAGCTCAAAGTCGACAGAAGAGTTATGCTGATCAAAGTCGAAGATCATGGCATCCAGAAGTGGGGGATATGGTATATCTCAAAGTAAGTCCAATGAAGGCAGTTAAGAGATTCAGAGTCAATGGAAAACTGAGTCCAAGATATATTGGACCATTCAAGATATTGAGTCAGAATAGAACAATAGCTTATGCTTTGGAGTTACCAAAAAATACTGGCTCAAGTTCATAATGTTTTTCATGTGTCACAACTACGCAAATGCCTTAAAGTTCTCGATGATGCAATTACACATCAAAATTGAGTTACAAGCAGATTTGACTTATGTTGAGAAACCTTGTAAAATTCTGGAAGAGAATTGGAAAAGGTTAAGAAACAGGGCAATCAAATACTTCAAGGTACAATGGGAACATCACCCAGAGCGAGAGGCCACATGGGAGAAAGAGGGTGACTTAAAAGAAGCATATCGAGAACTATTCAGGTACACGTCAGCAAACTTCGGGATAAAGTTTAATTTAAGGGGGAAGTCTATAACACCCCAGCATTTAGGAATCAATGAAGGGTAGACATATGAATCTGCGCATATGCATGCATTCATCTGTAAAATCCGGATAATTTTTTTGCCAAACAAAAACCTAAAGAGATCAGAGTTTCTTTCACTATCTAGAGGTAGGAATAGCTCTCTGTAGTGATTGCTATAAATTCTGATATGACCTTTAGGCATTATTGTGTTTTGGGGGGAAATATTTTGAATTCAAATTTGAAATTTAAATCATTTGAAAAATATTTGAAAATTAGAAGTTAGAAACATAAAGTGGTTTTCCAAAATGAGGTATTAACATTGTTTGATTATATTATAGATATATTAAACAACAAAAAGAACTTAAGGCAAGGAAATTTAAATAAGAAATGAATTCTTATTTCTTTTCTTTATTCCATAACAATATTAAAAATTGAGATAGATACGCCAAAACAGAATATTATAGGAAGTAGAATCTAATGAAATAAAATTTTATTAACTTAGAAGAATTTCTTTACAAGATTCTTTACAAAAGGATAAGAAGAAGATTACTATGAAAATCTATACTACCTATCTATTCCAATACTACATCTTGAGCATACAGATCTTGTTCCTGCAAAATAAGATAAACCACTCAAATAGAAATAAAAGGTTAGTTGGTTATTTTTACTCTTAGTGGTGAACAGTGAAGTGCACTGTTCATATTACATCATTGAGTAATTAAAAGAGGCAAGTTTCACCAATATGCAGTATCTGTTCTTTTTGAGTAAATAGTTTCATTTCCACATCATAATGCCAAGTAGAGAGGGTTAAATTTCACCAGGACAGTAACCAGTAAAAGGATAGGAAGTGAACGTTAGTTCACTTGATCTGATCCACAAACAGCCAGGCAGCAAGGCAGCTTAGTCACCTAACTGGATGTTGTGTGTTGTCGACATGGCAACAGCAGTCCAAGCAGTCAAAAAGAACACTCAGCCGTGGCACAACTACTAGTGATCACATTTTATCTCCATCTTCTCAAGCACACGAAAAGAACACAGTGAGCCTGTCCACTTCCCAAACAAACAACCAGATAGCTTACCAAATCAACCATCAAATCACCACAGAATGGTGACATAAGGAGGGGGTGGTGCAATAGGATAGCAGTGACAAGTACAAGGTCACATGAGCAAGGAGGAGCAGAACCAGAACCTGGGGTGTGCAGAGCAGGCTTCAGGGAGTGATCAAGTCACCAAGGTCAAGCCAGCAACATCAAGCAACACCACAACATCACCAACAAGCAAGTTGTGTGGTGAGTTTATACAAAACCATCACATGTTAAATCTTAGATAAGCATGTGTTGTTTCATATAAGATCTTCTCAGAAAACACCCAAGTGGGGTGAATCCATCAAAGAACAAATAAATTAAAGCCCAAATAATCAATCTTTGCAAGCCACACCAAGATATCAGCCTATGCATCACTGGTCTTGGATATTAACACATCTTTCTACAGTTAATAAGACAACAGCCTTAAGTGGAAATTTCTAGGCACGTCCAATGGATGGTAGCACCTCAGAAACTATTTCATCTTAAGGATCTATATTACACAACATGAGTTGTCAAATTGATGACCCACAAGTATAGGGGGTGTATCGCAGTATTTTCGATAAGTAAGAGTGTCGAACCCAACGAGGATCAGAAGGTGCTGGCTAGTGGTATGGATCAGGAATTCTCTGCAAATATTTAGCAAACGGGTTTTTAGGGGTTTTTGATAATGCAAGTAAATAAAGTACGAGTAAATAAAATACAATAAGAATAAATGCAGCAAGTAGCCCGGTCCTTTATTCAGCAAAGGATGAGCCGGTTGTATTACTTAACATGACCAAACATTCTCCAGGACACACAGGAATATCGTCAAGTGATTTCGCTTCATATAGTTGATTAATCTTCTTTAGCTTGCTAAGTGTTGTGTGGGTGAACCTGTGCTAATGTACCGACCTTCCTAGGACTAATACATACTTGTGATTATACCCTTTGCAAGCATCCGCAAGTACAAGAAAGTAATTAAGGTAGAAACCTAACCACAACTTTAAACTCTAAGACCCCGACGTCCCTTGTGCAATGGTTTCCTAACGGGGGTTCAAGTTTCTGTCACTCCGGCAACCCCTACGATTAGTAGCCAAATACACAATGCATTCCCCTAGGCCCATATAGGTGAAGTGTCATGTAGTCGACGTTCACATGACACCACTAGAAGAAGTACACCACAACTTAAATATCAAACCATTGAATCTTTCTCAACACAATTCCACTACTAACAACATGACTTCTCCCATGTCCTCAAGAACAAAATGAACTACTCACAAGACATCATATGGATCATGATCAGAGATGGAATAATGATGTATAACAATCTGAACATAAACAATAATTCAATGGTTCCACTCAATAGCATCAACTACAAAGAGTAATCAACACCGGGAAACTTTCCCCTAAGAACTATGCAAGATTCAACCCAATTGTTACAGCGATATGGAGATGGTGATGAAGGTGCTGATGGTGATGATGATGATGATCCCTATGAAGTCCAGCTTGATGGTGGTGTTGATGGCGACGATCTCCCCTCTCCGAGAAGGAATTCCCCCGGCAGAATTCTATCTGCCGGAGAGATCTTTCTCTCTCGGTGTTTTCCGCCCTGCAGAGGTGACGGAATCTTTCTGTGGTCGCTCCCCAAGTCTTAGGGTTTCAGGAGGATAATATACGCTAGAGGGGAGAGCCAGGGGTGGACCAGGGCGGCCAAAGATCCTTCTGGCAGTCTTTGTCTTGTGGAAAAATAGGATTTTCCATGTATTTTCCCAAATTTTCTGATCTTCACGAATTTTGCCTCCAAATAGCACCTTTTCCATCAGAATCCTGACTGCAGCAGTCCATGCTCTAAAAGTCATCAACCAGGCAAAAACAGATGAAATAACATAAGTATCATCTCTTAATATGAAATATATCAATGAATAATAGTAAATTATGATATAGAATCGTGATGCAAATTGGACGTATCACAAATTATTTTCTTAAAAGCTATAAGAATCATTGTATTAAACTGATTATCAAAGCACACCTGAGAGGGAAACAATAGATAAAAACCTTAGTTTTTATCTAGCATAGCCTCAGACCAGCATCAACGGCTTGGTAAAATTAAAGAGTACCACATGCTAATTCATCCAATAAAGTTTCTCAACTCTCAGACACTCTAGAGCATAAATAGAAATAGCTAGTATCGCGATAAAGCTTGGTTACCATTCAAATGAGGGTTTCACAAGGATTCATCCTAATCAAGCAGATTCTACCAAGGATTTCATAATCCAATTCTTTCAAAAGAGCAAGGAGGAGCAGAACCAGAACCTGGGGTGTGCAGAGCAGGCTCCAGGGAGTGATCAAGTCACCAAGGTCAATCCAGCAACATCAAGCAACACCACAACATCACCAACAAGCAAGTTGTGTGGTGAGTTTATACAAAACCATCACATGTTAAATCTTAGATAAGCATGTGTTGTTTCATATAAGATCTTCTCAGAAAAACACCTAAGTGGGGTGTATCCATCACAGAACAAATAAATTAACGCCCAAATAATCAATCTTTGCAAGCCACACCAAGATATCAGCCTGTGCATCACTGATCTTGGATATTAACACATGTTTCTATAGTTAATAAGACAACAGCCTTAAGTGGGAATTTCTGGGCATATCCAATGGATGGTAGCACCTTAGAAACTATTTCATCTTAAGGATCTATATTACACAACATGGGCTATCAAATCATTTTCTTAAAAGCTATAAGAATCATTGTTTTAAACTGATTATCAAAGCACACCTGAGAGGGAAACAATAGATAAAAACTAAGCATAGCCTCAGACCAGCATCATAGGCTTGGTAAAATTAAAGAATACCACATGCTAATTCATCCAATAAAGTTTCTTAACTCTCAGACACTCTAGAGTACAAATAGAAATAGCTAGTATCAGGATAAAACTTAGGTACCATTCAAATGAGGGTTTCAGAAGGATTCATCCTAACGAAGCAGATTCTACCAAGGATTTCATAATCCAATTCTTTCAAAAGAATACTTAATCATTTTCCTTATATGGTATTTAGGAATCATTCTGCTTTACATAAGAAACTATCAATAGGAATGCATCAGTAGTATTTGAATAGGAGGCCAACTATATGTTCCAGTATGGGAACAAATCCACTCACAACATAGATCAGAGTCACAGCAATCAAAGTTTACAAGTGACAGTAATTCAATATTATAGAAGAATGCAGTTAACAGAGCCACTGTCAGCAATTTCAAAGACCACCAATTACTCCTAAATTGTTCACTGCCTCAGTAATCACAACACTAGTGGGGGAAATCCCAACACAGGGGATGAACCCTAATTAGAAATTTCTCACCATAGGCACCCACAGAGTTGCAAGCGAAGACCATTGGGGAGAGAGAGGTATACTTACCCGCAGTCCTCGCTGAAGATTAGAAGAGGAAGCAGAATCACCGGTGAGCGCACATGGCGGCACGGGGAGCACCCGAGGGTGCTGCAACACGCGCCAAGCCATGAGATGATGGTCACAACAACACAAACAGTAGCGGCGGCACCACAGGGCCACCAGAGTCGCGTCACGGCATCACAGGGGTGGCGGAACACCACATTGCCGGTAGCCACCAAACCCTAGGGTTCAAGGTGAAGTCAACCTGGACGGGAGAGGGGTCCAAGCCGAATCAAACAGGACCAGTTGACGGAGCGGCGGCGACTACCTCGCCATGCACCACGGCAACAGTGGGGGAGGCCTAGGGAGGCGGTAATTAAGCGGCAACAGTGCCGACAACACCACGCCGCAGCGGGGCGAGGGAGAACATGAGAGAGCGAGAGAGGTGAGGGGTGCGTACTAGGCCGGTGTGCTCCAATACCCCTTAGTGGAGCGGGTTTGACCCGCCCAAGTGGGCCGAGTCAGGGCTGGGCTAGCCCAATGGGCTAGGTGCAGATTTAAAAGAGAAATTTGAGTAATTATCAAAAGACCAAAATGCCCCTAGGATTTAAAAGGTTCTAAGAAATAAAATAAAAATTCTAAAAATATAAATAAAATACTAATGAACTCACAAAAGTATCCTCTATTCAAAAATATTAATAGAAAGAACTCTAGGTAATTAAATTTAAAACTATTATTATGGATATATATACTTCTTTTGGAATTTTATAAAAATATACACAACACTTAAAATTGAATAAAATTCAATTTCAAGATCCTAAAAGGGAATACTATTATAGAAAAATACAAGTTTGTATTTTTGAAAAGTAAATCAAGTGTGATAAAAATAAAGTCTTATTTCCTTAAAGGAATTTTAGTTAAACATTTAAAAGAGTTAAAAAAATAAATAAATTCATTTTTAAACTCTTAAAATAATACAAGTTATCATAATAATACTAAATATAAAACTTATATGAATTCAATGGTTCTTGAGTAATACTTTTCTTTTTATTAATCAAAGAAAATAATAAACCTTTATAAGGTGGGTGAAACACGCAATTAAGAAAAAGATAAACCATTGCATGACATTACTATGCATTGCATATTGCTTCTTGAAATATTGTCCTTACCAGGCAATAATGGTCTTCTGTAGAAACCGGATCTCAAGGTCTGGTGGAAGTATCCGACTTCACTACCTTGCAGTCACAAGGCAAGTTCATCACTTGCTCATGTCCTTTGTAGAGTCTTTATGTAAATATTTGAAAATTGTGTGTTATCACCTATGTTCTAAAAGAGACAAAAAATTAATATTTTCTCAAACAAATGAATGCTATTATCGTCCTAAGTGATGATAAATACTAAGAATGGCAATGGAATTTAGGATTCCAGTTGCCGAACAACTAGGACTTAATAACCCATGACATCAGTGATTCTAGCAACGTATAATACTCGTTAACCATGAGATTTCGAATGGGACGGAGAAGTCAGCTGTATCTTCTTCCTCTCGCATGTATCTGATGCGCAGGTCGTGGCTGTTATCCTCATAGTATGCATTAATTGGTAATTTTTTGTAGAGCATATGTAGCATATGGGTGGGAACCCTCAACGTGCCATGATAGTTCTGGCATATGAATGGTCTGTACCAACCATTGCCATAATTCAAGATGTGGGCATGGCGTACACCAAGGGGACATGTGGGGTTGCGAAGGGGGCAATGATTGGCTTGGATCACATACTGGGCCCCACATCATGGACTTGTGGACGGGAAAGTACGCTCGATTGTGCAACAAGGAGTTGATCTCTCATGGGTAAACCAACGCACCTCTACAGAGTGTAAGAACTATAACTTGTTACTCTCTGTTCCGGGAAGGAGCTACGAACGCGGCAGAAAAGGAACTCCATGAAGTTCTGGTCAACCTGTGAAGGCTGATGGGCATAGTTTTTGATAATAAAATCAATCTTTGAAGAAATGTTTACCAAAACTGCATAGTACCAAGGACTTATAGTCCGAGGTGGTAGTTAGAGCATCAAACTTCCCACCTTGCATATAGTGAACTTGTTGGGTAACATTATTACTCACTATTTCCTTTAAACCCCTTTCTATACTTTGAGGGCTAGAAGGATGACCAGGTGTATGCTACGGAAGTCCCGAACAATGTCTACTATGAAGAGCCGGACCTGTCTGGTGGAATCGAAGGGGTGGACTATGGGATACACTATGGAGCTGAAGACAACGAGTCAGAGTAGTTGTCAGGCTGTAATGTAGTTATCTAGGTTGATCCGAGCAGCACGAATCCTATAGAATAAGTTGTTGAGCTCATGTCTTTCTTATCGTTGTGTCTTTCGTTCTTCCAACAAACTTATTAAATAAGTTATATGGTTTGTAAGTTTGAATCACTTGCACTTTCGAACTTCTGGTATTGTAATAATAATGAAGTGTGTATGTTTATAATATGGACCCACAATGTTTCTGTTGTACCACTCTAAGGGATGTGATATTTACAGAATTGTGTTCTGTGGATATCATGTCAACGACTATAGTATACTACACATGCAGTGGTATGCTAGGTCACTGCACTTACCCTTGTCCTTCTTTGTGTCAAGTTCTTTCCAAAGGGCATAGCTAAGCTCCCATTTTTGGTGTCCTTGATCAACCCCCAACAATGGGTCAATGTGAAGGCATTGTTGTCATTCACCTTCTTGAAGTGGTCCATTACTTTCATGACCTACGCATATGGATGCCAACAATGGCGCAATGCATATGCAACACATCGACAAAGAGAGGAAGAGGTTTTACCATGTCAACCGACAACATGTCGCTTATTGGCCTTTCCGTGACTATCTCGTACACGCCTTGGAACTTGCTACACTCGGCATGGATGGTGCTCCGTCACTTGGAGAGGGAGAGATCATTTCGATCGCTATAGAAGGCGTTTTTTCCGAACTTCCTAAGCTCATGGAAGAACTTCCCACCCTTTTCCAATAGGCAAAGCCCTTTTGCTCGGCACCGCATAGTGCATCTTATGAAATCTCCATCCAATCATAGGATCTTGTCCTCGTCGATGGTGTAGCTCACGGTTCGTTGGCTCAACTTATTGTCATCGACAAGTGTAGCGGCCAACAACGCGGCCGTGACCCCCTCGCCCATGGAAGTTCCATTGTTTGCAAACAATGCCTCATCCTCAATGTTGTAGGCATCTTGTTGAGTCTCTTGTTGGGTCTCTTCGTCCTTGCCATAGTCATAGCCATCCTCATTGATCATGTCATGCATAACTCCCTCGACACCGTTTGCCACGAAATCCTACACACAAGTTATCCATGATAAAACGAGGGGCACATGCAACTAGAAATGGCAAAGAAATGTCGCGACCATACCGTGTTGTTGGTGAATGGCTACTGACCAGCCATTTTGTCAAAAAGGTTGACTAGCATTGGCATGTCCGCGGCGGAGATGACCCGCCACTTCTTCGATGCCTCCGGGGTTGTGTCATTGATATGTTGCAAATGTATCTATAATTTTTGATGTTCCATGCTTGGTTTTATCTACTTTCTTATGTTTTGTCCACACTTTGGAGTACTTTTCATATGATTTCTTGGACTAACCTATTAACAAGAGCCACAATGCCAGCTGCCTATTTTCTGCTGTTTTGGTTCCAGGAAGTCAGCAAATGAATATTCTCGGAATTGGATGGGACAAAAGCCAAAGTTATTATTTTACCAGGGGACACCTGGAGCTAGAATACGAGACGGAGAGGGGATGGGGCCCGGCCACACCACCTGGCCGTGACCTAGCAGCCCGCACTGTGGGTGGTCCGCCGCCCAGGCACCTCGGCCTCTCCTTCCGCCTATATATTGCCTCGATCGAAACCCTAAGTACCCGATCAAAATGCATGAAAGAGTTCAGAGTCAGCGTCATCTCCATCCCTAGATCGGGAGGATCAAGCTCTTCACGCACCTGCCGGAGAGGGAATTCACCACGAGGCCTTCTTCATCATCATGCAAGCCTCCGGTGTGATGCGTGAGTAGTTTATCTCTGGACTACGGGTCCATGTAGTAGCTAGATGGCTGGTTCTCCTCCTTTGTGCTATCATGTTTAGATCTTGTGAGCTTCGTTCATGATCAAGATCATCTATTTGTAATTCTACATGTTGAGTTTGCGGGGATCTGATGGATATTGAGATTCTATTTCATATTGATTATTGATTCTATCATGTATTTGTTATTTGTGATCTTGCATGCTTTCCGTTGTTAGTAGCTATCTTGGCCAAGTAGATGCTAGCTACTCCAAGAGTTAGTATTTATGCTCGATAGTGGGTTCATGCCTCTAGCAATCTGGGGAAGTGACAGAAATCTCTAAGGTACTAGATGTGTTGTTGCTACTAGGGAGAAAACAACAATCCTTTGTTCATAGAACAATCGTATTGTTTACTTTACACGCAATTCGTAATGCAATTATCCGTTGCTTGCAACTTAATACTGGAGGGGGTTCGGATGATAACCTGAAGGTGGATTATTAGTCATAGATGCAGTTGGATGGCGGTCTATGTATAATGTTGTAATGCCCAATCGAATCTCAAAGCAGTCAAGATGAGTAGTATATGCTTGTATGCTTTCTCGATGTTTGTCAATTGCCCCGTTGTAATTTGTTCACCCAACATGTTATCTACCTTAAGGAGAGCCACCTCTAGTGAACTATGGACCCCGATCCTTTCTTTTACTATCAATGTACAATCAACTATTTACTGTTTTGTGTTTACTTTCTGCAAACTATTACTTTATTCCACTCGATACGTTTAATCCTTTGTTTTCAGCAAAACAGGTGAGATTGACAACCTCATCGTAAGTTGGGGACAGAGTTCTGTGGTTGTGTTGTGCAGGTCTCCACGTTGCTGCTGGCATCGGTAGTGCACCCTGGCAAAGTTCAGCTAGCTACACCTTTTGGGTGTTTCCTTGCTCATTTTGGAGTGATAACCTTGGTTTCATAACTGAGGGAAACTTACTGCTGTGCTCATCATACCTTCCTCTTGGGGTTCCCCAACGAGCTCGTTAATACACAAGTCAGCAGTCGGCGACCGTGGGAGTGCGGTTGAGGTCAATGGAGAGCTCTTCTGTCTTTGATGATGCCATGCGGGGACAGACGAACCGGGAGAGCGCAGTCACGCTCCTCCCATGGCTGCTAAGCGATGGTGTGTACGGGTCTGGTGTCCTAGGCTGAACTGGTTGTCGGCCGCTTGACGTGGAAGCGGTCGAGCTGGTAGAGGACTCGTCGGCCATAGCCAGGCCGGGAACAACGACGGTGCCACCGAAAACAGCGGTCGGTGCCTCCTGCTTCACGAGGAGGACTGCTTGCTTGGTGGCTTTTGCTGCCTGCTCGTCGGTGTTGGCCCTGGCCTGCGGCGACGATGTGCTTGTTCTCCTCCCGGCGCTCCATGTCGAGCTTGACAGCGATGACTCGAGTTTTCGCGGCTCCCCGCCGACCAACATGCTTCTTTTACTCAACTTTCCGCTCATCTGTTGTCATATCCTTAGCCCGCTTCTTTGTCTAGCCGCGCTTCTTAGCGATAGGACCGCTGGAGAGCGTAGCATCAGTCGTGGCGGCGGGATCCATCGCCTCCGCTCCCGCTCCCGCTAGTGAAAATTGTCGACGGCCGGTTTGCTAGGCTGCCCGCCTCGGGGCCTACACCGATGGCTCTAACTAAAAGCCATCGGTGTAACATGTGGTCGTCGGCGCCTTGAATCATTCCTGTAGTGATAGTTTATACAGCAATCTAAAATTTTATTTTTAACTAGTAATATGGTGTAAGCTTCTTGCACTTTTTACCCATTCAAATGAATATATGCGCTAATAAGAGCGTCCCTTCTAGAGCTATTCCTATATTCACACACGAACCTTTTGACAATATGTGTGGCTCCTTTTTAAGTTTCTGAATTTTACATGGTTAAATTCTTTTTTCAAAAACCTCTTTAGATAAACTAGAATTACCAGGGGTTCTTTCCAAGAATCCTCATGCGTTCCTTGTTAGCTCTCAAGGTTATCATGACCCACAAGTATAGGGGGTGTACCGCAGTATTTTCGATAAGTAAGAGTGTCGAACCCAAAGAGGAGCAGAAGGTGCTGGCTAGTGGTATGGATCAGGAATTCTCTGCAAATACTTAGCAAATGGATTTTTAGGGTTTTTTGATAAAGCAAGTAAACAAAGTATGAGTAAATAAAAGACAGTAGGAATAAATGCAGCAAGTGGCCCAATCCTTTATGCAGCAAAGGACAAGCCGGTTGTATTACTTAAGATGACCAGACGTTCTCGAGGACACATGGAAAGACTGTCAAGTGCTTTCGCTTCATATAGTTGATTAATCTTCTTTAGCTTGCTAAGTCTTGTGTGGGTGAACCTGTGCTAATGTACCGACCTTCCTAGGACTAATACATACTTGTGATTATACCCCTTGCAAACATCCGTAAGTACAAGAAAGTAATTAAGGTAGAAACCTAACCACAACTTTAAACTCAAGACCCTTACGTCCCTTGTGCAATGGTTTCCTAACGGGGGTTCAGGTTTCTGTCACTCCGGCAACCCCTACTATTAGTAGCCAAATACACAATGCATTCCCCTAGGCCCATATAGGTGAAGTGTCATGTAGTCGACGTTCACATGACACCACTAGAAGAAGTACACCACAACTTAAATATCAAACTATTGAATCTTTCTCAACACAACTCCACTACTAACAACATGACTTCTCCCATGTCCTCAAGAACAAAACGAACTACTCACAAGACATCATATGGATCATGGTCAGAGATGTAATAATGATGTATAACAATATGAACATAAACAATAATTCAATGGTTCACTCAATAGCATCAACTACAAAGAGTAATCAACACCGGGAAAGTTTCCCCTATGAACTATGCAAGATTCAACCCAATTGTTATAGCAATATGGAGATGGTGATGAGGGTGCTGATGGTGATAATGGTGGTGATGATGATGATGATCCCGATGAAGTCCAGCTTGATGGTGGTGTTGATGGCGACGATCTCCCCTCTCCGGGAAGGAATTCCCCCAGAAATCTTCGCCAGAGAGATCTTTCTCTCGGTGTTTTCCACCTCAGAGAGGCTGTAATCTTTCGTGGTCGCTCCCGAGTCTTAGGGTTTCGGAGGATAATATCGCAAGAGGGAGAGTGCAGGGTGGACCAGGCGGCCACACCACGGTGGCGCTACTGGGCTGGCCAGCTGGGGTGGTGTGGGCCCGTGGCCCATCTCCACCCCCCTCCTGCTTCCTTAGCCTTACAGGAAAATAGGATTTTCCATGTATTTTCCCAGATTTTCTGATCTTCAATTTTGCCTCCAAACAACACCTTTTCCATCGAATCGACCGCGGTCCATGCTCCAAAAGTCATCAACCATGCAAAAACAGATGAAATAACATAAGTATCACCTCTCAATACGAAATATATCACTGAATAATAGTGAATTATGACATAGAATAGTGATGCAAAATGGACGTATCAACTCCCCCCAAGCTTAGTCTTCGCTTGTCCCCAAGCGAAACTGAGCTCAATAAACATGGCCTCAGGTTTATGGAGTGAAGAGTCGATAAAAGAATACGGACAAGAAGCATCACATTCATCAAATACATAGATCATAATAGAAGACAACTCACTATTATATAACTCAACTTGCAATGAGTAAAGGAAACACAATAAAGATACATAAAGTGAATCATAATTGGTAATGACAAACTTAGCTCTTGGTCGAAGAATAGTTGATAATTTGCTGGAGTTCACAAATAACTGGTTTTCAATGATAGCTTTGAAAGTAGTAAACATCAAGATAAGAGCAATGTGCAAAACAAGGAACATAAGCAACATGAGTGAATAAATCATCATATGAGTGAATGGAACACAACAACTCAAAATACTTGCTGAGATAGAAGGGAGTAGGTTTACTTACTCAACTAAAAAGTAAAAGAAAGGCCCTTCGCAGAGGGAAGCAGGGATTGCAAGTCTCATAAAGAGATCCCAAAAATTATGATACTTACTAGGTTTCAGCTCTCATTGCCCCTATCATAGGCATCTTTAGGTGATTAAGGTTAAAGTGACACAACTAAGAGGATATGATTGACAAGTTATAAGTTGAAATCTCATGACCCTTACTTATGAGTACCGAACCTCATGCTACTCAACTTCAGTCATGAGTAAGCTCTTGTCATTGTAAATACACGTGTATCATTGAGAACCGCCAACGGGGTACCCCTTGCACATGACACAGGAGCTATCCCATAATCAAAATGATAAGGCAAGCAGACAATGAGCATCTCAGTGATCTTTTTATTTGCTATTTGCATAGGTTTTTATTGAGGATGCTTCATAGAATGCTCACTATAGTTATGCTGCAAGTTTCCACCATGATTAGGCATGGCTTAAGCTAGCGGCCCAGGCGTTTCTCTAACACACATATAAACTCCATGATCTTACAAGTTCCACTTTTATTTCACACCGCCGGGATCCATAAGCAAAAGAACATGATATCAACTAGGTACAAAGTACCAATGTAGTGTTGAAAGCGTTCCCCATGATACATGGTTTTGCTAACTTCAACTCATAAAGCGCAAGCATATACGCAACAAAGAAGGACCCAATGGTTCAGGTTATTAAATGCAAGAAAAATAAAGTGTGCATCAAGTTCGTGAGAGCTTTAATCACTAATTTTCACATAACAAGTTTAATTTGGGAGGTAGATAAAACATGAATTTACTTGGAATAGCAATAATGCTAATAGGTAGGTATGGTGGACACAAATGGCGTGGGTTTTGGTTTAAAGGAGTGGATGCACGAGAAGAATTCCCTCCCAGTACAGGTTTTTGGCTAGCAAGGCTGGGTAGCAAGTACAAGAGTTGAAGGAAACAAACAAACATACAAGTGATAAAGACAAACATGCAATCTTCCTTGGAAGCACAAAAGATCTTAATTAGAGAATACTAAACTTATGAGCAAATCAAGAAAGAAAGATGATCAAATTATATTTCTTTTGACTACTTTTATCTTTTTCATTCAACTCTCAAAAATAGTGTTGCTACTGACCGAGCCAGGTTTGCCAAAACCAACTAAATTAACTCGATGATCCCAAAGTGATACCAATACTAACAACAAGATCAATCATATAACCACGAACTAAAGACTAATATAAGCTATGCAAAAGAATGAATGATAGAACTTCTCATTAATATTCCATAACGGTAACTCACACCAAGGGATACATATCTAACGAGAGAGGGGACACTTCCATAATGCAAACCATCCTACATGATAACTTCTCTATTCATGATATGACTCTACTAATAAGGTAAAAAGATAGAAGATAGTGATGTGATACCGCGGCACTTCCCCAAGCTTGGAACAAACCAGGGGGATGCCAAACCTAATGACGAATTACTCCTTTGGTGGTGGTGGTATTCTCTCATCATCGTCCGACTTCCAGGTTAAGGGATTCCCATCAACAAAGGACATCATGGTCTCCAGCATCCTGAAACTTGCAGCAGCCCTTATGCGTTTAAACCTAACCTCATACTCACGTTTGATTACGAGCGTCGAGCTGTGCTTGCAGTTTGTTGGTTGTTTGGCAGAGTGAGAGGACTTCATCCTTGAGCTCAGTTGTCTCCTCTTGGTGCCTGGCGATAAGTTCAGAACAAATCTTATGGATGATATCGACTTCGTGTTCCGCCATCTTCTTGTACCTAAAGACTTCTTGCTCCAGTGCTTCCATCCTATCCTCCAGACTTCCTTCACCTTTAGGGCCTTGAACCTCTTTTATCCGGACCTCCCCATCTTCAAGCAACAACTCCTTGGGATGAATCTTCAACTCTCTCATGTATGGGTTGATGATATCTTCTAAGGAATCTCCCTTGGCTGATCCAGTGGAAGACACTGTGGCTCCAAATCTGGGACTCTCCCTGTCAGAAACAGATCGAAACAAAAACACGACGAAAACATGATATATGAACCTCGGGGGCTCCGGGGGATTATATATTACGAAGTTTCAAAGCAAAAGGAAGGTACTGGAAGAAAACGAGTCGGAGGCGGAGTCCGAGGTGGACTCACCACCTGGTGGCGCGACCTGGGTTGGGTCCATGCCACAGGGTGGTGTGAGCCACCCTGGCTCTGTTTCCGTCCCTCTTTCGCTTCGTAACTTTCCTTATTGACCGAAAACTGCAAAAATATAGTTGGATAGTATTTTCGCGGAACTTTTCTTACCAAAACTGTTACCTATTTGAAAACGGACTCTGCAGGTCTCTGAATTTGGTATCTAGTAGATTCTTCTGGAGTCACCACTTGAATATCATCGATATCTTCACCTTCATACACTTATTACTTGAGTCATAAAACCCTTCTCTTCCTTATTACACCATTATCTCCACTACCTGAAAATTTCTTTCACACAAAACTCCATAGAGTTCTCATTGGCAAGATTAGTATAAGTGAAGTGATAAAACCTTTTGAGTTCAACTTCAACTGAAAACCATCAAAACATAAGCTACTGTAGCAACTCCTTCCGAAAAACCAAAAAGAATTCAAAAAGGAAATCGAATAAAGAGTGGCAAAATCTGTCAAAACACACCAGCGGGTAAAGATCAATTTTTTTGAAAATCTTCTGTTGCTCAAATCAAAAAGTGCAAAACTAACTAAAGTTAAATAACAACCTGGGGCAGAAGCACAAACAATTACAGCTCAATCCGACATACAAAGATCTCTCACGAATTTTTACGGTGAAGCACCAAAAATCTGTTTCAGGACAACAACTTCCCCAAATCTTACTTCTCTCTCATTAGAGGTTGATCTTGACACAAAAACCAAACAAAAAGGATAAGAAGAGGTTATTACCGAGGTAATAACTTCCAAGACTCAAATAAACAAAAAACAAACTGAAAGCAAAAACAAATTGGGTTGTCTCCCAAAAAGCTCTTTCTTTATAGCCATTAAGATGGGCATAATAATTTTGAAGATGCTCACTCAGGAATATGAATTGAAGTGAAAGAGAGCATTAAGAAGCAAAAAACACACATTTAAGTCTAACCCACTTCCTATGCAAGGGAATTTTGTAAACAAACAAGTTGTTGAAACGAGAAGCTAATTGCATAAGAAGGCAAAAGAAGTGCAACATAAAAACTTTCAGCATAAAACGAGGAAACTTGATATTATTGAGATACATAAGAACACTTTTTCCTCTCTCATAATAACTTTCAGTATCATGCATAAACTTAACAATATAACTATCACAAGGACCATCGTAGCAATGATCGCTTATTCTAACAGAAAACACAGGAATACTAGCTCTCATAACACTACTTTGCGAAATAATATTAGAGGTATCCTTACAAAGGATAGTGTGTCCCTCTTCTTCATATTTAGTAACAAAGTCTTTCACATTTGCCATTATAGGTTCATTAACCATTTGTTTATCAGGTTCAACAGCTTTGTTTGTACTTTCATTAACCATACTAGCTATCATAGAATGTTCCTTTATCTTAACTGGGAAAGGCATTTTCTCAATATAAGGTTCAGGTAAGACATGATTAGCAGTATAAACTTCAGTATTTCTTGAAGGAACACTCTTAGCAACATCTTTATAAGGTTCATGATACTTATTCCACTTCTTTTTAGGCACTTCAATATAAGAAGCAAAAGCCTTAAAATAAGAAGTAATAGCTTGAGAGTCTAGACCATAAGCATTTTTAATATTTTGAAAGTCATCAGTTCCCATAAAAGATTCAATGAATGCATAATCATAATTTATACCTGACTTTCTACCTTTGTCATTCTCCCAAGCTTCAGCATTGTCTTGAATACGGTCCAGAAGATCCCATTTAGCTTCATCTTCCATGCGAGTGAATGATCCAGCACAAGAAGCATCCAATAAATCCTTGTCATGTAAAGGGAGCCTTGCATAAAAGTTATTGATAATAATATTGTTGGGGAGCTCATGAATGGGACATTTGAGCATTAATAACTTCAATCTCCCCCAAGCTTGAGCTGTACTCTCTCCATCAAGAGGCCAAAAGTTGTATATTTGATTCTGATCTTTATGAATCTCACTAGGAGGATAAAATTTTGAATAAAAGAGAGGCACTATTTCCTCCCATTCCAGAGCTTGACCATTCTTCAGCAGCTTATACCATTCCTCAACTCTTCCTTTTAGAGATAATGAGAATAACTTGTTCTTAACTTGATCTGTAGTAATACCTGCACACTTGAACAACCCGCATAATTCGTGTATAAAGAGTAAATGATCACCGGGATGGACTGTTCCATCCCCAACATAGTAGTTATCCATAACACGATCAATAATTCTCGTAGGTATTTTAAAATCATCATTCTCAGCAGGTGGTGGTTAATGTACTACCTTAGCAGTGGTAGTAGCATTACCAAATAAGAAACTCAGCGAGTTATCCATAATGAAAATAAAGCAACTAACAGAAGTAAACAATACTCACAGTAGAAGTTTCCTTTACCATTCCACTCTCCAATAGCGCTTCACTCCCCGGCAACGGCGCCAGAAAATAGTCTTGATGACCCACAAGTATAGGGGTGTATCGCAGTATTTTCGATAAGTAAGAGTGTCGAACCCAAAGAGGAGCAGAAGGTGCTGGCTAGTGGTATGGATCAGGAATTCTCTGCAAATACTTAGCAAATGGATTTTTAGGGTTTTTTGATAAAGCAAGTAAACAAAGTATGAGTAAATAAAAGACAGTAGGAATAAATGCAGCAAGTGGCCCAATCCTTTATGCAGCAAAGGACAAGCCGGTTGTATTACTTAAGATGACCAGACGTTCTCGAGGACACATGGAAAGACTGTCAAGTGCTTTCGCTTCATATAGTTAATTAATCTTCTTTAGCTTGCTAAGTGTTGTGTGGGTGAACCTGTGCTAATGTACCGACCTTCCTAGGACTAATACATACTTGTGATTATACCCCTTGCAAACATCCGTAAGTACAAGAAAGTAATTAAGGTAGAAACCTAACCACAGCTTTAAACTCTAAGACCCTTACATCCCTTGTGCAATGGTTTCCTAACGGGGGTTCAGGTTTCTGTCACTCCGGCAACCCCTACGATTAGTAGCCAAATACACAATGCATTCCCCTAGCCCCATATAGGTGAAGTGTCATGTAGTCGACGTTCACATGACACCACTAGAAGAAGTACACCACAACTTAAATATCAAACTATTGAATCTTTCTCAACACAACTCCACTACTAACAACATGACTTCTCCCATGTCCTGAAGAACAAAACAAACTACTCACAAGACATCATATGGATCATGATCAAAGAGGGAATAATGATGTATAACAATCTGAACATAAACAATAATTCAATGGTTCACTCAATAGCATCAACTACAAAGAGTAATCAACACCGGCAAAGTTTCCCCTATAAACTATGCAAGATTCAACCCAATTGTTACAGCAATATGGAGATGGTGATGAGGGTGCTGATGGTGATGATGGTGGTGATGATGATGATGATGATCCCGATGAAGTCCAGCTTGATGGTGGTGTTGATGGCGACGATCCCCCCTCTCCGGGAAGGAATTCCCCTAGCAGAAATCTGTCTGCCAGAGAGATCTTTCTCTCTTGGTGTTTTCCGCCCCGCAGAGGCGGCGGAATCTTTCTGTGGTTGCTCCCGAGTCTTAGGGTTTCGGGAGGATAATATACGCCAGAGGGGAGTGCCAGGGGTGGACCAGGGCGGCCACACCACCTGGTGGCACGGCCTGGGCTGGCCCGCGCCAGGGGCCGGTGTGGGCCCCCTGTGGCCCATCTCGAGTCCCCCTTCTAGCTTCCTTCGTCTTCTGGAAAAATAGGATTTTCCATGTATTTTCCCGGATTTTCTTATCTTCGCGAATTTTGCCTCCAAACAGCACCTTTTCCATCAGAATCCTGACTGCAGTGGTCCATGCTCCAAAAGTCATCAACCATGCAAAAACAGATGAAATAACATAAGTATCACCTCTCAATATGAAATATATCAATGAATAACAGTGAATTATGACATAGAATAGTGATGCAAAATGGACGTATCCGGTTACTGGACCATGATGACTGAAATGTCACTCCTAGTACACAGATTTTAAATATGCCATCTTTAAATACTTCCTGTCACAATATATATGTCGGAGATTTGTCTAGATTCACATGTACTTGGTCCTTATCAGTGAGGTGGGTGTCAATCTCCTCTTCCACGTGGTGGCGAGCACGGTATCGAGTGAGGAGGAAGAGGATGGTGTTGCGCCATTTGCGGTTGTTCTTGCCCGAGAGCTCAAGTTGATAGGAGATTTAGTGAGTGATGTTAACGCCATGGATAGAGGGTGATGGGTGCACTATTATAAAAAGGGCCTTCCGTTCGGAGCTTTAGTCCCAGCTGTGTTTGAGCCCAAGACTAATGTGAGCATTATTCCCAGTTCCAATAGCTAGGATGCCGCACGGGCATGGTCGGCTCTAGTGCTGGGTCAAACGGGACATTTTGACCCGGTTGGAGATACCAACCAGGACTAAAGGGGTTGCGGCAGGCTGCGGCCGGTGGGATCCTAAACCGGGACTAAAGATAGACCCTAGTCAGGTTGGAGACTACAACTGGGGCTAAAGGTTTTCTTATATCATGCATCGTCCTACCCAAGACATTTTCACGCATTCTCCTCATTTTCGTCCCCGAGCTCAAGTTCATCCCTTTTTTCCATGATCTGTCAAGATTTGGCAGTGTTATATCTGTCCAAAGGTTCTAAAAGATTAGCAACTTCATCCTTTCATTTTTCATTGCTAGTTTAGCTATTTTCATGCTCTAGAAGTAGAGGGATTTGTGGGTTTTAGTTTGGGAGTAATTATGTGGGAGTTTATTTGATTTATATGCATATGTGTAGACGTGGTTTACTTAGTAATTGATCAAAATGAGTATGGAGTAGAAAGTTTTTAAATCAGTGCATAGTTTTTTATTTTTGCAAAAATAACATTTGGTCACTACTCTACTTTGATTTTAATGTGATGAACTTGTATTAATTTGGTCACTTCTCTATTCATGCTATTGTGTAATGGTTTTGGATATACTTATATAAAATGCATATGAGCCAACAATGGATGTACGATGACCGACGCTCTATCGAGTTCATTAATGGCCTGAATTATTTCCTCAGTGTGGCTGAGACAAACAAGCAGAATGGTTTTAATTGTTGTCCATGTGGTGTCTGTAAGAATAATAAGGATTACTCTTCCTCAAAAATCCTTCCCAACCACCTGTTTCGGTCCGGTTTCATGTCTGGCTAAAATTTGTTGGACCAAGCACGGAGAAAGAGGGGTTATAATGGATGAAGAAGAAGAGGATGATGAAAACTATCCTAGGTTCCCTGAATATGGTGGTAATGTAATGGGGGAAGCTAAAGAAGAGGCATCAGATGAGCCTGCTGATGATCTTGGTCGGGCCATTGTTGATGCATAGAGAGACTACGAAAGTGAAAAGGAGAGGTTGAAATTGGAGCGCATGTTAGAGGATCACAAGAAATTGTTGTACCCAAATTGCGAAGATGGCAATAAAAAGATGGGTAGCACACTGGAATTGCTACACTGGAAGGTAGGGAATGGTGTATCTGACAATGGATTTGAAAAGTTGCTGGAAATGATAAAGAAGAAGCTTCTAAAGGATAATGAATTGCCTGCCAGTATGTACGGAGAAAAGAAGATTTGTTTACCCTATAGGATTTGAGGTGTAGAAGATACATGCATGCCCTAATGACTGCATCCTCTACCGCGGTGAGGAGTACGAGAATCTGAGTGCATGCTTGGTATGCGGTGCATTGCGGTATAAGATCAGCCAGGATGACCCTCTTGATGTTGAGGGCGAGCACCCCAGAAAGAGGGTTCCTACCAAGGTGATGTGGTATGCTCCTATAATACCATGGTTGAAATGGTTGTTCAGAAAAAAATATCATGCCAAGTTGTTGTGATGGCACAAAGAAGATTGTAAGAAATACGCGATGTCGAGACACCTCGCTGATGGGTCGCATTGGATAAAAATTGAGATAGAGTTCCCGGTCTTTGCAGATGACGCAAGGAACTTAAGTTTTGGTCAAAGTACAGATGGCATGAATCATTAAGTTCCCGGTCATAGCACCTGTCATGTGCCTCTATGTATCTATAACCTTTCTGCTTGGTTATGCATAAAGTGGAAGTTCATTATGATGCTAGTGTTCATCCAAGGCCCGAAGCAACCCGGCAAAGACATTGATGTGTACCTAAGGCCATTAGTTGAAGAACTTCTACAGTTGTGCCACAAAAAAGGTGTACGTTTGTGGGATGAGCACAAAGAGGAGGAATTTGACCTACGAGCGTTGTCTTTCGTAACCATCAATTATTTACCTGTTCTTAGTAACCTTTTAGGACAGACAAACAAGGGATGCAGTGCATGCACGCACTGTTTAGATGGGACTAGAAGTATATATTTGGATAAATGTAAGAAGAATGTGTACCCAGGGCATCATCGATATCTTCCGACCAGGCATACCTTAAGAATGAAAGGAAAGCATTTCAAAGGTGAGGTAGATCACCGGAGGAAGCCTATCCACCATACAAGTGATGATGTATTTGGTATGGTCAAGGATTTAAATGTAATCTTTGGAAAGGGTCCTAGCAGACAATCTGTTTCGAATGACACTAACGGACACGCACTCATGTGGAAGTAGAAATGTATATTTTGGAAGCTACCATATTGGAAAGTGTCCTAGAGGTTCACTCTACAATCAACGTGATGCACCTAGCAAAGAATCTTTGTGTGAACCTGCTAGGCTTGTTAGGCGTGTATGGGAAGACAAAAGGTACACCGGAAGCACGGCAAGACCAGCAGCATATGAAAGAATAAGATGGCCTACATCTAGAGCATTATCAAGGTCTTGCCAGCTACGCTCTTACCAAAGAAGAGTAGGAAATCTTTTTTGAATGCCTAGGTAGTATCAAGGTCCTGCCTGGCTTCTCATCAAATATAAAGGGGATAATAATTATGGCGGAGAAAAAAATCCAAAACCTAGAGTCTCATGACTACCACATGCTTATGATGCAATTGCTTCCGATTACATTGAGGGGGATTCTACCGGAAAATGTCCGAGTACCCATTGTGAAGCTATGTGCATTCCTCAATGCAGTTTCTCAGAAGGTAATCGGTCCAAAAATTCTACAAAGCTTACAAAATGATGTGTTCTAATGTCTTGTCAGTTTTGAGTTGGTGTTCCCACCATCCTTCTTCAATATTATGACGCACCTCCTAGTTCACCTAGTCGAAGAGATTACCATTCTTGGTCCTATATTTCTACACAATATGTTCCCCTTTGAGAGGTTCATGGGAGTCTTAAAGAAATATGTTCATAACCGTGCTAGGCTAGAAGGAAGCATCTCGAAGGGTTATGGAATATAGGAGGTCATTGAGTTTCTGTTGACTTTATTCCTAAACCTTAAGCCGATTGGTGTTCCTCAATCACAGTATGAGGGGAGACTGAGTGGAAAAGGCATGTTAGGAAAGAAAGCAATAATAAATATGGCCGGGTATTCTTTCACTCAAGCACACTACACAGTTCTAAAAAATTCCACCTTGGTGGCTCCGTATATTGAAGAACACATGAATATTGTACACTCCAAAAACCCAAGTCAGACTGACTCTTGGATTAAACATGCACACATGTCGACTTCCTGCGATTGGTTGCAAACACATTACATGAATAACACCACTATTGGAGATCAGATGTACTTGTTGGCCAGGTCACCATCTTCGACTATACTGACTTTCCAAGGGTATGGGTTAAATGGGAATATATTTTACACGATAGCCCAAGACAAAAGAGCACCTACCAAAATAGTGGTGTCTGCTTTGATGCAACAAACAACAATGGGCAAAAGGACACATATTATGGTTACATAGAGGAGATATGGGAACTTGCCTATGGGCCTACTTTTAAGGTCCCTTTGTTTCGGTGCAAATAGGTCAAGCTGACAGGCGGCAGGGTAAAGGTAGACTAGTAGTAAGGAATGACAATAGTGGATCTGAACAACCTTGGGTACAGAGACGAACCATTCGTCCTAGCCAATGATGTGGCTCAGGTTTTCTATGTGAAGGACATGTCTACCAAACAGAAAAAAAGATAAGCAAATGAATATATCATATGATGAGCCAAAGCGCCACATAGTTCTTTCAGGGAAAAGAAACATTGTTGGAGTGGAGGACAAGACAGACATATCAGAAGATTATAATAAGTTTGATGAAATTTCGCCCTTCATAGTGAACACTGACCCAAGCATCCTGTTAAATAATGAAGATGCTCCATGGTTACGACGCAATCATAAGAAAGGGACATACGCGAATAAAAAGTTTTATACCCAACACTATATGGGGATGTTGGTGATGCGTAATAATGTATTAAACCTTTTATGTAACTATGTTCTCAAACTTGGACCATTGGATGTTCCAAAAGTTGTTGAGGAAAATTGGATGACTTTGTAGTTTTTACAGAATTTAGTTTTTTTTGCAAAGTAACTACCAAAGTACCTTGTTGCCACCGAGACCATGAGTCATGCCCTAAGGAGGGTTCCGCCGTAATGGTTCAAATCCCAAAGCCGGTCCCTAGAGATGTGAGGCCAGGTTGGTTTATCAGGGGCTCTATCGACCCCAAGCAACCTACTAGGCAAGTTAGTTAGTCGAGGGGTTGTCCAGGCCCATGTGGCTATACACTCTTCTTGGTTCCAAAGGCAAGAACTCGGGTCCTAGTGGTGTGATGTCTACAAGTGCACATATCGTTTGTAGCTAGTTTCAAAGTATAGATATCGATCCCACAGGGAGCCCAAAGGTAAGTGTGTATGGGTGAAGTCTCTGTCACACCCGAAGTTGTCATAGGTCTTCGAGTGAATTGACTGCAAGTGTTGAAATAAGAATGGGGTTTTGATTAAACGAGATCTATTTAAATAAAACTAAAATGTAAACTTCAGAAATGTAAAGCATAAAAGTAAAGAATGACTTGACTGTTTGTTATTTCCTGTAAATGGCAAAAGAAGGCGCGGGGGGATTCAGTTCATGGTGATAGTGACTGTGCCAGGTGGACGAACGATAAATGTAACAATTATAATCTTATAAATATATGTGTAGGTGAGCAACCCATAATTAGCCGGAACTCCTCTTGGTAGATTTCATCCCAACTTCAATAATCCTACTTGCCCGTTACCAAAACCATGGTCAGACACTAGACGATTAAGACCCTTCAGGTCGCTTAGTGATTAAGCTCCTTGGATTGGACTAATGCAATAAGCACAGTGGTTCCTTGTTATCCTCGAGTCTACTAGTTTTCCATTGATATCCACGTGTCACCCGGGGGTCGCCGGTCCACTAGCAAACAAGAGCTTATCTATGTAGAACAAAGGATCATGTTGTCTAAGCCCTTAATTGGACAACAAGCATTAGGCATCCCATAGATAGTCAAGCACACATAATATAGTAATTAGAATCAATCACAAACTAATGGAAAATATATGAAGGCACATCACATCTCACCAATCCCCTACATCTCCCATACCCAAGGGAATTACTCACACATGAGAGAAGAACGGATCATCCATATAATCAAATGAAGAGAATTTGTCTTTGTATTACCATGGAGATCCACAATAAGAATAGACAAATATCCAACACAATTAAAGATGGGAAGAAACAATCTCAAACCCTAGTCTTGCAAGATGGAGATCCCTCTCTCTCTAGTACAAGTAGTGGCTATGGGGTGTATTGGCTAGGAGGACGAAGATCGTGGAGCGATATGAAGAACGTCTTCCCCTTCTTATCCGGATATCTTCTTTCTCCCTTCTAGATGGTATGGCGGCTGCTGCGTTATGTTTTGACGAGCCAAAATATTGCTCGTTAAAGCCTCTATACGGCCGGAAAAATATGGTCGGAACTATACGGCCGGAAAAATATATTCCCGCCGTATAGTTGCTTGTTAAAGCCTCTGTGTTCTCCCCTCAAGTGCTTCCAAAGAGAGAGCTGCTTGTTTTCTCCTGAATATTGTGTTTCTCAAGTTAAAACCTTCTGTTGACGTTCAGAACCTGAAACACACATTAAAAACCAAGTTTTCTTCGCTACCGAAGTATTAGCGTTAGGTAAAGCCAAAAAATGATCAAATCTGGGAGAAAACCATCAATAAAAGCCATCAAAAATGTGTCGAATCTCACAGCTATCAACTCCCCCAAGCTTAGATGTTGTTCTCCCTCGAGTGACAAGGAAATAAGGAAGAATAGTGGAGATTTGAGACTAAAAATAAAGGAACTCAAAAGTGTGAATTGGCGTCAAATTCTTTTCTTGACAATCCCTGCAATATTAAATATGATCATACAAGTATTCACAAGATTGCACTGAGTCCACTTCCTAACCACATATTTCTTGTTAGCAAATGGATCATATGCCCAAGCAAGTGTCAAAAGTTTAGCTAGGAAAGTGAGACAAATTCTTTTGGTGCCTCTCTTTGTTTAGAGATGAAAACTTTTTGCTCTTGTTTGTTTAACCAATTAAGAGTACTGATACGTCCATTTTGCATCACTATTCTATGTTATAATTCACTGTTATTCATTGATATATTTCATATTAAGATATGATACTTATGTTATTTCATCTGTTTTTGCATGGTTGATGACTTTTGGAGCATGGACCGCTATAGTCAGGATTCTGATGGAAAAGGTGTTGTTGGGAGGCAAAATTCACGAAGATCAGAAAATCCGGGAAAATATACGGAAATTCCTATTTTTCCAGAAGACGAAGGCTGCCAGAAGAGGGAGTGGAGATGGGCCACAGGGGGCCCACACCACAACCTGGCGCGGGCCACCCTAGGCTGCGCCACCAGGTGGTCTGGCCGCCCTGGCCCACATATGACTCTCCCCTCTGGCGTCCCGAAAACCTAAGACTCAGGGAGCTACCACAGAAAGATTCCGCCGACTCTGCGGGGCAGAAAACACCGAGAGATAAAGATCTCTCCGGCAGACAGATTTCTGCTGGGAGAATTCCTTCCTGGAGGGGGAGATCGTCGCCATCAACACCACCATCAAGCTGGATTTCATCGGGATCATCATCACCACCACCACCATCGTCACCATCAACACCCTCATCACCATCTCCATATTGCTGTAACAATTGCATTGAATTTTGCATAGTTCATAGGGGAAACTTTCCTGGTGTTGATTACTCTTTGTAGTTGATGCTATTGAGTGAACCATTGAATTATTGTTTATGTTCAGATTGTTATACATCATTATTCCATCTCTGATCATGATCCATATGATGTCTTGTGATTAGTTCATTTTGTTCTTGAGGACATGGGAGAAGTCATGTTGTTAGTAGTGGAGTTGTGTTGAGAAAGATTCAATAGTTTGATATTTAAGTTGTGGTGTACTTCTTCTAGTGGTGTCATGTGAACGTCGACTACATGACACTTCACCTATATGGGGCTAGGGGAATGCATTGTATATTTGGCTACTAATCGTAGGGGTTGCCGGAGTGACAGAAACCTGAACCCCCGTTAGGAAACCATTGCACAAGGGATGTAAGGGTCTTAGAGTTTAAAGCTGTGGTTAGGTTTCTACCTTAATTACTTTCTTGTACTTACGGATGTTTGCAAGGGGTATAATCACAAGTATGTATTAGTCCTAGGAAGGTCGGTACATTAGCACAGGTTCACCCACACAAGACTTAGCAAGCTAAAGAAGATTAATCAACTATATGAAGCGAAAGCACTTGACAGTCTTCCCATGTGTCCTCAAGAATGTTTGGTCATTTTAAGTAATACAACCGGCTTGTCCTTTGCTGCATAAAGGATTGGGACACTTGCTGCATTTATTCTTATTGTCTTTTATTTACTCGCACTTTATTTACTTGCCTTATCAAAAACCCCTAAAAACCCGATTGCTAAGTATTTGCAGAGAATTCCTGATCCATACCACTAGCCAGCACCTTCTGCTCCTCGTTGGGTTCGACACTCTTACTTATCGAAAATACTGCGATACACCCCTATACTTGTGGGTCATCAAGACTATTTTCTGGCGCCGTTGCCGGGGAGTGAAGCGCTATTGGAGAGTGGAATGGTAAAGGAAACTTCTACTGTGAGTATTGTTTACTTCTGTTAGTTGCTTTATTTTCATTATGGATAACTCGCTGAGTTTCTTATTTGGTAATGCTACTACCACTGCTAAGGTAGTACATTAACCACCACCTGCTGAGAATGATGATTTTAAAATACCTACGAGAATTATTGATCGTGTTATGGATAACTACTATGTTGGGGATGGAACAGTCCATCTCGGTGATCATTTACTCTTTATACACGAATTATGCGGGTTGTTCAAGTGTGCAGGTATTACTACAGATCAAGTTAAGAACAAGTTATTCTCATTATCTCAAAAAGGAAGAGTTGAGGAATGGTATAAGCTGCTGAAGAATGGTCAAGCTCTGGAATGGAGGAAATAGTGCCTCTCTTTTATTCAAAGTTTTATCCTCCTAGTGAGATTCATAAAGATCGAAATCAAATATACAACTTTTGGCCTCTTGATGGAGAGAGTACAGCTCAAGCTTGGGGGAGATTGAAGTTACTAATGCTCAAATGTCCCATTCACGAGCTCCCCAACAATATCATTATCAATAACTTTTATGCAAGGCTCCCTCTACATGACAAGGATTTATTGGATGCTTCTTGTGCTGGATCATTCACTCGCATGGAAGAAGAAGCTAAACGGGATCTTCTAGACCGTATTCAAGACAATGCTAAAGCTTGGGAGACTGACAAAGGTAGAAAGTCGGGTATAAATTATGATTATGAATGCATTAAATCTTTTATGGGAACTGATGACTTTCAAAATATTAAAAATGCTTATGGTCTAGACCCTCAAGCTATTGCTTCTTATTTTAAGGCTTTTGCTTCCTACATTGAAGTTCCTAAAAAGCAATGGAATAAGTATCAGGAACCTTATAAAGATATTGCTAAGAGTGTTCCTGCAAGAAATAGTAAAGTTTATACTACTAATCATGTCTTACCTAAACCTTACATTGAGAAAATCCCTTTCCCATGTAAGATGAAGGAACATTCTATGATAGCTAGTATGGTTAATCAAAGTACAAATAAAGATGTTGAACCTGATAAAAAAATGGTTGATGAACCTATAATAGCAAATGTGAAAGACTTTGTTACCAAATATGAAGAAGAGGGACACCCTATCCTTTGTAAGGATACCTCTAATATTGTTTCAGAAAGTAGTGTTATGAGAACTAGTATTCCTGTGTTTTCTATTAGAATAAGTGATCATTGTTATGATGGCCCTTGTGATAGTTATATTGTTATGTTTATGCATGATACTGAAAGTTACTATGAGAGAGGGAAAAGTGTTCTAATGCATCTCAATAATATCAAATTTCCTCGTTTTATGCTGAAAGTTTTTATGTTGCACTTCTTTTGCCGTCCTATGCAAGTAGCCTCTGGTTTCAACAACTTGTTTGTTTACAAAATTCCCTTGCATAGGAAGTGGGTTAGACTTAAACGTGTGTATTTTTTCTTCTTAATGCTCTCTTTCACTTCAATTCATATTCCTATGTGAGCATCTTCAAAATTATCATGCCCATCTTAATGGCTATAAAGAAAGAGCTCTTTGGGAGACAACCAAATTTATTTTTGCTTTCAGTTTGTTTTTGTTTATTTGAGTCTTGGAAGTTATTACCTCGGTAATAACCTCTCCTTATCCGTTTTGTTTGGTTTTTGTGTCAAGATCAACCTCTAATGAGAGAGAAGTAAGATTTGGGGAAGTTGCTGTCCCAAAACAGATTTTTGTGCTTCACCATAAAAATTCGTGAGAGATCTGTGTATGTCGGATTGAGCTATAATTTTTTGTGATTCTGCCCCAGGTTGTTATTTAACTTTAGTTAGTTTTGCACTTTTTTATTTGAGCAACATAAGATTTTCGAAAAAATTAATCTTTACCTGCTGGTCTGTTTTGACAGATTTTGCCACTCTTTCATTTGCTTCTTTAATCGATTTCCTTTTTGAATTCTTTTTGGGTTTTCGAAAGGAGTTGCTACAGTAACTTATGTTTTGATGGTTTTCAGTTGAAAGTGGACTCATGTTGCTAATGAGAACTATGTGAAGTTTTGTGTGAAAGATTTCCAGGTAGTGGACATAATGGTGTAATAAGGAAGTGAAAGGTTTCATGACTCAAGTAATAAGTGTATGAAGATGAAGATATTGATGTTATTCAAGTGGTGACTCCGGAAGAATCTACTAAATACCAAATTCAGAGACCTGCAGAGTCTGTTTTCAAATAGGTAACAGTTCTAGTAAGAAAAGTTCCGTGAAAATACTATCCAACTATATTTTTGCAGTTTTCAGTTAATATGGGAAGCTATGAAGCGAAAGTGGGATGGAAACGGAGCCAGGTGGCTCACACCACCCTGCAGCATGGGCCCTCCCCAGGCCGCACCACCAGGTGGTGAGGCCACCTCGAACTCCGTCTCCGACCCGTTTTCTCCCAGTACCTTCCTTTTGTTGTGAAACTTCGTAATATATAACCCCCCGGATCTCCCGAGGTTCGTATATCGTGTTTTCGTTTCGATCTGTTTTTGCCAGGAACTATCTTTGAAAGCTTTGAAGCACAATGGTGTCCGCCAAGGATAAAGGAAAGGAGCCTATGGAGGAAGATCTCCAAGAACCCGGCCAGGAGAAGGAGATCAAGAGTGAAGGTGAAGAGGAGGCAAAGCACACCGGCACTACCATTGCAAGCATTGGAGTGGTGGCGAACCCTGCCAGGATCAGAAGGACTGCACGGATGTCAACTGGAGGGAAGCCTCCGCGTCACTGCTTGGCACCACGGACACCTTCTCCAAACACCAAGTGTCCCTTCCATACCTTTATCCATAACCATGTAGGAAAAGAAGACCGCAAGGAAGAAGAGCGGAAAAAGAATCACAAGAGCTGGGATCCACAATCTGACATGATCATGCACCAAATCAAGCACAACTCGGAGTTGATTCGTACCCTCACCTTCGAGATTGAGGACTTGGGGAAATTGGTCAAGAAGCTCTTCGAGAGGATACCACCACCACCAAAGGAGTAATTTGTCATCAGGTTTGGCATCCCCTTGGTTTGTTCCAAGCTTGGGGGAGTGTCATGGTATCACATCACTATCTTCTATCTTTTTACCTTTTTAGTAGAGTCATATCATGAATAGAGAAGTTATTATGTAGGATGGTTTGCATTATGGAAGTGTCCCCTCTCTCGTTAGATATGTATCCCTTGGTGTGAGTTGCCGTTATGGAATATTAATGAGAAGTTCTATCATTCACTCTTTTGCATATCTTATATTAGTTTTCAATTCGTGGTTATATGATTGATCTTGTTGTTAGTATTGGTATCACTTTGGGATCATTGAGTTAATTTAGTTGGTTTTGGCAAACCTGGCTTGGTCAGTAGCAACGCTATTTTTGAAGAGTTGAATGAAAAGATAAAAGTACTCTAAAGAAAAATATAATTTCATCATCTTTTTTTCTTGATTTGCTCATAAGTTTAGTATTCTCTAGTTAAGATCTTTTGTGCTTCCAAGGAAGATTGCATGTTTTTCTTTATCACTTGTATGTTTGTTTGTTTCCTTCAACTCTTATACTTGCTACCCAACCTTTCTAGCCAAAAACCTGTACTGAGAGGGAATTCTTCTCGTGCATCCAATCCTTAAACCAAAACCTCTGCCATTTGTGTCCACCATACGTACCTAGTAGCATTATTGCTATTCCAAGTAAATTCTTGTTTTATCTACCTCCCAAATTAAACTTGTTATGTGAAAATTAGTGATTAAAGCTCTCACGAACTTGATGGCACACTTTACTTTCTTGCATTTAATAAACTTGAACCATTGTGCTCACCTATGTTGCGTATATGCTTGCGCTTTGTGAGTTGAGAATTAGCAGAACCATGCTGTCATGGGGAACGCTTTCAACATTGCACTGATACTTTGTACCTAGTTGATATCATGTTCTTTTGTCTATGGATGTCGTCGGTGTGAAATCAAAGGGGAGATTGTAAGTCCATGGAGTTATGCATGTTTGTTATAGAAACGCCTGGGCCGCTGGTCTAATCCATGCTGACATGGTGGAAACCTGCAGCGTAACCATAACGAGCATCTATGAAGCATTCTTCTTAAAAAAAGAGTACGATATTGATAAAAAAAGACTATGAAAAGAGGAAAGAGAGAAAAAATCACCATATTCCCATGGTAAATAAGAAGATTGATGAGATGCTTGTTGTCTGCTTGCCTTGTCATTTTGATATGGGGATTCTTCCGTATCATCGGGCAAGGGGTACCCCGTTAGCGGTTCTCTATGATACACATGTGCTTACGATGACAAGAACTTATCGGTGACTAAACTTGAGTAGCATGAAGAGCGACCCTCGTATTCAAGGGACATGAGATTCTCAATTTACAACTTGTCAAGCATATCCTCATATTTGATCACTTTAACCTTAATCACCTAAAGATGCCTATGATAGGGACAATGAGAGTTAAAAGCTAATAAGTACCATAATTTTTGGGTGCTCTTTATGAAACTTGCAATCCCTGCTTCCCTCTGCGAAGGGCCTTTCTTTTACTTTTTAGTTGAGTCAGTAAACCTACTCCCTTCTATCTCAGCAAGTATTTTGAGTTGTTGTGTTTCATTCATTCATATGATGATTTATTCAATCATGTTTCTTATGTTCCTTGTTTTGCACATTGCTCTTATCTTGGTGTTTCCTACTTTGAAAGCTATCATTGAAAAACCAGTTATTTGTGAACTCTAGCAAATTATCAACTATTCTTCGACCAAGAGCTAAGTTTGTCATTGCCAATTATGATTTACTTTATGTATCTTTATTATGTTTCCTTTACTTATTGCAAGTTAAGTTATATAATAGTGAGTTGTCTTCTACTATGATCTATGTATTGATGAATGTGATGCTTCTTGGTCGTATTCTTTTATCGACTCTTCACTCCATAAACCTGAGGCCATGTTTATTGAGCTCAGTTTCGCTTGGGGACAAGCGAAGTCTAAGCTTGGGGGAGTTGATACGTCCATTTTGCATCACTATTCTATGTCATAATTCACTTTTATTCATTGATATATTTCATATTAAGAGATGATACTTATGTTATTTCATATGTTTTTGCATGGTTGGTGACTTTTGGAGCATGGACCGCTGCAGTCAGGATTCTGATGAAAAAGGTGCTGTTTGGAGGCAAAATTCGTGAAGATCAGAAAATCCGGGAAAATATACGGAAATTCCTATTTTTCCAGAAGACGAAGGCTGCCACAAGAGGGAGTGGAGATGGGCCACTGAGGGCCCACACCACCCCCTAGCGCGGGCCACCCTAGGCCGCGCCACCAGGTGGTGTGGCTGCCCTGGCCCACCTCTGACTCTCCCCTCTGGCGTATATTATCCTCCTGAAACCCTAAGACTTGGGGAGCGACTACAGAAAGATTTCGCTGCCTCTGCGAGGCGGAAAACACAGAGAGAGAAAGATCTCTCCGGCAGACAGATTTCTGCCAGGGGAATTCCTTCCCGGAGAGGGGAGATCATTGCCATCAACACCACCATCAAGCTGGACTTCATCGGGATCATCATCATTATCATCACCACCACCATCACCATCAGCACCCTCATCACCATCTCCATGTTGCTTTAACAATTGCGTTGAATCTTGCATAGTTCATAGGGGAAACTTTCACGGTGTTGATTACTCTTTGTAGTTGATGCTATTGAGTGAACCATTGAATTATTGTTTATGTTCAGATTGTTATACATCATTATTCCATCTTTGATCATGATCCATATGATGTCTTGTGAGTAGTTCGTTTTGTTCTTGAGCACATGGGAGAAGTCATGTTGTTAGTAGTGGAGTTGTGTTGAGAAAGATTCAATAGTTTGCTATTTATGTTGTGGTGTACTTCTTCTAGTGGTGTCATGTGAATGTCGACTACATGACACTTCACCTATATGGGCCTAGGGGAATGCATTGTATATTTGGCTACTAATCATAGGGGTTGCTGGAGTGATATAAACCTAAACCCCCGTTAGGAAATCATCGCACAAGGGACATAAGGGTCTTAGAGTTTAAAGCTGTGGTTAGGTTTCTATCTTAATTACTTTCTTGTACTTACAGATGTTTGCAAGGGGTATAATCACAAGTATGTATTAGTCCTAGGAAGGTCGGTACATTAGCACAGGTTCACCCACACAACACTTAGAAAGCTAAAGAAGATTAATCAACTATATGAAGCGAAAGCACTTGACAGTCTTCCCATGTGTCCTCGAGAACGTTTGGTCATCTTAAGTAATACAATCGGCTTGTCCTTTGCTGCATAAAGGATTGGGCCACTTGCTGCATTTATTCTTATTGTCTTTTATTAACTCGCCCTTTATTTACTTGCCTTATCAAAAAACCCTAAAAATCCGATTGCTAAGTATTTGTAGAGAATTCCTTATCCATACCACTAGCCAGCACCTTCTGCTCCTCGTTGGGTTCGACACTCTTACTTATCGAAAATACTGCGATACACCCCCTATACTTGTGGGTCATCAAGTACTCAAGTTGGCATCAAAACATTTAATTTAAGAACAACTCATCAAGTCCCATGTCAAATTTTCAAGACTCTCAAAGCACCTTTTTCCTTTCTTTTGCCTTTCAAAACTTTAGCTCTTTCATAGAGAAATCATGCCACTTTTTTGATCATTTTTAATTAGGGTTGTGTTGTGCACTCGTGACCATGCTAATAAATAATTGTTGAGCAATAATGGGCCAGAGGAGTACTACAACTTCACTTGGAACGTGAAACCATGAGGAGACTACAAAATTTACCCGTCATAGCATTGCTGCTATAGACGTTTACATAACTCAATAGCCGAAATCAAGTGCTTTCCCATCATTTAGATCGTTCGTTGGCCAGCAGAGTTAATAGTTCCCCATGGAGTACGACATAGTTGTAATGACATGCGTAAAGCAATATCTTACGGTAATTATTAGAAAAAGTAGTGGCGTAATCTCTACTACTTCGAAGCGTCCATTTTATCAAACAATTTCAATCAATGGTACTATCGAGTCTATTTATATTAAGCTCAAATGGGATGGAGTAGTTCTAAAATTAAATTCTTTGGGCTAAACATGGACTCAAGTTATCTTTCAGATGCATTTTCTTGTTCTAAAAATGTAGGAAGTATTTTTAACCAAGTTCATTGCTCATTGTTTCAAAGCTAAAAAAGAGACACAAGCAAAGGAGTAGAATTTATAGGATAACAAGCTAAGTGGGGAGTGACTCTAGTGCAAGTGAGTAAATAATTGTAGGATCAATTTAAGGTTGCAGAAAGGATGATGAAAGGAATGTGATACCTCTTCTTGCTTGCTTCGTTCTCGTATTTGAGTCGAACCCCCTCTATGTTTCCCTATTGCCAAGTCACCTGAAATTAAGCAATCTCCGAGAGAAACAAAGAAAGGAACTTGCAAATAAAGTTACAACTAATTTTTTTGTATTTTTGTTTTAGACATGCAATGCTGAAAATAAACATGCAAATTTGAAGAAATAAAATAAATCAAAAGAAGAAATAAAAATATGAATGCAAAGTTTGGAGGTTTTCAAACCTTCCCCAAGCTTAGGCTATTGCCAGGCTCAGTTGTTTACATCATTTGGCGGATGGTGCGGATACTTCTGGTAGTAGTCGGGGAAGTGGGTGATGAAGTGACTGAAGTTGTGAGTCAAAGTATTCACATCTTCATTCACTTCCTGTAGAGTGTAGTCGATCTCCCCAACGCGTTGGTTGAGCTGCTGGAACTCCTGATAGGGGACGTAGTTGTACCCCTGCTATGGCTGGTTGGGCCACGGGTCCCAAGCTCCCCCCTGCTACTACTGCTGATGTCCCTCCCAAGCAGGGTTGTGTCCGTGCTCTTCCTCCTACTCCTGATCCTGCTCCTCCTCATCTTGTTTCCCTCCTTCTTCATCTTCCTCTTCATCGGTCTGGAGCTCGGCCTTGATCTCCATCACTTGGTCCTTGGTGAGGATCCAAGTGTTCTTCTCCATAATCGAGAAGGCTTGGGGGTAGGGCAACTAAACATGCTCACCTTGTGCATCACCAAGTGAATTGATATGCTCAGAGCCTCTGGTTAGCATGGTAAACACCAAGGAAGCCACAAGCAGTCAAATACTTGACGTCCATGAGTTTGGAGCCGTCAACAGGTTCCATAACAGGTAGTATAATATTTAATGCATAGGCAAGGTGGGTTACCAATCCACCAATGCAAATATCACCTTTGGTCTTGTTGCTTTGGTGGAAAAAGTGTTGGATGAGTAGAGCTGCGGGACTAGGGCTTTGTGGTGAAGTGGGGAAGAGAGCCTTGGTGATCATTGCCATGTCCGCATTGGCCATGGAGCCTATGTCACCTCTTCCCAGTAGTGTGTTGGCAAGGAACAAAGCTTAGTAACGGATGGTTGGGTTCTGAATGGTGGACATCTTCTTTTGATAAAATTCCCTGCCACCATTAACAGAAATAACCTCCCAAGTCTCTCCACTTGTGATGCTATAGAGGTTAGTAACAGTGGGCTCCCCAGTATGAGGGAAGCTGAAAGCAATGCCAAATTGTTCGAAATTTATGTCATAGTGTTGTCGGTTCATGGTGAAGCTTATCATGCACATATTAGCTTTCTCCATGTGGTCATCGTAGAAGGAGGCAAGGAACTCATGGGTAAGCTCGGTGTAGGTATCTAGGCTTGTGAAGCCAAGTACCGCCAACCCTGCCATGTTGCACATGAGGTCGAAATCCTCCTTCAACCATGCTGCGGTGAAAAAGTTGTGGTCAGCCCAACGTGTGGGCAACACCCTCCTCGATGAGACGATGTCCAACTTGGAGTTGCGCGAGGCTCGGGACCTCGAGCTTGGGCCCTCACCCCGTTGGCGCTTGCTCAAACGAAAGAGGTTACGGATTTTGTTCATCGTGATGCACTGAAAATTTTCACCATAAAACTTTAGGCATATAGTTTCTACATGATATATGAACGATTCTACGTGGAAAAATTCAATCCTAACGTGAGAAATTAATAGGAAAGACAAAATAAACTTGAGTACATCCACTAGATCAATGTGAGAGTTTCAACCATGGAAATCTAAAAATAAAGCATGGATAGGGACAAAAACATACCGATCTGTTGATTCCCCCACTCAAACGAACGAAATCCATGAAAAATCAAGAGTTCTAGGTGGATTTTAAGAGGTTTGGAGAGAGAATATGAGAGAAATAATGAGGAGAGGTGGAAGACCTAGCCGCCCAGGTGCGATTTTGTGGTCGCACCAAACTATACGGCCGGAACTATATGGGCGGGTGATGTTGTTCCGCCCGTATAGTTACGGCGGTGCCACCAACTAGGGTTTCTTTATGCAGAAAACAACTATATGGACGCGACTATATGGGCGGATCACAATGATCCCGTTGTATAGTTGGTCGATAAACTGTCTGTCTCTCGATATAAATTTCTAAAACTAGCATCGATACCTATACGACCGGAACTATATGGCCGGAATTTTTATTCCCACCGTATAGTTGGTCGTTAAACTCTCAGTACCTTTAGGATAAATTTCTAAGAAAGGCATCGATATCTATATGACCAGAGCTATACGGCCGGAATTTTTATTCCCGCCGTATAGTTGGTCGTTAAACTCTCAGTACCTTTCTGAGAATTTATACGAAGGAATCAATATCTATACGACCGGAGCTATATGGCCAGAATTTTTATTCCTACTGTATAGTTGGTCGTTAAATTCTCTGTGTCTTCGAAGAAAATTTGTTGATGGCAAAGATATCTATACAACTAGAACTATACGGACGGGATTTTTATTCCTATCGTATAGTTGGTCATTAAACCATCAGTAATCATCAAAAGAAATCTATTTCCTCGATAATACCTTCTTATCCCAAAACTTAGCGAAAAACCTTATTTTGGACATAAAATGATAGTATAAATTGTTGACCAACATTGGCGTACTAAGAGCAAAATTTTAGCTTTTGTAAATGAAAAACTCGAACTTTTTATTCTCATTTTTATTCTAAACTCATCCAATCGATGTTTCTACTACTTTTTTACAGCTGCATCTTCACGGGCGCGCTTCCGCAAGAATGTATATGAAAAAGTGGTAGGAATGCGATGAACTTCTTATTATCTAATCTACTTTATTGACGAGATGGGTTGACTCCCCTTAAGCATTTTATTAAGAATAGTTGAGTAACTCAACCTCTTCTCTGTTCTCGAATTCTTACCTTGGGTTGCCCTTATCAAAGGCACTTACCACATGAACCCATTTTGCCGGTGGAATATATCTTTCTCCTGCTTCTAGCTTCTTTGGAAAATACCAGATGATTTCAGCATCATAAACATTGAAGATTATCTTTCCTTCAGCACAATCAATTGATGCCCCTGCAGTACTAAGGAAAGGTCTTCCAAGTATTATGGATAATTTTTCATCTTCAGGCATCTCAAGGATAATAAAATCTGTGGGAATAACATGCTCATCTATTCTAAGTAGAACATCCTCAATCATACCAACGGATTGTTTAGTGGACTTGTCAGCCATCTGTAATGTGATAGTAGTAGGAGAATACTCCCCTAATCCTAACCTTTTATAGAGGGAGTATTCCATTACACTAACTCCTTCTCCTAGATCACACAGGGCATTGTGAATATCCGTTTTACCTATTGAGCATGAAATAGTTGGTATTCCAGGATCTCCAGACTTAGACAACAGCTTCCCATTAGTAGGACAACTAGTTATCATGGCAATAGTTTCAGCTATTTCTTTCTTTCTACTAAGAATATCATGGAGGAATTTAGAATAGGTAGGAACTTTGATTGCATCCGCAAATGGAATTTCCAGACGAAGGTCACTAAGTGCCTTTGTAAAATAATTATAAATTACCTGGTCTGGTGCTTTCTTTTTTGATCTGGATAAGGAAGCTTTTTCTCACCTGACTTACTCTTGTCATTTACCTTCTATGGGGGGTTGATGAGTGCATATTTGTATCATGTTTTATATTACTATTTTGCATTGTAGATGTAGGATCTTGATATTTTACGGCGTTTGCACGCACATTTTATGTATGTTTTCACTAGGATTAGGACAGATGATGGATCTAATCGATACAATTATTGAAGCAGTTGTACTGTGGAGAAAAGGAGTCAAAACAATGTAAATCTCTTATTTGGGAAATATTAATAATACTAGAAGAAAACCATAAGCAAACAAAGGAGACAGAGAGCATAGCGACCAACTATACGGGCAGAGGAAATATTCCCGTTGTATAGCTCCGGCCGTATAGCTGGCGCCGCCTCCGCCTCGTCAAATAGTTTCACCCCATGCAATTGGTTCGAGGAGCCTACATACAGAACACCGGAAATCGCAGAAACCTCACCTCCGGAAGGCATCTGGAGGGGGAACTCATCCACCGGAGATCCATCTTCGCCCTGCACAGATCCAGGAGGCTAAGGCATCGATCTTCATCATCCACCACTGCATCACTACAATCTCCATCCATCCCATCTACATCTTGTCTAGATCTTGTTGTAATTCCTATACTTGTTGTGGATTTATACAAGTACTATTCATCTATTATTGTTTCCATTACCATTGCCATGATGTTGATTGACTCCATGTCTGAGTAGATCATTAGTTCTTAGGGATATGGAGAAACCCTAGTATGAGATTGAAAAAAGATAAAGTCTATTATGATATTCATCACTGTGACCATGTGTTAGATTCTCTACATATTGATGTTGAGAGAAGTCGACCTCTCAATATTTGCCTCTCGTGGGGACTTGATGGAGGGAACTACTTGTTGGTAGACAGAGGCGTGCTAGCGCTTACGGTGATTATAAAGTTGTTAGCAATCCTTACGTATCAACTTGGGAAGCCGAGGAAACTCACGGAACACTATCTATGCCATGGGATACGTCTTACGGGATTATGTCCCTTAATAGCGCAGTAATTCGATTAATGTCGATTGATACGTTGCTAAGGTATCCATAATTTTTGATGTTCCATGCTTGGTTTTATCTACTTTCTTATGTTTTATCCACACTTTGGAGTACTTTTCATATGATTTCTTGGACTAACCTATTAACAAGAGCCACAGTGCTAGCTGCCTGTTTTCTACTGTTTTTGGTTCCAGGAAAGTCAGAAAATGAATATTCTCGGAATTGGACGGGACAAAAGCCAAAGTCAGTTTTTCACCGAGGGACACCCGGAGCCAGAATACGAGACGGAGAGGGGCTGGGGCCCGGCCACACCACCGGGCCGCACGGCAAGGCCTGGCCCGCGCCAAGGGTGGTGTGTCCAGCCCAGGCACCCCCTCGGCCTCTCCTTCCGCCTATAAGTTGCCTCCGATACAGAAACCCTAAGGACCCGATCAAAAATCCACGAAAGAGTCTGTAGCCGTCGTCGTATCCATCCCTAGATTGGGAGGGATCTGAAGCTCTTCTCGGCACCCTGTCGGAGAGGGGAATTCACCCTGGAGGCCTTCTTCATCATCATGCAAGCCTCCAGTGTGATGCGTGAGTAGTTCATCTCTGGACTACGGGTCCATATAGTAGCTAGATGGCTGGTTCTCCTCCTTTGTGCTATCATGTTTAGATCTTGTGAGCTCCGTTCATGATCAAGATCATCTATTTGTAATTCTGCATGTTGTGTTTGCGGGAATCTGATGGATATTGAGATGCTATTTCAGATTGATTATTGATTCTATCATGTCTTTGTTATTTGTGATCTTGCATGCTTTCCGTTGTTAGTAGCTATCTTGGCCAAGTAGATGCTAGAAACTCCAAGAGTTAGTATTTATGCTCGATAGTGGGTTCATGCCTCTAGTAATCTGGGGAAGTGACAGCAATTTCTAAGGTACTAGATGTGTTGTTGCTACTAGGGAGAAAACAACAATCCTGTGTTCGTAGAACAATCATATTGTTTACTTTACACGCAATTCGTAATGCAATTATCCGTTGCTTGCAACTTAATACTGGAGGGGGTTCAGATGATAACCTGAAGGTGGATTATTAGTCATAGATGCAGTTGGATGGCGGTCCATGTATAATGTTGTAATGCCCAATCAAGTCTCAAAGGAGTCAAGATGAGTAGTATATGCTTGTATGCTTTCTCGATGTTTGTCAATTGCCCCACTATAATTTGTTCACCCAACATGTTATCTATCTTAAGGAGAGCCACCTCTAGTGAACTATGGACCCCGGTCCTTTCTTTTACTATCAATCTACAATCAATTGCATCGCTTTACGCTTTACTTTCTGCAAACTATTACTTTCTTCCACTCGATACGTTTAATCCTTTGTTTTCAGCAAAACCGGTGAGATTGACAACCTCATCGCAAGTTGGGAGCAGAGTTCTGTGGTTGTGTTGTGCAGGTCTCCACGTTGCTGCTAGCACCGGTAGGGCGCCCTGCCAAAGTTCAGCTAGCTACACCTTTGGGGTGTTTCCTTGCTCCTACTGGATTGATAACCTTGGTTTCATAACTGAGGGAAAACTTGCTGCTATGCTCATCATACCTTCCTCTTGGGGTTCCCCAACGAGCTCGATAAATTTTGGGCCATCAAGCTATTTTTCTGGCGCCGTTGTCGGGGAGTCAAGGACATCTTCACAAGGGGAGTCCCTCATAACCAATCTCTTTACTTTGCTATTTTTGTTTTGCTTAGTTTACTTTTGTTTTGTTTGCTTGTTTCTTTATCAGAAACACAAAAAAACTAGTTTTACAAGTTTGCTTTTGTTTATTGAAGACACACAAAAAATTAGTTCTTGCCTTAAATTGCCATTATGTCTAGTATTGCTCCAGCTACTATGTCACCTGAGGAAATGATTTTCACTTTTAAACAAGGAATTGAAGAGGGTTTCAAAGAAGCTTGGTCTAGAATCTCTGATCTACATGAAAAAACTGAACCTAAAATGACTCAAAGCTTGTTCCTTAGTAGTTTTTACCTTGGAATTGCTTTTGCTATAGATATGCTTTGGATGCTGTAGTGGGAGGAGATTTCCTCCAATGCAATGAGGATGATGTTGTTAATGCCATAAAGAAGTTGGTCTTTACTTACAACTTGCCTAGCAAATCTGATTCTTCCTTTATAAACATATTTGCTAGATTGAATACTCTTGAGACCAGCACTGCTACTTAGAAATATTGCTATAATACACTTAGACAGCATCATAACTATGTTCCAATAAATTCTGAACCCTCAGAATGGCTTCCCAAAGTAAAGATTTCTATAAACAATGAAACTTTTCATGCTCGTTGTGATATCATGTCTGAATTTTGTCTTATGCCCAAAGATATTTATGAATCTTTGAAACTTTGGGGGCTTTCTGAAGGAGGAAAAGAAATATTTGTTGCTAACAATGCCACAATATTACCCATTGGAATAGATGAAGGAGTATTTACAAAGATCTTAGGGAAAATGGTTTCTACTGATTATCTTGTTATTGAATGTGTAGGAAAAGGACAAATTACACTTGCAAGATCCCTATTGAAACTCCTTGGAGCAATAATAGATGTGGAAAAGGGCACCATGCACTTTGTTTCTCCACCAAGCATTCATAAGTTCCCCAAGGTTAAGAATAAAAGTAAGAGAGTTAAGGGCAAGAAATTTGGTTTTAATGCTTCTCCAAACTTAAAGGCGTTCAAGAAAAGTACTTATTGGGAGATAACCCAAAAGTTTTAGATGAGTCTTGGAAGTTATTACCTCTGTAATAACCGCTCCTTATCCTTTTTATTTACTTTTTGTGCCAAGAGTAACCTCTAATGAGAGAGAAGTAATGATTGGGAAAGTTGTTGTCGCGAAACAAATTTCTGTCCTTCACCGTAAAAAATCGTGTAAAATCTCTGTATGTCCTTTTGAGGCATGAAGTTTTGTGCTTCTGCCCTAGGTTGTTATCTAACTTTCGTTAGTTCAACACTTTTTGATTTGAGCAACATAAGGTCTTCGAAAAATTCGTCTTTACCTGCTGGTCTGTTTTGACAGATTTCTGCCATTTTCTGCATTTGCTTCCTGTTGGTTCCTTTTTGAGTTCTTTTGGGGAATTGAGGTTTTTGAGGGAAGTGCTACAGTAGCTAGTGTTTAATGGAAGTTTTATTAGTGTTGGAACGGAACCTAAAAGACCTATTATCTTGAGTGCACTAATGTTGCTTATAAAGATTGTGTGAAGTTTTGTATGAAGGAAAATTTTCAGGTGTTTGGAAGGAATGAGTAGAGAGATGAAGGATGGACTAAAGCTCAAGCTTGGGGATGCCACGCGTGTAACTCCAAGAAATATCCAAGAAGTACAAGCGTCAAAGCTTGGGGATGCCCAAGGCATCCCCCTCTTCATCAATAAAAATCCCAGGTTTCTTCCAAACGCTTCATTTTTATTGTTTCATGCATAGTTGTGTTGTTCTTGGAGCGTCTTCTTCTTCGTTTTTCATTTTGGTTTTCGTTTGCACGGTTTTCTTAGTTTGCTGAATAAATTGGTTGGACCCCCTCTTTCATGCATTGGTTTTCAAATAGTTTGGTTTGGATTGGAAAAGAGTAGGAAAGTTCATGCTTAAGTGGTAAGGAGAGCTTGTTTTTTACTGTGGCCTATGCTTTGTCATGCCATGCTCGATATTGTTTTGGATTTATGCTTAGTATTATTTGCCGTAGCATGACTTGTTATAAACAATTGAGATTGCTTAATGTGCCTTGGAAGAATCATGCGTTGTTTTAGCATATTAAAGCATAGTATTGTGGTATTCTCCTTTCATGCTTTATTTGGGTTGACTTGGCGCATGCTCACACCATGTTATGACTATCTCAAGTCACCATAAGCCTTTATGATCCTTTAGTTTTCAACTTGTAGTATCACTTTATGCTTTGATCAATAATGTTTTGTCGCTCTGCATCATTATGGCCATTATTGCTCTCTTAGTTTGTCGCTCCCAGTCTTTTGCTAGCCTCCACAACCAAGTATGAGTTCCACTCATGCATCCAACTCCTTAAACCAAGTTATTCCAAAGATTCCACCATACCTACCTATTAGCATATGCTATTCCAAGTATATTCATGTTTTTATCTACCTTCCGAATTAAACTTGTTATGAGAAAACTAGTGATTAAAGCTCTCACGAACTTGTGGGCACACTTTACTTTTCTTGCCCTTAATAAACTTGAACCATTGTGTCGCCTATGTTGTATATGCTTGCACTTATTTGTTGGGGATTAGCAGAACCATGCTGTCATGGGGAACGCTTTCAACATTGCACTTGTACTTTGTACCTAGTTGGTATCATGCTCTTTTGTCTATGGATGTCGTCGGTGTGAAATGAAAGGGGAGCTTGTAAGTCCATGGAGTTATGTATATGTGTTATAGAAACGCCTGGGCCGCTGGTCTAATCCATGCTGTCATGGTGGAAACCTGTAGCGTAACCATAATGAGCTGTCTATGAAGCATTCTTCTTATAAAAAAAGAGTCAGATATTGAGAAAAAAGAGAAAAAGAAAAAAATATTATGAAAAGAGGAAACAGAGAAAAAAGCACCATATTCCATGGTAAATAAGAAGATTGCTGAGATGCTTGTTGTCTGCTTGCCTTGTCATTTTGATATGGGGATTCTTCCGTATCATCAGGAAAGGGGTACCACGTTGGCGGTTCTCTATGATACACATGTACTTAGGACGACAAGAACTTATCGGTGACTAAACTTGAGTAGCATGAGGAGCGGCCCTCGTATTCAAGGGACATGAGATTTCCAACTTATACTTCGTCAAGCATATACTCCATAGTTTGTTCACTTTAACCTTAATCACTTCAAGATGCTTATGATAGGGGCAATGAGAGCTGAAAGCTAATAAGTACCATAATTTTTGGAAGCTCTTTATGAAACTTGAATCTCTGCTTCCTTCTATGAAGGCCTTTCTTTTACTTTTTTGTTGAGTCTCCACCTTCTACCTTTATGCACCTACTTTGAGAGCATAGTGGCCATTCTTAGTTCTATGTGCATTGTCCCAAAACTTGTTGATTGATGCATAGCTTTGATATTGCTTGTTTTAAACTATTTGTATCTAGTCACTCTTATGAACTTTGAAGGTGTCCTATGAATTTATGTTTGCTACTCTATGAGGGACAAGCTGAATGCCACTATGCTATGTTTCTTTATGTGAAACAAACAAACGGCTTGCAAAGCATTATTATTCATGAATATTTTGTTTATACCTTTTCATGTTGCAACATAGTTTCTTTGTCTTATTGCTAGAACTTTGTCTTCCATGTTATGATTGAAGTACTATGATCCTAGCTTTCAATGTTTTACAAATACTTTGATCAAGTTTATGATGGTGCATGTCACCTCAAAAATTATTCTTTCTTTTTATCACTTGCCTACTCGAGGATGAGAAGGAGTTAAGCTTGGGGATGTTGATGCGTTGCTAACGTATCCATAATTTTTGATGTTACATGCTTGGTTTTATCTACTTTATTATGTTTTATCCTAACTTTGGAGTATTTTTCATATGATTTCTTGGACTAACCTATTAACAAGAGTCATAGTGCCAGCTGTCTGTTTTCTACTGTTTTTGGTTCTAGGAAAGTCAAAAAATGAATATTCTCGGAATTGGACGGGACAAAAGCCAAAGTAAGTTTTTCACCGAGGGACACCCGGAGCTAGAATACGAGACAGAGAGGGGCTGGGGCCCGGCCACACCACCTGGCCACGCGGCCAGGCCTGGCCCATGCTAGGGGGTGGTGTGGCCAGCCTAGGCACCCCCTCGGCCTCTCCTTTCGCCTATAAGTTGCCTCCGATACAGAAAACCTAAGGACCCGATAAAAATTCCACGAAAGAGTTTGTAGCCGCCGTCGTCTCCATCCCTAGATCAAGAGGGATCTGAAGCTCTTCCCGGCACCCTGCCGAAGAGGGGAGTTCACCCTGGAGGCCTTCTTCATCATCATGCAAGCCTCCGGTGTGTTGCGTGAGTAGTTCATCTCTACACTACGGGTCCATGTAGTAGCTAGATGGCTGGTTCTCCTCCTTTGTGCTTTCATGTTTAGATCTTGTGAGCTTCGTTCATGATCAAGATCATCTATTTGTAATTCTGCATGTTGTGTTTGCGAGGATCCGATGGATATTGAGATGCTATTTCAGATTGATTATTGATTCTATCATGTCTTTGTTATTTGTGATCTTGCATGCTTTCCGTTGTTAGTAGCTATCTTGGCCAAGTAGATGCTAGCAACTCCAAGAGTTAGTATTTATGCTCAATAGTGGGTTCATGCCTCTAGTAATCTGGGGAAGTGACATAAATCTCTAAGGTACTAGATGTGTTGTTGATCCTAGGGAGAAAACAACAATCCTTTGTTCATAGAACAATCGTATTGTTTACTTTACACGCAATTCGTAATGCAATTATCCGTTGCTTGCAACTTAATACTGGAGGGGGTTTGGATGGTAACCTAAAGGTGGATTATTAGTCATAGATGCAGTTGGATGGCGGTCTATGTATAATGTTGTAATGCCCAAGCAAGTCTCAAAGGAGTCAAGATGAGTAGTATATGCTTGTATGCTTTCTCGATGTTTGCCAATTGCCCCACTGTAATTTGTTCACCCAACATGTTATCTATCTTAAGGAGAGCCACCTCTAGTGAACTATGGACCTCGGTCCTTTCTTTTACTATCAATCTACAATCAACTATTTACTGCTTTTTGTTTACTTTCTGCAAACTATTACTTTCTTCCACTCGATACGTTTAATCCTTTGTTTTCAGCAAAACAGGTGAGATTGACAACCTTATCGCAAGTTGGGGGCAGAGTTGTGTGGTTGTGTTGTGCAGGTCTCCACGTTGCTGCTGGCACCAGTAGTACGCCCTGCCAAAGTTCAGCTAGCTACACCTTTGAGGTGTTTCCTTGCTCCTACTAGATTGATAACCTTGGTTTCATAGCTGAGGGAAAACTTGCTGTTGTGCTCATCAAACCTTCCTCTTGGGGTTCCCCAACGAGCTCGATATATTTTGGGCCATCATTGATTGCTGTCTACTATGGTTATGAGGATGATGTGTGCAGCGGTTGCTAGCAAATCATCCATATACGGAGTTCCTCTCACACATACATAGTTGAGAATGTTCATGATGATAATCATTATCTTAGATCTTTACAATACTAGTGGTGTATCCGCTACTCCCTGAGAATGCTTTTTCCCTACTACAATTCCAATATCTCTTACATACGCGATACTTACTTTCTGTATTAAGTTACTTTTCTTTACTTTATTATTGCTCATATACCCAAAACCCAAAAACACATTTTTACACAATACTCGCATTTTATCTTGTTCCTAGGACTTTATCCAGCATTTCTGTTGTAATATTTATTCCAAGAGTTATTAGACTTCAAACTCCTGCTCCCTTTGGGATCGATATCTTTATTTCGAAACTAGCTACAAATGATTTGTGCTCTTGTAGTCATCAGGGGTCAGGCCCTTTTGTTGCTTTCTTTTGTTGTTGCTTATCGCTTTTCTTCTTTTCTACTATAAGATCTTCATCTTCCTTGCTTATCACTTTTTCTTCTCTTGGATCAACCGTATCCACATTAGAGTCATAATGGTCATCATGTGCATCATTTTGGTCCTCCTTGGTTTGATCTTGTGTTTCAGTTTCATCTTGAGGATCCACCAACGTATCATCTTCTTGATTTGCTTCGAGCAAGGATTTTTCCTTTCGCTCTTTTTTAGCTTCATATTCCGGTGGTCCTAAGGGTCTTGTAACAACTGCACCCCTTCTTGTGACAACATTAGTAGAAACAGGAATATCTTTATCATCACGAAGAAAAATTTGATAACCAGATGCTATTTGTTCACACTGGGTTTCAATCATACTAATATACTTGTGAAATAAATTTATTTCTTAGCCAGTCTCATCATAATTTTCCGTAAGTTCTGCCAAAATATTTTTGTGTTTTTGGAAATGCTTATGCAAGTTATTATGAGATTTTACTTGTCGATGTTTTAATTCTTGAAAAAAAATCTAGTTTCATCTTCTTTAGTTAAAACTTATAACAAATCTACTTTGTTATCCTTAACAAGTTCATAAGGTATACCTTTTTCTTTCATAGTTTTGTGTACCTCAAGCATAAGATCAGGAGTTATCCGAAGTATCCCTTTTTCTGGCTTAGAGCCAAAATCAAGATTATATAAAGAATCATTCTTATCCCTAGTAGACATCAATTCCAAACATTCTTTAATAGTTGAAGTATTTATTGATCCTCCTATTGAGAAGTCAAGCAACTCTTTACATTGAGTATTAAGACCATGGTAAAATAAATGGCAAATTGTTAGTTCAGAATAGCCATGATTAGGAATACTATTAATCATTCCAAGGAATCTTTCCCAGGCTTGTGGGTAGTTTTCTCCCACGTTCTGACTAAAGTTTCCTATGTTCTTTCTTAGTTCAGTTGCCATTTTAAAAGGATTAAACCTGTTTATAAATTTAACAATTCAGTTTTCCCAACATTTAATGTAATGGCGAGGGAGAGAATATAACCAGTCTAGAGCTTTACCTTTAAGAGACCATCAAAATAATTTAAGATGAGAGAAGTCTCTTGGCAAACCTTTTGGTCCAAACGATGTTATCACATCGTCGAACTCTCTAATATATCTTCCTAAGTCTTCATCTTCCCTTCCACTGAAAGCTTTCTCCTGTAAAATTTTAATAATTCCACCATCAAATCGATATTCTCTAACTCCAGGATTAGGGAACTCTATTGACTATTTAAGAAATTTAGAACTTTGAGCATTGTATTCCCTGAGAGTTTTCTCAGGTTTCATAGGACTTGTCTTGTAAATAGACATGATTTCCATAATATCACTCAGGTTTTCAACTTCAACTTTATTTGATCTTAAAAGTTTTTCAATAATTTCTTCACGCCTCTGAGCAGGCACCCGCTCAACATAATCCAGCGGGTAGGTCATACCAGAGCGTGTAGACCCTTTGTCTCCTAAGGAGAACATTTTGTAGTAGCAACACCTGAAATGTCAAAAGACAAACACTTAGCGCTTAGCTCCCTGGCAACAACGCCAGAAAATAGCTTGATGTCTACAAGTGCATAGATCGTTTGTAGCTAGTTTTGAAGTATAGATATCGATCCCACACGGAGCCCAAAGGTAAGTGTTTATGGGTGAAGTCTCTGTCACACCCGAAGTTGTCACAGGTCTTCGAGTGAATTTACTGCAAGTGTTGATATAAGAATGGGGTTTTGGTTAAATGAGATGTATTTAAATAAAACTAAAATGTAAACTTCAGAAATATAAAGCATAAAAGTAAAGAACGACTTGATTGTTTGTTCTTTCCTGCAGATGGCAAAAGAAGGCGAGGGGAGATTCAGTTCATGGTGATAGTGACTGTGCGAGGTGGACGAATGATAAATGTAACAATTATAATCTTATAAATATATGTGTAGGCGAGCAACCCATAATTAGCCGGAACTCCTCTTGGTAGATTTCATTCCAACTTCAATAATCCTACTAGCCTGTTACCAAAACCATGGTCAGACACTAGACTATTAAGACCCTTCAGGTCGCTTAGCGATTAAGCTCCTGAGATCAGACTAATGCAATAAGCATAGTGGTTCCTCGTTATCCTTGAGGCTACTAGTTTTCCATTGATATCCCCGTGTCACCCGGGGGTCGCTGGTCCACTAGCAAACAAGATCTTATCTATATAGAACAAAGCATCATGTTGTCTAGGCCCTTAATTGGACAACAAGCATTAGGCATCCCACAGATAGTCAAGCACACATAATATAGTAATTATAATCAATCACAAACTAATGGAAAATATATGAAGGCACATCACATCTCACCAATCCCCTACATCTCCCACGCCCAAGGGAATTACTCACACATGAGAGAAGAATGGATCATTAATATAATCAAATAAAGGGAATTTGTTTTTGTATTACCGTGGAGATCCACAATAAGAATAGAAAAATATCCAGCACAATTCAAGTTGGGAAGAAACAATCTCAAACCCTAGTCTTGTAAGGTGGAGATCCCTCTCTCTCTCTAGTACAGGTAGTGGCTACGGGGTGTATTGGCTAGGATGGTGAAGATCATGGAGCGAGATGAAGAATGTCTTCCCCTTCTTCTCCGGATCTCTTCTTTCTCCCTTCTGGATGGTATGGCAACAGTTGCGTTGTGTTTTTGACATTGGTCCCTTCATGGAAGTTGTCCCTTTTGACAAGACAGAGGCAGTGGCAACTATATGGCCGGAACTGTACGGCCGGAAAAATATTCCCGCCGTATAGTTGCTCGTTAAAGCCTCTGTGTGCTCCCCTCGAGTGCTTCAAAAGAGAGACATGCTTTTTTTCTCCAGAATATTGTGTTTCTCTAGTTAAAACCTTCTGTTGACGTTCAGAACCTGAAACACACATTAAAAACCAAGTTTTCTTCACTACTGAAGTATTAGCATTAGGAAGAGCCAGAAAACGATCAAATCCGGGAGAAAACCATCAATAAAAGCCATCAAAAATGTGTCAAATCTCACAGCTATCATGGTGTCGAGCATGGGACTACAAAAATAACATACAAGCCTTAGCATGTTTAACCTCATATCACCTTCATACCTCGTTCTCTAGTCATACTAGATTCTCTGCATCTAATACATCATTTGGATGAACCAATACCTTCATTATTTAACAGGATACTTGGGGTCAAGTATTTGTACATCATATGATACACAAGCCAAACCTAGTTATGCTAGGAGTGGTTGGTCAAGTATTGATCTTCGATGGTGTTGATTGATGTCTGCAAGTTCACAGATCGTTTGTAGCTAGTTTCAAAGTATAGATATCGATCCCACAGGGAGCCAAAGGTAAGTGTTTATGGGGTAAGTCTCTGTCACACCCGAAGTTGTCACAGGTCTTCAAGTGAATTGACTGCAAGTGTTGAAATAAGAATGGGGTTTTGATTAAATGATATGTATTTAAATAGAACTAAAATGTAAACTTCGGAAATGTAAAGCATAAAAGTAAAGAATGACTTGATTGTTTGTTGTTTCTTGCACATGGCAAAAGAAGGCGCGGGGAGATTCAGTTCATGGTGATAGTGACTGTGCCAGGTGGACAAATGATAAATGTAACAATTATAATCTTATAAATATATGTGTAGGCGAGCAACCCATAATTAGCCAGAACTCCTCTTGGTAGATTTCATCCCAACTTCAATAATCCTACTAGCCCGTTACCAAAAACATGGTCAGACACTAGACGATTAAGACCCTTCAGGTCGCCTAGCGATTAAGCACCTTGGATCAGACTAATGCAATAAGCACAGTGGTTCCTCATTATCCTCAAGTCTACTAGTTTTCCATTGATATCCTCGTGTCACCCAGGGGTCACTGGTCCACTAGCGAATAAGATCTTATCTATGTAGAACAAAGCATCATGTTGTATGGGCCCTTAATTGGACAATAATCATTAGGAATCCCACAGATAGTCAAGCACACATAATATATTAATTAGAATCAATCACAAACTAATGGAGCACATATGAAGGCACATCACATCTCACCAATCCCGTACATCTCCCATGCCCAAGGGAATTACTCACACATGAGAGAAGAACGGATCATCAATATAATCAAATAAAGGGAATTCGTCGTTGTATTATCATGGAGATCGACAATAAGAATAGAAAAATATCCAACACAATTCAAGATGGGAAGAAACAATCTCAAACCCAAGTCTTGCAAGGAGGAGATCTCTCTCTTTCTAGTACAAGTAGTGGCTATGGGGGTGTATTGGCTAGGAGGGCGAACATCAAGGAGCGAGATGAAGAACGTCTTCCCCTTATTCTCTGGATCTCTTCTTTCTCCCTTCTAGATGGTATGGCGGTTGCTGCGTTGTGTTTTCAACCCCGGTCCCTTCACAGAAGTTGTCCCTTTTGACAATACAGAGGCGGCGGCAACTATACGGTGGGAACTATATGGCCGGAAAATATTCCCGGTGTATAGTTGCTCATTAAAGCCTCTGGGTGCTCCCCTCGAGTGCTTCCAAATAGAGACTTGCTTGTTTTCTCCAGAATATTGTGTTTGTCTAGTTAAAACCTTCTATTGATGTTCAGAACCTGAAACACACATTAAAAACCAAGTTTTCTTTGCTACCGAAGTATTAGTGTTAGGTAAAGCCAGAAAACGATCAAATCCGGGAGAAAACCATCAATAAAAGCCATCAAAAATGTGTCGAATCTCACAGCTATCAACTCCCCCAAGCTTAGATGTTGCTCTCCCTCCAGTGACAAGGAAATAAGGAAGAATAGCGGAGATTCGAGACTAAAAATAAAGGAACTCAGAAGTTTGAATTGGTGTCAAATTCTTTTCTTCACAATTCCTACAATCTTAAATATGATCATAAAAGTATTTACAAGATTGCACTGAGTCCACTTCCTAACCACATATTTCTTGTTAGAAAATGAATCATATGCCCAAGCAAGTGTCGAAAGTTTATCTAGGAAACTGAGACAAATTCTTTTGGTGCCTCTCTTTGTTGAGAGATGAAAACGTTTTGTTCTTGTTTGTTTAACCAATTAAGATTACTCAAGTTGGCATCAAAACAATTAATTTAAGAACAACTCATCTACTCCCATTTCAAAATTTCAAGACTCTCAAAGCACCTTTTTCCTTTCTTTTTCCTTTCAAAAACTTTAGCTCTTTCATAGAGAAATCATGCCACTATTTTTATCATGTTTAATCAGGGTTGTGTTGTGCACTCATGACCATGCCAATAAATGATTGTTGAGCAATAATGGGCCAGAGGAGTACTACAACTTCACTTGGAACGTGAAACCATGAGGAGACTAAAAAATTTACCCGTCATAGCATTGCTGCTACAGACGTTTATATAACTCAATAGCCGAAATCAAGTGGTTTCCCACATTTAGTTCTTCGTTGGCCAGCGAAGTTAATAGTTCCCCATGGAGCACGATAGAGTTGTAATGACAGGCTTAAAACAATATCTTTCGGTAATTATTAGAAAATATAGTGGCATAATCTCTACTACTTCGAAGAATCCATTTTATCAAACAATTTCAATCGAAGGTACTGTCAAGTCTATTTATATTAAGCTCAAACAGGATGGAGTAGTTCTAAAATTAAATTATTTGGGCTAAACATGGACTCAAGTCATCATTCAGATGCTTTTTCTTGTTGTAAAAATGTAGGAAGTATTTTTAACCAAGTTCATTGCTCATTGTTTCAAAGCTAAAAAGGAGAGACTCGCAAAGAAATAGAATTTATAGGATAACAAGCTAAGTGGGGAGTGAATCCAATGCAAGCGAGTAAATAATTGTAGGATCAATTTAGGTTGCAGAAAGGATGATGAAAGGAATGTGATACCTCTTCTTGCTTGCTTCGTTCTCGTATTTGAGTCGAACCCCCTCTATGTTTCCCTATTGCCAAGTCACCTAAAATTAAGCAATCTCCGAGAGAAACAAAGAAATGAACTTGCGAATAAAGTTACAACTAATTTTTTGTATTTTCGGTTTAGGCATGCAAAGCTGAAAATAAACATGCAAATTTGAAGAAATAAAATAAATCAAAAGAAGAAGAAAATATGAATGCAAAGTTTGGAGGTTTTCAAACCTCCCCCAAGCTTAGGCTATTGCTAGGCTCAGTTGTTGCCATCATTTGGCGGCTGGTGCAGATACTGCTGGTAGTAGTCGGGGAAGTGAGTCATGAAGTGACTGAAGTTGTGAGTCAAAGTATTCACATCTTCATTCACTTCCTAAAGAGTGTGGTCGATCTCCCCAACACGCTGGTTGAGCTGCTAGAACTCATGATAGGGGACGTAGTTGTACTCCTGTTGTGGCTGGTTGGGCCATGGGTCCCAAGCTCCCCCTTGTTGTTGCTGTTGTTGTCCCTCCCAAGCAAGGTTGTGTCCCTGCTCTTCCTCCTTCTCCTGCTCCTCCTCATCCTTCTGCCCTCCTTCTTAATCTTCCTCTTCATCGGGCTGGAGGTCGGCCATGATCTCCATCACTTGGTCCTTGGTAAGGATCCAAGTGTTTTTCTCCACAATCGAGAAGGCTTGGGGGCAGGGCAAGTGAACCTGCTCACCATGTGCATCACCAAGATAACTGAATTGATATGCTCGGAGCCTTTGGTTAGCATGGTAAACACCAAGGAAGCCACAAGCAGTCAAATACTTGACGTCCATGAGTTTGGAGTCGTCAACAGGTTCCATAATAGGTAGTATAATATTTAATGCATAGGCAAGGTGGGTTACCAATCCACCAATGTGAATATCACCTTTGGACTTGTTGCTTTGGTGGTGAAAGTGCTGGATGAGTAGAGCTGCAGGACTAGGGCTTTGCGGTGAAGTGGGGAAGAAAGCCTAGGTGATTATTGCCATGTCCGCATTGGCCATGGAGCCTGTGTCACCTCTTCCCAGTAGTGTGTTGGCGAGGAACAAAGCATAGTAACAAATGGTTGGGTTCTGAATGGTGGACATCTTCTTCTGATAAAATTGCCTGCCACCATTAACAGAAATAACCTCCCAAGTCTCTCCACTTGTGATGCTATAGAGGTTAGTAACAGTGGGATCCCTGGTATGAGGGAAGCTAAAAGCATTGCAAAATTGTTCGAAATTTATGTCATAGTGCTGCTGGTTCATGGTGAAGCTTATTATGCACGTATTACCTTTCTCTCTGTGTTCATCGTAGAAGGAGGCAAGGAACTCATGGGTAAGCTCGGCGTAGGTATCGTGGCTTGCAAAGCCAAGTACCTCCAACCCCGCCCTGTTACACATGAGGTCGAAATTCTACTTCAACCCTACAGCGGTGAGAAATTTGTGGTTGGCCCAACGTGTGGGCAGCACCCTCCTCGATGAGACAATGACCAACTTGGAGTTGTGCGAGGCTCGGGACCCCGAGCTCGAGCCTTCACCCCGTTGGCGCTTGCTCGAACAAAAGAGGTTACCGATTTTGTTCATCGTGATGCACTGAAAAATTTCACCAGAAAACTTTAGGCATATAGTTTCTACATGATATATGAAAGATTCTACGTGGAAATATTCAATCCTAATGTGAGAAATTAATAGGAAAGACAAAATAAACTTGCGTTCATCAACTAGATCAATGTGAGAGTTTCAACCATGTAAATCTAAAAATAAAGCATGGATAGGGAGAGAAACATACCGATCTGTTGATTCCCCCACTCAAACGAATGAAATCCGTGAAGAATCAAGAGTTCTAGGTGGATTTTGAGAGGTTTGGAGAGAGAATATGAGAGAAATAATGAGGAGAGGTGGAAGACCTAGCCGCCCCGGTGCGATTTTGTGGTCACACCAAACTATATGGCCGGAACAATACGGGCGGGTGATGTTGTTCCGCCCGTATAGTTGCGGCGGTGCCGCCAACTAGGGTTTCTTTATGCAGAAAACAGCTATAAGGATGCAACTATACGGCCGGATCACAATGATCCCGCCGTATAGTTGGTCATTAAACTATCTGTCCCTCGAGATAAATTTCTAAAACTAGCATCGATATCTATATGACCAGAACTATACGGACGGAATTTTTATTCCCACCGTATAGTTGGTCGTTAAACTCTCAGTACCTTTGGGAAAATTTCTAAGAGAGGCAACGATATCTATACGACTGGAGTTATATGGCCGGAATTTTTATTCCCGCCGTATAGTTGGTCGTTCAACTCTCAGTACCTTTGAGAGAATTTTGTGCGAAGGCATCAATATCTATACAACCGGAGCTATACAGCCGAAATTTTTATTCCTGCCGTATAGTTGGTCGTTAAATTCTCTGTGTCTTCGAAGAAAATTTGTTGATGGCTAACATATCTATACGGCTGGAATTTTTTATTCTTGCCATATAGTTGGTCGTTAAACCATCAGTAATCATCAAAAAAATTCTATTTCCTCGAGAATACCTTCTTATCCCAAAACTTAGTGAAATAGTATAAAGAGCAAAATTTTAGCTTCTGTAAATGAAAAACTCGAACTTTTTATTCTCATTTTTATTCTAAACTCATTCAATCGATGTTTCTACTACTTTTTTACAGCTGCATCTTCACGGGCGCGCTTCTGTAAGAATGTCTGTGAAGAAGTGGTAGGAATGCGATGAACTTCTTATTATCTAATCTACTTTATTGACGAGATGGGTTGACTCCCATTAAGCATTTTATTAAGAATGGTTGAGTAACTCAACCTCTTCTCTGTTCTCGAATTCTTACCTTGGGTTGCCCTTATCAAAGGCACTTACCACATGAACCCATTTTGCCGGTGGAATATATCTTTCTCCTGCTTCTAGCTTGTTTGGAAAATACCGGATGATTTCAGCATCATAAACATTGAAGATTATCTTTCCTTCAGCACAATCAACTGATGCCCCTGTAGTACTAAGGAAAGGTCTTCCAAGTATTATGGATAATTTTTCATCTTCAGGCATCTCAAGGATAATAAAATCAATGGGAATAACATGCTCATATATTCTAAGTAGAACATCCTCAATCATACCAACGGGTTGTTTAGTGGACTTGTCAGCCATCTGTAATGTGATAGTAGTAGGATAATACTCCCCTATTATAGAGGGAGCATGGCATTACACTAACTCCTGCTCCTAGATCACACAGGGCATTGTGAATATCCGTTTTACCTATTGAGCATGAAATAGTTGGTATTCTGGGATCTCCAGACTTAGACAACAGCTTCCCATTAGCAGGATAACTAGTTATCATGGCAATAGTTTCAGTTATTTATTTATTTCTACTAAGAATATCATGGAAGAATTTAGAATAGGTAGGAACTTTTATTGCATCCGAAAATGGATTTTCCAGACAAAGGTCACTAAGAGCCTTTGTAAAAGAATTATAAATTACCTGGTCTAGTGCTTTCTTTTTTTGATCTGGATAAGGAAGCTTTTTCTCACCTGACTTACTCTTGTCTTTTACCTTTTGTGGGGGGTCAGGCCCTTTTGTTGCTTTCTTTTGTTGTTGCTTATCGCTTTTCTTCTTTTCTACTATAACAACTTCATCTTCCTTGCTTATCTCTTTTTCTTCTCTTGGATCAACTGTCTTCGCATCAGGGTCATAATGGTCATCCTATGCATCATGTTGGTCCTCCTTGGTTTGATCTTGTGTTTCAGTTTCATCTTGAGGATCCACCAATGTATCATCTTCTTGACTTGCTCCGAGTAAGGCTTTTTCCTTTCGCTCTTTTCAGCTTCATATTTCGGTGGTCCTAAGGGTCCTGTAACAACTGCACCCCTTCTTGTGACAACATTAGTAGAAATAGGAATATCTTTATCATCATAAAGAAAAATTTGATAACCAGATGCTATTTGTTCACACTGGGTTTCAATCATAGTAATATACTTGTGAAATAATTTTATTTCTTGGCCAATCTCATCATAGTTTTCTGTGAGTTCGGCCAAAATCTTTTTGTGTTTTTGGAAATGCTTATGCAAGTTATTATGAGATTTTACTTGATGATGTTTTAATTCTTGGAAAACATTTCTAGTTTCAGCTTCTTTAGTTAAAACTTGTAACAAATCTACTTTGTTTTCCTTAACAAGTTCAAAAGGTATACCTTTTTCTTTCATAGTTTTGCGTACCTCAGGCATAAGATCAGGAGTTATCCGAAGTATCCCTTTTTCCGGCTTAGTGCGAAAATTAGGATTATATTAAGAATCATTCTTAGCCCTAGTAGACATCAGTTCCAAACATTCTTTAATAGTTAAAGTATTTATTGATCCTCCTGCTGAGAAGTCAAGCAACTCTCTACATTGAGTATTAAGACCATGGTAAAATAAATGGTGAATTGTTAGTTCAGAATAGCCATGATTAGGAATACTATAGATCATTCCAAAGAATCTTTCCCATGCTTGTGGGTAGTTTTCTCCCATGTTCTGACTAAAGTTGCATATGTTCTTTCTTAGTTTAGTTACCTTTTTAAAAGGATTAAACCTGTTTATAAATTTAACAATGCAGTTTTCCCAACATTTAATGTAATGGCGAGGGAGAGAATATAACCAGTATAGAGCTTTACCTTTAAGAGACCATCAAAATAATTTAAGACGAGAGAAGTCTCTTGGCAAACCTTTTGGTCCAAGCGATGTTATCACATTGTCAAACTCTCTAATATGTCTTCCTAGGTCTTCATCTTCCCTTCCACTGAAAGCTTTCTCCTGTAAAATTTTAATAATTCCACCATCAAATCGATATTCTCTAACTCCAGGATTAGGGAACTCTATTGACTATTTAAGAAATTTAGAACTTTGAGCATTGTATTCCCTGAGAGTTTTCTCAGGTTTCATAGGACTTGTCCAATAAATAGACATGATTTCCATAATATCACTCAGGTTTTCAACTTCAACTTTATTTGATCTTAAAAGTTTTTCAATAATTTCTTCACGCCTTTGAGCAGGCACCCGCTCAATATAATCCGGCAGATAGGTCCTACCAGAGCGTGTAGACCCTTTGTCTCCTAAGGAGAACATTTTGTAGTAGCAACACCTGAAATGTCAAAAGATAAACACTTAGCGCTTAGCTCCCCGGCAATGACGCCAGAAAATAGCTTGATGTCTGCAAGTGCATAGATCGTTTGTAGCTAGTTTCGAAGTATAGATATCGATCCCACAGGGAGCCCAAAGGTAAGTGTTTATGGGTGAAGTCTTTGTCACACCCAAAGTTTTCACAGGTCTTCGAGTGATTTACTGCAAGTGTTGAACTAAGAATGGGGTTTTGGTTAAATGAGATGTATTTAAATCAAACTAAAATGTAAAGTTCAGAAATGTAAAGCATAAAAGTAAAGAAGGCTCGGGGCGATTCAGTTCATGGTGATAGTGACTGTGCGAGGTGGACGAATGATAAATTTTGCATTTATAATCTTATAAATATATGTGTAGGCGGGCAACCCATAATTAGCCGGAACTCCTCTTGGTAGATTTCATCCCAACTTCAATAATCCTACTAGCCCGTTACCAAAACCATGGTCAGACACTAGACGATTAAGACCCTTCAGGTCGCCTAGTGATTAAGCACCTTGGATCAGACTAATGCAATAAGCACAGTGGTTCCTTGTTATCCCCAAGTCTACTAGTTTTCCATTGATATCCCCGTGTCACCCGGGGGTTGCCGGTCCACTAGCGAATAAGATCTTATCTATCTAGAACAAAGCATCGTGTTGTCTGGGACCTTAATTGGATAATAATCATTAGGCATCCCACAGATAGTCAAGCACACATAATATATTAATTAGAATCAGTCACAAACTAATGGAGAATATATGAAGCCACATCACATCTCACCAATCCCCTACATCTCCCGTGCCCAAGGGAATTACTCACGCATGAGAGAAGAGTGGGTCATTGTTATAATCAAATAAAGGGAATTCGTCTTTGTATTACCGTGGAGATCGACAATAAGAATAGAAAAATATCCAACACAATTCAAGATGGGAAGAAACAATCTCGAACCCAAGTCTTGCAAGGAGGAGATCCCTCTCTTTCTAGTACAAGTAGTGGCTATGGGGTGTATTGGCTAGGAGGGCGAACATCATGGAGCGAGATGAAGAACGTCTTCTCCTTCTTCTCTGGATCTCTTCTTTCTCCCTTCTGGATGGTATGGCGGCTGTTGCGTTGTGTTTTCGACCCTGGTCCCTTCGTGGAAGTTGTCCCTTTTGACAAGACAGAAGCGGCAGCAACTATACGGCCGGAAAAATATTCCCGCCGTATAGTTGCTCGTTAAAGCCTCTGTGTTCTCCCCTCGAGTGCTTCAAAAGAGAGACCTGCTTGTTTTCTCTAGAATATTGTGTTTCTCTAGTTAAAACCTTCTGTTGATGTTCAGAACCTGAAACACATATTAAAAACCAAGTTTTCTTTGCTATCGAAGTATTAGCGTTATGTAAAGCCAGAAAATGATCAAATCCTGGGGAAAACCATCAATAAAAGCCATCAAAAATGTGTCGAATCTCACAGCTATCATTGATCTCTGACTTCAATCTCGACTCGTTCTCAAATTTTACCGGGAAGAAGCAAAACACCTAAAAGAGAGGTAAACAATCAAAACATAGCATAGATGCAATGCTCAATCAAGAATGATGATATGACAAGTTAAATAGTACTAAAATGAAACCCTAAGGCATGCTTGACAAGTTAAACGGGGTTCGAGGGGAGTAAACCCTAATTCTAGGAAACCTCGAAATCACCTACAGGGGTTTATTTGGTTCTCTAATTAAACTTGTTAGTTAAAGTTGTTGCACAATGCATAATTTTGATGCTAAGAGGTAGATCTCATTTTTCTGAACATTTTGATATATTATTTGTATTTCTTGATTTAAAATGAATTAGTTATGAATTTTCCCAATTTAAAGCCATTTTAAATCATTTTAAAACAATTAAGAATTTTTGGAATATATAAAATATTTCTCAAATGGACCAACATGTCATAGTTTTATTAATTATAGAAAAGCCCATTTATGGATTAAAAATAAAGGAAAAAGGTTTAAATAAGGTTTATCAAATCTCCACATTCTATTTTACTTCAAATGAGGAAATCTATATTTTTAATGTGTAGATTATATTTTTGTGATCATTTTGGTATACTATATGTCTTTTGCTAATTTTTAAATAATAAAATATGTTTTTCCAAGATTTATACTTAATAGAATATTTGTTAAACAATAAAGTATTTCATTTAAGTCGTATAACAGAGTATGATAATAGATCTTATTTTTCTGAAAATTTTGATATATAATACATAATTTTCTGAATTATATAATAATAGATATTGATTTTATAAGATTTACGTATTTTTGGATTTTCTAAAATAAAACTATTCCAAAAGCCAGGTGGGCCTCGCGCATGAATTTTCGTGGGCGGCTGAAAATATCTTTAGTCCCGGGTGGTACCACGAAATGGGACTAACCGGGACTAAAGGACCTTTAGTCCCGGTTCGTGGTACCACCCGGGACAAAAGGGGTCGGACTACATAACCCACGCCTTCTCCCCTTCCCTGATCGACCTCCATTGTTCCGATGATGATACCCTAACACCCAATGTCACCATGCTACCCTGCCGTCTCCGGTCACCCTGAGCCTCACTGTGCAGCCTGACAGCTCCACCTCACCTCTCTATGCATCCCCGCCGAAGGAATCGACCCGAGCTTCCCCAAATCAAGCCATCCATCTTCGTCTTCCCCGATACCGGTCGCTGCCATTGTCATCGATTGCGACCGCCTTTGGACTCTCCAAGCCGTGTACCGCGCTCCTGGTGATCCACTTGTCCTCCTAGACCTCTCCTTCGTCCTCCTCTCGCCCTCTGCTGTGCTTGCATCGTACGCCTCTATTCGCCACTATCGGCCCACTCCGGCGACCATCTACAAGCGGTGCCACCACTAAACTGCGCTACGCACCTTCCCACATCTAGCACGCATGATCCTGCTGCCCCGCGAGCCCTCTTCTGTCATCCTCGTCGTCGACCTGGAGGCCACCGTCAGCTGACGTCACGTCAATGTCATCGTGACGTTAGCATGGACCTGGGTCAGCCGGTCAAACCCGGGATGGGTCCCTCTCTGCCCGCGTGGCAGCTGAGTTGGCCCTGGGTGAAGGGTTCTGTAGCAGAAAACAAAAAAAATCCTACGATGGAACTACCTAATGCCCAAGATCTATCTATGTAGTAATGCAATAATGACTGGAGCATACAGAATATATACCCTTGTAGACCATATGAGCTTAACATTCTGAGGGGAACGTGGTTGAAGTAGTCGAACTCGTGGCTGATCTCAAGATCGTGAAGCTCCTCGCAGGTCACCCCTTGCTCCATCTTCATCGTGCAGCAGCTCTGGCTCACAACATCCAAGATTCCCTCGCATGAGGCACCCTCGAGGTTTCATACACATATGGTGTACGGTGAAGACCTCCGGCTCCTAGATCTCGCCGGGAGTGCGGAAGTAGATCTCCGGCTAGGAATCCCCACAGCACAATGGTGTGCCGCGGTGAAGCCTTGTTCGCATAGCCCATACATGGGGGCCATGGTCACAAGGGAGAGAGAGGGGAGGAAATCAACCAAAGGACTTCTCTATTTGGTGTTTGGTGTTGTGTGTTTATTCCCACCCATGGGCACCCCTTTATATAGGGGGGGAGGTGTGCCGTCCCCTTTGGGTTTCCTATGTGGGACTAAACAAGGGAGAGAGAGGGGGAGGTGCCATGGGCCCTAGGGCACCATTGGCTGGACGGCCAGGGGTGGGCCCCACCCCGTGCACAATCCAAGGCTGGCCTGGTGGGACCCATGTGGAGGCCAGGCCTTGGCCCTTCCCTCTTGTGGTTTTTCTTCATGGGTCCTTTTTCCCTAGGAATTTGGCCCATTAGTGGAATACCCTTTCAAATTAGATTTTAATATATATATTCAATATTAATTACATTAATTAACATATAAATACATATTACAAAATCCGATTTGACTTGAAACACCTTTTGGTTCCCTTCGATTTCCTCTGAACAACTTCAGAACTTTCCCGGAACTATTTCGGTTCTCTCACAGAACTTTTCTGGTTTCCTTTTCTCTTTCATATGGTGATTCCAACTTATAGAGGATCTCTAGCTCATCGTACCCTTAAGTGTATTTCCCCACGGCTCGGGAATAACACAGACATGATCTCCATCAATTATTATTAGTGGGACTAGGATGCCCATAATGATCCATATGCGTTCCGCGATGATAATGTCGTTTGAACCATAAAACGTCGAGTCCAATTCCCTTTGTTTCTCTATAACTTGTCCGAGATTTGAGCATTGGTATCATATACCTTATTCAATCTCGTTACCGACAAGTTCTGTTTTACTTGTTACCGCGATATTACATCCCCGTGACCTAGTCACATGTTGCAACATTTATGGATGTAATCTCACCAAGCCGGTCGTATGTATCTTACCCGTCACATGGGTGAAAAAATCCTGCTCTTGAGTGATATGTCATCTACTATTCCTTTGAATACCTAACGTACACCTTTATGATCACTATTTCACCAAGTGATGTTTGATGCAGTCGAGGCAGCCTTGGGAAATAGTGAGTAATATGATCTCACAGTCTTAGGAGAAGGAGACTATGTTTCTAACTATTGCAACAATAAAATCTATGACTTGATTGTGTCGCAACCTTTGGGTGATGTTCGTCACATCATTCACCAATGATATGACCTTGTTTTCAATTGGCATAAATGCCCCATGATCAGGAAATATTGATCATCGAAACCAACGAACTAGTATGAATAGAGGCTACTAGGGACTTGGTTTGTTTAATACCACACCTGTACTAATATTTCTACTTGATACGGTTATATCACAATATGAAACTATTATAAACAAATTGAGATATGAAAATAAAAACCTATTTATTATTTGCTTCTAGGGCATATCTCCTTCTCTGGGTCTCTTCTGTCAGCCTCTTGTCACATCCCAAGATTTTCCAAATCTTGTAATGTGAAAAAAATAAAATAACAAAATAAATCTTTGTTGAAAAATCAGGGTGAAAAGAAACTTTTGTTTCTAAAAGGCAAACTTTAGCCAAAGTTTGTTAAAGATGGGATTCTAAAGTTTGAATTCAATAAAATCCAAATCAGGGGAAATGCATTCCTCAATGAATGTATCTGGAAATCTAAAAATAAATCCAAAAAAACCTAAGCCCTAATGGAAGGAAATCATTTTTCAAAGTATCTCCAAATCTATGGATTTGATCCATACCAAATTTGATCAACAAATAATCACAATGGAAGTGATGCTTCATATCATTATCCCATTATTTTCAATATGCATTAGTGTTTTTGCTAAGTAAAACTTGCATGGTTTTATTTTGCTAATAATAGACTTTGCTATAGGAAAACTAGTAGAATGAATCCTTAGAAGGATTTACCTAAGTTAAGAATCCTATTACTATCAAGCTTAGCCTAGCTAATAGAAAACCTGGGTGGGATATATATATAATCATGCTATGAAAATTCCTAAGTCTATGGACTTGTGTTTTGTTTAATAAAACAACTAAGTTAATAAATCACCTGGGTGGAATGGATGGAATGGTTTATGTTGAGTGGTTCACAAGGCCATGGACTTGGCTTGTGTATCTCACTTGTGGATGGCCACCCAGGAAACAAAGAGATTTGAGATGTCAAATGTTGAGAAGCTTCAAGTGCAACCACTTGGCAATATGGGCTCTGCCATGATCATATAGGTTGCAAGAACTTAGCCACATGGACAGTGGGTGGTAGTGTTTGATAGGTTGGAGCGCGTCCATGTTGGTCTAAGGGAAAGCTTCTGAAAGATTTTGTCTTGGGAAACCAAGTCTTGTGGGTAAAGTGCACCACCTCTGCAGTGTAAAACCTAAGTACTTAGCCATGTCCCAGTAAAGGACAATTTGAGCATCAAAACATGGAAGCAATCAAGAATTTCATCACTCCAATTTCTAAATTAAAACTTGTGGGTGAACAAGGGTTGTGTGAAATTCTTTAATCTTTGATGGAGAGATGGCTTGGTACAAGGATCTCAAAATCTTAGATTGGGAAATTGTTTTACCAAGAAAATCTTCAATCTTGATTGGAAGATGCCTTGAGAGGATCTTCAGTCTTGTTGATAGATGCCTTGGTGGTTTTTATCAAAACAAAACTTGTATTTTCAAAATGATAGGAAAAATCTATTTTGAGCAATGCAAAGCCTCAACTCCACTTAGCCAAATGCATATAGATGATAGACTCCACTATACTCCCAAAGTATCACTTGCCAATACAATTCAAATGTATTGACCCTTCTTGCGGCTGTAACTTATTATGTTGCAGGTTTGATTATTTTAGTGAGGATTGATTGATTAGGATTACAAAGTCTACAACCAACATCTGCCCAGCCCACTAAGCCAGTCCAGCCCAGTACTCCCTCCCTCGAAGTGTTTCTTTTCTCACTCGGGAATGCATAAGAAGAGACCGACCGGACCCACTTCTCCCTCTCCTCTCTCGCTGACAAGACCCCACCTCCACTTATTCTTCCTCGAACTGTTTTTACACCTTGAAAAGAAACCCACACCGGTGACGGTGGACCTCCCCCTCCTTTCTTTTTCCCACTGACGCGTTGGTCCCACTTCTCTAGCCATCGTCTTCCCCGCGACTTCTTCTCCCCCAGACGACGCTGCCGTTTCTGCCCGTTGAAAGCTCGCATCAATTCGGCGAACGCTACGTTAATCCCTCGCCATGACAGCGCCTACTTAAACGCCTTCCTCTCCTCTGTCTTTTCCCTCGGACCCCTTCCCAAGCTCGCCCCAGGCCGCCTCAATTCCTCCTCGAACGCCTCTGCTCCGGCGTTGTTCCGTGACAATTCCGAAACCCCACTGCCCCTTGCCTCATTGACCACGACGATACTCCACACTCACCGGTGCTTCGTCTGCCCTCCGTTGACGCGGGTGCCACAAACCTCGCCTTCAACGACGACCTGGCGCGCCGTCTGTTCCAACTTCTGGCGACATTCCATGGTGAGCACAGACCTCCCGGCACCTCTCAATGATGCTCCCTCGTTCGCGACCCTCGTGCGCACCTAACCACCTCTCCTCTCCTTGCCTTAGGCGATCTCCAGCGACGACTCCGACAAGCTCTAAACGCCACCGTTCGCTTCCTCTCCGAAGCCACGGGTAGAATCCGACCGCCCGCCCTCTCGATCACGCACACACCTGCGTGTCTTGGCGCATCGACCGTGCTTTTCGTTTGCCTTGAGTTGATTCACAAGAACGCCAACGCAGCGACCACCGAGAACCTCGCCGCAGCAACTCCGCGAGCAATCAAGCTCACCCGGCGCCGCCCGACCAACACCTCCCGAACTCGACGTGATCCCCGAGCCCGTGAGCATGCCCCTTTCTCTCGCTTTCGCATCGCTGCATTATCGACCGACCTTCCGCGCCGGTAGCCACCGCAGCGCCGCTCGTCTGTGGTCGAGCACCCCGCAACCGTTCGATCTGGATCGTACGCATTAGATTAGTTCACTTAACGCCGAAGAGGTACGCTACCTAAGCCGCACGATCTAACTTAGATCTAACGCACCGCAGCACTCGATCCGGCCGAACCGGTATCGACCAGTAAGAACACGCCACGTGGCCAGTATTAGATCTGAATTAGAATTTGAAAACAGAAACTTGTGCCATTTTCAAACCCTTGTATCTTTTGATCCACACGTCCAAATTTTACAAATTTGATGTCGTTGGAATCAGCAAGACAAGACCTAACCAACCCTACCCTTAGCTTAGCAAATAGTATTGGATAGAGTGATTGATTATGCAGAAACATTTGAGTGCTTGCTAACATTAGAAAAATCATTTAAAAATGATTTTAAAGTTAAAACCTTTGCCAAATAGTTTGTTGTGACCTTACTGACCATAGGAACCAACCCATAGTTTGGAAAATGATTTTTGAAAAGCTTAGAATGGATTAATTGGGTTAGTCCATTTCTAGCTAATTAAAAATCATTGTTTTGTTTATGAAAATACTTTCATAAAGAAAACTTTGAGAAAATGTTTTGGACCAAACCTACTGACCCAAACACCAAGTTTTGCAATAGCAACTCATTTGGTGGAACCTATAGGTTAATACCCTAGTAGAAATATTTCTACACCACATAGAGTGACACTATGTTTTGCAAATGGTTTTGAAGTGAAACCTCTTTGCAAATGACTTGCCACTTTGGTAAATGACCAATTTGGAACTTACAAAGTTTAGAAGCCTAGTGAAGACCATCCCTACAATAGAACCAACCTTTGCATGCTTATGCATGACTTTGCCACTTTACAAAATGACCATTAGGTATACCCAAATGTCTATGACCCACTAGGAACCACTTTTGCAAACAAAGCAAAGCTTGGCATGCTTGCATGCATTTCTTTGACTTTGTTATTTTATGTGTGAGTTGTTTTGCTTGATTGGTAGATTGAGTTTGTACCTTGCTTGATTGGTTGTAGTGACTTGAAGAGTGTGAGTGTTGCAAGGACAAGGAGTGAACCTATACCTTCTACCAAAAAGGCAAGTGATGCTTCATATCATTATCCCATTATTTTCAATATGCATTAGTGTTTTTGCTAAGTAAAACTTGCATGGTTTTATTTTGCTAATAATAGACTTTGCTATAGGAAAACTAGTAGAATGAATCCTTAGAAGGATTTACCTAAGTTAAGAATCCTATTACTATCAAGCTTAGCCTAGCTAATAGAAAACCTGGGTGGGATATATATATAATCATGCTATGAAAATTCCTAAGTCTATGGACTTGTGTTTTGTTTAATAAAACAACTAAGTTAATAAATCACCTGGGTGGAATGGATGGAATGGTTTATGTTGAGTGGTTCACAAGGCCATGGACTTGGCTTGTGTATCTCACTTGTGGATGGCCACCCAGGAAACAAAGAGATTTGAGATGTCAAATGTTGAGAAGCTTCAAGTGCAACCACTTGGCAATATGGGCTCTGCCATGATCATATAGGTTGCAAGAACTTAGCCACATGGACAGTGGGTGGTAGTGTTTGATAGGTTGGAGCGTCCATGTTGGTCTAAGGAAAGCTTCGAAGATTTTGTCTTGGGAAACCAAGTCTTGTGGGTAAAGTGCACCACCTCTGCAGAGTGTAAAACCTAAGTACTTAGCCATGTCCCTGGTAAAGGACAATTTGAGCATCAAAACATGGAAGCAATCAAGAATTTCATCACTCCAATTTCTAAATTAAAACTTGTGGGTGAACAAGGGTTGTGTGAAATTCTTTAATCTTTGATGGAGAGATGGCTTGGTACAAGGATCTCAAAATCTTAGATTGGGAAATTGTTTTTACCAAGAAAATCTTCAATCTTGATTGGAAGATGCCTTGAGAGGATCTTCAGTCTTGTTGATAGATGCCTTGGTGGTTTTTGTCAAAACAAAACTTGTATTTTCAAAATGATAGGAAAAATCTATTTTGAGCAATGCAAAGCCTCAACTCCACTTAGCCAAATGCATATAGATGATAGACTCCACTATACTCCCAAAGTATCACTTGCCAATACAATTCAAATGTATTGACCCTTGCGGCTGTAACTTATTATGTTGCAGGTTTGATTATTTTAGTGAGGATTGATTGATTAGGATTACAAAGTCTACAACCAACATCTGCCCAGCCCACTAAGCCAGTCCAGCCCAGTACTCCCTCCCTCGAAGTGTTTCTTTTCTCACTCGGGAACAGACCCGCAAAGAGACAGCGGACCGGACACTTCTCCTCTCCTCTCTCACGACAACAGACCCCACCTCCACTTATTCTTCCTCGAACCGTTTTTCTGTACCGCGAAAGAAACCCACACAGCAGCTGACCGGTGGACCTCCCCCTCCTTTCTTTTTCCCACTGACGCGTTGGTCCCACTTCTCTAGCCATCGTCTTCCCCGCGACTTCTTCTCCCCCAGACGACGCTGCCGTTTCTGCCCGTTGAAAGCTCGCATCAATTCGCGTAAACGCTGCGTTAATCCCTCGCCGCGACGACGCCTACTTAAACGCCTTCCTCTCCTCTGTCTTTTCCCTCAGACCCCTTCCCCAAGCTCGCCCCCAGGCCGCCTCAATTCCTCCTCGAACGCCCTCTGCTCCGACGATGTTCCGGTGACAATTCCGACGAAACCCCACTGCCCCTTGCCTCATTGACCACGCACGCATACTCCACACTCACTGGTGCTTCTGTCCGTGCCCTCCGTTCAGACGCGGGTGCCCTGAAACCTCGCCTTCAACGACGACTGCGGCCTTGCGTCTGCTCCAACTACGGCGACATTCCACGGTGAGCACAGACCTCCCAGACCTCTCAATGATGCTCCCTCATTCGCGACCCTAAATGCACCTAACCCTGCCTCTCCTTTGCCTTAGGGCGATCTCCAGCGACGACTCCGACAAGCTCTAAACGCCACCGTGTCTGCTTCCTCTCCGGCGAAGCCCACAGGTAGAATCCGACCGCCCCGCACCCTCTCGATCACGCACACACCTCTGTCGTGTCTTGGCGCATCTGACCGTGCTTTTCGTTTGCCTTGAGTTGATTCACAGCAACGCCAACGACGACCACCCGAGAACCTCGCCGCTCGCAGCAACTCCGGCGAGCAATCAAGCTCACCCCCGTGCGCCCCTCGCCCGACCAACACCTCCCCGAACTTCGACGTGATCCCCTGAGCCCGGTGAGCATGCCCCCTTTCTCTCTCGCTTTCTGCATCGCCGGCACCGTTATCGACCGACCGCTCCGCCGCCGGTAGCCACCGCAGCGCCGCTCGTCTGTGGTCGAGCACCCCGCAACCGTTCGATCTGGATCGTACGCATTAGATTAGTTCACTTAACGCCGAAGAGGTACGCTACCTAAGCCGCACGATCTAACTTAGATCTAACGCACCGCAGCACTCGATCCGGCCGAACCGGTATCGACCAGTAAGAACACGCCGCGTGGCCAGTATTAGATCTGAATTAGAATTTGAAAACAGAAACTTGTGCCATTTTCAAACCCTTGTATCTTTTGATCCACACGTCCAAATTTTACAAATTTGATGTCGTTGGAATCAGCAAGACAAGACCTAACCAACCCTACCCTTAGCTTAGCAAATAGTATTGGATAGAGTGATTGATTATGCAGAATCATTTGAGTGCTTGCTAACATTAGAAAAATCATTTAAAAATGATTTTAAAGTTAAAACCTTTGCCAAATAGTTTGTTGTGACCTTACTGACCATAGGAACCAACCCATAGTTTGGAAAATGATTTTTGAAAAGCTTAGAATGGATTAATTGGGTTAGTCCATTTCTAGCTAATTAAAAATCATTTTTTTGTTTATGAAAATACTTTCATAAAGAAAACTTTGAGAAAATGTTTTGGACCAAACCTACTGACCCAAACACCAAGTTTTGCAATAGCAACTCATTTGGTGGAACCTATAGGTTAATACCCTAGTAGAAATATTTCTACACCACATAGAGTGACACTATGTTTTGCAAATGGTTTTGAAGTGAAACCTCTTTGCAAATGACTTGCCACTTTGGTAAATGACCAATTTGGAACTTACAAAGTTTAGAAGCCTAGTGAAGACCATCCCTACAATAGAACCAACCTTTGCATGCTTATGCATGACTTTGCCACTTTACAAAATGACCATTAGGTATACCCAAATGTCTATGACCCACTAGGAACCACTTTTGCAAACAAAGCAAAGCTTGGCATGCTTGCATGCATTTCTTTGACTTTGTTATTTTATGTGTGAGTTGTTTTGCTTGATTGGTAGATTGAGTTTGTACCTTGCTTGATTGGTTGTAGTGACTTGAAGAGTGTGAGTGTTGCAAGGACAAGGAGTGAACCTATACCTTCTACCAAAAAGGCAAGTGATGCTTCATATCATTATCCCATTATTTTCAATATGCATTAGTGTTTTTGCTAAGTAAAACTTGCATGGTTTTATTTTGCTAATAATAGACTTTGCTATAGGAAAACTAGTAGAATGAATCCTTAGAAGGATTTACCTAAGTTAAGAATCCTATTACTATCAAGCTTAGCCTAGCTAATAGAAAACCTGGGTGGGATATATATATAATCATGCTATGAAAATTCCTAAGTCTATGGACTTGTGTTTTGTTTAATAAAACAACTAAGTTAATAAATCACCTGGGTGGAATGGATGGAATGGTTTATGTTGAGTGGTTCACAAGGCCATGGACTTGGCTTGTGTATCTCACTTGTGGATGGCCACCCAGAAACAAAGAGATTTGAGATGTCAAATGTTGAGAAGCTTCAAGTGCAACCACTTGGCAATATGGGCTCTGCCATGATCATATAGGTTGCAAGAACTTAGCCACATGGACAGTGGGTGGTAGTGTTTGATAGGTTGGAGCGCGTCCATGTTGGTCTAAGGGAAAGCTTCTGAAAGATTTTGTCTTGGGAAACCAAGTCTTGTGGGTAAAGTGCACCACCTCTGCAGAGTGTAAAACCTAAGTACTTAGCCATGTCCCTGGTAAAGGACAATTTGAGCATCAAAACATGGAAGCAATCAAGAATTTCATCACTCCAATTTCTAAATTAAAACTTGTGGGTGAACAAGGGTTGTGTGAAATTCTTTAATCTTTGATGGAGAGATGGCTTGGTACAAGGATCTCAAAATCTTAGATTGGGAAATTGTTTTTACCAAGAAAATCTTCAATCTTGATTGGAAGATGCCTTGAGAGGATCTTCAGTCTTGTTGATAGATGCCTTGGTGGTTTTTGTCAAAACAAAACTTGTATTTTCAAAATGATAGGAAAAATCTATTTTGAGCAATGCAAAGCCTCAACTCCACTTAGCCAAATGCATATAGATGATAGACTCCACTATACTCCCAAAGTATCACTTGCCAATACAATTCAAATGTATTGACCCTTGCGGCTGTAACTTATTATGTTGCAGGTTTGATTATTTTAGTGAGGATTGATTGATTAGGATTACAAAGTCTACAACCAACATACTCTGTGGCACTTGAAGATGAAGGACCCATGACTATAGTTATTCCTGCAATGTCTGTAAATAGCCAATGAGCTATGTTTGATGTAATAAAAATTATGTTACTCCTGGTTATAAAGTTGTATTATGACCTTTGTTTCTTGATATTACATCTGAACTGTGGATGCTAGCTATTGATCCAGGGACTAGCATTGTAAACACAGGGATCTTTTTCCTTTATTAAGGAGGGATCTTACACCTCTATGGCTAGGTTAACTTGGGTATAAAAGGATTTTACCCTATTTTGTAATTTCAGTTTTAATTTCTGAAAAATGTATAAACTTGTATAATTCATAGAATATTCTCTGTTTATTAGAAAAATATGTATAATATATGAAAATGATCAAAGAAATGATATCTACATCTTATAATCAAAATCATGCATTTCGAAGAAATGTCAATTAACAAGTTTATTAGAAGAATATGATGAACCCCCGCAGGTGACTCCGAGGTTTCCTAGAATTAGGGTTTACTTCCCTCGAACCTTGCTTAAAATGATCAAGCATGTTTTAGGGTTTCATCTCAGTAGCAAAGTAACCTCAAGACTAAAGGGTTTTAATTGTTGTATTTTCCTTTCCGGTGTTTCTGCATTGTTAAACAACTTCAATTAAGAAGTTTAGTAGAATAACAAAGTAACCCCTCATAGGTGTTCCATGGTTCATGGTACCACCCGTGACTAAAGGGTCGTGACTATATAACCCACGACTGCTCCCCTCCCCAGATCGACTGGCTGCCATTTGTCACAAAAATAAGGAAGACCCCAGTGTCACCTCACCGATTCTGACCACCCCCTCGTCATTCACGAGCACCGGCAGACGCGCGAGCATAACGCTGAGTATAACATATCAAATTGTTCAGAAAAATGAGATTTATACTTTAGCATGAAATTCATGCATTGTTAAGCAACTTCAACTAACAAATTTATTAGAAGAACGAAGTAACCCCTCAAAGGTGTTTCAGAATTCTTCCTAAATTAATACTAAATTGTTTTATCTTTCTTCTATATTAGTTAAGCTATGGACCACGACATAGACGATGAAGAATCCAAAGAGGTAATTTTCAATATTATAGATGATGGCTCACAATTTCTGAATGACTCTGGTGAGGGAATGGAGCTAGAACTAAGAGACGAAGGGCAAACAAGCAAAGATGGTGAACAAAATGTTGGACCCTTAACAAAGTCCGACGAGGTATATTAAGCCTCTGGTGATCACTAGATGCATTAATTGATTTTTATATATATTAACAAATCTTTCTTATTTTAGCCCTCCGGATCGAGCCAATCTACTAGAAGGCAACGAGGCCTAACCAAAAAGTTGGCGATGGTCAAAGGTTCACGATCGACGAAGTCGCAGAAGATGGCGAACCAATTGCTCCCAAAGCAAATGTACATTTATTTATAAATCAATGTAGAGTTATTGTTAGGGACACCATCTCGATCACCACTCGAAAATGGAATAATCCAAAGATAGATGGAGTTAGTTATGTCGACCAAAGATCCAAAGATTTTCTTTGGGATACACTCTTTTCATATTTCAACCTACCGTCAGATCCCACAGAAGATGGCCAGATCTCACAGAAAGTCAAGGAGTGGGCTCTTAAGAAGATGGCCACACAATTCCAGACCTTCAAGAAAACATTATACAATAGAGGAGATAAAAAACAACTAGGACGCATGGAGTACAAGGCATCGTTTGAAGCTCTGCAAAGGTCGGAAAAAAATAAGGCAAATGCTGCGAAAAAAGAAATATCACCATGTTTTGGGGACATGTGGCTACAAGAGTGTTGTGCCTAAGTGGGAACAAACTGAGGCCGCCCTGATTGCTAAAGGGATTACTCTAGCTACAGAAGATTGGCCGAACATTCAAAGCAGTGGTTTTACGGGCATGTGGGATCGTTGGACCCACAAAAGGGCAGATTGTTGGAAAGAAACAAATTAAAGAACCCTTAGTTGCCCTTGTTACATCAATAACCGATGTTCGAGCGGGAAAGTTCTAGCCGGATAGAGAGAACGACGATATGACATGCGCCCTCGAGAATCCTAAACACCCAGGAAGAACACGAGGCAAAGGTCTTGTTTTGTGGAGGACTGGGTTTTCCGAGTATAATGACAATTATAGTAGCCGTCAGAGAAAAAAGAAACAGGAGGCAAACCGGTTTCACAAGATAGAAACAAAGAACAAGGAATTAGAACGCATATTAATGTGCTAGCAGGATCAACTAGATGCAATTATCTAGGAAAGGACATCTCAGCGATAACAAGATCATGCATTCGATAGTAGCGGCCAATCTCAGCAAAAAAGCAGCATGGCTTCCATGGGGGTCCGGGCTGATTATGCACTGATGAACCGCTACCCCGTGGATGATATCACAGAGAGGAAAAATTGTGAGCTACATCAGTCATTAAAGAACATATCCATGAATATGGAGGTCGGCTTTGCTCTACCTTCTAGACCTGGAGCAAGCTTTCATGGAGGTCAGATTCTAGCTGGTTATGCTTGTGTTGGGGTGGATGAAGTTCTGAAGGGATGCGACTCACTGGAGCTTGACATCCCTGCAGGTGAAGGTAAGATAACACCGGGGAAGTCACGCATGATATCATTGTATGGAAAAAGGAAAACATCGTGTTTCCAGACTCGGCACTAAGGCCACCGACTCCTCCGAGTAGCAATCCACCTCTAAGTACACCCCTCCTCGAGAGGGACCCCAGTGCAAGTACGTCTCGATCTCCGGCACGTCAGTCGACTCCGTCCACTGAGTCCTAGGAGAAAATGTGGAAGGCCGCTGCTCCGTCGACTAGTACTACTCGGAAGAAAGGTACAACAAAGAAAGCCAAGAATGTGCCTCCTGCCAAATTATCTTATGAAATGGCTGATGAGGAATGCAACACGGTCGTGGTTCCGAAGTAAAGATACATTTTGCACAGGTATAGCCCCAGCCAAAGGAGAAAATACATAAGAAAACCATTCAGCACTTTATGGACATGCTTGAGTGACCATCGTCACATCTGGCTAATATGCCATCAGACTATGACTGTTGTATTAAGAAATCATATAATGATCAAATGAAGTAGACGAGAAGTAGTGCAAGCGAGGAAAAAGTTCCCCAGCATGGAGAACATGAAATACAACAACATTGCTAGCAACCTTGGTCTCGGTGTTACTCAATTGATAGGCGAAGCAGATATCCTCGGGGTTGATCTAGCATGGAAATTTGTCCCTTGAAAGCCTCTAGTTAAACCTGAGCAGGTCCGGCATCTACCAACACAAATGTGAAGATTGCATGAGTGGTACATGGGAGTCACAAAGGAAGGGTGAATTGTGCTCATGGTGGCAATTAAGAAAGAGCATGACTACCATGATGACCAGATATGTATTATGCTTGAAGAACTTTTTGAGTTATACAATCAAGACGCCATCGACAAATCTACCGTCAGTTGCTATTGTCTGTAAGTGATTTATTTCTGTAATTTAAGTATCTATCTCAGCTCGTTCTTTGCATGTAATTATCCTCACTATATTCTTTTGTATGCCATTATGCAGAATCAAGATTCTCGAATGGAAAAGAGGGTGTATCTTTGACATTGGGTTCATTGACCCATATATCGTTAATTTTGTTACGATACGAGACTATGCCAAGGACATAGAGGCTAACTTGCTAAGATTTTTAAAGGAACAAAATTTCAGAATAGAAATATTATTTCCTTACAACTTCAACTGAGTGTTACTGTCTTGTACACATACTATTTTGCTTACTCGATGTTAAGTGTAATTGATGAGTTATGCATGCCTGCGTACATAAATGTGTGCAGTTTCCACTAGATTCTGCTAATCATTTAAGTTGATGTTAGAAGAGTTGATATCATGGACTCATTAGATAACTCCCCTGAGGAATACAAGAGCCTGGTTTCAATGATATACAGGTAATTTCAACCATTACCGCACTATATCGGTCTTTTTCATTCATTTTTTATATCAAGTAATTAATAACTTATTTATTCATTTTCTTTGTCGGGCAGGTGTTGGAAATGGTTCATCAAGGAGGTTGTCGGTGAATGGGAAGACAAACTGTGTTTTCGACACATTTAAAAAATGGAAAATGTGTGTTTTATACAATGAAATACATCTTGTCCAACATTAAATTATTTGCAATTCAAATATACATGAGGTGCCAATTATGGCCTCATTTAGACAAACTATGTTTTGGGGAAAGATGTTTTAGGAAGAGAGTTGAGACGAAAGCCATGCACCATCATAACTAGTAGGTGATTTGAGAAGTGGTGATTTAGGGTAAAACTTGATTTCTCTATGTTTCTTATGGTTTCCTAGGTGGCAGGTCACATGAGAAGACTCCATGAGTAGGTGCAACTATGTTTTGAACCTTTTTTGAATTTGTTGTGCATAAAATGACTCATTAGCTAGCTAAACCCTATTTGTTGACTCTCTGTTTACCAGCCACTAGAGGGTAAAACTGAGTAGATTGCACGCGGCAGTGTTAGTTCTCAAGGGTAAAACTGAGTACGGCTAAATTGCCAGTGTTAATCTTGAGGGTATAACTGAGTACACCTAACTCGCCAGGGTTAGACGCAAGGGGGAAACGTGATGCACAATACGCGTGTCGTGGTGCACGATGCAGTAGCGGATGTGTATCGTCGAGCGGACGCGGTTACGCGGTGCATGGTAGTCCATCGAAACGTATCTTCCCTTCACCCTTATAGAGGCCCTCTCCCTCTCCGCCTCTCCACTCTCACTCACTCGCTTAATCGCTCACTCATGCAACCGTCTCCACTGTCCTGTCACCTTCTGCAAACCCCTAGGAAAACCTCGAAAAAAAATCCAACCGTGCTGGCGATGGAGAAGAAGGGCGCGGTGGCCATCGTCGCCTCCAAGGCCGCCAACGAGGGGGTCCTCGTCCCTGTCACCACGCCCCTATCGAGGAATCGAAGGTAGCCACCATCCCGCCCTGCACTTCCCCCCGCTTCGTCAGAATTTGGCGAGGAGGCCCCGCCGTCGCAGTGATCCCGCCGATTAGGGCCCCCCGCAAGAAGGTGGAAGGTGGAGTACATCTAGTTGGAGAACCCCTACGACACCATCATCATCGACCCATGGTCGAAGGTAACTAGGGTTTTCTCTCCTTCACTTGTTCTTCCCCCATTCTCATCGTCAAATGCTAGATCTTGTGTTATTAGGGTTCAGTTGTTCTCCTTTCAATCATTGGATGCTAGATCTTTTTATAGTAGCTAATCCTCTTATCTTAGATCGTGTGTTTTGATGAATCCGCATGTTCGCATTCCAATCCTATTTTATGTGTGCTTCGATTTGTAGTTAAGAAATTCCCTAGTTAACACTAGCGTCGATCTGTAGTTGGGATCAGTATTTGATTTTGTTTGAGATCTGGGATTGGGGAATTTAACCCACTCGGTTAATTTATGTAAATAATCATGGGATCTCAATCGGTTAATTTATGCAAATAATCAGTCCCAATAATCAAGGGGTCTCAATCATGTCCTTATTGCACACTACTATTTTTCCAACAGGTGGAGAGAAGCGACGACGAGTCCAGACACACCAAGACTCGTTAGGTGCTGAGGAAGCCGAAGTCTGCCAGTACGACGCCGACTTCATTGGTGACGTCTAGATATGGCCCTTCTGCACAAGGAGACTCGGCGCCACCGACTTCAACTTCCTTGCGACGCATGCCGGAGACGTGAGCTCCTGCAACCCCAATGTCGGCCAGACCGTGGTGTACACGCCTTCTTCGCTAAGCACAATACACTCGGCATTCACCTCCACAACCTCCACAAGGTGGTCATCGCAGAGGGTCGCATGCTCCCGATCAAGCCCAAGGTGCCCAAACTCAAGGGACGGGGCAGCAAGAAGTGGAGAAGTGCCAGAGGGAGGAGGCAGAGGCCAGAAGGTGTTGAACTTGTGTGCTACTACTGTAAAGCAGCTTCTTTTGTTTGTGTTAAACTTGTGCGCTGCTAATGCTGAGCATCGAATCTGTTGAACTTCGTTAAATACCGTACTATCTATTGCTAATATATCCTATATTAGTTGATGCAAACAGTTTATCTCCAAATGTATTTATGTTCCTGGTATAATTTGCAGCTCTAGATTTGCTATCAGATTGGGCAAAAACGAGGGCCAAAAGGAACAATGAATTAATAGAGAATCTGCTCTAGATTTGCTGCCAATTTAGAAAAAAACATAATTGTTAGCAAGAGAAAGAGAGGAAAAAGACGCTCTTAAAACTGTCAATTAACAATTCAAAAGCTGCCAATTTAGACGAGAGGTGCGCACCGAACTACCAAATGCGGCCTCACAAGGTCCCACACGACGCGGCCCCACACGTCAGCATAACGCGGTCCCGGCCAACCGACCCCACACGGTCCCACATGGCGCAGCGTTCCTGACCAACCGGCCCCACACGGGGCGATCCCACACGTCAGCTAACAGTCAACCTGATGGTATCTGCCGTATAATCTCTCCGTAGAGTCTCAGACAAGTGGTTGGGCAAAACTAAAAAAAAGTTTAGCGTGTGAACAAAAGTGAGTACAACTAAGTAACAAGGACACTAAAATAGAAATCTTATTTATCATTGGAAATAATAAACTGTTATCAGACGGCAAACCGAGGCATGAAAAGCGGACGAACTAATTTGAAGGTAGGTCACCAAGTTACTACTTCCTCCGTTCAGAAATATAAAACAGATTTATGAATCGAATGAACCTGTACACTAAGTAGCGTCTAGATACATTCATTCACGAAGCTAAGATGTCTTATATTTCTGAAGGGGGAGTATAAGCTAAACAGAGAATAACTGTAACTATTGACCTGCAACACATATCGCAATTCGTCTCCTACATTTTACTCCCGGCCCAAGAAACAAAGAATGCATTCGATCATGAGTCGAAGCTGATCTCGATCTCCTCATCCTTGTCGACGAAGAGGAAATGCGACCCTCCGTCAATCACCTTCTTGCCGTCCTCCCTCGCCCTGCTCAAGTGCTCGCACGGGCTGACGTCGAACCTCATGCTAGCCTGCTCGCCGGCCTCGAGGTGCTGGCTCCGGAACCCAACCAGCTGGCTCGCCGGACGCCCGCCCGTCGCGTTGGGCCACCGGAGGAACATTAGCACCGAGTGCTTGCCGGCCAGGGGACCGTGGTTCTGCACCTCCACCACCGCCGGGAACTTGAGCTGCTCACATGTCTCGGCCCCGATCTCCTCCACGTCGTAGTAGCTCGCACCGCCATCGTCCACGGTTCTTGTCGTGACGCCGGCAAGTAGATGCGTGTTTGGTACTGCTCGATCGGGGACCACCAGTCTGCGGGAGAATTTGGAGTAGCTGAGGCCGTAGCCGAACTTGTAGACGGTCTCGCCATGGTAGAAGCGGTATGTCCGGCCAGGGTAGCCGGTGGCCAGGTGGGCGCGCATCCGCATGTCCGTCATGTTCACCCTGGTGTACCCCTCCGGGTACCACGTCACCGGCAGCCTGCCGCTGGGGTTGTGCTCCCCGAAGAGCACCTTGGCGATGGCGAGCCCGCCGGCCTGGCCAGGGTAGCCGGCCCACAGGATGGCGCCGATCTTGGGGTCGTTCTTGGCGAACGTCACGTCCACGGGGCCGCCCGTGAGGAGCACCAGGATCACCGGCCGCTTCGCCGCCCTGGCCACGGCGGCGATGAGGCTCTGCTGCTTCGCCGGGAGCAGGAGGCTCGTCCTGTCCAGCCCTTCCTCCTCCTGCTTCTGGCTGAGCCCCATGAACAGGATCACGTGCTCTGACCAGCCCGCCACCGCGGCCGCCTCGTCGATCTTGGCGAAGTCGCAGGACGTGGAGTTGCACCCGGGCCGGAACGCGATGTTCTTCACGTACTCCCTGAGCCCCTGGAGCGGCGTCGCGAACTCGCACGGAGGGCCGAAGTAGTTGCCTAGGAGCGCGCCGCGGTTGTCCGCGTTGGGGCCGATCACGGCCGCCGACGTGACCGCCGACCGGTGCAGCGGGAGGATGCCGGCGTCGTTCTTGAGCAGGACGATGCCGTCCAGCGCCGCCTCCAGCGCCAGGCTCCTGTGCGCGGGCGAGCATACGTCCGCCGCGCCAAGGCCCCCGTACAGCGGGCTCCTCCGTGGGTCGCCGTTGAAGTGCCCGAGCCGCATCCGGACGGCGAAGAGGTTCCTGAGCGCCTTGTCCACGTCCTGCTCCGTCATCTTCCCCTGCTGGAGCGCCGCCATGCTGTGCACCTGCGTGTAGTTGCCGCAGTCCATGTCCATCCCTGAATAATCAAGTTGCAACGGCCCTTACACTCACAGAATTGACGATCTGTTCCAGCAAATTGCAACCAGTAGGACACGTACCGGCCTTGAGCGCAGCAGCCACCGCATCCTCGTCCGTGGGAGTGTAATGGTGTCCGCCGCGAATCAGAGCCACCGCATCACAGTCAGAAGCTACATACCTGCAGAAATTAATAAGCAGCTTAATCCCCAGTTTCACCTTCCTAAATACTCCTACAAACCTACAGCAAAATCTGAATTTCTACACACATATATATCGTGCTCGTACCCGTTCATTCCCCATTCTCCCCTGATGGTTTTGGTGAGCAGGTCGGGGTCGGCGCAGGTAGGGACGCCATTGACGGAGTTGTAGGAGCACATGACGCAGGTAGCCTTCCCGTCCACCACGCAGCTCCGGAACGGCGGGTTGAAGGTGTCCGCCAGGTCCTGGGGCGTCACCTTCGCGTCGTACCTGTACCGCACGGCGCCCTTCCAGTCGTCCAGGTCGTACGCCGTGGCGTGCTTGCAGCACGCCGAGGTCTGCAGCGTCGTCGTCGAGGTGCCCTGCAGTCCCCTCACGAACGCGGCGGCGTACTTGCTCGCCGTGACGGGGTCCTCGCCGGGCGTCTCCTGCCCGCGGCCCCACCGCGGGTCGCGGTAGATGTTCACGTTCGGGGACCAGATGGTCAGCCCCTCCGCCTGGCCCAGGTTGTACAGCGCCCTCGCCTCCGTGCCAATCGCCTACAGAGTACAGACATTCACTTTATCAGTTTATTGAAAATATTCCATGTCACGATGTAAGTACTCCTACACAGTATACAAAATATTCAGTAGTTAATACGTGCATCAATGGTACTGTACGCACCTGGCCGATACGGTACCATAGGCCGTCGTCGAAGGAGGCGGCGGTGAGCAGCACCTGGGGGAAGCTGGTGACGGCGCGGACGGTGCCGTTGAAGTGCATGCCGCGGCCCCACCGGGACAGCCCGTGGAGCCCCTCCGACCACCACATGTACGACGGGACGCCGAGCCGCGGCACCGCCGGCGCCTTGTCGCCCAGCTGCCACACCTTCTCCGCCAGCGTCAGCCGCGCCACCAGGTCCGCCGCGCGCCGCTCCACCGGCAGCCGCTGGTCGCAGAACGCGTAGCGCCCCTGCGCCGCGCCTGGACCACACGAGAACGACGGCGGCTTACCGGCCGCTGCCATGGGCAGCAGCAGTGCCGGAGTTATCACCATCATGAGTAGCGCAGCTATGTCTGCGGCGCCCATGGCGAGTCTCATGAAGATGAACGGAGAGAAGAGGACGTGACTGGTGAGCGAAACAATGGGGTTTAAGGACAGTTCTTTGCTAATAAGATCAGCTGGCCGCGTGACTAGACTTCAAATTCACACGTGCGTATATATAAAATAGGATATCTTAATTATACTGTAATAAATATACGTGATTCGGAATAAATAGTAGGATATTATTTCTGCTAAAAATTGGTATAAATGCGCTGTCGTGATAATAGTATCTCGCATGCAATATTTTACTTTAAATGGAAGGATTGTATTTCTCTTAATGCAAATACAACTATATATATACCCCTGGCGAAATAAAATAATCCAACTTTACATACGCATGCATAATTTATATTATGTCTTTTTTTTTGTTTTGAGAAACACAGTACAAATCGTAGACACTCATAACACGCACATGCACCCACCCCTATGAACGCGCGCACACACACCCTACCCCTATGAGCACCTCCGAGAGCCTGGGCCGACGGATCGAGTCTTGAGATTGACGAAGTCACCACGGGCGCCTCGCTGTCGACGGGAACGTCGCCTCCACTGAAAGAATATTCCGTCTTTTATGCAACACACAATGTCAAACCTGGGGTTTGAACTCTGGTGAGCTAGGGGTACAACCACCCTCCTAGCCACCCAACCACAGGTTGGTTTGCATAATTTATATTATGTCATTCCATAATATATACACATGGGTAATTTACAAGCAGATTACTTTTGGCGAGTTATATATATATATATACGCCACCGGTACTTTATATCTTTCTATTCCATAATATATGCACTTTTTTAAAAAATGGGCAATTTATTGCTTTAGTAACATACCAGGATGCACATAGCAAACAACCATGCACGGGAAACAAAAGTAAAAAACAACTAGGCGAAAATTATACAAAATACACAAAATGCCTAGTGTCGCATCCCAAAAAATTCTAACTTTGAAATGTGAAATAGATAAAGTAAGTTGGTTGATTGTTTAATTTTAGAATTCTCAAGGAAAAGAAACATTTTGAATTGGAAAGAACTCACTCCGTTATGACCTAAATAGTCATATAGGCAAAAAGGCCTGGATTGACTTTTAGTTTTAGTATTTGTCAAAGTTTTAAATAGCCGGCTATAGCCCCGCTATAACCTTTTGCGTACGGTCCGGCTAAACGCAATAGCTGGCTAAAAGGTGTCAAACCCCATAAATAGCTGGCTATAGCCAGGATATAGCTGTTTCCGGAGGCCACGGCTATAGCCTATAGCCGGCTATTTAAAACATTAGTATTTGTGTGAATGTTTGCAAAAATTAAAATCATGAAACATTATGAGCATTGTATTGCTTCCATGCAAAGTTAAAATTAAATTCAAACCCTAGCTTCAAAATCTTATAGTTGAATTGCCCAAATGTTTCTATAAGAAATATACAGAGATTTATGAAGTCATTATCTTTAAACTAATGAAAATGTTACAAATATAATCCGATAATAATCTACTAAATTCTAGAAAAAATTAGAAACAAGAATCATATCATTTAAAGTTTTGTATGCAAAAGATATAAATAAAATACAAAAATAGAAAAAAAAACGAAATTGGTTGGCCCAACTAGGCCGGCCGAACCAGCCAGGCGCACGGGAGGAAGGGATAGATGCCCAGGTTGCGTCAAAAAGCGTGTGGAACTTTGTTTTCTAAAATCTATCTTCGTTCAAACTTCTATATCTTTTTATCTAGAACTTTAAATTGGCTTCCGTTTATTTCTACTTGTTTCCTGCTCCAAACTCTATCTCTTCACCGTCATAAACCCATATATAATACCTCGGAGCTACATGTATATCACTTTTCCTTCTCGAAATCCCGAATCTATACATTTACGAATCATATTTCGCTTCAAAACCTATCTAAACTTCATCAGTTGCCTTCGGCTCCAACACGAAAATTGTATATCTCACCGAAATATTTCAATCCCGACAAACCTCACCTATTTTCATTCATCACAGACGAAGAATTTCGCAACGCGATATTTTGGATCTGACGCTGTAATTCTAAGATTTACTCGCGCTCGTTTCTTCAAATCCAAATTCATTTAGTTAAAAGTTAGATCTAATGATTCTTCACAAATTTCATGTTGGAAGTTTTTTGATTTGATCTACGGATTTGTCTCTTTAACACAGATCTGTTTCTACTCTTTTCTGAGGCAAAATCGAGCCGATTTGGAGCCAACTTCTCTCCTAGCCACTGGATCACATCCCGATGGCCGAGATTCAATCATCCCAGTCAGCTGCCTCATCACCACCGCATCGTCACCAGGTCAGTATGTAGGCCCGGTCAGCATGCACAGTCAGCCTGTCCAGTCAGCGGAATATTCCCTGAAATATTCTGTTCAAATTTTAAATTGCACATTATAGATCTAACTTGTAAAATTCATAAGAAATTCATACTATGACCAAAAATTGCATATAATATATCAAATTGAAGATAATTTCATGTAGTTTATTAATATTAGATTAGATCTAACTTTCGTGCTACCATTAACTAGTAATTAATTAAATATTTTTAATAGCCTTTTGGAGTGATAAATTCATAGCAAATTATTCATAGATCCGAAAAATATAAATAATATGTCCCTGGATTTATAATTCCGTTTAGATTCTAGATATGGACTTATATCTATTTTAGGTCGTGGTAAACTTTTTAGAAAATTTAAACTCTCTTAAGTAGTAATTAAATCATAGAACAAGATCTACAACTCCGTTTAGGGTGAATCCAATTGCTACTGGTTCATATTAATATCCTCTATCAAGTACACTTTAGATCTAAATTTAATATAGCAATTAGTATAGAATTTGCAATAGAACTATTAAAACCCCTCTATTAGCAATGAAGAATTAATAATAAATATCCTAATGCACTAAATAATTCTCTACATGCATCATGTGATCTAGTATTGTTTAGAGAACTAATTACAACCATTGTGACATATTCAATTGTCATGCATGCATTTGATCATCATTGTTTTATTGTATTGTGCATAATTGCAATGTTTTGAATGGTGTATTGTTGTGCTTTGTTTCAAACGTTAGATTGCAAGGAGTGCAACTACTATGATCGCAATTGCTATGATTGCGAGTATTGTGATTGCAAGTACTTTGAGTGCGATGAGTGCAATCATTATATTTATGAGGATTATCTAATCGACTACATCTACAAAAAGCAAGTGGTGCTATCTTGGTCATAAATGTCCTATTGTTTTCCTATGCATTGTAGATGTTTTTATAGAATTGCATGTATATGAATTACTATTGCTATGATATATCCTATGTATTATGGTACGGATCTCTTGTAGTTGAGCCACCATAAGATAGATGTGCTTAGCCATGCTATTTTAGACGGGGATGGGATTACACCATGCTATGGTAGAGTATATGTTTTGTTCAAGTAAAACAACATAATGTTAATGAACCTCCTAGGCGGATTGGTTTGATTGTCATCGGAGTGAAGAACAATGGTGGGGAATGCCGCCAGGGTACCGAGAAAGGATTAGTTTCTTTATATAGTAGCTTACATGTGCAACCATGTTCTAGTAAGAAATGGGTGGCTGGTTGGACTTACTAGATCGTAGTGACTCGAACCCAGCGTAGCCAGAGATGTAGTGAATATTAGGTTGGACCGGTGCATAGTGGGGTTTGGGGAACTACTTCCCGAACGCTCTCTTCTTGGACTTCTCCCTATCATGATACAATATGAGTGTGATGGTACGAGCTGGGTTGGCCAGGTCACATGGGTAAAATGTACAAACCCCTGCAGGGTGTAAAACTAAGTGCTTTGTCATGTCCCCGGTTATGGACAGTATGAGTTGCTAGATATCGAGGCTATGACATATTTCTCAATCATCCTTATTTCTCACTAAAATTTGATGGGTGAACTTAATGGGTTGTTGTGATTAAATTGGTTTAAAAGTAGGGTAAAACTATTTAAGAAAATGCAAGCTAGCCAAAGCTTTACTCAGCCAAATAAGCATATAGTTGCTAGGTTTGTTGTTAACCACTTTAGCCTACTTGCCATATATTTAATGTATTGACCATTCGAGGTTGCAACGTTTCATGTTGCAGGTTATATCATTTCCGAGTGATCGTTATAGGTCGAGATACTCCACTCAACAATTGTTCGCATGTGGCACATTTGAATGATGGAGATCTGCCTTGTAATTGTTTTCACTATGTACTTGAATAATGTAATATAAATTCTAGACCATATTCGTCGTATTTATGATGCACTGTTATATTTGATATCATATTGTAATGTGTGTGTTAGTGAACTGATCTAGGGATTAACACTATACATAAGGACCCATCCTTATCAGGAAAGGATGTTACACCTAGCTAGATGGAAGATCAATCCATAGATTATGCTGACATCCATGTCGGAAAAATATCTCTCTCGTCGTATCCTCCAAGGATGTACATCCCTTCATAAATAGGTCGCGGAACTTCACATGTTGTAGAAAGAACCATGAATGCAGAGTAGCCATAATAGATAACATGTATATGATAAGACAATTTATCTATAATTTTTTTTGCCATTTCTGCATAGCCATAGCAACCAAATAATTTTAATTGTTCCCATACTAAACAGAATTTTGTATTTATCTGCAATCTCATGTAACCAGTTATCAAATATATTGGCAACACAGCAGGAAGGAGATAGTCCAGAAGCTACTTAGATGATTGATCATATAGAACGAGCGAAATTATATTAAAATAATAAATGTTTAGGTGTCTCATCCTGATGATAAAAATACATTGTTTACTTTCTTGCCAATTCTATTTTATAAGATTATCTTTTGTGAGAAGAATCCCTCGACACAAATACCATGTGAATATGTTTATATTTTATGGTATTTTCATCTTACAAATTTTATTATTATCATCAATTGGAATATCAGGTTGTACCAATGCTCTATACAAATAGTTTACGAAGAATTTTCCATTCTCAAGTAAATTCCACCTGAACTCATTAGAACCTTCAGAAAAGTGTATTGTGGTTAATCTATATAGAAGATCATTCCACGATGCCAGTCTAGGCCCAATGAGGTCTCTTCTGACGACACATTTGAAGGGTTCAATTCCATGATGGTGCAAATTGTACCCCCTTTGTGACACACAATACTATATAAAGTAAGATATTGCTCTCGGAGAGTAGTCTGGCCAAGACATTTATCCTCCTAGAAACATATCTACGATCCATCCTTAACATTAAAGGTACCAAAACAAAAGAAATACGTTTGGAATCCATTTAGCCTGACCCAAAAGTGTGAATCTCCGGGCTTTCATAGCACTTGAGACACAACTTTTAAACCAACATATTTCCTCTAAAGGATAGTTTGCCAAACACTATCCACTATAAGTAGCTTAAAAAGCCGTTTACCCATAAGAGTAGTATTCTTGACCTATAGGTCATGTATAGTAAGTCCACCTTGATCTTTTGGTCGGTAAACCACACTGCATTTGGCCAGTTGATATTTCTTTTTCTCACTATCTCTTTGTTAAAGGAATCTTGATTGAAAATAATCCAATATGTTCAAAACTCCTTTCAGTAATTGGAAGAAAGAGATTATATACGGTACCATATTAGTAAGTACTGAGTTTATGGGTTGCCTTTCCAACTACTAAGTTTTTTGTAGTCTTTCCTCGACGAGTTTCCATTCAACCATTGTGAGTCTCTGGTATTGGGTCAGGATTCCCAAGTAGTTGATTGGAAACTGACCATGCCCACAGCCAAAGAGATCAGCATACAGGTGAGGCTCATCTTGGACTTCACCGAAACAATATAACCCACTTTAATGGAATTTAATCTTCAATCCGGAAAGTTGTGTGAATGCTGATAAGATTAATTTCAAATTCTTTGTTTTTCCAAATCATGCTTCATAAATAAGATTGTATCGTTGGCATATTGAAGAATAAAAAGTCCCCCATCAACAATATGCGGAATTATCCATTCAATCTGGCCATCAACATTTGCTCTCTCGATCAAGATTGCCAACATATCAGCCGCTATATTAAATATTATAGGCGATAATTGGCCACCTTGTCTCAATCCTTTCTTTGTCTAGAAGTATTTGTCAACATCGTCATTAACCTTTCTGGCTACACTACCTCCAGACACAAAACAATGTATTAGAGCACGCCACTCCTCCGAAAAACCTTTCATACGGAGTGTTTGATGTAGAAAATACCACTTGACCTTATCATAAGTCTTCTCAAAATCAATTTTAAAAAGTACCCCATTCGACTTTTTACTATGTAGTGCGTGAACTATGTCACGCAGAATTACTAGACCATCTAGGATGTTTCTTATTTGCATAAAGGCAGTTTGAGAAGGACGAACTAAATGGTTAGCAACCGAATTTAGCCTGTCCGTGGCAACATTAGTGAATATTTTAAAGCTAACATTAAGTAACATATAGGTTGACATTGTTGTATCTTTTATGCCTCCTTAACCTTAGGTAATAAAATTATCTCACCAAAATTTAGTCTAAAAAAGTCTAGTTGTCTAGCATGAATAAAGTCGAACAAATCTAGAAGATCAACCTTGATGACATCCCGAAAAATTTGGTAAAATTCTGCCAGAAAGCCATCCAGGTCTTGTTCTTTGTTATTTTAATGGATAAGGCCCCAAAGGGCGAGGAGCTTTCATTTCATCAGCGGTGGGTGAACATTTACAAAAAAAAACTGGATGGAAAGGAAGAATACAACAAGGCCCTGACTTTGTTGGCGTGACATAAGGCGTTGGTGAAGACTCGGCCGACTTGGCCACAACGGAAGAAGACCTATTACCACGCAAAGGAGAATCTCCAGGCAACGCATCCACAAGCTCTATCTCACGAGGAGTGGTAGGATTTGTATTAAAAGGCGTAATTGTGATCAAAGGAAGAGCCCCTGATACGTCGTAAACATATCTATAATTTTTGATGTTCCATGCTTGTTTTATATCTATTTTCTTATGTTTTGTCCATACTTTGGAGTATTTTTACAATTTTTCTGGAACTAACCTATTAACAAGATGTCACAGTGTCAGTTACCTGTTTTCAGCTGTTTTTGGTTTCAAAAAGCTAGTAAGGAAATATTCTTGGAATTGGACCGGACAAAAGCCAAAGTAAATATTTTACCCGAAGAAACACGGAGTCCGGAGGGGAGACGAAGTGGCGCACCAGGGCGGCCACACCTGGTGGCGGCACGGCCTGGGAGGCGCACCACTAGGGGGTGTGGGCCCCCTGGTACTCCACCGACCTTGCCCTTCCGCCTATAAAAGCCTCTCGGGACGAAAACCCTAAGTACCCGATCAAAATTCCATGAAAGAATCTGTAGTCATCGTCATCTCCATCCCTAGATCGGGAGGGATCTGAAGCTCTTCCTGGCACCCTGCTAGAGGGGAGATATCACCCTGGAGGCCTTCTTCATCACCATGACTGCCTCTGATGTGATGCGTGAGTAGTTCATCCTGGACTACAGTCCATGTAGTATCTAGATGGTTGGTTCTCCTCCTTTGTGCTACCATGTTTAGATCTTGTGAGCTTCGTTCATGATCAAGATCATCTATTTGTAATCTTACATGTTGTGTTTGCGAGGATTCGATGGATATTGAGATGCTATTTCAGATTGATTATTGATTTTATCATGTCTATGTTATTTGTGATCTTGCATGCTTTCCATTGTTAGTAGCTATCTTGGCCAAGTAGATGCTAGCAACTCCAAGTGGGAGTATTTATGCTCGATAGTGGGTTCATGCCTCTAGTAATCTGGGAAGTGACAGGAATCTCTAAGGTACTAGATGTGATGTTGCTACTAGGAAAAACAGTAATCCTTTGTCCATGGGACAATCGTATTGTTTACTTTACACACTTTGCTTAATGCAATTATCTATTGCTTGCAACTTAATACTAGAGGGGTTTCGGATGATAACCTGAAGGTGGATTATTAGTCATAGATGCAGTTGGATTACGGTCTATGTATAATGTTGTAATGCCCAATCAAATCTCATAGGAGTCAAGATGATTAGTATATGCATGTATGATTTCTCGGTGTCTTTCAATTGCCCCGTTGTAATTTGTTCACCCAATATGTTATCTATCTTAAGGAGAATTACCTCTAGTGAACTATGGACCCCGGTCCATTCTTTTACTATCAATCTACCATCTATTTACTGTTTACTTTCTACAAGCAATTACTATCTTACACACAATACGTTTAATCCTTTGTTTTCAGCAAAACCGGTGAGATTGACAACCTCACTGTAAGTTGGAGAAAAGTTCTGTGGTTGTGTTGTGCAGAATTCCAAGTTGGAGACAACACCTTGGAGTTGTTTCCTTGCTCCTACTGGTTCGATAACCTTGGTTTCATAACTAAGGTAAAACTTGTTGTTGTGCTCATCATACCTTCCTCTTAGGGTTCCTAACGAGCTCGAATATATTTTGAACCATCAAGCACTTTTTTTGGCACCAAACCTAAAGATGGGGAGGAAATTAAGACAGCAATACCTTTTAAACTTTTAGGAATACATGAAACCTTATAGAAGAATTTTGATTGGATTGTTCTCGAAAACCTGTTTGATGAAAACTATGAACCTAAGAGTATTGAGAGAGGATCCTATAGAACTTATTTGGATGAGATACCTTGCCTTCTTGAAGATATTTCTGGTATTGATCTTAATGCTTCTTCATTTGAGAATACTTGATTCTTGCTTCTTATGCCTAGCTCAAAGGCGTTAAAGAAAAGCACTTATTGGGAGATAACCCAAATTTTTAGTCAATAATTTTTTTTTTGTTGAGTCTTGGAAGTTATTGCCTCTGTAATAACCTCTCCTTATCCTTTTTGTGTGGTTTTGTGCCAAGAGTAACCTCTAATGAGAGATAAGTAAGACTTGAGAAAGTTGCTGTCCCGAAACAGATTTGTGTGCTTCGCTGTAAAAATTCGTGAAAAATATCTGTCTGTCAGATTGAGCTGTACTTTTTTGTGCTTCTGCCCCAGGTTGTTATATAACTTTCGTTAGTTTAACATTTTTCGATTTGAGCAACAGAAGGTCTTTGATAAAATCAGTTTTTACCTGCTGGTCTGTTTTGACAGATTTCTGCCATTATTTGCATTTGCCTCTTAATCTCTTTCTCTTTGAGTTCTCCTTGATCATTTGAGCTTTTAAAAGGAAGTGCTACAGTATCTTTTGTTTTAATAGGAGTTTTACTTATGTTGAAACTGAACCTAAAGACTTATTATCTTGAATACACCAATGTTGCTAATGAAGATTGTGTGAAGTTTTGTATGAAGGAAATTTTAAAGTGTAGGGAAGAATAATGTGATAATATGAAGTATGGACAAAAGCTCAAGCTTGGGGATGCCACCCGTGTCACCCCAAGAAATATTCAAGAAGTACAAGCATCAAAGCTTGGGGATGCCCAAGGCATCCCCTTCTTCATCAATAAAAATCTCAGGTTTCTTTCAAACACTTCATTTTTATTGTTTCATGCACAATTGTGTTGTTCTTGGAGCGTCTTTGTTTTTGTTTTTAGTTTTTGTTTGCTTGGTTTGCTTAAATAAATTGGTTGGACCCCTGCATTCATACATAGTTTCAAATAAGATTGATTTGGATTGGAAAAGAGTAGGAAAGTTCATGCTTATAAGTGGTATAAAAGGAGTCTTGTTTTTTATTGTGACTTAGACTTTATCATGTCATGCTTGATATTGTTTTGACTTTATGCTTAGTGATTATTATTGTAGCATGACTTGTTACAAACAACTAAGATTGCTTAATGTGTCTTGAAAGAATCATGCGTTGTTTTAGCATATAAAAGCATAATATTATGGTATTCTCCTTTGATGCTTTATTGGATTGACTTGGCGCATGCTCACACCATGTTAAGACTATACCAAGTCACCATAGACTCTATGATCATTTAGTTTTCTACATGTAATACCACTTTATGCTTTAATTAATAATGTTTTATCGCTTTGCATGATTATGGCCATTATTGCTCTCTTAGTTGGTCGCTCCCGGTCTTTTGCTAGCCTCCACATGTACCAAGTATGAGTTTCACTCATGCATTCAACTCCAAATAAAACCAAGTTATTCCAAAGAGTCTATATGTCTATGTTATTTGTGATCTTGCATGTTTTCCGTTGTTAGTAGCTATCTTGGCCAAGTAGATGCTAGCAACTCCAAGAGGGAGTATTTATGCTCGATAGTGGGTTCATGCCTCTAGTAATCTGGGGAAGTGACAGGAATATCTAAGGTACTATATGTGTTGTTGCTACTAGGGAGAAAACATCAATCCTTTGTCCATGGGACAATCGTATTGTTTACTTTACACACTTTGCTTAATGCAATTATCTGTTGCTTGCAACTTAATACTAGAGGGGGTTTGGATGATAACCTGAAGGTGGACTATTAGCCATAGATGCAGTTGGATTACGGTCTATGTATAATGTTGTAATGCCCAATCAAATCTCATAGGAGTCAAGATGATTAGTATATGCATGTATGCTCTCTCGGTGTCTGTCAATTGCCCCGCTGTAATTTGTTCACCCAACATGTCATCTATCTTAAGGAGAATCACCTCTAGTGAACTATGGACCCCGGTCCATTCTTTTACTATCAATCTATCATCTATTTATTGTTTACTGTTTACTTTCTGCAAGCAATTACTATCTTCCACATAATACGTTTAATCCTTTGTTTTCAGCAAAACCGGTGAGATTGACAATCTTACTGTAAGTTGGGGCAAAGTTATGTGGTTGTGTTGTGCAGGATTCCAAGTTGGAGACAACACCTTGGAGTTGTTTCCTTGCTCCTACTGGTTCGATAATCTTGGTTTCATAACTGAGGGAAAACTTGTTGTTGTGCTCATCATATCTTCCCTTGGGGTTCCCAACGAGCTCGAATGTATTTTGAGCCATCAGCCCCCTATCTGGAAGAAGACGGCGCCGAGTTGACATGACCCTATGGTTGAAACAAAGGAGTGGTAGACACGTTACCCTGAGGTTTGTTCGCATAATCCAACGTATCCATAGCCTCCTCCCCAGTGGCAGAGCTAGCTCCGGCGACCCTGGGCGGTTGCTCGGGCTCATCCGGTGATTTCCCTTTGCAAATCACAGCAATTAGTACTAATCCATGCAGGGGCAAATGCTGCCCATGGTCGCCTCTTCGAGCTTTGCCTGAACAACATGTGCCGACTGGCTCCGCCACTGCTCCTCCCCAGACTTTCCTTTACCATCATCCTCATAATCATCATCACTCCTCTTCCACATAAAAGGTATAAAGTTCGGATCCGTAATATAACCCTATGGCTCTCTCCTGAAGCGGAACTCGTACCCTTTCAGCTTTACCACAACATCCGAAGAAGTATAAAACCCCAAAGCATCTTTCTTCTTTAACAGAGCTTTTGTATCAAACATGGCTACAAGTATGCAAACCACTCATTGCCTTATCAGTTTAACAAGATCAATATCCAGAGTAGTGCCCATAAGAGAACCAATCAGCCCACAGACCCAAAAAAGAGCGCAAAGTATGTGATACCCCCTCCACATGCAACCACACCTTCCGAAGCTTGCACTTATGTGGAACCCCTTGTGTCCTATATGCAAAAACAGTGATATGTGCCTTGCTCAACGATGTATATTAATATGGATCCCATCAACTCTGTGTAAGTCATCGAAGGAATGGAAATTGATCAGGTAAGCATTCTCACCATAAGGCATAGCCTCCCACTTGCACTGAAACCCAACTGGGCACCTCCTGGCAATCTGTTTCTCAACAACATCCGCAGGAACTGCCTCACCAGTGACTTGCACATGAGCAATAGGCGATTGGTTTGGCGCAAGGTGCTCACGAACAACGTTATTAGGAATCTTGAGTATGTTGTGTCCCTGTGGTGTAACCTAGTACAAACTTTGGTCCTGGTACTGATATATGCACATGGGTAATGTGGATGTAAATCAAGCTGCAATCCAGTATAATCTGATAGTAACTTCTCAGAATTTATAACAGGGAGCAGTTTGCTTCTTCGCTCCCCCATGCTAAATAGTCTACGCCACAAATTCTCGCGATTATGTCATTCATATATTCTCGCGCGGCATAGAGACAGACATTCTCGCGCGATTATGTCATTCATAGATTCTCACAATTATGTCATTCATAAATTCTCGCGCAGTATAGAATTTATATGGACGGAACAAATCAAAATAGGGTCTAATATTTGAAACTCTTGTAAAAGATAAGGCGTTAGTGAATATATTGTAAATAAAATATACGGTTGAGCTAAGCTTTTAAAAGTTTTGAGCTTACAAGAAAAACATGGCATCAGCTGTTTTGTTTACGTGAAAGTGCATCTACGATCCCTAGGGGTTTTTGGGTAATTAGTGACAAGAAAACTTAGGAACTCACATCACTTGTTAAAGTGTTGTAGTTGCTATTGTTAACTGGATGAAGTAAATGTTTAAATGAGGTGACATCCTTGAAGAATGTAATTTCACAGTCGTACTGTCAAAAGAGGTATTTGACAAAACATGATGCAAATGAACCTTTGAACAATCTCAAAGATTTCCTCTTAAGATCCAATAGCTTTCTATCTGTCTCCACAATCCTACAATCCCGGAACCACCAGGTAGTTTTTCACGCTACCTACGAACCAGTGAGAATGACAGACACCGAGGTGTAAAAAAAATGACATCCTAGCTAGCAGGAAATCGATTTTTGCGAGAGTTGGTCGGTACCTCTTGGGACTTCGATTTTTGCGCTTGACTATTTCAATTTTGAACCAGTCTTCTGTCAGGATAATCAGTTACTTCTTCATGTAATGGTCAGATTTTCCCTTCGTACATACCCACAACTCATTTTCATCTACAATCACCAAACTTTAGTCGGGTGGATGGTGAAAAACTAACCAGTCTCCTTCCAACTGTGTAGCTCGTCAAAGAATTTTGAAGAGGCATCCATCAGAGTTTTTTTTTTAATCAAAAATCCTGGTTTTGCTCTCTATCCACAACATCTGCAGTACCAAGTTAGCATAATGAAGTACTACTCCATCTCCATGTCTTCTGTGCTGGACTTGTGGAGCCTTGCAGGAAGTAGTGTACAATCGAACCATTGGCTGGACCTGCTGAATGAAATCCTGCTCGGTAAGCTGAAGCTGGACCTGCTGAATCTTTGTTCCAGAGCCAGCAGAATTTATAGAGGAAAGCAGCATCAGCCTTAGCCAGCTAAAATTTCAGATGAAACATTGGCACTGTACTGTGTTATTTTCTGGTCCTGAATCCTGGCTGATCATCTCACCGTGCAGGTGTACAGGATGGAACCACACTGCACATGACCATGAGGGCTTGAAAAAACATATCATCACTACGAACTTACATGAGCAAATTATCTCCAGTTACATGAGCAAATTATCTCCAAGATCTTCATCGACGGACCGAATAAATTGCGGCAGAGGCAGATTGGGGAATCCATCCAGCAAATACTGCTCAGCCAGCACCTGATGCCTCAACTGAGTAAACCCACAGGATACACACTTGATTACTTCATATATCAAAGGGAGAATACGGAGTAGTTCATAGGGTACGGAAAATGATACAGGTGCACATTCATGTACAAAACCACTTGGGCATGTTAGTTTGCCGTCAAATTGACGGCTTGGAATATTTGCCTAAATAATCTTTCATGAAAGATGTACGCCATACTACGGTAGGCTCATGGGTAAGAACTTCCGCCAGAAGATGCCACAATTGGAACCAAATCACACTTTGTCATCGTGAAACCACCACCTCGTCTCCTTCGGAGACCTCCCGTTGCGGCAGTTCCTGACATACCGATCGTTGTCAGTCGGACGTTCCTGCAACCGATATGTGTTAGTTAGATGGTTGTTTGTTTTAAGCATGAGAGGATGCAGAGGGGCTGTGTAACCTTTGCTGGCGAACTTGACAACATAGACAAGATGCTGATGCAGACGGAACTGACCGTCATCGCTGGCGACCAAGAGTCATACAATATATCTGCAGACAAGTGAACACACAGAAAGCTGGTATTTCAGGGATTTTTGCACATCAAAATACACCACGGGAGCAGGTCAAAAGATGACAGTTGTTAAATAAAAATAGACACCTGACAAGTATTTGAGAACCCACACAAACAAAATGCATCATTTTGTTGTTGATTATGTTCAAAGGATCAGACACAACCTTGAAGGCCTGAATAGGTTTCTAAAATAATGCATATGAAAAAAAAGAATGCAGCAGCTAACTTTCACGGCTCGACCTTGCATTAAACAAGCTATGGCGCAAAAGGGACTGGATATTTACCAAACATCCAGATAACTGTATTCATCTTAGAAAGACATTAACTTGACAATATAGTGAGCCGTCTCGTCTTATATTGTTTAATAATTTAACCTAGAAATATTATAAGTGAATTGATCAAAGTTCAGCGGAATAATGGATAGTAAGTAATTGGATTAAGCCAGGAAGACTTATGACACATGGAATGTGGAAATTCACTGTAGTACATTATATCAAGTGCATTAAAAGTAAATATACTTGCTTCAGGGGAAAAGAAACAAAAAAAACCTAGTGACTGTCAACATTTGGCAATATCAATGGAAATACAATGAATACTCAGTCATGCTTGTCATGGTCAATCAAACTAGGTTCATAATTTGACATAGTTCAGTTATTTGAAAGAAACAATGATTGTCCATTTGTGCGTAGTAAAATGTAGTCCCTCCGTCCCATAATATAAAATGTTATTACAGCCAACATGTGTATATTGGTTGTAATAACATTTTATATTATGGGATGAAAGGAGTACAAGTTACAGGGCCTCGCCTAAAAACACATGTTCTTTTTATCTCTTTTTTAGGCGACATGTTTTTTTGTTAACAGATGGCACTTCCTCGGGTATATTGAGCTGTAATAACCATAAGATTATTTAATCATCAAAGGAAGGTCAGCAAGCTCAGCGACACACTACTGCATGATTCAGTTCATCGGTATCTCTGATTTGTGTTGGCATTAACACAGTAGCATTGTACTGGACAATCAGATACCGATGGTACCCATTCATTTCATTAAGAGGCATTGCCAAAGCTATAAATGCTCCTTCGATTCATAGGATAGGAAAATGATAGGAATAGAAAATACATAGGATTGGGATGCCATGCCTACTTGAATCCTATGGAAAGATGAATTCGCTACAAAATTTTCCATGAGGTATGACCTAATGCCCTATGGGATATGTTCCTATGGATCAAACAGCTTGTGTAGGAAAATTTCCATAGGATCCAAATCCGAAACAATTCCTATGCAAACCCTATGAATCAAAGGAGCCCTAGATGGAAACTGTAAGATAGGAAGCTGTGCCATCATAATTCACAGGTAAAACTGACATGACTATGAGCATCTGCATAGGCTAGTGTAAGATGGTCACAATATTATAGGAAGTTTTTTCTGCATGCCCATAAACTATGGAAGACTGTAGTTACTATACTAGTGTTTGATTAATAATTACCATTTATTTAATCCGCAGAAGAATTTAAAAAAAAGTACAGTGGATTTCATCTGGAGACACATATTTAATGGCTTAACCTCCATCTAAAGGAAACTCATGTGTACCATTGGATGAATCACAGATTCCAGACTTGACAGGATAAATCGCAACAACAGGCCTAATAAGATCGAACGCTAGGATATTTTTGCCTATTAACCCTATATAGATCCAGCTTAATTAATCCAAAGCCTTTATGAACAGACCCAACATCACATCAAGGTGAGTGTCCCATTCCTAACTAGGAACATAATGACACATTTGTGAAGCAACCTGTCAAAAAAGTTGCAGCCGTGTAGGTTAAGTAGCCAAAGCTGGTTTAGAAAATTACAACAAACTGACTAACATGTTATCTTAAGTCTAAGCATAACATACTTGGCCTCGATGGAGGCACTCTTATGAAAACGTTAGAATAACTATGAAAAGAATGGCTTCAACACAAACGACACACAGGAAAAACTATGACATAAAAAGGCCAGTCAATGGACTTTGATATGCCAAACAAATGTGCAAACTGCACAGCATCAAACATAAAACTAGTCAAGTGTTAACAGGAGGACACGCGACAATTATACCTAGACAGATGTGCCCGTTGCTGTAAATATGTGGATGCATCGGTGCGGGATGCATAAATATAACCTGCACGAGAAACATCCATCAGACGAGCAAAACAGGTGTAGTCCAACACTTAATGTACAAACCAAAGAAAGTAGCAAGAAGAAGATATCTCACCTGGGGAGCCTCCATGGGATAATGCTCCGGGAAGTCCACCTGCAGCTGGTACTTCTCGCCAGCGTAGAGCGTCCCCTCCGCCCCGGACACCTCGACGACCCACCTTTTGTTATGTCATCACCATCATGGTTTTCATATATGCTTTTGTTTGGTATAAAACAGACGACGAAAACGAAAATGCAGAGAAGATAAATTTGTTTGGAAACGGTAGTAACGTGGATAAACTGCAAATCGTCCGCGGGAATTTCACAGATACAAGGCCAAAGCACGCAGAACCGGTCTCGGATTTAGCAGTAATTCGATCATGGCGAAATTCAACCCTCGGTTTGACCATATCTACTCTATAGACAGAAAAGGAAAAAAATACAGCAGAAGTATATGGCCTAGAAAGGAAAAAAACGAGATTGGATTGCTCGTGCAGCAAGAATAGAGGAGAAGAAAGGCGGTAGGGGGGTGGGGGCAGGCACCTCTGGAGGTTGTCGGAGACCTTGTAACTGAAGCCGCCGGGAGGGCTGGCCTGCCACTCCGCGAGCTCCTTCTGCAGCCGATTGCACGCGATCTTGCTCAGCACCTGCGCACAGAGACACGCCCAACCAACAAGTATCAGCAACGAAGACCAGCGGAAAGTCCGTCGGCCGAATCGGGCGCCACCGCGTCTGTGGGCGGGCGGCGAATCGGACGGGGCTAGATCGGGCTGGGATCGGGGAGATCGGAATGGGCGGTGGCCGGGGGGGAGGGTTAGGGTTTGGTACCTTGCGGGAAGGGGAGGAGGAGCTCGTCATGGATGGTGCGCTGGGTTCTCGCCGAAGCCGAAGGAGGGGGGGGAAGGGGGGCAGCGAATACGATACGTGGGGAGTGCGCGTGGGTGTATCGGTGCGGTGGGACGGGGCGGGGATGCCGATGGAGGGGGGAGAAGACGAGGAGGGGAAACGGGAGTCAGTCAAGTGGCCCTCCCGTCCTTCCCTGGCCGGCTTAAATTCCTTTTCAAACTCCCCGTTCGAAAACTTCCACGGATCCGATGCTGATTCTCTTCGTCTCCTGCTAAAAAAAGTTTATGTTTCACTTTCATCCGAAGAGTGTGTTCTAGAAAAAAAGTTTTATCTGGAGATGGAAAAAAACAGGAAGAAAATGAATTTTCACAACTCATTTGGCATCTTATCTGCATTGTGTCGTTCAAATATGGACCTTTGCTAGTACTATTTGACACTACTAGCAGATACGAACGAGACAAGTCAGGCCGAGTTACCTTTCTCAATTTCTGGGTGAGGTCACTGTTAATGATGAGAACATACGTGCCGTTCGAATATCTTCCGGTAGGTGACAACGAGCATTCTTCTTTTTTGGCAACACAATGTGAGCAAGCTGCAAGCAGCAAATGACTATTGTATTTTTTTTTTAATTAGTACAAAGTCACTGTCCAAGAGGGAATACAGACTTTGCACAATCCAACAAGGAAAATGAGCCCTAACTCCATACAACGAAAATAGTAATGGTTTCGGAGCTTCTCCCCACCATTGTTTCTCCTCGCCCAAATTCATGGGATGGCTTCGTCATAAGAATAAGCTTAAAAGAAGTGGCCTAGATTTGTTTCTTCGAATTAAGCGCTCGTGTGCCTCGGTTGGCCTCTTAGAGGTGGAGCCTATGGACAAATACGTTAAATGTGTAGTTTGGCCCGGCAAAGTATCTTCGTGAAAGAGGGGGACGACTCGAGGGGAAAGGGTTCGGGCTCCACTCCCACATATGACGTGATTTGTCGTCCCCCAAAGATAGTAAATGACAATACTATTTTATTAATTATGAGAAAACAAATGTCCACAGTACTTTGCATAACTCAACACATAGAACAAACTCAATAAGCCGAAAAAATAGGTTTTTAGTAGCCTCTCCCACTGGAAGCCATAAGTCACCTTCTCTATTATGTAGCATAAAATAAAATAAAGTGGCCCAAATTTTATTCCTTCAAACTAAGTGCTCTTTGCCCTCAAGAAATTGGATTTAAATATCGCGCTAGTTAATAGCCGAGTGGCACTCCCTAAAACCCTAACCCTCTCCTGAGCATCCCTCTCCCGAGCCGCCCCCAGGCGACTCTGGCGGCTTCGGAGGGCCTCTTCTTCGTCCTCCCCTAAGAACTCCCCCCTCCCCCCCCCCCAACCCTCACTGCGTTGGCCGCCGCTGCTGCCGACTCCGGCGACGGTGGCGACACCCCGTCCATCAAAGATGGGGGGCAGGAGAGGGGTTGCAGCGGCGTTCACATGGGACAGGTGCGGCGTGGCCATCTTGACCGGGGCCTGAGGATCTCCGGCGGCCAACGAGGGGATGGAGGCGCACCACCGGTTGCCCTCTCCTCCTCTGTTGGTGCTGCACGGAGATGACGGGCGGTGTGGGGGCTGCTCGTCTACTGCAAATAATGGCGGCGGTCCTAGGATTCCTCTCGCGCCAAGACGATGATCTACTTGTTGCTTGCCCTCTTTGATTTGGTCGGAGTAGCGAGTTCCGGAAGGCTTCGCTGGCGAACTACCATGGGCAAATAATGCCTAGAGATTGCCGGATTGGAGGGATTCGGTCGTGCGCACCCATGTTTTACTTCGACCGTTTGGGTTTAGAGGGAGTGCTTCGAAGATCTCTTGGCTGTTAATATCAGGGCATATTCTCGTTCCATGGTGTTGAGGGAGAATGTCACAGAGATCGAGATTTGAGGACTAACAATGGTGGTTCAAGTTTGGGTGGTGATGAGGAATTGTCTTGGTGACTCGTGACTTGGAGCAGTGGCATGCAAGTGGGGGCAACTGCACAAGAAGGTTCATAGTCCTACCTTTCAGGGTGAAAACCTTGGGTCTGGCCTTAATTGGTTGTGCCTGGCAATGGCCTTGTTGAAGGTATTGTTTTGAGAGCGTGGACTTTCTTCAGGGTGAAAACCTAAGATCTATGTTCGAGCGATGACGGTGTTTGTGCACTGTTTCCTTCTTGGAGGCGTCGCTTTTGGAGAAATTGGACTTCTGGTGTTTGTCTTGGTGGTGGTAGTACCGTTGTTTCAACGAATGGGTCACTGTAGCGGGACTTTTTTTTTATAATTCTTCTTTCTTTTTTTGGCTGCATACATCTGTATGGCCGTTAGGGCAATGCGTTGTTGCAGAGGCTGGATGTAATTGATATCTTGTGATATTACTATATGCTCCTTTACAAAAAAAAGTGCTCTTTTTCGCCAGGAGAGGTGGTTGGAACAGGAGAGAAAACCCATCTAGGGTTCCGCACCCCTTGCCTGGCGACATCGCCGGTCCGCTTCGCCTCGGGTGGTCCTAGTGTCTTGGAGGTGTGTCGGACCACGGCCTCTCGCCGGCGGGAGGTTTTCCGTTCTTTGTTTCATCTGCTTTTTAGTGTTTTTTCGGGATGTTGAGGCGATGTCTATGTTCTAAAGTCAGAATAAAGTCCTCCCGCTCTATCCTCGCTCCGGTGGTGCATCTAGCGCTAACGGAGAACGCGTGGAGTCGTTTGTCTGGCAGATCTTCTAGGACTGTTTGTTTTTGTGTTCGTCGGTTTGTTTTTAGGTTAGTCTCTTCCGATCTACGGATGTCATCATTGGCGATGGTTGATGCTCTAGTGCGCTGGTCCATTGTGTCCTTAGCACGACGACTTTCCGTCTGTCTGGTACAAGAAACTCTACTACGACAAGTTTTGCCCGGCTCTGGTGATAGAGGGGCGAGTACGACAGCACACATTCAGCTCGTGCTAGTGTTTGTAGTCGTTGCTAGGTGGTCTAATGACCTATTTATAATTTTTATTACTTTTGATTCTTTTTATACTGCTGTTGATGATTATCAATAGATTGGTGGAATTTCACAAAAAAAACTAAGTTCTATTTGGTGGATCCATTAATCTCTCTCCCTAAAACCAGTGGATCGATGTATTAAATGTGTAGTTTGACCTGGCACAATATCGCCATCAAAGAGGAGGATGGCACAAGGGAGAATGGTTCGGTCTCCACTCCCGTACAGGAGGTGATTTGTTCTCCCTCCCCCAAAGCTAGTAATGTTTGGAATCATAAGTTATTCATCTCTAGTGGTTATCTCTTCTCGAGTCTTGACAATATACAAATGTATTGTGATCTATGGGCCATTTTGATTTCTCGATCTTCTTCGTGCTCCACATCTTCATCCTTATTTTTTCTAGATCATGCATACTAATTTCTACGAGGAAGCTACACGTTGTTGTTTTCCTTACTAGGGAACTTGGCACGGCGTGACGTCCTTGAGGGGCAATATCGTGAAATTATCGGTTAAAATTGTTGCTAGAGATTACGCCCTATGCAATGTATTATTGTTTTCTAAAGTTGGACAGAAGAAAACAATAGTACTATTTGCAGATAAAAAAGACGATAGATGGTACAATTAGTATGAAAGAATAAAAAAATATAACAAAATTGAATCGCTGCTTGTTAACTATAGCTAGAAAATTATTCACCATTGGAAAAGTACTCAAGGGTAACTACGGTGTGAAAATTACATATGCAAAAGTGCAAGAAAAAAATAGTGCTAAAGAATATTAAATAACCTAAAAGAAACACGTCCGCTAAAGAATATGAAATAACCCTAAAAAACTATTGCTGACGAACTAAGTTATACAATTATACACATGCGAGATGTTAGCATGGATTAACTACCGACGGAAAATTACGACCAGAAACTTATTTTAGAAAAGTACCTTTGAATAATAAAAAATGGAACAAAAAATTATTGTTGTAGACATAGAATACCGCTGCAAAATGGCCGAGAAGTTGTGTCACAAAACTAAGTAGAAAAATTACGGCCGGGAAAAGTGGGCCAGAAAATTTAAGCCGAATAGTTAGAAAAGTTGAAGGTAAAAAATATCGGTTAAGTCAAGAAAATTTTAGCTGAAAAATTATGTTGCGTCTACGCATCGTGGCACACGATTGGGCAAAATTAGACGATGAATAGTGCACGCGCTGCAGCGGGCCGCCGGATCGAACGGCCGAAAAAAGGTGGTCCAGAAAATTTAAGCCAAATAGTTAAAAAAGATGAAAGTAAAAAAATATCGGTTAGGATAAAAAATTTAGCCGAAAAGTTTGTGTTGCGTCTACGTGACGTGGCACGCGTTTGGACAAAATTAGACAACAAATAATACACGCAAATTGTGTTGTGTGTACCTAACATGGCACGCGATTGGGCAAAATTAGACGATAAATAATACACGCGCGAACGCGGGTCATTGGATCGAACGGCCAAAAAAGGTGGGTCGAAAAACTTAAGGCAAATAGTTAGAAAATATGAACGTTAAAAAATATAGATTAAAACAAGAAAATTTTAACTGGAAAGTTATCTTGCGTCTAAGTGACGTGGCACGCGTTTGACAAAATTAGACAACGAATAATACATGCTCAAACGTGGGCCGCTAGATTGAAGATGGACGGTCGAGAATGGATCGCACACTATTCATGCACGTGACAAACAATGCCGCACCACGGACGCGCGACATGCCGAGAATCCCACGCGCCTTACTATATACTAGCTGGTGCCAGCGCGGCGCTACGCCGCGCCCTTAGGGATGCCATGAGTTAAAGAGTAAGAGGTGTTTCTATAGTCCATTATAACAACGTGTTAAGCACATGAGCTTTTAAGGAAAGCTCTACTACCAATTCAATCGAAATATGGCATATCATTACATTTTGTTATAGCATTGTGTTTGAAAGACTGCTACACCAGAACACAGAGCTGCATACCGAGTTTCCTTTTCATGAAAACCCACGTACAGTCTAGATGGCATGGAAAAAGATACACGCTGAAATGATACCGAAGGCAATGCAATTTTATGGTTATAAACTCTTAAGAAAAAAGTATAAGTAAATGACAATTTTTTTTGAAGTTACAGCCACTTTTAATTTGGATCAAATTGGAATTGAAAACACTGATGGAGATTACATCAAGATTGATACAAAAATAAGTAGAATACATATGTGAAGCAAATATGCCTATTGCGTGATATTTCTGGACTTAATTAAGTCACCGTTGCAAATTACATACTGAGAGAGAAGCTCAAGCTCACGGCTCCACTGCCAATTATTAACGCGTGCACTTTCTTGTGTATGACTCCGCCAAGGCACAACTCAGTGAGTTTTGTTACACTTCCCAGACAATAAAGAAGTTTAGAGTATTTTCCCATTCCAAACCTTTTCGATAGATTTGAACAGGCCTTTCAGGTGAGTCCAGAATCCCCTTCAGAACAGCTTCAGCTGCAAATCAGTCACCCACCAAGATACATAAGTGATGGATATACAACCAGTGACATCGCGTCAACAACAACTACAGTTTTCAGCATATGTATGTTGTTTTCTTACTAAACTTAGCCTATTAGATCTTAAAGGAGTTAGCGAAGAGGTCCCTGGGGACAGACCAGTCATAACGCTAGATCGTGCCAACAAACATATCAGCCAGAGGCAACACCTCATGAACAATTGAAGAGATCAATATTTGGGGAAGATAATCCCCATAAGACATGGCAATATCTACATTCTGGTCTCAATGCGAATGCAAATCATCAAATAATGTGAAACAGAAACAACAGGCATAGCACTAAGCACTGAGCTGAGATGCTAAATTTGAAATAATTGAAACAAAGATACCCCAAAAGCCTACCAATTTGCCAAAACAATGAAGAAATGGCAAAGGTTGATGTCGATGCTCTTCCCCGAACACGACCGTCAATGAGGGCGGTTGCGAGCAACATCTTGGAGTTGCCGACAAAGAGCATATAAACCCAAAAAAGTGAAATCTTAGCAAAAATACCAAAAAATAATATAAACTCGTCAGTGGTCAGGGCTACTCCACATAGCTCCAGGGCTAAACCACAGTGCATTAGACACTCGCATTTTTCTCTCCAATTCTCAGCTTTGGCAAACTTTGCAACTACCTATCAAACCATAGATGGGCTGGGCACCACAATACTCTCATTAATGAAATATAAAAATTTCACGGGAAAAAAACCTTAGATAGATTATTCGCTTGTACTACTTTTCTTAGATGCACTTCTAGTATTTGTCATAGGGGAACACTCGGTACAAACTCACATATAAAGGAGTTAATTATCATTTTATCAATCTTTATTGAATGAACTCCACTCTCTAACATGACAGCCTTAGCTTGAAAGCCTATGTCTAACAGAATTTTTTTACTGGTTTACAAACAAAGTTGGTCAACACATAAACAACGGTACCCTAACATCTTAGCTTGATAGTCTATTTTTAACATGAAAAAATCCACTATAGTTTAGAAACAAAGTTGGTCACAGATAACTTTACAATGTAGAGAGCCATATTTTCTATTGAACGGTTTCTCTATAGAAGCGCACAACACCAAAAAGAAATGATAACCTTTAACTAACAGATATTTCTGTGCCAGCTCGTGCTATGGCCACTCAGAAATACAAGGTAAATAATATCATGTGATATGATGCTAGTTAAGATATACACTGGATAGGACCAGACATCAATTGCTGATAATTGATGCGTTACTTAATTTTTCAGGATATGGAAAGTAAGGAACACAGGTCCACGATATTATACATAATCATTTTCTTTGGTGGAAGTTGAAGAATCTAAAGTTTGTTGTAAGATAGATGGAAGATTACTATCTCGCTAGTGCTTCTTCTGTCTCGAGTAACTGGAACATGTCTGTCTGGTGATGATGCAGATGGTATCTTACTGCTTGCTGGGGTAAATAAAAGAGTAAAATCAGTATACTACAAGGGTAGTGTGTAATTTAATCTTGCAGGATAAACTGTGCACTAAAGTGAATAACTAATAGAGTAGAAACAAATAACAAAGTAGAAAAATAAGCACAAACAATAATAGATAACAGAGTAGAACAAATAATGTAAGCAGCGGATCACATGCTGCAGGACCTCAAATGATTTTGCATTGTATGCAAACAGACGAAACTTATCTGGTTGTGGAATGATTTCTGCAACTTCTGAGCGCTGAGTAATTTCGATTATTATGGATAATCCGCTACTCTTTCTTCCGAGCATTAGCAACGAGAAAGTTTTAAAGGCATAGACTTAACCTTCTTTTAGGTGTGTCTTGAATTAGTCTATACAATTAGCTGGCACACATCCTTCCATTGTATTCGCCAAGGATAGAAGCAAGATTTCAATGTTTCTTGGACTGAAAAAATCTACAACATTTATAAGAAGAGGTATAAAACGAAAACTAAATTCTATTCTATAGCCTAGTACTAAGGGATGTTTCAAATCATTATTACCCTGCGTACACCGATTAGTTAGAAACCTAGTTAGTGTTTGACTCGGGAGAATGAAAATATTAACAAACGGGTACTTGTGATAATCATTGCAACCTATAGCTATTCTAGTACTGAGATATCTAGACAACGCGTAGTTCAGAAAAATGGAAGTATCACTCAACTATCATATGTGATGATTATTTTATGAAGCACTTAAGTCTAATTTTCGAACATTAGACATAGCTGCAGTTTCGGAACAAATAATGTTCCGAAACAGAACTACATACCTCCCATGAGTGATGTAAATGTGTCATTTTCCTTATTTAGCTGCGTCGGAAGGAGACATTAACTTCAGTAAACAAACCATACGACTACAAATTCAGATAATGTTAGTGCAAAAATCATTGCATGCATATGTGGTTATCATACCTAAACCAGCGATTTATTTCTCGACCTAGAAACATGATGTTTTGATCCGTTCGATCTGCTTACTCTATGAATGGGGAAACATTGTTGGTCAACATAGGGAAGTTCTCTAGCTGTGCAAGCACTCTATTTGATGCGGTCCTTAAGGGATGACCGACTAATCTATCCGCGTAATGGTTAAAACGCACTATTGTGTGGATGGAGCCCTCCTTTAGTTAAATCTTGATTAAATCCACCAGGTTAACAACACCCCTCCATTGTGCCAGCCTGCAGATATGAACATAGATGAAATTATTGACCTAGCTCTTGTTATCCGATGTCAAACAGTACTTGATGTAGAACATTCCAATCAAATTGAAGCATAACTTTCATAGTGCCTAAACAACAAATGACAAAAATAGAAGAAACTTGACAAAATACATTTGCACTAACTGTTTACACTTGCATGGTGGCATCTTAGCTATATATAGCGGAATGGCTGGTGGGAAGGAGTTCGCTAAGAGAATATAATAGAAGGGTAATTGGAGCAACAATCACCTAATGATAGTGTTGTCTCATTATTAGCCCAAGGAAATACGCAGCACTTAACTTAAAATATAAAATGGTTACCTGAAACCAGTAAAAATGGAAGAAAAAATATTTACAGGAGAAGTTTTACGCAAAGAACATAAGCATGGTTGAATCAGAAAACAAAAGGATAGCAGAAGAATGGTATTTCAGGAACATATAGTAATTTGTGTTGGTAGTTGCTAACGTATCTATAATTTTTTATGTTCCATGCTTGGTTTATATCTACTTTCTTATGTTTTGTCCACACTTTGGAGTATTTTTATACACTTTTTGGACTAACCTATTAACAAGATGCCACAGTGCCAGCTGCCTATTTTCTGTTGTTTTTGGTTCCAGGAAAGTCAGAAAATGAATATTCTCGGAATTGGACGGGACAAAAGCCAAAGTAAATATTTCACCGAGGGGGACACGGAGCCATAAGACGAGACGGAGAGGGGCCAGGGGCCGCCCACACCACCTGGCCGCACGGCCAGGCCTGGCCTGCACCATGGGGTGGTGTGGCCACCTAGGGAACCCCCTCGGACTCCCCTTTCGCCTATATATTTGAAGGAAATATGCCCTGAGAGGCAATAATAAAGTTGTTATTATGTATTCCTTGTATATGATAGATGTTTAGTCTGCATGCTATAATTGTATTGATAGGAAACATCAATACATGTGTGTTTAATAAACAAAAAGGGTTCCTAGTCATGCCTCTCTTATAGACTAGCTTGTTGATTAATGCTGCCATAGAGAGTTATAATGCTAAAAAAAGTTCTTTAGCTGCATGATGGAGGAAAACAGCTCCGTTAGTGACCACGTACTCAAAATGTCTGGGTACACCGATAAGCTTGTGTCCTTGGGAATAACGATTCCCATTGACTTAGGCATACATCGTGTTCTCCAATCTCTGTCACCTAGCTACAAGAGCTTCGTGATGAACTATAATATGCAGGGCATGAAGAAGTCTCTTCCCGAGCTTCTGTCAATGCTTAAGACTACAGAAGTGGAGATTAGGAAATAACATCAAGAGTTGATGATCAATAGGACCATCGGTTTCAAGAAGGACAAAAAAGGCAAGCACAAGGGAAAGAAGGGTGGCAAGTCTAATGCCGCGCCTGAAAAGAAACCCGAGCTGGCCCTAAATCTGACACCGAGTGCTACTATTGCAAGGGGCCAGCCATTGAAGCATAAGCGCCCAAGTATTTGGCAGACAAGAAGTCCGGCAAGGCAAATAAAGGTATATGTGATATACATGTTATTGATGTGTACTTGACTAGTACTCGCAGTAGCACCTGGGTATTTGATACAGGATCGGTTGCTAATATATGTAACTCGGTTCAGAGGCTACGAAACAAGCGACAACTAGCAAGGGATGAGGTCACGATGCGGGTCGGCAATGGATCAAGAGTTGATGTGATCGCCGTCGGAATGCTGCCTCTCCATATGCCATCGGGATTAGTTATAAACCTAAATAATTGTTATTTGGTGCCTGCACTGAGCATGAACATTGTATCCGGATCGTGTTTGATGCAAAGTGATTATTCATTTAAGTCTGAAAACAATGGTTGTTCGATTTATATGAATAATATCTTTTATGGTCATGCATCTATGTTGAATGGTTTATTTCTGTTGGATCTCGATAGTAGTATTACGCATATTCATAATGTTGATGCTAAAAGAATTAAACTTGGTAATGATATATCTACATATATGTGGCACTGCCGTCTAGGCCATATTGGCGTTAAACGCATGAAGAAACTCCATTCTGATGGACTTTTGGAATCACTTGATTTTAAATCATTTGATACATGTGAGCCATGCCTTATGGGCAAGATGACTAGAACACCGTTTTCCAGTTCAATGGAACGGGCGACAGATTTATTGGAAATCATACATACTGATGTGTGTGGACCAATGAGTGTGTCGGCACGAGGTGGATATCGTTATTTTGTTACTTTCACGGATGATTCGAGTAGATATGGGTATATCTATTTGATGAAACACAAGTCTGAAACTTTTGAAAAGTTCAAAGAATTTCAGAATGAAGTGGAAAATTATCGTAATAGAAAGATCAAATTTCTACGGTCTGACTGTGGAGGAGAGTATCTAAGTTACGATTTTAGCACACACATGAAAGAGTGTGGAATAGTTTCACAACTCACGCCTGCCGGAACACCACAACGTAATGGTGTGTCGGAGCGTCGTAATCGTACCTTATTGGATATGGTTCGATCTATGATGTCTCTGACTGACTTGCCACTGTCATTTTGGGGTTATGCACTGGAAACCGCTGCATTCTCTTTAAATAGGGCACCATCTAAATCCGTTGAAAAGACTCAGATGAATTATGGTTTGAAACAAACCTAAGTCATCATTCTTAAAGTTTGGGGATGTGATGTTTATGTGAAGAAACTTCAACCGGATAAACTCGAACCCAAAGCGGAAAAATGCGTCTTCATAGGATACCCTAAGGAAACGATTGGGTATACCTTCTATCACAGATCCGAGGGCAAGGTCTTTGTTGCCAAGAATGGATCCTTTCTTGAAAAGGAGTTTCTCGTGAAAGGTGTGAGTAGTCGGAAGGTAGAACTGGAAGAGGTTATTGAACCTTCTCTTCATGAAATGGCGAGTAGCAACTCCAGAAGTTGTTTCGGAGTTGACTTCACCTAATGAAGAGAGAGCTAATGATATTGATCATAAAACTCCGAAAGAGAACACTACCGAACCTCGCAGGTCAAGCAGGACACGTGCAGCTCCTGAACTATACGGCAATCCTGTTATGAATTTCATGATTGATGAAATAGATGACCCTGCGACGTATGAAGAAGCGATGATGAGCCCTGATTCCAACAAATGGCTAGAAGCCATGAAATCCGAGATGGAATCCATGTACGAAAACCAGGTTTGGACCTTGGTGGACTTACCTCATGATCGAAAGGCCATTGAGAATAAATGGATTTTCAAAAGAAAAACTGATGCTGATGGTAAAGTAACCATCTATAAGGCTTGACTTATCGCAAAGGGGTTTTGACAAATTCAAGGAGTTGACTACGATGAGACATTCTCTCCCGTAGCGATGCTTAAGTCAGTTAGGATTATGTTAGCAATTGCTGCATATTTCGATTATGAAATATGGCAGATAGATGTCAAAACTGCGTTCCTCAATGGTAATATTGAAGAAGAGTTGTATATGATACAACCTAAGGGTTTTGTCGATCCTAAGGATGCTAATAAGGTGTGCAAACTTCAGCGATCCATCTATGGACTGAAGCAAGCATCACGAAGTTGGAATCTCCGCTTTGATGAGGTGATCAAAGAGTTTGGATTTGTCCAAACTTATGGAGAGGCTTGTATTTACAAGAAAGTGAGTGGGAGCAATGTGGCATTTCTGATATTATATGTGGATGACGTATTATTTATTGGAAATGATTTAGATCTTTTAAACAGTGTTAAAAATTATCTAAACAGCAAATTTTCGATGAAAGACCTTGGTGAAGCTTCATATATATTAGGCATTAAAATCTATAGAGATAGATCAAGACGCCTAATTTGGCTATCGCAGAGTACATACCTTGATAAGATATTAAAGAAGTTTAATATGGACGGAAGTAAGAAGGGGTTCTTACCTATGTTGCAAGGCAAGACATTGAGTAAGACTCAAAGTCGACTAATGGAAGAAAGAGAGATAATGGATAAGATCCCTATGCCTCGACCATAGGCTCTATAATGTATGCCATGCTATGTACAAGACCGGATGTGGCACATGCTATTAGTTTGACTAGTAGGTACCAATCTGATCCGAGTTGAACCTTTGGATAGCGGTCAAGAATATCCTTAAGTACTTGAGAAGAACTAAGGATATGTTTCTTATATACGGAGGTGAAGAAGAGCTAGTCGCTAAGTGTTATGTCGATGCTAGCTTTGACACTGATCCGGATGACTCTAAGTCTCAATCCGGATACGTATTTCTCTTGAATGGAGCAGCAGTTAGTTGGAGGAGCTCCAAACAACCTGTGGTAGCTGGATCAACAACGGAGGCGGAATATGTTGCTGCTTCAGAAGCAGCGCAGGAAGCGGTTTGGATGAAGGGGTTCATGACGGAATTGGGTGTGGTTCCTAGTGCGTTGGACCCGATGGTGATCTATTGTGACAACAATGGAGCCATAGCCAACGCAAAGGAACCAAGGTCTCACAAGAATTCCAAGCATATTAAGCGCCGGTTTCACTCCATCCGCGAGCATGTCAAGGATGGAGATATAAAGATTTGTAAAGTGCACACGGACCTGAATGTAGCAGATCCGTTGACTAAAGTACTCCCTAGGGCAAAACATGATCAACACCAGAACTCCATGGGTGTTAGATTTATCACTATATAAACTAGATTATTGTCTCTAGTGCAAGTGGGAGACTAAAGGAAATATGCCGTGAGAGGCAATAATAAAGTTGTTATTATATATACCTTATACATGATAGATGTTTATTTTACATGCTAGAAATGTATTGATTCATAAACATCAATACATGTGTGTTTAATAAACAAAAAGGGTTCCTAGTCATGCCTCTCTTATAGACTAGCTTGTTGATTAACAGGATGACTAGACTAGAGTGCATGTCGGTAACGAGATCAAACTAGGTATGGAGATACCGATGATCGAATCTCGGACATGTAATATATCGAGAGACAAAGGGATTTAGTTACAAGCGTTAGAGGTTCTCATGATCACAGGAGTCATCGTTGAATGTGTAGGAGTCAGTACGGATCTCTAGGTCCCGCTGCTGATTATTGATCGGAGAAGGGTCTCGATCATGTCTGCATTATTCGCGAACCGTAGGGTGGCACACTTAAGAGTTACCGGACACCATTTTGGAGCACATATGTTTCAGACGAAAGAATTGCAAAGCGCAGGAATTGTTTCAATAGAAACCGGAAATTGTTTCGGGTGAAATTGCAGAAAGTGGTTCTGCATGTGATATTGAAATATTGCAAGGGGCTATATGTGAATGTTTGTTAATTAAATTAATTAACAAAATTCTGAATAAATTTAATAAAGGAGTTTTATTAAATGAGAGAGCATTAAATTTGGAGAAACTTAATGCATTTAAAGTGGAGACTTTAAAAGGGAATGTGAAGAGGCATTTTAATGTGGGGGGGTTACCACCACATGAATGGGGGAGGTGAAGGGTCACCCCCCATGCGCCGGCCATGGAGAGAAGGGGCACCCCCCTCCTCCTATAAAAGGCCACCCATTCCCTCCTTCATCCTCACACCTCCTTGTGAAGGATCTCTCTCCCCCTCTAGAATTATTCCCCATGGTCTCGGATTAGCGAGATACATGTTCCGGTGGCATTTAAATGCGGAAGGAGTTCTTGCTTCCGATGGATCGCTGGGCGAGGAGGTGGAGGTTGTCCGGTGGCTTGAGCGTGTGTGCGAGTGCGGATGCGCTGCTGAGTTCTGGGACTTCCTCACGATCTTGAGATCGGCAAGTGTACGACTACATCAACCACGAGTTCCTACTCGTTAACAAAGCTCGTTGTCTTCGAGGGTAAGTTCTCCATGGATGTATGTCCACCCGTTTGCTCTGTACCTAGTAGATAGATCTTGGCGTGTAGTTCTCATCATAGGAAATTTTTTGTTTTCTATGCTGCGGACCCAACAATATTGCCTCCGATACAGAAACCCTAAGTACCCAATCAAAAATCCACGAAAGAATCTGTAGCCGCTGTCATCTCCATCCCTAGATCGGGAGGGATCTTAAGCTCTTCTCGGCACCCTGCCGGAGGGGAGAATTAACCCTGGAGGCCTTCTTCATCACCATGCAAGCCTCCGATGTGATGCGTGAGTAGTTCATCCTTGGACTACGGGTCCATGTAGTAGCTAGATAGTTGGTTCTTCTCCTTTGTGCTATCATTTTTAGGTCTTGTGAGCTCCGTTCATGATCAAGAACATCTATTTGTAATCCTACATGTTGTGTTTGCGGGGATCCGATGGATATTGAGATGCTATTTTAGATTTATTATTGATTCTATCATGTCTTTATTATTTATGATCTTGCATGCTCTCCGTTGTTAGTAGCTATCTTGGCCGAGTAGATGCTAGCAACTCCAAGAGGGAGTATTTATGCTCGATAGTGGATTCATGCCTCTAGTAATCTGGGGAAGTGACAGAAATCTCTAAGGTACTAGATGTGTTGTTGCTACTAGGGAGAAAACAGCAACCCTTTGTTCATAGAACAATCGTATTGTTTACTTTACACGCAATGCTTAATGCAATTATCTGTTGCTTGCAACTTAATACTAGAGGAGGTTCGGATGATAACCTGAAGGTGGATTATTATTCATAGATGTAGTTGGATTACGGTCTATGTATAATGTTGTAATGCCCAATCAAATCTCATAGGAGTCAAGATGATTAGTATATGCATGTATGCTTTCTCAATGTTTGTCAATTGCCCCGCTATAATTTGTTCACCCAACATATCATCTATCTTAAGGAGAACCACCACTAGTGAACTATGGACCCCGGTCCTTTCTTTTACCATCAATCTACAATTGTTTACTGTTTTCTATTTACTTTCTGTAAGCTATTACTTTCTTCCACACAATACGTTTAATCCTTTGTTTTCAGCAGAACCGGTGAGATTGACAACCTCACTGTAAGTAGGGGGAAAAGTTCTGTGGTTGTGTTGTGCAGGATTCTGATAGCCCAAAATATATCGAGCTTGTTGGGGAACCCCAAGAGGAAGGTATGATGAGCACAGCAGCAAGTTTTCCCTCAGTTATGAAACCAAGGTTATCAATCCAGTATCAACATCCCTTCCTGTTGTTCTCCTTGGACAAAACATAAGAAAGTAGATAAAACCAACCTTGGAGGTGTTTCCTTGCTCCTACTGGTTCGATAACCTTGGTTTCATAACTGAGGGAAACTTAATGTTGTGCTCATCATACCTTCCTCTTGGGGTTCCCCAACTAGCTCGATATCAACCACGAGCCAGCAAGTATTTTTCTGGCGCCATTGCCGGGGAGTCAAGGACATCTTCACAAGGGGAGTCCCTCATAACCAATCTCTTTACTTTGTTGTTTTTGTTTTGCTTTGTTTGCTTGTTTCTTTATCAAAAACAAAAAAAAGTTGTACTAGTTTGCTTTCTTTATTAAAAACACAAAAAAATTAAGTCTTTCTATAGTTGCTACTTCTTTCTTAGCTCACCATGTTGATCCCTAAGTTCACCCTGAAAGACCTTTCAATAGGTAGTGGCTCTATAATTGGAAAAGTTAATATTGAATAATTTTTTAATCATGTTAGTAAGCATGAGGATATTGAAGATAGATCCCTTGCAGAGCTTGCTCCAAATTATGAAATTGCTGCAGCTTCTTTAGTTCACATGTTGGAATCTAGGTTTGTTAACCTTAACCCCTTAATGCAAGTAATGTTTCTTAAACTTAAGGAAATTGAGGACCCTAAAAAGAGAGATTTTATTCTAGAAACCTTGCTTAAAGAATTCTATGATGTTGCTAAGGAAGCTAGAAAAGTCTTTGATCGTTTTAATATGCTAGGATCATGTGTAGATGTTATTGGTACACGAGAAAAGATGAACAAAATCGAACCTAATGGGGAGAAAAATAAGATGCCAATACCTTTCAAACTTGTAGCAATGCATGAAGCCATAGAAAAGAATCTTGATTGGATTGTTCCTGAAAACCCGTTTGATGAAAATAGTGAACCCAAGAGCATTAAGAGAGGATCCTCTAAAACTTATTTGGATGAGATACCTTGCCTTGTTGAAGATATTTCTGGTATCAATCTTAATGCTTCTTCATTTGAGAATACTTGATCCTTTTTCTTGCTTCTTATGCCTAACTTAAAGGCGTTAAAGAAAAGTATTTATTAGGAGATAACCCAAAAGTTTTAGATGAGTCTTGGAAGTTATTACCTCTGTAATAACCGCTCCTTATCCTTTTTATTTGCTTTTTGTGCCAAGAGTAACCTCTAATGATAGAGAAGTAATGCTTGGGAAAGTTGATGTCCCGAAACATATTTTTGTGCTTGGCTGTAAAAATTCGTGTAAAATCTCTATACGTCTGTTTGAGCTGTAAATTTTTGTGCTTCTGCCCCAGGTTGTTATTTAACTTTCGTTAGTTCAACACTTTTCGATTTGAGCAACAGAAGGTCTTCGAAAAAATTGGTTTTTACCTGCTGGTCTGTTTTGACAGATTTCTGCCATTATTTGCATTTGCTTCTTGTTGATTCCTTTTTGAGTTCTTTTTGGGGAATTGAGCTTTTTGAGGGAAGTGCTACAGTATCTTGTGTTTTAATGGAAGTTTTATTAGTGTTGAAATTGAACCCAAAGACTTATTACCTTGAGTACACTAATGTTGCTAATAAAGATTGTGTGAAGTTTTGTATGAAGGAAGCATTTCAGGTGTAAGGAAAGAATGATGTAATGAGATGAAGAATGGACTAAAGCTCAATCTTGGGGATGACACCCGTGTCACCCCAAGAAATATCCAAGAAGTACAAGCGTCAAAGCTTGGGGATGCCCGAGGCATCCCCTTCTTCATCAATAAAAATCTCAGGTTCTTCCAAACACTTCATTTTTATTGTTTCATGCACAATTGTGTTGTTCTTGGAGCGTCTTTGTTTTTGTTTTTTCGTTTGCTTGGTTTGCTTAGTTTGCTTGAATAAATTGGTTGGATCCCCTCTTTCATACATTAGTTTTCAAATAGGTTGGTTTGGGTTGGAAAAGAGTAGGAAAAGTTCATGTTTAAGTGATAAAAGGAGCTTGTTTTTGACTGTGGCCTATGCCTTGTCATGTCATGCTTGATATTGTTTTGGCTTTATGCTTAGTGATTTTTGTTGTAGCATGACATGTTATAAACAATTGAGATTGCTTAATGTTCCTTGAAAGAATCATGTGTTGTTTTAGCATATTAAAGCATAGTATTGTGGTATTCTCCTTTGATGCTTTATTTGGGTTGACTTGGCGCATGCTCACACCATGTTATGACTATCCCAAGTCACCATAGCCTTTATGATACTTTAGTTTTAAACTTGTAATATCACTTTATGCTTTAATTAATGATGTTTTGTCGCTTTGCATGATTATGGCCATTATTGCTCTCTTAGTTGGTCGCTCCTAGTCTTTTGCTAGCCTCCATAACCAAGTATGGGTTCCACTCATGCATCCAACTCCAAATAAAACCAAGTTATGCCAAAGAGTCCACCATACCTACCTATTAGCATTTGCTATTCCAAGTATATTCCTGTTTTTATCTACCTTCCGAATTAAACTTGTTATGAGAAAACTAGTGATTAAAGCTCTCACGAACTTGATGACACACTTTACTTTTCTTGCCCCTAATAAACTTGAACCATTGTGTCATCTATGTTGTATATGCTTGCACTTATATGTTGGGGATTAGCAGAACCATGCTATCATGGGGAACGCTTTCAACATTGCACTTGTACATTGTACCTAGTTGATATCATGCTCTTTTGTCTATGGATGTCGTCGGTGTGAAATGAAAGGGGAGCTTGTAAGTCCATGGAGTTATGTATGTGTGTTAGAGAAACCCCCGGGCCGCCAGTCTAATCCATGCCTAATCATGGTGGAAATCTGCAGCGTAACCATAATGAGCAATCTATGAAGCATTCTTCTTATTAAAAAAAGAGATAGAGATTGAGAAAAAGAGAAAAAAAAAGAGATGAGAAAGGGGAAAGAGGGAAAAAAGTACCATTTTCCCATGGTAAATAAGAAGATTGTTGAGATGCTCGTTGTCTGCTTGCCTTGTCATTTTGATATGAGGATTCTTCCGTATCATCGGGCAAAGGGTACCCCGTTGGCGGTTCTCTATGATACACATGTACTTACTATGACAAGAACTTATCGGTAACTAAACTTGAGTAGCATGAGGAGTGACCCTCGTATTCAAGGGACATGAGATTTCCAACTTATACTTTGTCAAGCATATACTCCATAGTTTGTTCACTTTAACCTTAATCACTTCAATATGCTTATGATAGGGGCAATGAGAGCTGAAAGCTAATAAGTACCATATTTTTGGAAGCTCTTTATGAAACTTGAATCCCTACTTCCTTCTATGAAGGCCTTTCTTTTACTTTTATGTTGAGTCTTCATCTTCTATCTTTATGCACCTATTGAGAGAGCATAGTGGCCATTCTTAGTTTAATGTCCATTGTCCCAAGACTTGTTGATTGATGCATAACTTTGATATTGCTTGTTCTTAAACTATTTGTATCTAGTCACCCTTATGAACTTTGAAGGTGTCCTATGCATTTGTGTTTTGCTACTCTATAAGGGACAAGCTGAATACCATTCTCACTATGTTTTCTTTATGTGAAACAAACAAACGTCTTGCAAAGAATTGTTATTCATGAATCTTTTGTTTGTGCCTTTTCATGTTACAACATAGTTGCTATGTCTTATTGTTAGAACTTTATCTTTCATGCTATGTTGAAGTACTATGATCCCAGCTATCAATGTTTTACAAATACTTTAATCAAGTTTAAGATGGTGCCTGTCACCTAAAAAAATATTCTTTCTTTTTATCACTTACCTAATCGAGGACGAGCAGGAGTTAAGCTTGGGGATGTTGATACGTTGCTAACGTATCTATAATTTTTTATGTTCCATGCTTGGTTTATATCTACTTTCTTATGTTTTGTCCACACTTTGGAGTATTTTTATACACTTTCTTGGACTAACCTATTAACAAGATGTCACAATGCCAGCTGCCTATTTTTTGCTGTTTTTGGTTCTAGGAAAGTCAGAAAATGAATATTCTAGAAATTGGACGGGACAAAAGCCAAAGTCAATATTTCACCGAGGGGGACACAGAGACAGAAGACGAGAGGGAGAGGGGCCAGGGGCCGCCCACACCACCTGGCAGTGCGGCCAGGCCTGGCCCGTGCCAGGGGGTGGTGTGGCCGCCTAGGGCACCCCCTCGGCCTCCCCTTTCGCCTATATATTGCCTTCGATACAGAAACCCAAAGTACCCGATCAAAAATCCACGAAAGAGTCTGTAGCCGCCGTCATCTCCATCCCTAGATCGGGAGGGATCTGAAGCTCTTCCCGATGATACATTGCAAATGTATCTATCATTTTTTATGTTCCAAGCTTGGTTTTATCTACTTTCTTATGTTTTGTCCACACTTTGGAGTACTTTTCATATGATTTCTTGGACTAACCTATTAACAAGAGCCACAGTGCCAACTGCTTGTTTTCTGCTGTTTTTGGTTCCAAGAAGTCAGAAAATGAATATTCTCGGAATTGGACGGGACAAAAGCCAAAGTTATTATTTTACCGGGGGACACTTGGAGCCAGAATACGAGACGGAGAAGGGCGGAGGCGGCCACACCACCTGGCATGGCCAGGCTGGCCACGCCGAGGTGGTGTGGCCAGCCCAGGCACCCCTCGGCCTCTCCCGCCTATATATATTGCCTCGTCTGAAACCCTAAGTACCGATCAAAATTCCACGAAGAGTCTATAGCTGCCGTCATCTCCATCCCTAGATCGGGAGGGATCTCAAGCTCTTCGGCACCTGCCGGAGAGGGAATTCACCACAGGCCTTCTTCATCATCATGCAAGCCTCCGGTGTGATGCGTGAGTAGTTCATATCTGGACTACGAGTCCATGTAGTAGCTAGATGGCTGGTTCTCCTCCTTTGTGCTATCATGTTTAGATCTTGTGAGCTCTGTTCATGATCAAGATCATCTATTTGTAATTCTGCATGTTGTGTTTGCGGGGATCCGATGGATATTGAGATGCTATTTTAGATTGATTATTGATTGTATCATGTCTTTGTTATTTGTGATCTTGCATGCTCTCCATTGTTAGTAGATATCTTGGCCGAGTAGATGCTAGCAACTCCAAGAGGGAGTATTTATGCTCGATAGTGGGTTCATGCCTCTAGTAATCTGGGGAAGTGACAGAAATCTATAAGGTACTAGATGTGCTATTGCTACTAGGGAGAAAATAGCAATCCTTTGTTCATAGAACGATCGTATTGTTTACTTTACACGCAATGTGTAATGCAATTATTTGTTGCTTGCAACTTAATACTGGAGGGGGTTCGGATAATAACCTGAGGGTGGATTATTAGTCATAGATACAGTTGGATTACGGTCTATGTATAATGTTGTAATGCCCAATCAAATCTCATAGGAGTCAAGATGACTATTATATGCATGTATGCTTGCTCGATGTTTGTCAATTGCCCCGCTGTAATTTGTTCACCCAACATGTCATCTATCTTAAGGAGAACCACCACTAGTGAACTATGGACCCCGATCCTTTCTTTTACCATCAATCTACAATTGTTTATTGTTTTCTATTTACTTTCTGCAAGCTATTACTTTCTTCCACACAATACGTTTAATCCTTTATTTTCAGCAGAACCGGTGAGATTGACAACCTCACTATAAGTTGGGGGCAAAGTTCTGTGGTTGTGTTGTGCAAGATTCCAAGTTGGAAACAACACCTTGGAGGTGTTTTCTTGCTCCTACTGGTTCGATAACCTTGGTTTCATAACTGAGGGAAACTTGCTGCTGTGCTCATCACACCTTCCTCTTGGGGTTCCCCAACGAGCTCGATATCAACCATGATCCAGCAATAGTTCACCATAGATTAATCTCTAGAAAAATACCAGCCATGTAGAAAAGGATATGTTGTTTGTCTGATCAGTTCTGTATAGATTGATAATTATCGAGTTTGATGCAAGATTGAGGTGTATAATACAACAGCGAATTGTGATATTGTGACATCTACGGAATGTGACATAGACATAGCTTGATGGATTATCAAATGGCAGCTCACCTCAGAATCCACTCCTTCTCTGCAAAAAAAGGATACAACTCTCAACCTAGAATATGGGTAATCCACTACAGTGAATAAATATAGGTTCTCTCTTACACTGTTTTGGTTTTAAGAGAAACCAAACAAATCCAAGAGTTGGAAAGGAAGTTCACAAACTAATTTGCGATTTTCACCAACATGGATTTTATACCAAATGTTGGGACAAAATCATGCTTACAAATCCCATGGGGTAAGGAGAAGGGGTGATCCCTCGAAGGTGGAATTGGTGTTGGGGAGATGGATGATGGAGTAGAGGGAGAGCAGGTGGGCGCCCTGGCTGTCGACCGACTGGCAGCGGGATGCCTTCCCGTGATGACATCAGGAAGGCAGGCAAACGATGATTGTAGAAGCAGCCGCAACACGATCAAAACAAAAAACCACCTAGACCTACCAACTTGAATGAGAATCAGCAACATGGAACAATAAACCAATGGAGCAAAAATAAGGTAAGGAGGAGACGGCGACGAAGGAAAAACAATGCTCCTCAGCCTGCTCGCCCAGATCATAAACAGGATGGTGATGGGGTAGTGACCAGAGGTGCCGCTGTTGAGACCACCATGGGAAAGATGAGGTCCTAGGATGAGGACGGTGGAGGTGGAGATCATACAGGAAGGGAAGCGGTGGAGGGTATGAAGTGAAGTGAGGAAGAGTAGAACACTCCATGATGTATATATAGGAAGAGGAAGCTTCAAGAAGACATGGTCGGTGTCGGCTTGTGATACCACATGTCGAAAGAAAAGAAGAAGAGATGCCATAAAAAACAAAATAACATGATGACCACAAACAAAATAGCATGATGACCACTTATAATATTATGCACCGAAACAAAATAATATGATGATCAAACCAAAATAACATGATGAGATGGACAAAACAACATGATGAAGGATGGACAAATATTGCATCGAAACAAAATAAAATGATACCAACGCTTATAATATTGCACCGAAACAAAATAACATGATGACCACAAATAAAATAACATAATGACCACTTATAATATTATGCACCGAAACAAAATAACATGATGACCAAACCAAACTAACATGATGAGATGGACAAAATAACATGATGAAGGATGGACAAATATTGCATCAAAACAAAACAACATGATACCAATGCTTATAATATTGCATCGAAACAAAATAACATGATGAACACAAATAAAATAACATGATGACCACTTATAATATTATGCACTGAAACAAAATAACATGATGACCAAACCAAAATAACATGATGAGATGGACAGCCCAAGCGACACACCAAGAAGAAAACAAAGTGCACATTTTAATATCACCAAAGGAACGCTGCTAGATTCACCCAAGAATGTACCAAGTGAGAAAAGAAGCATTGCAAGGCCAACAAAGTTAAACACTCTAGGTACACAATAATGCACACGGAACATCAGCGGGACACATGTTGGCACACCAAAAATCCTCATGGGAGCCCAAAAATCTCACAAAAAAGAGAAGTCTAGGGGTTTAAGATCTTTAGATATATATGTATATATGTATGTATATGTATATATGATTGTAAGAGCCCCTTTGATTCATAGGAGAAAAGGCATAGGAACAAGATATTTTCCTTTGGTAACATCATTCACTCATTTGATTCAGAATAATGGAGCACTAAAAAAGGGGAATTTATTCCTAGGATTTATGTTTTAGAGAGAAAAAAGATTCTACAACCACATAAGCCTTTTTATATCCCTATACACAAAGGCAAGGCAATAAGTTGCATAACAACTATCTAATCTTAGATTTTGTATTTGTTTTCACTTCACTTTGATTATGCGTTTTAGGATTCTTGTGCCTTTACTATTCCCACAAAACTTTTTTAACGGGAAAGGCCTAGAAGGGCCTAGAGACTTTGTTCATTCAATATTGGGAGTACATTTACAAAAAGGATCCAAAAAAGAAATTACACCCGAGCCCTTGGCTTTTATAGATTGTACCCTAGGAAAACATGTGAAAATGCGATTGCGTTCATCTTCTCTGCCGATGGTCGTTGACCTCCAGACGTAGGCGTCGTCGCCTCCACCGAGGACATCACCACTTGGGGGAGCTGCGGCGTGCACCGCCACACCGAGATGAAGGAGAATCCTCCACTCAAGGAGGAAGGATGAGCTCGAGCTATCACGCAGAACGAGCGCAGTAGGGACAATCTCATGGGCGGGGATAGCATTGGCCCAAGGCCTCGGCTTGGAATCTGCTGCAGTGGTCGTAGTCTCCATGAACCCCGAACACCACCTTGATAACCCACAAGTATAGGGGTGTATCGCAGTATTTTCGATAAGTAAGAGTGTCGAACCTGATACATTGCAAATGTATCTATAATTTTTGATGTTCCATGCTTGGTTTTATCCACTTTCTTATGTTTTGTTCCAACTTTGGAGTACTTTTCATATGATTTCTTGGACTAACCTATTAACAAGAGCCATAGTGCCAGCTGCCTGTTTTCTGCTGTTTTTAGTTCCAGGAAAGTCAGAAAATGAATATTCTCGGAATTGGACGGGACAAAAGCCAAAGTGCCTATTTTTCCGGAAGGGGTCAAGTGCCAGAATATGAGACGCAGAAGGGCCAGGGAGCCACCACACCACCTGGCCGCACGGCCAGGCCTAGCCCGCGCCAGGGGGTGATGTGGCCACTCCCGGCACCCCCTCGGCCTCTCCTTCCACCTATATATTGCCCTCGGACGAAAACCCTAAGTACCCGATCAAAAATCCACGAAAGAGTCTGTAGCCTCCGTCATCTCCGTCCCTAGATCGGGAGGGATCTGAAGCTCTTCCCGGCACCCTGCCGGAGAGGGGAATTCACCCTGGAGGCCTTCTTCATCACCATGCAAGCCTCCGGTGTGATGCGTGAGTAGTTCATCCTTGGACTACGGATCCATGTAGTAGCTAGATGGCTGGTTCTCCTCCTTTGTGCTTTCATGTTTAGATCTTGTGAGCTCCATTCATGATCAAGATCATCTATTTGTAATTCATACATGTTGTGTTTGCGGGGATCCGATGGATATTGAGATGCTATTTCAGATTGATTATTGATTCTATCATGTCTTTGTTATTTGTGATCTTGCATGCTTTCCGTTGTTAGTAGCTATCTTGGCCAAGTAGATGCTAGCAACTCCAAGAGTTAGTATTTATGCTCGATAGTGGGTTCATGCCTCTGGTAATCTGGGGAAGTGACAGAAATCTCTAAGGTACTAGATGTGCTGTTGCTACTAGGGAGAAAACAATAATCCTTTGTTCATAGAACAATCGTATTGTTTACTTTACGCATGATTAAAGCAATAATCTGCTTGCAACTTAATCTTGGAGGGTTCGGATGATAACAAGGTGGATTATTAGTCATAGATGCAGTTGGATGGCGGTCTATGTATTATGTTGTAATGCCCAATCAAGTCTCAAAGTAGTCAAGATGATTAGTATATGCATGTATTGCTTTCTCGGTGTTAGTCAATTGCCCAGCTGTAAGTAGGTCACCCAGCATGTTATCTATCTAAGGAGAGCCACCTCTAGTGAACTATGGATCCCAGTCCTTTCTCTTTACATACAATCTACAATCTTTTACTGCTTTGTGTTTACTTTCTGCAAACTTTTACTTCTTTCCATTCGATACGTTTAATCCTTTGTTTTATGCAAAACACGGTGGGATTGACAACCTCATCGCAAGTTGGGGACAAAGTTCTGTGGTTGTGTTGTGCAGGTCTCCATGTTGCTACTAGCATCGATAGTGCGCCCTGCCAAAGCTCAGCTAGTAACACCTTTGGGGTGTTTCCTTGCTCCTACTGGTTCGATTAAACCTTGGTTTCATAACTGAGGGAAAACTTGCTGCTGTGCTCATCATACCTTCCTCTCGGGGTTCCCAGCAGGCTCTCGTCGAGCAGCGAGCACATCAAGATCTTTTCTGGCGCCGTTGCTGGGGAGTCAAGGACATCTTCACAAGGGGAGTCCCTCATAACCAATCTCTTTACTTTGTTGTTTTTGTTTTTCTTAGTTTCTTTTTGCTTTGGTTGCTTGTTTCTTTATCAAAAACACAAAAAAATAGTTTTACTAGTTTGCTTTCTTATTTGAAAACCCAAAAAAAATGACAACTCTTGAAAACACTAAGTTGTGTGACTTCACTAGCACCAACAACAATGATTTTATGAGCACACCTATTGCTCCACCTGTGGCTAAAAATATTTTCTTTGAGATAAAACCTGCTTTGCTCAATCTTGTTATGAGAGAACAATTTTCTGGTATTGGTAATGAAGATGCTGCTTCCCATCTAAATAACTTTGTTGAACTTTGTGAGATGCAAAAGCATAGGGATATAGATGGTGATATTATTAAGCTGAAATTGTTTCCTTTCTCTTTGAGAGGAAAAGTAAAGAGTGGTTGAATTCCTTAACTAGGAATAGTATTGATTCTTGGACTAAGTGCAAAGATGCTTTTATTGGAAAATACTATCCTCCTGCTAAGATTATATCTATGAGAAGTGAAATAATGAAGTTTAAACAACTTGATAATGAGCATGTTGCTCAAGCTTGGGAAAGAATGAAATCTTTGGTAAAGAATTGTCCCACTCATGGACCGACTGCTTGGATGATCATCCAAACTTTTTATGCAGGATTGAACTATTCTTCAAGGAACCTATTGGATTCTGCTACTGGAGGTACCTTTATGACCATCACTTTGGGTGTTGCAACAAAACTTCTGGACAATATGATGGTTAATTATTCTGAATGGCATACGGAGAGAGCTCCACAAGGTAGGAAGGTAAATTCTGTTGAGGAAACCTCCTCCTTGAGTGATAAAATTGATATTATTATGTCTATGCTTGTTAATGGGAAATCCCATATTGATCCAAATAATGTTCCTTTGGCTTCTTTGGTTGCTCAAGAAAAGCAAGTTGATGTGAACTTCATAAGAAATAATAATTTTGGCAACAATGCTTACGGTAACAATGCTTATAGGAACAATTTTGGTAACAACAATTATAAGCCATATCCTCCCAACAATGGTAATGCTTATGGAAATTCTTACAACAATAATAAGAGTGCTCCCTCTGAACTTGAAGTTATGCTTAAAGAGTTTCTTAGTAAACAAACTGCTTTCAATAAAACTATTGAGGAAAAACTCTCTAATGCTGAAAGAAATATAGCATCTTTGGCTGAAACTCAATCTTCTTTGAATAAAATGGCTGCTAAACCTGAAACTAATGATAATCCCTTTGCGGCTACTAATGCCATACAAGTAAGAATTGATGAAAATGTTAGACTATTAGCTGAATTGCATGCTAAGTGGGAAAGAGAAGATGAAATTGCTAGAAACATTAGTGTTTCTACTATCACCACCTCTAGTGTTGAGGCTAGTAATAGTTCTACTACTTTGGATGATAAAGTTGATTTTTATCTTGATGGTTGCAATATCTCTGAAGTTATTAAGTTCCTACAAAAGCTTGCTAAAAGTCCTAATGCTAGTGCTATTAACATGGCTTTTACAAAACACATTATTGATGCTCTCATAAAGATTAAACAAGAAAAGATCAAACATAAAGCTTCTATTCCTATAAAACAAGAAGATGGTTGGGAACCCATCATTAATATGAAAGTGAACGACTTTGATTTCAAAGCTTTGTGTGATCTTGATAGTAGTGTTTCTATTATGCCTAGAAGGATTTATGATATGCTTGATTTGCCTCCTCTTGAAGATTGTTATTTGAATGTCCCACTTGATGCTAATGCTAAAAAGAAACTCATGAGGAGTCTTAATGATTTTCTTATTATGGTTAACGATTCCTATGTCCCTGTTGATTTCTATGTTTTGGATGTTGAATACAATGCTTCTTGTCCTATTACTTTGGGAAGAACTTTTCTTAGAACTGTTGGTGCCATCATTGATATGAAATAAGGCACCATTAAATATCAACTCCCACTCAAGAAAGGTATAGAACACTTCCCTAAAAAGATATAAAAGATTTCTTTTGCTTCTCCTATGAAAAAGAAATTTGGTTTTAATGCTTCTTCATTTGAGAACACTTGATTCTTTCTTTGCTTCTTATGCCTAACTTAAAGGCGTTAAAGACAAGTACTTATTGGGAGATAACCAAAAAGTTTTAGATGAGTCTTGGAAGTTATTACCTCAGTAATAACCTCTCCTTATTATTTTTATTTGCTTTTTGTGCCAAGAGTAACCTCTAATGAGAGTGAAGTAATGATTGGGAAAGTTGCTGTCCCGAAACAGATTTTTGTGCTTCACCGTAAAAATTCCTGACAGAGCTCTGTATGTCGGATTGAGCTGTAATTTTTTGTGCTTCTGCCCCAGGTTATTATATAACTTTCTTTAGTTCAACACTTTTTGATTTGAGCAATAGAAGGTCTTCGAAAAAATTCGTCTTTACCTGCTAGTCTGTTTTGACAGATTTCTGCCATTTTCTGTATTTGCTTCTTGTGGGTTCCTTTTTGAGTTCTTTTGGGGAATCGAGCTTTTTGAAGGAAGTGCTACAGTATATAGTGTTCTAATGGAAGTTTATTTGGTGTTAGAACTGAACTTTAAGACTTATTTATCTTGAGTGCACTAATGTTGCTAATAAATATTGTGTGAAGTTTTGTATGAAGGAAAATTTTCAGGTGTATGGAAGGAATGAGTAATGAGATGAAGGATGGACTAAAGCTCAAGATTAGGGATGCCACACATGTCACCCCAAAAAATATCCAAGAAGTACAAGCGTTAAAGCTTGGGGATGCCCAAGGCATCCCCTTCTTCATCAATAAAAATCCCAGGTTCCTTCCAAACGCTTCATTTTTATTATTTCATGCACAGTTGTGTTGTTCTTGGAGCGTCTTCTTTTTCATTTTCGTTTTGGTTTTTAATTTTCTTGGTTTGCTTAGTTTTCTGAATAAATTGTTTGGACCCCCTCTTTCATACATTGGTTTGCAAATGGTTTGTTTGGTTTGGAAAAGAGTAGGAAAGTTCATACTTATGTGCTAAAAAGAGCTTGTTTTTGACTGTGGCATGTGCTTTGTCATGCCATGCTTGATATTGTTTTGGCTTTATGCTTAGTATTCCTTGTTGTAGCATGACTTGTTATAAACAATGGAGATTGCTTAATATGCCTTGGATGAATCATGTGTTGTTTTAGCATATTAAAGCATAGTATAGTGATATTCTCCTTTGATGCTTTATTTGGGTTGACTTGGCACATGCTCACACCATGTTATGACTGTCTCAAGTCACCATAGCCTTTATGATCCTTTAGTTTTCAACTTGTAGTATCACTTTATGCTTTGATCAATGATGTTTTGTCCCTCTGCATGATTATGGCCATTATTGCTCTCTTAGTTTGTCGCTCCTAGTCTTTTGCTAGCCTCCACAACCAAGTATGAGTTCCACTCATGCATCCAACTCCCTAAACCAAGTTATTCTAAAGAGTCCACCATACCTACCTACTAGCTTATGCTATTCCAAGTATATTCATGCCTTTGTTTACCTTCCAAATTAAACTTGTTATGAGAAAACTAGTGATTAAAGCTCTCACGAACTTGGTGGCACACTTTACTTTTTGCCTCTAATAAACTTGAACCATCGAGGGTCCTTCTTTGTTGCGTATATGCTTGCGCTTTATAAGTTGAAATTAGCAGAACCATGTTTCATGGGGAACGCTTTCAACATTGCACTTGTACTTTGTACCCCGTTGATATCATGTTCTTTTGCTTATGGATCCGTGATTGTGAAATAAAAGTGGAACTTGTAAGATCATGGAGTTTGTATGTGTGTTAGAGAAACGCCTAGGCCGCTAGCCTAAGCCATGCCTAATCATGGTGGAAACTTGCAGCATCACCATAATGAGCACTCTATGAAGCATCCTCAATAAAAACCTATGCAAATAGCAAATAAAAAGATCACTGAGATGCTCATTGTCTGCTTGCCTTGTCATTTTAATTATGGGAAATCTCCCGTATCATGTGCAAGGGGTACCCCGTTGGCGGTTCTTAATGATACACATATACTTACAATGACAAGAGCTTACTCGTGACTGAAGTTGAGTAGAATGAGGATCGGTCTTCGTAAGTAAGGGGCATGAGATTTTGGTTTATAACTTGTCAAGCATATCCACTTAGTTGTGTCACTTTAACCTTAATCACCTTCAAGATGCTTATGATAGGGGCAATTAGAGCTGAAAGCTATAAGTACCATAATTTTTGGAAGCTCTTTATGAGACTTGAATCCCTACTTCCTTTTACAAAGGCCTTTCTTCCACCATTATATTGAGTCTCCACCTTCTACCTTTATGCACCTACTTTGAGAGCATAGTGGCCATTCTTAGTTCTATGTGCATTGTCCCAAGACTAGTTGATTGATGCATAACTTGGTATTGCTTGTTTTAAACTATTGTATCTAGTCACTCTTATGAACTTTGAAGGTGTCCTATACATTTATATTTGCTACTCTATTGAGGGACAAGCCGTACTATTATGCCATGCTTTCTTTATGTGAAACAAACAAACGTCTTGCAAAGCATGTTATTCATGAATCTTTTGTTTGTGCCTTTTCATGTTGCATCATAGTTTCTTTGCTTATTGCAAGAACTTTGTCTTTCATGTTATGATTGAAGTACTATGATCCCAGCTTTGAATGTTTTACAAATACTTTGATCAAGTCTTTGATGGTGCATGTCACCTCAAAAATTATTCTTTCTTTTTATCACTTACCTACTCGAGGACGAGCATGAGTTAATCTTGGGGATGTTGATACATTGCAAATGTATCTATAATTTTTGATGTTCCATGCTTGGTTTTATCCACTTTCTTGTGTTTTGTTCCAACTTTGGAGTACTTTTCATATGATTTCTTGGACTAACCTATTAACAAGAGCCACAGTGCCAGCTGCCTGTTTTCTGCTGTTTTTGGTTCCAGGAAAGTCAGAAAATGAATATTCTCGGAATTGGACGGGACAAAAGCCAAAGTTGTAGGGGTTCGTAGCATGGAAAACAAAATTTTCTATCGCATACAAACAAACAAGCCAAGATCTATCTACTAGATTGTAGCAACGAGTCGATGGAATAACTCACCCTCGAAGATTCCAAAGTGTTTAACGAGCGATTCTCGTGGGTGATGTAGTCGTACTCTTTCGATCTCAAGATCGCGTGAGCGATCCTTCCGGCGCCAGCGTTCCCTTGGCGCTCCCTTGATCGGTCACTGCGTTCGATTTTCGACGAAGACCTTCCTCTCCCTTGTTCCGGGCGGCGGAGGTTGTAGCACTCTCCTCGCGATTCGGCGACCTGGCGTGGTCTGCAGGAGGTAGAGGAGATCATGAGGCTTCGCCTTAAGCCGGTGCGGTATGGTGGAGCTTATGAGAGAGGCTATTAGTGGTCTAGTAATTAGACACACCAATTAGAGGGCTCTAAACCAATTAGAAGGCTCTAAACCGAAAACAGCTCTAAACCGGGGTCTAGGTCTAGTTTCTAGTTTAGAGGATAGGAACTGTGTGTCTAGGGAGGCCCTGCCTCCCTTTATAGGTGGGAGGGCTGGCGCGCCGGGGAGGAGGAGTCCCTCCCAACTCGACCTAGGGCTGGCCGCCCGGCTTGGGAGGAGGACTCCTCCCCAAGTCGATTTCAACTTCTCCTCTTCCAGCTGGCGGTTTCAAAGCTGGCGGTTTGACTTTTCCAATTAGGAATTAAATAAACCCTTTATTTTGGACAGCGAGAACACTTAGTATATGATGCAATCATTCCATCTTGCAATGACACATTCATGTACCCTTCCCCCAGTCTTGGGACATTCCGGGACCTTCTAGAATGTTCGATGAAACAGGAACCATTCCCCAACTCCAAAACGGGACTTTCCTTATATGAATCTTATTCTCCGGACCATTACGGATCACCTCGTGATATCCGGATCCCATCCGAGACTCGAACAACATTCGGTCTCTTTCTCATAATACCATAACTACTCAAACAACGTGAATCCTTAAGTGTGTCTCCCTACGGTTCGTGAATTATGCGGACATGATCGAGACACTTCTCGAACAATAACCAATAGAGGAATCTGGAAATTCATATGGCTCCACATATTTCTCGATTACTTTGCGTCGAATGAACCACTTACATACGATACCAATTTCCCTTTGTCTCACGATATGTTACTTATCCGAGGTCATGATCGTCGGTATCTCTGCATACCTAGTTCAACATCGTTACTGATAAGTACTCTTTTCTCGTTCCCGTGATATGTGATCCCTTGTGACCAAGTCACATGCTTGAAAGCTAATTGGATGACATTTCACCGAGAGGGCCAGAGAATATCTATCCGTCATGTGGATGGACAAATCCACTCTTGATCCATGTGTTTCAACCAATACTTTCCGAACACCCAATGCCACTTTTATAGCCACCACATTACGGTGTGGTGTTTGATGACATCAAAGCATCCATCCAAGAAAGGTGATATGCATGATCTCATGGTCGAAGGAATTAGGTTACTATGTATCAGAAAGCATATAGCAATTGACCTAATGAAATGACTTGATCTTTATGCTACGCTTGTCTATAGGAGTATGTCCACCATATCATTCTCCTAACGATATGATCTTGTTGTTGATAACATCTCAATGTTCATGACAAAGAAACCACATCATCAATCAACCAACAAGCTAGTGAAGTATAGAGGCCATACTAGGGACTTCAAATTAAGTTTACAAATCACACAAGTATTAATGGTTTCCTTGTTAATACTATTATAGCATGAATGTAAACATTTATCATAAACACAAAGATATATAATAATAACTACATTTATTATTACCTCTAGGCATATCTCCAACAGTCTCCCACTTGCACTAGAGTCATCTAATCTAGATTACATGGTAATATACGAACACCATGGCAGTTTGGTGTTGGTCATGTTTTGCCCTTGGGAGAGGTTTAGTCAGCGGATCCGCCACATTCAGATCTGTGTGTACTTTGCAAATCTTTATATCCCCATCCTGGATATGTTCTCGAATAAGCGTGGAAAGCAGCTTGATATGCTTCAGCTTCTTGTGTGACCTTGGTTCTTGCGCATTGGCTATGGCGCCCATGTTATCACAAGAGATAGACATTGGGTCCAGCACTAGGAACCACACCAGCTCTGTAATGAACTCTTTCATCCATATCGCTTCTTGTGAAGCCTCCGAAGCGACCATGTATTCCGATTGGTTGAAGATCTCGCCACAACGCTTTGCTTTGCACTCCTCCAGCTAATTGCTGCACCATTCAAAATAAATCGTATCCAGTTGTGATTTAGAATCATCGGATCGGTGTTCCAACTAGCATCGGTGTAACCATTAACAACGAATGTTCATCACCTACATAAGAAAGAACCATATCCTTAGTTATTCTCAAGTACTGAAGGATGTTTTTGACCGCAGTCCAATGATCCACTCCTGGATCACTTGGATCTCTGCTAGTTAGACTAACTGCATCTGCGATGTCGGGTCTAGTACATAGCATGGCATACATTAGAGATCCTATGGCTGAGGCATAGGAGTCTTACTCATCTTTTCTCTATCTTACGCCGATGTCGGACTTTGAGTTTTACTCAAGGTCATATTGGGCAACATGGGCAAGAACCCTTTCTTGCTATCTTCCATTCCAAACCTCTTTAGAACTTTGTCCAAATATGTACTTTGTGACAATGATATTTGGCGTTTCGATCTATCTCTATAAATCTTTATGCCTAATATGTAAGCTGCTTCGCCAAGATCCTTCATTGAAAAACTATTATTCAAATACTCTTTGACACTATTAAGAAGGTCTACATCATTCCCAATCAACAATATGTCATCCACATACAGTATTAAGAATGCTCTGAGCTCCCACTCACTTTCTTGTAAATACAAGCTTCTCCATAAGTTTGTATAAAACCAAAACTTTGATTACCTTATCAAGCGTTGATTCCAACTTCGGGATGCTTGCTTCAATCCATAGATGGACCGTTGAAGTTTGCATACCTTGTTAGCATCTTTAGGATCGACAAAACCTTTGGGTTGCATCATATACAACTCTTCATCAATGTCTCCATTGAGGAATGCTGTTTTGACATCCATCTGCCATATCTCATAATCATAATATGCAGCGATTGCTAACATAATCCTCCAGGACTTTAAGCTTCGCTACGGTGAGAAAGTCTCATCGTAGTCAACTCCTTGAATTTGTCGAAACCCTTTTGCGACAAGTCGAGCTTTATAAACGATAACATTACCATCAACATCTGTTTTCTTCTTGAAAATCCATTTGTTCTCGTGACCTTCCGGCCATCCGTAAGTCCACCAAAGTCCATACTTGGTTTCGTACATGGATCCAATCTCGGTTCATGGCTTCTTGCCATTTATTGGAATCTGGGCTCATCATTGCTTCCTCATATGTCTCGGGGTCATCGGTGTTGTCCACCAACATGACATTCATAACGGAATCATACCAACTGGGTGGTGCGATTTCTCGTTGACCTCCGAGGCTCTGAGCAACTTCAACGAAGTTTCATGATCACCATCACTAGCTTCCTCTCTTATTGGTGCGGGCACCACGGGAACTTCTTCCGGTGCTGCGCTACTCGCAATTCGAGAGAAGGTTCGACAACCTCGTCGAGTTCTACTTTCCTTCAGTCACTTCTTTCGAGAGAAATTCCTTCTCTAGAAAGGATCCATTCTTGGCAACAAAGATTTTGCCTTGGATCTATGATAGAAGGTATACCCAATAGTTTCCTTCGGGTATCCTATGAAGACGCATTTTCCGCTTTGGGTTCAAGCTTGTCCTTGTAACTTCTTTACATAGGCTTCGCATCCCCAAACTTTAAGGAGCGACAATTTAGGTTTCTTCCCAAACCATAATTCATACGGTGTCGTTTCAGCGGATTTAGGCGGTTGCCCTATTTAAAGTGAATCGGCTGTTTCTAATGCATAACCCCAAAATGATAGTGGCAAATCTGTAAGTGACATCATAGAGCGAACCATATCTAAGAGAGTTCGATTCTGACGTTCGAGACACACCATTCTGTTGTGGTGTTCCCGGCGGTGTCAAGCTAAAAGTATTCCACATTTCTTCAAATGCTCGCCAAACTCGTAACTTAGATATTCACCTCCACGATCGAGCGTAGAAATTTAATCTTCTTGTTACGTTGATTCTCTACCTCACTTTGAAACTCCTTAAACTTCTCGAAAGTTTGGGACTTATGTTTCATGAAATAGATATACCCATATCTACTCAAGTCATCCGTGAAGGTAAGAACATAACGATAACCCACATGGCGATGCTACACTCATTGGACCACACACATCGGTATGTATGATTTCCAATAAGTCGTAGCTCGCTCCATCATACTGAGAAAATGGAGTCTTAGTCATTTTACCCATCGGACATGCTTCGCATCTTTCAAGTGATTCAAAATCAAGTGATTCAAGAAGTCCATCGGAATGGAGTTTCTTCATACGCTTCACTCCAATGTGACCAAGACGATGAGTGCCACATATAGGTCAAATTATCGCTTGATTTCAAGCGTTTAGCCTCAATGTTATTAATATGTGTATTTCTACTATCGAGATTCAATATGAATAGACCATCTATCAAAGGTGCATGTGCATAAAACACATTACTCATATAAATCGAACAACCATTATTCTCGGATTTAAACAAGTAAGCGTCTCGCAATAAACAAGATCCCGATATAATGTTCATGCTCATGAGCGCAAATAACAATTATTTAAGTATAAAACTAATCCCGATGGTAGATGAAGAGGTAGTGTGCCGACGCGATCACATCAACCTTTGATCCGTTTCCACGCGCGCCGTCACCTCGTTCTTTACTAGCTTCCGTTTGATTCGTAGCTCTGTTTGAGTTACAAATATGAGCAACGAACCGGTATCAAATACCGGGCACTACTACGAATACTAGTGAGATACACATCAATAACATGTATATCAGATATACCTTTCTTCTTGATGTTGCCGTTCTTCAAATCGCCAAGTACTTTGGGCAATTCCGCTTCGATGACCTTCTCCCTTGCGTAAAGCACTCGGTTTCAGGCTTGGGTCAGCCTTGGTCCTCTTCGTCGGTATGGTAACTTTCTTACCACCCTTCTTGAAGTGTCCTTCTGTTTAGACTTGCCTTTCTTGAATTTGGTGGTCTTATTGACCATCAACACTTGGTGCTCTTTCTTGATCTCCACTTACGCAGATTTTAACATAGCAAATAGTTCGCAACTCTTTGTTCATGTTACGCATGTTGTAGTTCATCACAAAGTTCTTGTAACTTGGTGGTAGTGATTGGAGGATGCGGTAAACCCCAAAGTATTAGGAATCACTATACCCAAACTTTGAAGTTTATTTGCGTGCCCGGACATCTTAAGCACATGCTCACCGGTGAAGACTACCCTCTTCCATCTTGCGGTTAAAGAACTTTTGAAGCTTCATAACTTTCAATTGCCGCATGAGTCTCAAAGATTAATTTGAGATCCTCGACAATATCATATGGGTGACTCTTCAAACCTTTTACAAGCTCGATTCTAAACCATACAAGATAGCACACTGAACTATGGAGTCTTGATTCTTAGAGCGAGGTAAACATTCTTTACTTCATCGGTAGCATCAGCTGGGTGGTCACCTAGCGGTGCATCCAGCACATAGGTCAAATTACCGGTGTGAGGACAATCCTCAAATTGCGGAACCAATCCATGAAGTTGCTTCCATTGTTTTCAACTTTTCTTTCTCTAGGAGCATTAAAATTGATGGTAGGGGCTGCCATTGATCTACAACATATTTGCAATAGTTTAGACTAAGTTTATGACAAATTGAGTTCAAATTAATTAATGAAATTAAACTAGGTGAACTCCCACTCAAAACAACATCCTCACATTGTTTTAGTGATCACGAACCAAATCCACTACATCAACACGATCATCACGAGTTGATATAGTTTCAATGGCGAACAATCATCATGTTCATCATATCTACTATATGATTCATGCTTTGCCTTTCGGCGATCCGTGTTCTGAGGCCATATGCGTACATGCTAGGCTCGTCAAGACAAACCTTAGCTTCCGCATAAGCAAATCTGGCTTGCTTACGTTGTAGTCACCAGCGGAATCAAAGACACCCGATCATCACGTGGTGCTTGAAGCAGCAAGCTTTGTAGCGGTGCATACTAAGGGTGAACACTTTAGAACTTGAAATTTATGTGCATGAGGGATCATCTTATAATGCTACCGTGTCTACTAAGCAATACAAGATGCATAAAGGATTAACATCACATGCAATTCATAATATGTGATATGATATGGCCTTTCTTCTTTGTGCTTCCGATCTCCATCTTCAAGCACGAACATGATCTCCATCATCTCGGCATAGCATCAAGGTCAATGACGCTTCTTCATGGTTGTAGTCCACCAGCTTCAACTATTACAACTATTTTGAATAGACACGCAGGTCTTAACGAAATTAAAGACAACCATATGGCTCACGCGGTTGCCAACTTACAATAAGGAACATTGCATACATCAAATATAATCACAATCATGGCCATATCACATCATGCACCCTGCAAAACAAAGTTAGGCGCTTCTACTTTCTTTGCATATTTTACGTGGTTTGGGGCTTTCCATAAGTGTCGTTCTAACTACGAACAAGAACCACAACATTGATACTAGCATTGTTGATTACCGTTGTAAATTGGATCTTAACTATGCTAGGAGAAACAGGCACCCATAAAGCCACTTATGCAATACAAGTTGCATGTTAAGCGTGGAGCAAGTCTCATGAACGATGTCATGTAAGGTTAGCCCGGCCGCTTCATCCCAACATACCGCAAGATGCAAAGTACACAAAAGCAATCTACAATAAAAGCATCAACGCCCACAATGACCATTGTGTTCTACTCTGCAAATGATCTACATATAGACACGGCTCTGATACCCTTTGTAGGGGTTCGTAGCATGGAAAACAAAATTTTCTATCGCATACAAACAAACAAGCCAAGATCTATCTACTAGATTGTAGCGAGTCGATGGAATAACTCACCCTCGAAGATTCCAAAGTGTTTAACGAGAGCAGATTCTCGTGGGTGATGTAGTCGTACTCTTTCGATCTCAAGATCGCGTGAGCGATCCTTCCGCGCCGCGTTCAAGAGCGCTCCCTTGATCGGTCACACGTTCGGTACTCGACGAAGACCTTCCTCTCCCTTGTTCCAGCGGAGGTTGTAGCACTCTCCTCGCGATTCCGGCTGACTGGCGTGGTACGGAGGTAGAGGGAGATCGCAGGCTTCGCCTTAAGCCAAAAGTAGTATGGTGGAGCTTATGAGAGAGGCTATTAGTGGTCTAGTAATTAGACACACCAATTAGAGGCTCTAAACCAATTAGAAGGCTCTAAACCAAACAGCTCTAAAGGGTCTAGGTCTAGTTTCTAGTTTAGAGGATAGGAACTTGTGTGTCTAGAGGGAGGCCCTGCCCCTCCTTTATAGGTGGGAGGGCTGGCGCGCCGAGGGAGGAGGAGTCCCTCCCAACTCGACCTAGGGCTGGCCGCCGGCTTGGGAGGAGGACTCCTCCCCAAGTCGATTTCAACTTCTCCTCTTTAATCGGCAGAAAGCTGGCGGTTTGACTTTTTCCAATTTAGGAATTAAATAAACCCTTTATTTTGGACAGCGAGAACACTTAGTATATGATGCAATCATTCCATCTTGCAATGACACATTCATGTACCCTTCCCCCGGTCTTGGGACATTCGGGACCTTCTAGAATGTTCCCGATGAAAACACGGAACCATTCCCCAACTCCAAAGCGGGACTTTCCTTATATGAATCTTATTCTCCGGACCATTACGGATCACCTCGTGATATCCGGATCCCATCCGAGACTCGAACAACATTCGGTCTCTTTCTCATAATACCATAACTAATCAAAAAACGTCGAATACATAAGTTTGTCTAACTACGGTTCGTCAAATATGCGTACATGATCGATACACTTATACGAACAATAACCAATAGAGGAATCTGGAAATTCATATGGCTCCACATATTTCTCACGATTACTGCGTCGAATGAACCACTTACATACGATACCAATTTCCCTTTGTCTCACGATATGTTACTTATCCGAGGTCATGATCGTCGGTATCTCTGCATACCTAGTTCAACCTCGTTCTTGATAAGTACTCTTTTCTCGTTCCCGTGATATGTGATCCCTTGTGACCAAGTCACATGCTTGCAAGCTAATTGGATGACATTTCACCGAGAGGGCCCAGAGAATATCTATCCGTCATGTGGATGGACAAATCCCACTCTTGATCCATGTGTTTCAACCAATACTTTCCGAACACCCAATGCCACTTTTATAGCCACCCTGTTACGGTGTGGTGTTTGATGACATCAAAGCATCCATCCAGTAAAGGTGATATGCATGATCTCATGGTCGAAGGAATTAGGTTACTATGTATCAGAAAGCATATAGCAATTGAACTAATGAAATGACTTGATCTTTATGCTACGCTTGTCTATAGGAGTATGTCCACCATATCATTCTCCTAACGATATGATCTTGTTGTTGATAACATCTCAATGTTCATGACAAAGAAACCACATCATCAATCAACCAACAAGCTAGTGAAGTATAGAGGCCATACTAGGGACTTCAAATTAAGTTTACAAATCACACAAGTATTAATGGTTTCCTTGTTAATACTATTATAGCATGAATGTAAACATTTATCATAAACACAAAGATATATAATAATAACTACATTTATTATTACCTCTAGGGCATATCTCCAACAAAAGTGCCTATTTTTCCGAAAGGGATCAAGTGCCAGAATACGAGACAGAGAAGGGCCAGGGAGCCACCACACCACAGTGCGTGCGGCCAGCCTGGCCGCGCCGAGGTGGTGTGGCCGCTCTCGGCATCCCCTCGGCCTCTCCTTCCGCCTATATATTACCCTCGGGACGAAAACCCTAAGTACCCGATCAAAAATCCACGAAAGAGTCTGTAGCCTCCATCATCTCCATCCCTAGATCGGGAGGGATCTGAAGCTCTTCCCGGCACCCTGCCAGAGAGGGGAATTCACCCTGGAGGCCTTCTTCATCACCATGCAAGCCTCCGGTGTGATGCGTGAGTAGTTCATCCTTGGACTACGGATCCATGTAGTAGCTAGATGGCTGGTTCTCCTCCTTTGTGCTTTCATGTTTAGATCTTGTGAGCTCCGTTCATGATCAAGATCATCTATTTGTAATTCATACATGTTGTATTTGCGGGGATCCGATGGATATTGAGATGCTATTTCAGATTGATTATTGTTTCTATCATGTCTTTGTTATTTGTGATCTTGCATGTTTTCCGTTGTTAGTAGCTATCTTGGCCAAGTAGATGCTAGCAACTCCAAGAGTTAGTATTTATGCTCGATAGTGGGTTCATGCCTCTGGTAATCTGGGGAAGTGACAGAAATCTCTAAGGTACTAGATGTGTTGTTGCTACTAGGGAGAAAACAACAATCCTTTGTTCATAGAACAATTGTATTGTTTATTTTACATGATTCGTAAAGCAATAATCATTGCTTGCAACTTAATCTTTGGAGGGGGTTTGGATGATAACCTGAAGGTGGATTATTAGTCATAGATGCAGTTGGATGGCGGTCTATGTATTATGTTGTAATGCCTAATCAAGTCCCAAAGGAGTCAAGATGATTAGTATATGCATGTATTGCTTTCTCAGTGTTTGTCAATTGCCCCGCTGTAATTTGTTCACCCAGCATGTTATCTATCTAAGGAGAGCCATCTCTAGTGAACTATGGATCCCGGTCCTTTTTCTCTTTACATACAATCTACAATCTTTTACTGCTTTGTGTTTACTTTCTGCAAACTTTTACTTCTTTCCATTCGATACGTTTAATCCTTTGTTTTCTGAAAAACACGGTGAGATTGACAATCTCATCGCAAGTTGGGGACAAAGTTCTGTGGTTGTGTTGTGCAGGTCTCCACGTTGCTACTAGCACCGGTAGTGCGCCCTGCCAAAGCTCAGCTAGTAACACCTTTGGGGTGTTTCCTTGCTCCTACTGGTTCGATTAAACCTTGGTTTCATAACTGAGGGAAAAATTGCTACTGTGCTCATCATACCTTCCTATTGGGGTTCCCAACAAGCTCTACATCGAACGACAAGCACATCAGAACCCAACGAGGAGCAGAAGGTGTTGACGAGTGGCTTGGATCAGGAATTCTCTGTAAATACTTAACAAACGGTTTTTTACGGTATTTTGATAATGTAGATAAATAAAGTGCTAGTAAATAAAAGACAATAATAATAATTGCAGAAAGTGGCCCAATCCTTTATTTAGCAAAGGACAAGCTAGTTGTATTACTTAATATGACGAAACATTCTCGAGGACACATGGGAATATTGTCAAGTGCTTTCGCTTCATATAGTTGATTAATCTTCTCTAGTTGGATAAGTGTTGTGTGGGTGAACCTGTGCTAATGTACTGACCTTCCTAAGACTAATACATACTTGTGATTATACCCCTTGCAAGCATCCACAACTACAAGAAAGTAATTAAGATAAAAAACCTAACCACATCCTTAAACTTTGAGATCCTACACTCCCTTGTGCAAAGGTTTCCTAACGGGGGTTCAGGTTTCTGTCACTCCGGCAACCCCTACGATTAGTAGCCAAATACACAATGCATTTCCCTAAGGCCATAAAGGTGAAGTGTCATGTAGTCAACGTTCACATGACACCACTAGAAGAATAACACCACAACTTAAATAACAAATTATTGAATCTTTCTCAACACAATTCCACTACTAATAACATGACTTCTCCCATGTCCTCAAGAACTAAACGAACTACTCACAAGAAATCATATGGATCAAGATCAGAGATGAAATAATGATAAGTAACAATCTAAACATAACAATAATTCAATGGTTCCACTCAATAGTATTGATACGTTGCAAACGTATCTATAATTTTTGATGTTCCATGCTTGGTTTTTATCTACTTTCTTATGTTTTGTCCACACTTTGGAGTACTTTTTATACACTTCCTTGGACTAACCTATTAACAAGATGCCACAGTGCCAGCTGCCTGTTTTTGGTTCCAGGAAAGTCAGAAAATGAATATTCTCGGAATTGGACGGGCCAAAAGCCAAAGTCAGTTTTGCACCGAGGGGGACACAAAGCCAGAATACGAGACGGAGAGGGACCAGAGGGCCACCACACCACCTGGCCGCGCGGCTAGGACTGGCCCACGCCAGGGGTGGTGTGGCCGCCTAGGGCACCCCCTTGACCTCCCCTTTCGCCTATAAGATGCCTCCAATACAGAAACCCTAAGGACCCAGTAAAAATTCCACGAAAGAGTCTATAGACGCTGTCATCTCCATCCCTAGATCGAAAGGGATCTGAAGCTCTTCTCGGCACCCTGCCAGAGGGGAGAATTCACCCTAGAGGCCTTCTTCATCACCATGCAAGCCTCCGGTGTCATGCGTGAGTAGTTCATCCTTGGACTACAGGTCCATGTAGTAGCTAGATGGTTGGTTCTTCTCCTTTGTGGTATCATGTCTAGATCTTGTGAGCTCTGTTCATGATCAAGATCATCTATTTGTAATCATACATGTTGTGTTTGCGGGGATCCGGTGGATATTGAGATGCTATTTCAGATTGATTATTGATTCTATCATGTCTTTGTTATTTGTGATCTTGCATGCTCTCCGTTATTAGTACATATCTTAGCCGAGTAGATGCTAGCAACTCCAAGAGGGAGTATTTATGCTCGATAGTGGGTTCATGCCTCTAGTAATCTGGGGAAGTGACAGAAATCTCTAAGGTACTAGATGTGTTGTTGCTACTAGGGAGAAAACAACAATCCTTTGTTCATAGAACAATCGTATTGTTTACTTTACACGCAATGCTTAATGCAATTATCTGTTGCTTGTAACTTAATACTGGAGGGGTTTCGGATGATAACCTGAAGGTGGATTATTAGTCATATATGCAGTTGGATTAAGGTTTATGTATAATGTTGTAGTGCCCAATCAAATCTCATAGGAGTCAAGATGATTAGTATATGCATGTATGCTTTCTCGATGTTTGTCAATTGCCCCGCTGTAATTTGTTCACCCAACGTATCATCTATCTTAAGGAGAACCACCACTAGTGAACTATGGACCCCGGTCCTTTATTTTACCATCAATCTAAAACTGTTTACTTCTTTCTGTTTACTTTCTGCATGCTTTTACTTTCTTCCACACAATACATTTAGTCCTTTGTTTTCAGCAAAACCGGTGAGATTGACAACCTCACTGTAAGTTGGGGGCAAAGTTATGTGGTTGTGTTATGCAGGATTCCAAGTTGGCAATAACACCTTGGAGGTGTTTCCTTGCTCCTACTGGTTCGATAACCTTGGTTTCATAACTGAGGGAAACTTGATGTTGTGCTCATCATACCTTCCTCTTGGGGTTCCCCAACGAGCTCGAGATATCTTGGGCCATCAAGCATCAACTACAACAAGTAATCAATACTGGGAAAGTTTCCCCTAAGAACTATGCAAGATTCAACCCAATTGTTACAGCGGTATGGAATGGTGATGATGGCGCTGGTGGAAATGATGATGGAAGGGATTCTTGGTGTGTGGAGGAGGTGACCATGAAGCCAAGCAATGACGCGAAACCTTCCGTCTAGTGGACATCCGTGCAGTCCTTTTGAACCTGGCAGGATTTGCCACCACTCTAATGCTTGCAATGGTGGTGCTGGTGTGCGGATGCTGGTCTTCCTTTGCCTCCTCTTCAACTTCACTCTCGATCTCCTCCTCCTGCTCAGAGTCTTGGAGATCCTCTTCCGCAGGCTCCTTGCCCTTATCGTTGGCGGAGACCATTGTGCTTCTAAACTTTAAGAATAGTTCCTGGCAGAAACAAATCGAACGAAAACACGACGAGAACACGATATACGAACCTTGGGTGATCCGGGGGATTATATATTATGAAGTTTTACAACGAAAGGAAAGTACCGGGAGAGAACGGATCAGAGATGGGCTTCGGGGTGGCCACCCCCTGGTGGCGCGGCTAGGTGGGCCCGTGCCACGGTTTGGTGTGAGCCACCCGGGCTCCATTTCCGTCCCACTTTCGACTCATTGCTTTCCATGTTAGATAAAAACTACAAACATATAACTTGATAGATTTTTCGCGGACCTTTTCTTACAAGAACTGTTACCTATTCGAAAACGGACTCTGCAGGTCTCTGAATTTGGTCTTTGATAAAAATTTCCAGAGTCACCGCTTGAATAACATCAATATATTCATCTTCATAAGCTTATTGCTTGAGTCTTTTAATCATTCACCATCGTATTACACCATTTTCTCCTACAACCTGGAAATTTCTTTCACACAAATCTTCGCACAATTCTCATTAGCAACATTAGTGCATGCGAGATAATAAACCTTTTAAGTTCAATTTCAACTGAAATCCATCAAATCATAAGCTACTGAAACAACTCTTCTTGAAAGCCCAGAAAGAAATTCAAAGAGGAAATCGATTTAAGAGGCAAATGCAAGAGTGGCAAAAATCTGTCAAAACAGACCAGTAGGTAAAGATCAATTTTTCGAAAATCTTTTGTTGCTCAAATCAAAAAGTGCAAAACTAACGAAAGTTAAATAATATCCTGGGGCATGCACACAAAAAATTACAGATCAGTACGACGTTCTGGGATTTTTAACGATTTTTTATAGTGAAGCACAAAAATCTGTTTCAGGACAGCAACTTCCCCAAATCTTACTTCTCTCTCATTAAAGGTTGATCTTGACACAAAAACCAAACAAAAGGATAAGGAGAGGTTATTGCAGAAGCAATAACTTCCAAGACTCAAATAAACAAAAACAAACTGAAAGCAAAAATATATTGGGCTGTCTCCCAAAAAGCTCTTTCTTTATAGCCATTAACATGAGCCTGTTAATTTCAATGATGCTCACGTAGGAATATGAATTAAAGTAAAAGAGAGCATCAAGAAGCAAAAATACACATGTTTAAGTCTAACCCACTTCCTATGCAAAGGAATTTTGTAAGAAAATAAATTGTTGAAACCAGAGGCTACTAGCATAGGAAGGCAAAACAAGTGCAACATAAAGACTTTCAGCATAAAGCGAGGAAACTTAATATTATTGAGATGCATTAGAACAATCTTCCCTCTCTCATAATAACTTTTAGTATCATGCATAAATTTAACGATATAACTATCACTTGAACTATTGTTGCAATGATCACTTATTCTAGCAGAAAAAATAGGGACACTAGCTCTCCTAACTCTACTTTGTGAGACAATATTAGAAGTATCCTTACAGAGGATAATGTGTCCATCTTCTACATATTTAGTGACAAAGTCTTTCATATTTGCTACTGCAGGTTTAACATCTATTTGTTCATCAGGTTCTACAGCTTTATTTGTACTTTCATTAACCATACTAGCTATCATAGAATGTTCCTTTACTTGACTGGGAAAGGCATTTTTCTCAATGTAAGGTTCAGGTAAAATATGATTAGAAGTATAAACTTCGGTATCTCTTGTAAGAACACAATAAGCAATATCTTTATATGGCTCATGATACTTATTCCATTTATTTTTAGGAATTTCAATATAAGAAGCAAAAGCCTTAAAATAATTTGCAATACTTTGAGAATCAAGAACATAAGCATTACTAATATTATGAAAGTCATCAGTTCCCATAAAAGATTTAATGCATTCATAATCATAATTTATACCTGACTTTCTTCCTTTATCATTCTCCCATTCTTCAGCATTGTCTTGAATACATTCTAGAAGATCCCATTTAGCTTCTTCTTCCATGCGTGTAAATGATCCAGCACAAGAAGCATCCAATAGATCATTATCATGAAGAGAAAGTCTTGCATAAAAGTTATTGATAATAATATTGTTGGGGAGCTCATGAATAGGACATTTGAGCATTAGTAACTTCAATCTCCCCCAATCTTGAGCTGTACTCTCTCCATCACGACGCCAAAATTTGTATATTTGATTCTGATATTTATGAATCTCACTAGGAGGATAAAATTTTGAATAAAAGAGAGGTATAATTTCCTCCCATTCAAGAGCTTGACCATTCTTCAGTAGCTTGTACCATTCCTCAGCTCTTCCTTTCAGTGATAATGATAATAAATTCTTCTTGACTTGATATGTAGTAATACCTGCACACTTGAACAACCCGCATAATTTCTGTATAAAAAGCAAATGATCACCGGGATGGACAGTTCCATCACCGAAATAGTAGTTATCCATAACACGATCAATATTCTTGTAGGTACCTTAAAAGTATCATTTTCAGCAGGTGGTGGTTCATCTACTACCTTAGCAGTGGTAATAGCATTACGAAATAAGAAACTAAGTGAATTATCCATATTGAAATAAAGTAACTAACAGAAGTAAACAATACTCACAGTAGAAGTTTCCTTTACAAGTTCCACTCTTCAATAACGCTTAACTCCTAGGCAACGGCACCAGAAAATAGTCTTGATGACCCACAAGTATGGGGGGAGTATCGCAGTATTTTCGATAAGTAAGAGTGTCGAACCCAACAAGGAGCAGAAGGTGTTGACTGATACGTTGCTAACATATCTATAATTTTTGATGTTCCATGCTTGGTTTTATCTACTTTCTTATGTTATGTTCCAACTTTGGAGTACTTTCTATACACTTCCTTGGACTAACCTATTAACAAGAGTCACAATGCCAGCTGCCTGTTTTCTGCTGTTTTTGGTTCCAGGAAAGTCAGAAAATGAATATTCTAGGAATTGGACGGGACAAAAGCCAAATTCAGTTTTTCACCGAGGGACACAAGGAGCCAGAATACGAGACAAAGAGGAGCCAGGGGCCGCCACACCACATGGCCGCGTGGCCCAGCCTGGCCCGCGCCAGGGGGTGGTCTGGCCGCCTCCGGCACCCCCTCGGCCTCCCCTTTCGCCTATATATCGCCTCCGATACAAAAACCCTAAGTACCCGATCAAAATTCCACGAAAGGATCTGTAGCCGCCGTCATATCCATCCCTAGATCGGCAGGGATCTGAAGCTCTTCCCGGCACCCTGCTGGAGGGGAGAATTCACCGTGGAGGCCTTCTTCATCATCCTGCAAGCCTCCGGTGTAATGCGTGAGTAGTTGATCTCTGGACTACAGGTCCATGTAGTAGCTAGATGGCTGGTTCTCCTCCTTTGTGCTATCATGTTTAGATCTTGTGAGCTCCGTTCATGATCAAGATCATCTATTTGTAATTCTGCATGTTGTGTTTGCGGGGATCCGATGGATATTGAGATGCTATTTCAGATTGATTATTGATTCTATCATGTCTTTGTTATTTGTGATCTTGCATGCTTTCCGTTGTTAGTAGCTATCTTGGCCAAGTAGATGCTAGCAACTCCAAGAGTTAGTATTTATGCTCGATAGTGGGTTCATGCCTCTAGTAATCTGGGGAAGTAACATAAATCTCTAAGGTACTAGATGTGCTGTTGCTACTAGGGAGAAAACAACAATCCTTTGTTCATAGAACAATCGTATTGTTTACTTTACACACAATGCGTAATGCAATTATCTGTTGCTTGCAACTTAATACTGGAGGGGGTTCAGATAATAACCTGAAGGTGGATTATTAGTCATAGATGCAGTTGGATTACGGTCTATGTATAATGTTGTAATGCCTAATCAATCCTCAAAGGAGTCAAGATGAGTAGTATATGCATATTGCTTTCTCGATGTTTGTCAATTGCCCCGCTGTAATTTGTTCACCCAACATGTCATCTATCTTAAGGAGAGCCACCACTAGCGAACTATGGACCCCGGTCCTTTCTTTTATCATCAATCTACAACTGTTTACTACTTTCTGTTTAGTTTCTGCAAACTATTACTTTCTTCCTCACAATATGTTTAATCCTTTGTTTTTTAGCAAAACCGGTGAGATTGACAACCTCACTGTAAGTGGGGGGCAAAGTTCTATGGTTGTGTTGTGCAGGTATCTGAAGGGAATATGCCCGAGAGGCAATAATAAAGTGGTTATTATCTTATTCCATATTTATGATAAATGTTTATTTTGCATGCTATAATCGTATTGATCGAAAACATCAATACATATGTGTTTAATAAACAAAAAGGGTTCCTAGTTATGCCTCTATTATAGACTAGCTTGTTGATTAACAAGATGATCAAGGTTTCCTGATCATGGACATTGGATGTTGTTAATAACAAGGTCACAACATTAGTTGAATGATGTGATGAACATTCATCCGAAGTATAGCATTACGATCAAGTCATTATGTTTATATTGCTATAACATCATATGAAGTAATCTTTATCCTTAGACCATGAGATCATGTTAATTGCTAACACCTGAAGAGTATCTTGATAACATCAAACGTCACACCATAACAGGGTGACTATAAAGATGGGTTCAGTGTTACGAAGGTGTTATGTTGAGGCTCATGGATCAAGAGTGGAATTTGTCAATCCCGATGACGGATAGATATACTCTGGGCCCTCTCGGTGATATCACATTAAGATAGCTTGCAAGCAAGTAATGTGATCACTAGAATGTTATATCACGGGAACGAGAAAAGAGTGCATGTCGGCAACAAGATCAAACTAGGTATGGAGATACCGATGATCGAATCTTGGACATGTAATATATCGCGAGACAAAGGGATTTAGTTACAAGCGTTAAAGGTTCTCACGATCACAGAAGTCATCATTGAATATGCAGGAGTCAGTATGGATCTCTAGGTCCCGCTTCTGATTATTGATCTGAGAGGAGTCTCAATCATGTCTGCATTATTCGCGAACCATAGGGTGACACACTTAAGAGTTACCGGACACCATTTTGGAGCACATATGTTTCAGACGAAAGAATTGCAAAGCGCAGGAATTGTTTCGATAGAAACCGGAAATTGTTTCGGGTGAAATATCAGAAAGTGGTTCTTCATGTGATATTGAAATATTGCAAGGGGTTATATGTGAATGTTTGTTAATTAAAGTAATTAACAAAATTCTGAATAAATTTAATAAAAGAGTTTTATTAAATGAGAGAGCATTAAACTTGGAGAATTTTAATGCATTTAAAGTAGGGACTTTAAAGGGGAATGTGAAGAGGCATTTTAATGTGGAGGGGTTACCACCACATGAATGGGGAGGTGAGAAGTCACCCCCCCATGCGCCGGCCATGAAGGAGGTGGCACCCCCCTCCTCCTATAAAAGGCCACCCTCTTCCTCCTTCTTCCACACACCTCCTTGTGAAGGATCTCTCCCTTCCTCTAGAATTATTCCCCCATGGTCTCGGATTAGCGAGATACATGTTCCCGGTGGCATTTCGTCTGGAAGGAGTTGCTGCTTCCGCTAGATCGCTGGAGCGAGGAGGTGGAGGTTGTCCGCTTGAGCATTATGTGCGATGCGGATCTTGCTGCTTGAGTTGCGGCCTTCGGACTTCCTCACGATCTTGAGATCGGCAAGTGTGCGACTACATCAACCACGAGTTCCTACTCGTTAACAAAACTCGTTGTCTTCGAGGGTAAGTTCTCGTTGGATGTATGTCCACCCATTGCTTTGTACCTAGTAGATAGATCTTGGCGTGTAGTTCTCATCGTAGGAAACTTTTTGTTTTCTATGCTGCGGACCCAACTGTGGTATTAGAGCCTGATCTATGCGTAGGTGCTTTGCGCGGGTAGTACACATATGTTTATATGTGGGCGATGATGATCATTTTATTGCATCTTCTATGTATTTTGGATATTGGTGGCATAGTGGGATGAAGCGGCCCGGACCAACCTTACATGTCATCGTACATGAGACCGGTTCCACGACTGACATGCAACTTGTTTTGCATAAGTGGCTGGCGGGTGTCTGTCTCTCCTACTATAGTCAATATCTGATTTACAACGAGTTGCTAATAACTTGGTTATCCTCGTTGTGGTTCATGTTCGTAGGTGAGAACGGTTCTATCTCCGAAAGCCCTAAGCCACGTAAAACTTGCAATTGATAAAATAGAGGCGTCTAGTTTAGATCGTTGTTGGGCTAGTGTTTTGATATGGTATTATTGTAAGTAGATGTATGATAGATACTCTTACAACACATTCAACGTGTAAGTTCCATAGACCTTGGCCTTACACACAAAGGAATGATAGAGATCATACCACGATGCAAATGATAGAGATCAAATGCATGGACCATATAATCTCACTTTACACATTAGATGTTAGCATCTTATACTGCTAGTTTGGCGCTTTTGGTAGCATTGTAAGATGATCCCTCATTTATATATCAAGATAAAATGTGTTCTTCCTTGAGTATGTACCGTTCTATGGATCGTGTTTCGAGACATCATGTGATGATCGGGTGTACTTGACTCTACGCTTTCATACAACGGGTGTAAGAAAGTTTTACACACACGAGTACTAAGCTTCTTACTTGGTGAGCTTAGCATGTACAGACATGGCCTCGGAACACGGACCAAAAGGTTAAGCATGAGTCATATAGTTGATATGATGTCCATATTGATGCTCGCCTTTGAAGCTACACCGACTCACGTGATGATCGGACTTGGTGTAGTGGATTTGGTTCATGTAATCACCAAAAAGGCACGAGGGATGTCGTTTTTGAGTGAGAGTTCATTTCTAATTTGGATTAGTCGAACTAAATTTGTCATAAACTAAATCGAAGTGAATTTGCATAATTTGTTGTAGTCATTGGTGTCTGTTCACTACCTTATGCTTAGTTTTAATTGAGATAATAGAACTATAGAATTCTAGATATTTACTTTACGAACTGGTATCGTATTGTTCTGAATGTCAATTTAGAGTTTATAAGTCCTATTGCAAACTTTCAGCAAACTCTATTTACTCCATGAAGTTTAATAAGTAGTATTAAATCAAGAGTAAGAATTCCAATGTTAGTATCTAAAGTATCATGTTTGCCTCCATGATTATTGATATTCAAAAGTTGTTTTAATATCAAGATTATATAGGAGCTGAAAATTGTTTCAGAAACCATCATGTGTGAAAGATATTGTGATATCTGAAACCATGTTTTTGGTTGCATTATGATAGAGTATAATTTAGCAAAATACATGTTCTCATATTGTATGAGAACTTGTGAAGGATGGAGATGCTAAGCATCTGAATCTCCCAAAAAGGTTTCAGGAACTAAAATTATACTCGTCATTCTTCCTTATAGGCTATAGTAGCTTGATCATGAAAGTTGTCATGATAAGGATGAATAGAAGATGTAAGTAAAATGTTTACTACACTAATAGATTACTAAAGAATGGATTTTTTTTGAAAGAATACCAAACATTTGATGATGGTGATCCACTTCAAAGTGCAAGTCCTAAGGTATTAGTATTTGACTATATACGCTTTGTATGATGTGTCATGTGAATGACACCACTATTGATGTTGATAGATTCTTTTAAAAGGAAAATGAATTGCTGAAAGAGAATCTATAAAATATTTGGCAGAAAAGAAAAAGTTGGAGATGTCCAACTTAGGTATATAGAAGATATACATGTTATGGCTGTATTCCTTGCTTGTTAAACAATGTGGTTCTGAGGTATTGGATACCGGTATTGGATACCGAATTGGTTGGTATGAAGTGTCATACAGGACAACGCAATTCATGAACTACAATGGCCTAAGTAACTAGCAAGAGAATAAGTGATGATGTTCATCGAAAACAAATAAAGTGTTATTGTGTTTTTGTTGTCGTCAAACCTAGCCTTCAAGATTTGTTTTAATAATTGTTATTTTGTTTCGGTATTACGAGGACAACGGTTGTTCAAATAATTACCGTATTCCATAAAGGATGGATGAATTTTTACAAGTCTAGTGGGAGAAATCACGTCCATAAACAATATTGCTAAAATGTCGCAAGACAAATGATTAAAATATCACTTATGAAGTGACATCGCTGTTTAAAATTATATTGGAAAGAAAACATGAAGAAACTCCATGTTGATGGATTTTTGGAGTCTTTGATTTTGATTAATTGACGCATGTGAGACTTTCCTCGAGATAATTGAAACTATGTCTATAGGCCAGAGAGGAACGGATGACTAGCTTATTAGAAATTGTGCATGCTGATGTGCATAGTCCATTATGTGTAGCCATATGTGATGGATATTTTTGCTTCATATGATTTCTCCGAAAATTTGAGTGAATATATATGTATATTTACTTAATAAGAAAGAAGTATGAAACATTTGAAAATTGTTCAATGACTTTCAAGATGAAGTGTAAAATCATTGTAACAAGAAAATAAAGAGTTTATGATTCGATCATAAAGGAAGATATTTGATTTACATGTTTAGCAAAACACTTAAGATTTGAGGAATTGTTCCATGATTTGTGTTTCCTGATAAACCATAGGAGTATGGCATATTCGAGAGATGAAATCAAACCATGTTTGACATGGTAAGATCAAAGGTGTCATTTATAAAACAACCATTATGTTTTAAGGATTAAAGCTTTAGAGACTACCGATTTTACACTAAAAAGAGCACCATCGTGATCCGTTGAAATGACACCATATAAGTTATGGTTTGGGATAAAACCCGAATTGTCTTTTCTTAAATTTTGGTATGCTATACATAAGTAAAATGTTTACAACCAAAGTCGAATAAGCACGTCTTTGTAGGTTATCCCAAAGAATTTGTTGGGAATTTCTCCATAACACCGAGGACAAAAGAGTTTGTTACTTGGAACGTCAAGTTTTTTGAGAAGGAATTTCTCATGAAAAGTTAAGTGGGAGGACAATAGAACTTTGATAAGGTTGTTGAACCTTAGCTATATGTGCTAAGTAGCGCAGCGCCGGAAAGTGTCCCGGTGGCAGCCACAATGCTCATGGCTCCCGTGATTACAAAGGGTGTGATCTCGGAGATTAGAGTTCCTATTGAACTGTGTGGGTCGGTAAGAATCAAGTAGTGTGATTTGATAAGCAAGTCGTTATTGTTTTGACAATGATGAACCGACTACATGCAAAGAAGCGATGATGGGCCCTGACTCCATAAAATGACTAGAAGTCAAAGAATCCGTGATAGTATCCATACACGAGAAATCAAGTTTCTGAACTTGGAAGACCCTCCGGAAAGGCGTGAAGCCTGTCGGTCGTGTTTGTATCTATAAAGAAATAGATATGGATGTTTAACATCTATGAAATAGTCGACATGTCAGAAAGAAGTTTACGGCAATGTTCAAGGAGTTGACTATGACAAGATTTGATCTTTCATAGTGATATATAGTCTTGACGGATTAATGTAGCAACCACTACATATAAATTGGTATATGGTAGTTGAATAAACAAAAGAAGGTTCTTCTAATAGAACGGTTACCTAGGACGTGTACATGACATGGTCCGAAGGATTCTGTTAATTCAAAGGGTGCTAAAAGGGCATGCAAACTTCAATAGTTGAAGTAAGCATAGCGGAGTTGGAATCTTCACCATGATGAAACTGTTATAAGAGTTTAAATTCATCGGAAATGATGAAGATGCTTGCATTTGCAAGAAATTAAGTGGGAGCACTGAGACATATTTCTAATACATTATGTAGAGGACATATTGTTGATTGGAAATAATGTATTTTGTATTGACACAAGTTAAGAATTTCATTAAAATAGGATTTTGATGAAAGACTTGGGCAAAACCGGAATATTAGGCATCAATGACTATATGGATAGTTTGAGGCGCTAATATGGTTATGCCAAACTTACATATTTGAGATATTGAATGAGTTCAATATGGAAACAACAAGAAAGGTTCTTGCTGTATGGAAAGGATTGTATCAAGATTCAAGTGTTTCAACACCTGGTGAGTAAAATCACATGAAGATTTTGATCGATTATACCATGATATGTATATATCCAAAATGTCATATGCTCTAAATGTTATGAGCACATACCAGAATGATTCACAAGATGATCATTGGACGATAGTAAAGATCTTCTTATGAGCTTTGGAAGAACTAAGAATATATCATGTATAAGTGACAAATAGTTAAAGGTAGTTCATTGTAAAGTGTTACATTGATACTATTTTTTGTCACAAGATACAAATTAAATTTATCTCAATTTAGACTATGGGTGGCACAATGTAATGGAAAGGATGTTCCATGATGGATTTGGATGAGTTCCAAAGTTGAGACAATGTGACGGATACTACAACAAAAGGCTAGGTATATAACTGCTATAGTAGCAGCAAAGGAGGGCATTTGTGTTAAGTAGTTTGTTATCAAACTAGGTGTGGTTCAAAGTGGGCTAATACTATGAAGATATATTGTGTGACAATAATATCAACATATTTTAACCCGAACGAACTAAAGGTCTCACCAGAGGACCAAATTTATACAATGCCATCTCATTTGAGAATGAGTGATGCGAGAGGCATAAAAGACATACAAATACACACGGACCTGAACCGTCAGATCCGGAGATTATGTTAACCACTAGCAATAGCGTATATGCAACACCATAAAGCCATAGGTGTTCAATACAAAGTTTTTAAACTAGATTATTGACTCTAGTGCAAGTGGGAGATCAAGGGAATATGCAGAGAGGCAATAATAAAGTGGTTATTATCTTATTCCATATTTATGATAAATGTTTATTTTGCATGCTATAATTGTATTGATCGGAAACATCAATACATGTGTGTTTAATAAACAAAAAGGGTTCCTAGTTATGCCTCTCTTATAGACTAGCTTGTTGATTAACAAGATGATCAAGGTTTCCTGATCATGGACATTGGATGTTGTTAATAACAAAGTCACAACATTAGTTGAATGATGTGATGAACATTTATCCGAAGTATAGCATTACGATCAAGTCATTATGTTTATATTGTTATAACATCATACGAAGTAATATTTATCCTTAGACCATGAGATCATGTTAATTGCTAACACCTTAAGAGTATCTTGATAACATCAAACGTCACAATCGTAATGTGGTGACTATAAAGATGGGTTCGATTACTCTGAAGGTGTTATGTTGAGGCTCATGGATCAAGAGTGGAATTTGTCAATCCCGATGACGGATAGATATACTCTGGGCCCTCTCGGTGATATCACATTAAGATAGCTTGCAAGCAAGTAATGTGATCACTAGAATGTTATATCACGGGAACGAGAAAAGAGTGCATGTCAGCAACGAGATTAAACTAGGTATAGAGATACCGATGATCGAATCCCAGACATGTAATATATCGCGAGACAAAGGGATTTAGTTACAAGCGTTAAAGGTTCTCACGATCACAGAAGTCATCGTTGAATATGCAGGAGTCAGTATGGATCTCCAGGTCTCGCTTCTGATTATTGATCTGAGAGGAATCTCAATCATGTCTGCATTATTCGCGAACCGTAGGGTGACACACTTAAGAGTTACCGGACACCATTTTGGAGCACATATGTTTCAGACGAAAGAATTGCAAAGCGCAGGAATTGTTTCGATAGAAACCGGAAATTGTTTCGGGTGAAATTGCAGAAAGTGGTTATGCATGTGATATTGAAATATTGCAAGGGGTTATATGTGAATTTTTGTTAATTAAAGTAATTAAAAAAATTCTGAATAAATTTAATAAAAGAGTTTTATTAAATGAGAGAGCATTAAACTTGGAGAATTTTAATGCATTTAAAGTAGGGACTTTAAAGGGGAATGTGAAGAGGCATTTAATGTGGAGGGGTTACCACCACATGAATGGGGAGGTGAGAAGTCACCCCCCATGTGTCGGCTATGAAGGAGGGGCACCCCCTCCTCCTATAAAAGGCCACCCTCTTCCTCCTTCTTCCACACACCTCCTTGTGAAGGATCTCTCTCCCCCTCTAGAATTATTCTCCCATGGTCTCGGATTAGCGAGATACATGTTCCCGGTGGTATTTCGTCTGGAAGGAGTTGCTGCTTCCGCTGGATCGTTGGAGCGAGGAGGTGGAGGTTGTCGGCGGACTTGAACGTGTGTGCGAGTACGGATGCGCTGCTGAGTTGCGGCGCTCGGACTTCCTCACGATCTTGAGATCGGCAAGTGCACGACTACATCAACCACGAGTTCCTACTTGTTAACAAAACTCGTTGTCTTCGAGGGTAAGTTCTCGTTGGATGTATGTCCACCCGTTGCTTTGTACCTGGTAGATAGATCTTGGCGTGTAGTTCTCATCGTAGGAATTTTTTTGTTTTCTATGCTGCGGACCCAATTGTATCCACGTTGCTGCTGGCACCAGTAGTGCGCCCTGCCAAAGTTCAGCTAGCAACACCTTTGGGGTGTTTCCTTGCTCCTACTGGTTCTATTAAACCTTGGTTTCATAACTTAGAGAAAACTTGTTACTGTGCTCATCATACCTTTCTCTTGGGGTTCCCCAACGAGCTCGAGATATCTTGGGCCATCATTGACGAGTGGCTTGGATCAGGAATTCCCTCTAAATACTTAGCAAACACATTTTTAGGGGTTTTTGATAATGCAGATAAATAAAGTGCGAGTAAATAAAAGACAATAATAATAATTGCAGAAAGTGGCCCAATTCTTTCTTTAGCAAAGGACAAACCAGTTATATTACTTAAGATGACCAAATATTCTCGAGGACACATGGGAATATTGTCAAGTGCTTTCTCTTCATATAGTTGATTAATCTTCTCTAGTTGGATAAGTGTTGTGTGGGTGAACCTGTGCTAATGTACCGACCTTCCTAAGACTAATACATACTTGTGACTATACCCCTTGCAAGCATCCGCAACTATAAGAAAGTAATTAAGATAAAAACCTAACCAGAACCTTAAACTTTGAGATCCTACACTCCCTTGTGCAAAGGTTTCCTAACGGGGGTTCAAGTTTCTGTCACTCCTGCAACCCCTACGATTAGTAGCCAAATACACAATGCATTCTCCTAGACTCATAAAGGTGAAGTGTCATGTAGTCGACGTTCACATGACACCACTAGAAGAATAACACCACAACTTAAATAACAAACTATTGAATCTTTCTCAACACAATTCCACTACTAACAACATGACTTCTCCCATGTCCTCAAGAACTAAACAAACTACTCACAAGACATCATATGGATCAAGATCAGAGATGAAATAATGATAAGTAATAATCTGAACATAATAATAATTCAATGGTTCCACTCAATAGCATCAACTATAACAAGTAATTAATACCGGGAAAGTTTCCTTTAAGAACTATGCAAGATTCAACCCAATTGTTACAACGGTATAGATATGATGATGATGATGATCCTGGTGAAGTCCAGCTTGATGGTGGTGTTGATGGCGACGATCTCCCCTCTCCGGGAAGGAATTCTCGCAGCAGATTTCTGCCTGCCAGAGAGCCCTCTCTCTCTCCCTCTACAGTTTTCCACCCTGCAGAGGCGGTGAAATCTTTCTATGGTCGCTCCCCGAGTCTTAGGGTTTCGGGGGGATTATATACGCCAAAGGGCAGAGCCAGAGGTGGGCCAAGATGGCCACACCACCTGGTGGTGCGGCCTAGGGTAGCTCGCGCCATGGGGTGGTGTGGCCCCCCTATGGCCCATCTCCGCTCCCCCTTCTGGCTTCTTTCATCTTCTGGAAAAATAGGATTTTTCATATATTTTTCGGGATTTTCTGATCTTCGCGAATTTTGCCTTCAAACAATGCCTTTTTCATCAGAATCATGACTTCAACGGTCCATCCTCCAAAAGTCATCAACTATGCAAAAACAGATGAAATAACATAAGTATCATCTCTTAATATAAAATATATCAATTAATAATAGTAAATTATGATATAGAATAGTGATGCAAAATTGACGTATCACACCTCCAGAAATCAATGGACACCGCAAACATCGTCGTCCTCTCCCTCGCCACCGAGGCCGGCCGAGAGGAGCAGCGGCTGAGCTTCGTCGTTGCGTCAGAGGCAAAAGCGCTTATTGACCATGGGGCTCAACTTGAGAGTAAGCTCTAGCAGCTCCCACCCTGGGAGCATAGTGGAGAGCCTCAAAGCCGGCCAGGCAACACCACGTCGTTGTGCTGCCATGGAAGACCCCCACCACCCTGGGAAGGGGGCCGTGTCATCGTTGCTCTTCCCCCTCCTCACCATCACTCCGACCAGAAGGAAAAAGATTAGCGAGGCCACCAACCAGATCCTAGGACAAACAAGCTTGACCTTTATTGCGAAGATCCCTACAACAGCAGTCGTCGCCATGAGCTCCGTCCATCGGAGCACGTCAGGAGAGAAGACCCGAAGCAGGGTGCGCCAGATCTGGCCAAGAACGATCGACGCCCTACTCCAAAACCTCGGCAAGCCACCGACCACCCTAAACCTAGGACTATACTCTACTCCGACGCCTCCCCATCGCCTTCTCCGACCGGCCACGCCGTCGAAGAAGACTCAGGTTCGGCCCGATTTTTCTCTAGAGACTCTCAAAGAAGAGGGAGGGAAAGGAGAGTATAGTTTCACAAATACATGTGTTTTCACATGCGTACCTATGTATTAGTGCGTTTTTATATTTCTATACGTTTATCCTACAAATCAAGATGCACTAAATAGTGGACTAAACTAGGATTATCCAATTTCTTATTTTGTGTCGGAAGAACCGGGAATTTGCTTTGGTGATTTCTTGCTTAAAAGGCTAAAAGAGAAAAACTCCACGAGAATTTTCCGTTTTGACCCTTGGTGGGATTAGGCTATTCTCATTATCGAGTAAATTGGATAAAACTACCACAATTGCGACAGTCTATACGAGTCAGTACCAGTTTTGATAATTTTTGTGAGACAATGCCAATTCTGATATACAAGCGTTGCAATCACACTAATTTTCTTCTGATAGCAGTTTGACATGCTTCCTGACAAATGGAATCCATCCGCAGAGCTGACTAGTCAATAAAAATTGCCACATAGACCATTAACTAGAGCTGACTAGTCAAAAAAGATATACACTCTGACTTTTTCTTTCTTCTCCCTCAAATCTCACGACCGCCTTCTCCTTGCGCACCATGCCGCCCTCCTCTGCCAGCCGTCTTCGCGCCATCCCTTGCCCAACACGCTGCCCACGAGAGGTTCTCCACGTCGTCACCCTCTGTCAGCCGCCGCGCTAGCCCCCCGTCACGCCGCCGTGTCACCCTTCCTTGCCCAACCCACAGCTCGCCAGTCGCGCTCGTCGGCCGCGTCCCGTGCCCGCATCTCGCCACCGCCTCGCGCCTAAAGCTTGTCGCCACCGCTCGCTGTCATGCTAGTCGCCCCCGCGCCCGTCCGCAGGTCACTGGGCCGCGCTCGCGACCCCGTGCTCGCAGTTCGCCGCTTGCCTCCCCGCGCCCGCAGTTCGCGCTCGCCGTTCGCCTCCCGCGCCCGTAGTTCGCCTCTCGCCGTTCGCCTCCCTGCGCCCGCAGTTCGCCGCTCGCCTCCCCGTGCCCATAGCTCGCCACTCGCCGCCCCATGTGCGCCAGCCGCGTCCCATGCCCGCAGCTCGTCGCCGCGCCCCGCAGGTCGTCGCCACCGCTCGTCGTCGCACTAGTCGCCCCCACGCCCGCAGTTCACCGACCATCGCTCACCACCCCGTGCCCATAGCTCGTCGCTCGCCGTGCGCCCATAGCTCGCCAGCTGCGCTTGCCAGCCGCGTCCCGGGCCCGCAGCTCGCCGCCACGCGCTCCTACACGTGCTCGCGGGTGTGCTCGTGTCCCACCGGCGAGCTCCTGCGCGTGTTCGCGGGTGTGATCATGTCCCTCCTGGCAGAGGATGCCAGAATAGGCGCGGTGGTGGCGGAATCGCAGACGGCGACGAATAAGCGTTGTGGCTGTAAATCGGCGAAGCCGCGTGGTATGGTCAGCGGTAGCAATGGCGAGTGCGGGCAGTTGCGATCAGCGCTTCAACATGGTGGGAGAGAGGGGATGAAGAGGTTGGGGCCGATAGCAGGTGGGCCCCACATCCAACTCAGCTTCTTCTCCATGTATGCTGCCAAGTCACCCTTACAGATGGGCTCCACCAGGACTGATGTGAACATGCTCTTAACAGTGAATTGGTCTGATTCGTAACACTGTTGTTCAAAAGTTGGTACTGACTCGCTAAAATTATCAATGTTGGTGTCCGAATCGTGTTAGTTTTATCTGATTACCTTACTCCATCGTAAAAAAAAAAAAGACGTCGCAGCAAAAATAATTATATGTCAGAGGGTAATATCGTCCACCCACGCAGCGATCCCCTGCGCCTGTCGCTTTCTCCTTCTCCCCTACTTCGCTCCTCGTTGTACCGCGCCTCTTGGCCAACACCGCCGCCGCCTCCCCGCCCCAGTCCGCCGCTTCCTCCTCCCCCATCTCCGCTGCTAGCCATCTCACTGCTCCACTCCAGCGTCTCGTTATCCCCCTGTATCAGCCCGCCGCCTCCTCACCACCAGGCCGCCGCCGCCGCCGCGCTTACCGTCAACCCTCGCGGCCCAGGCTCCGTCTCCCGCTGCCCCACGCTTCCCGACGGCCTTTCTCCGGCGACGGAGAGGGAAGCTGCGCCCCAACTCTCCTCTCGTCTCGTCTTGTCGCGTCCCCTCCACGGGGCTGTCCAGGAGTGGGCAGCAGCCGCGCCACACCAGATTTCTCCTGTTGCTACGGAAGCCCTAAGGTAATCATCCGGGATCGTTCTAGCAGTGTTCCGTTTTTTGCTGTGAGCAATCAGACGTGAATGTTATACCCCGATCCATCCGATTAGCGTGATCCGTGTTGTAATGTCAGCTACTTTCCCCGAGAATCCGAGATACTATGGAGGTTCTGTCCCCTGTGTTGCTTTCCATGTAGTGTTCCTGACTTTCTTGATTTGGCTCTGGTAAATGATCCGATAAATTAGGTAGTGTGCTTGCCTAGGTCCCAAGTGAGAAGCCCAGCCTCCTTCTGGTGAAGAGTTGTGCTAGAGTAGATAATGCATTGTTTCAGTTTTGGAGAGGCTGTAAAAATGAAACATCAAACTTCCGAGGCACGATTCAGATCTCTTCAATCTGTCGGAACCTGTCAGGTAGGGTGTCAAGCGGGGCGGGTTGCGGCATTGCTTTTTCATTAATCCTTCTCTAATTATGCCGACTCTTCGGACCTCTTTTTGCCTATATTTTATTTTTGTGGGCTGTTATGCGGGTGCTGCTTGCCACCCTACTGTCAGGCTCTACCTATTACACTACTTTGATAATTTTCCTTGTGTACTTTGACCGAAACTCTTGTACTGTAGATGATCTTATATAGGTGGGGCAAATTTCATGGTTAGAATGGTATATTCATTACGCCAAAAGTGTGCTCGTGCCGCGTGTTACAATATGCCATCTCAACATCTGCAACTTCTTTTGTTGCTTGGCTTTCTTTATTTTTCCTTCTGAGAGTGTTTTTGACCTATGGGCAGGACGGGGGCGTGAATGGCTCAACCTTCAGTTATTCTAGCAACTGCAAGTTATGATCACACAATCAGATTTTGGGAAGCCAAGAGTGGTCGCTGTTACCGCACTATTCAATATCCAGACTCTGTGAGTGTTTGCTCTGGGTTTTTGTTTTCCTTGCAACTCATTAGATGAATACAATAACTACCTAGCAACTAGTATACAATCAAATTATATTGGACGATTTAGTGTTAATCTGTCTGGACCATGTTTTGTTTTTCTTTCTAACTTTACTTGGATAATTCTGCTGACATTTCCATACATGTATATGTTTTCTTGGACTTTTGTGCTATCTGGTCACAATTCATAAATTCCTCTTCTTATATGCTACCAAAGTAATGAAGTATACATAATATCAGCTGAATGACTGCAAACATTAATTTCATAGATCAATGCTTGAGCTTGATTTGCTTCAAGACTAAGCTGTACACTTACTAGCAATTTCATGCAGTGCATGCCTGTTGATAACCTATCTTTTGCAGCAAGTCAACCGCCTTGAGATTACCCCTGACAAGCGATTCTTAGCTGCTGCTGGCAATTCCCATATCCGCCTTTTTGATGTTAACTCAAATAGCCCACAACCGGTATGTTACATGTTCTCTAAAAGCAACCAATGTAGGCCAACATGTTTCTGTTCCTTATTTAATTAAAATAAACCTAACAGGTAATTAGCTATGATTCACATACTAGTAATGTGATGGCCGTGGGATTCCATTGTGATGGCAACTGGATGTACTCGGGTTCTGAGGACGGCACTGTGAGAATATGGGACTTGAGGTGAGGTTTCACATCTTATTATGTTGCTTGGCTATTAGATCTTTTTTCCTTGAACCCACTGTTCCTCTGATAAGTTTTTCTCAAATAGTTGTTTAGCTAGATGGATAATCCAAAGCAAACCTATCTCTTGGTGCTATTATGTAGACTCACAGTATGTTTTCCTCGGTATGGTAAGTGAACTAGATCTAACAGGATTTAAGGGTCAATTGAATGTAACTTGTTTAGGATATCCTACCGAATATTTCTCTCTAAATATGCTCCATCCGAATCTCATCGAATATCCCGTGTGAGAGTTTGCGTGATACTCAGAGTGGATTTTTGTGCAATAGATTGTGGGTTTGAAGTTGAAATTTCAACTAGATACTCACCCTTCTAGTAATATCCAGTGTTTTTGGTATGGATTTTCCAGTCCATGATTCATAGTATGTTGTTAATCCGAGTCTTTATTCTTGTGCATGTATGGTTTCAGGACTGCCACTTGCCAACGAGAATATGAAAGTCGTGCAGCTGTCAACACCGTGGTCCTACACCCCAATCAGGTTAGAATATGTGCTGGCAGATCTTAACCATTTGCAATTTTCATTATCCAAGCACTGAATTGAATACTACATTTGATTGTTGATCATCTAATAGTGTTATATGATGTTGGTATTGGTTGGATTCTTGATTCACCAAATCACATTGTAATGCACATCTGGTAACACCACTGCATCCTTAGCTGTTTAACTATGTTTTCTTTGTATATTCAGAACTTGAGTTCAGCATGATTACCCTGAGAACCACATACTGCAAATAGGGTTGCCCTGCCATTGAATAGCTCAGTCTGATATTTTCCAATTGGGGATATGATTTGATTAAGCACATTGTTGGCACACATGCACACTGATTGCTACTGCCATTTGCATGAAACTATTCCATCTCCTTAAAAAAATTCTGAACTTCACTGCTGTGTACTAACAGTAAATAGCATTGATTAGTGTTAAAATGTGGGGAGCAATGTTTTTTTTTTTCCTTTTTGTAACATTTGTCCTGGTATTATGTTCATTTTCTCAATGTCATTTAGTTCCAACATTGTCTCCCCAATCTTTCAGAAAGAACTAATATCTGGTGATCAGAACGGAAATATACGTGTGTGGGATTTGGCTGCTAATTCATGCAGCTGTGAGCTGGTAAGTTACAATATTTTCAGATTTTAGGTACAAATATATTACGTTAGATGTAAGAACACACAGTTCAGGTGTTGGTTCCATTTATTCAGGTACCAGAGGTCGATACAGCTGTAAGATCTCTGACAGTCATGTGGGACGGGAGTATGGTTGTCGCTGCAAATAACCGTGGGACATGCTACGTTTGGCGCTTACTTAAGGGTACTCAGGTCAGTGTTTCAGCCGAGCTACCTACCGTTATACACTCATGATTTCTGCATTTTCAAGCTGATGAAACCTTCTACTTAGACAATCACCAGCTTTGAGCCACTCCATAAACTGCAAGCCCATGATGGCTACATTCTGAAGTGCCTGCTTTCACCTGAATTTTGTGACCCCAACAGGTACATAATTGTCAAAATGACTATTTTTCAGTTTCCTGATTCGTCTAACATAGCATTGTTTTGCACACTGCTTCCTACTTCCCAGTCATTCATTTGCCAAACTCCATTTGATGCACTTGGAATTCTTAGTACTACTTATTTACATCTCAAATAGTTATTCATTTACAGTTATTTCTGGGCTACTAAAACTAAGACTACATTATTTGAATATATTGAGTTTCCTGTACCATGTAGGTATCTTGCGACTGCATCATCAGACCACACTGTAAAGATTTGGAATGTGGATGGCTTCAAGTTGGAGCGAACTTTAGTTGGTAATTTCTGTGTTCTTTTCTTCTAAATTTTCAATGAAAAGTTGTGAAAATTTAAATAATGTGTGCATTCAAAATTTCAGGTCATCAGCGTTGGGTCTGGGACTGTGTATTCTCCGTTGATGGCGCTTACTTGATCACTGGTATTCACTAACTTGTCACATCACGCTCCCTATCTATCCTGTAATCCATGAGTTACCAAGCGATTCTATGTGGTCTTTGCAGCTTCCTCTGATACCACCGCGAGATTGTGGACGATGTCTACCGGAGAGGCCATCAGAGTGTACCAGGGGCACCACAAGGCCACAGTCTGCTGTGCTCTCCATGATGGGGCTGAATCGGCGCCCTCATAAGCAACAACGCAACAATGTGATGTTCTGTACATATGTCGACTTGAATACAGCACACAGCTCTGCTAGGTTTTCAGCAAACTGTAGGACAGCCGGTTTACATTTGATTGCTGTAGTGCTGATGTAACATTGTATATGCAGACAGCCTTTTAGGGTTATGCGCGAATGATTTGTATGATTTGCATTGGTGGATATTTCTGCACAGCCGAAATAATGTGTTACTGTCGTCTGCAAATGTTCTGCTTTGCATACGGCAGTTGGGAATGTCGACTGCGTCTGTTTTTTTCTTGGTTCCTCTTGCAGAATGTCGCAAATGGTTGTTTGTAAAATGGAAATAGTATGAAAACAGCTGATTTAATTCTTGAACATTTGCAGCGTGATGATCACTCTATGCTTTTATGTTAGGCACTTGTGGGCTGTGGCACGATGAGGCGTTCATGTGCATTGCGGTAAAAAGTGCTCCCTCCATCGTAAAAAGTGCTACTACTACCTCCGTACCGGTTTATTAGGCTAATACTTATTTGATGTAAAATTTTGACTAACGATTTAGCGAACAACATGTTAGTGATCCAATGATATGCTTTTGGTGACATATTGTGAGAAGATTGACCAGACTTGGACATTTTCACTATATATAGACAGATTACAAAATAATCCTAACTATAAATGGGAGATTATGCTAATAACAACTCCACGATTTAGGGACTGGGTGTTAGGGCATGATAGGTGCCATATTAGTCTAACACATATAAATATGAATATATTATCCAAAAAAGTAATAAAATTTAATTAGAAGCATGATGTTTGATTTTGAAATAGTCATCAACAAACTCTAGCTCTCTTCCACCTACTCCTATGTTATCAAGATATGTATAACACTCGGCGACTTCAACTTGTATTGTTCCCTCCACCTGTACATTTTCGTATACCCGGCACAGTTGATAGAGTTGTAAAATTGCAAATAAAGTTTGGCCAAGGGTCACGAAGCAATCATGCTTGTTGCAATTAAAGGTAGCAACAACATGAAAACTTAGTTGGTGATCCAGAAAGTATATACATCATGCTAATTCGGCAATAAGAAAACGAGAACACTCTACGTCTTCGTCGAGTCCGGTCAAAGAGTGAGATTTTGGCAGCGTGAATGGGGCGGTAGGGCTGATCTCCAACGGCGAGAGTTAGATGACATAAGGTAGGCGGTTGGGTCAGGCTCAGATGGTTGAATTTGGGTGGCGACATCGAGCTTGGACATTCCTTGGATGAGGCATATTATATGTGTTAATCTTCTAGTCTAATAAAGATGATGAACCACGATATGCATCTGCATACTCCTGCGGACTGCTCGTGGGCTTTACCAAATCAAGCCTCACCAAGGAGAAAAACCCATCCAGGGTTCCGCACCCCTCGCTGGCGACGTTGTCGGTCCGCTCCGCCTCCGGTGGTCCTAGGGCCTTGGAGGTGTGATGGACCACGGCCTCTCGCTGGCGAGAGGTTTTCCGTTCTTTGTTTCGTCTGCTTTTTAGTGTCGTCCTTGGCATGTTGAGGCGACGGCTACATCCTGAAGTCAGAATAAGGGCCTCCCCGCTCTATTCCTCGTTCCGGTGGTGCATCTAGCGCTAATGGAGGGTGTGTGGAGTTGTTTGTCCGGCAGATCTCCTCGGATTCTGTCTGTTTTTGTGTTCGTCAGTTTGTTTTCAGGTAAGTCTCTTCCGTTCTTCGGATATCATCATTGGTGATGGTTGCTGCTCTAGTGCGCTGGTCTATTGTGGCCTTAGCATGACGACTTCCCGTCTGTCTACTACAACAAGCTACTACGACAAGCTTTGCCCGCTCCGGCGATGGAGGGACGAGGACGGTGGCGCGCCTTCGGCTCGTGCTAGTGTTTGTAGTCATCGCTACGTGGTCTAATGGCCTATTTATAATTTTTATTACTTTTGTGTCTCTTTGTACTGCTGTTGATGATTATTGATAGATCGGTGAAATTTTGTAAAAAAAACCCTCACCAAGGAGATCACGCCAGATTATTGTTTAAAAAAAAGCAAAGATTACTAATCAGCCAGTTGGTAGTTGGTACTAACGGACCGTCACACTCAAGTGATAGACGTCCTGGCCTGTGCGCCTACTGAACACGTTTTTTAATCACATGAGCACGTGATCACTTAGGTACGAGACCGGACTTATTCGTTTGCCATGCATGAATTAAACAGACTGTCCGTATTGTCTGCTGGACACGCAGCCGGTGTGCCTAGACTCAAGGGTCCTTGGTCTGAACCAGAGATTAAGGAACGAACCAGAGATTAAGGAACGATTGGGAATTACTCAAAAGGAGGACTAAGATGTAAAGTAGCCTAAAGATAAGGTATCCTATCTCTTGTTCGTTTCAGATCGAGATGTTCTAAAATTTTCGTCAGGGAGAGCGAGGTCCCGCCGTCCATGCCCAGGGAGGGTGCCGGGGGCTGTCGGGAGAAGGGGAGCCACACGCTCAACGAGATGCCCTGCCGCTAGAGGCTCTGGTCGCGCTTCGCCGGGAGCGCAGCCGCATGCGTTTGCTGTTGGACAACGCCCTTGCCGCGCGTAGGCAGCCACCTGCGGGGGATGCGTCGTTGGGGAAACACCACCGCGAGAAGCAGCGCCTCACGTCGAAGGGAGCCGCCAGGTATTGCAGTCGTTGCCATGCCGCCGGCCTCCGTCAGAGTCCCTGGTCGCCGCTCGCCAAAGAGGAGGAGTGGTCTCTCTCTCTGAAACACCACCACCGGGGTTTCCGCGCCGCCTGTCAACTCTCAAAAAGCTTCGCTGGTGCCTTTCCTCGTCCTGGACACGTTCCCGCACCGCCAAGGCCTAGCGCATCGAGCACCCTCTCATCTTCCTCGCCGCCCTGCTCTAGTCAACGACCAACTCGACCTCGAGCTCGGCCTCGAGCTCAACCCGACGCTGACCATCCCCGATGCGGCCTCCTTCCCTCCTTCGCCATGTCTCACCAGGACGGGAAGCCGCCGCCGTGCAGTCGCTCCACACGCCGGCAGTTGCCCTTCGTCCAAGCGTTCCGTCGTGACTTAGCGGTGGCACTGCGTGGAATCAGCTCGCTCCCACACCTATATATCTCGCGGATGTTTTTATTTCTTTTCAACAAGGCGAAACGGTACTCTCTCACTTAGGGATGGCAAAGGCGGTAATATTTCTCAGATCAATCTAGCAATGTAGGGGTAGAATCGGAAATTATAAATAATGTACCGAGCATAAAGACCGTAAACCTTTTAATAGTATACTAGCTAAATACCCGTGTGTTGCTACGGGAGAATAAAAATCCCACCTTATAAGTGAATAACTTTGACACGACCAAATTTTGCCGCAAAATCGATTCTCGACATGTGTACCACAGCCTTATTTTGCCCTTTTATTTATTTTCTTCTCCTACATGGCACGTACATGAGTGTCGCAAAGTCTAACAAAAGTGTCTAACTTGAAGCACTCTCTAAAAACAATTATAAATTCGGTTTGCACTATTTTATTCTTGCTTCTAAAATTATATAAATATGTATTTTTGGATTTCTTGTATTAGCAAAGCGATACAACACAACTATCTACATACACACAGATTAGACACACACATTTTTAATAATTCAAAATATGTTTTAATCTTCTAATATAAAGATGGTCATTCTTGTATAATGAACAATTTCCATCAAAATTCCATGACGCCTTAGTGTCCCGCGGCCACGTGCAAGGCTCACTTGCTAAGCAGCTTCATCAATGCAATTTGTCAAAAATAATTTGCTACTCCACAAGAGATATATCTTTTGTTTTCGAAAAAAAAAAAGATACACCTTCTGTGGTGTGAAGCTAGCTAACACGAACCAAAGAGCTAGCTAGCACGTGTGCATGTATATAGTTCCACATGTACTTAATTAGAAAATAGGACCAAGACTCCACTTATAAGCTAAACCAAACATGACAATTCTACCATGTCTGCGATGAACTGGTCATTCTTATGACACACTGAAATACAAATATTTGTGCGTTGTTACTGGTTAATTTTTTATATTAGACTACCTCGTGTTACTCCGATGTCTCGTGTATCTCTCTTGACGGAACATTAGCCATCAGCTCACCAATCATTGTACTCCCTCCATCTCAAAACTGATGTCGAAAGTTTGTCAAAATTTAGATGAATCTAGATACTAAATCGTATCTACATACAACCAAACTTTTTAAAAAAATGCGACATCTATTTTGAGCGAGGGAGTAGTAGTTTAGATTTTGAGCATTTTGTTGTAAATACATTTTCTCATTTCAATTTATCAGGAAGCATGCATATTTGCCTTCACCCTTTAACAGAACATTGGATATGTCAATGGACCAATTTTTATATCCAAGAACAACAATAAACAAAAAAAATGGATACAATAATACATATATTTTTAACATATACTACTACTACTACGTTATGGCATAAAAATCCTTTTTTTTTCACTTCTTCGTTTTGTACTACTTGCTACTTATACGCAGGGTGAAGTCCAATTACCTACCCGTGGAATCAGGAACTCTCTCTCTATATACTATTCACCGGTCTCTTTGGTGGAGAGAGTAGTAACGATCACCATTTTAATGCTCCCAGCTATTCACCCGTCTCTCTCCACCATCTCTGTATTTTGAGCCACAAAAAAAGATCCTCTTTCTTCTATGAAAACCTCCTCTTTCTTCTCTTTGGCTGTATCTAATCACATGACCTGAAGATCCCATTTTTATCCCCTTTCTTCCCTCGAGCTGAATAAATCGGGAATCAGTCCATCTATCACCAGGCAGGTCATGCATGGATCAGATCTGACCAAGTCTAGGAGCACGCTCGCCCGCCTTCGGCGCCATGGCCGCCGTGCACGGCAACAAGCATCTGCGCTTTTGAGTTCTGTCCCATGCATCTGCGGCCACACCAAGCAAGCAGAGCATTCGTTGCTCGAGCACCCAGCCTAGGCCTCCATGCCCCCTCCACTCCCGCCTCAAATCTTTCCTCGCCTTCCTCCCCTCTCAACAACCACCACCAGGGGGCGCAAGGAGGCCGTGCACGTGCTCCTCTTGTGCGGACGGCAAGGAGGTCCTGGACCTGCTCCTCTCCAGCGCCGCCACCCGCGCGGTTGCCACGGATCGACCGAGGCAAAGGGAGGCATCGGGAAGAACGGCATGTGGCGGTGGGATTCAGGGACGACGTGCGATGTGCGCAGGTGCCGCGAACCGTTTTTTAATTCAGCACATCGGGAAGAACGGCATGCGGCGGCAGGATTCGGGACGACGTGCCCAGGTGTGGCAAACCGTTTTTTATTCAGCGGTGTCACTTTTGTAATATGACCAAACTCGCAGGGGTAAAAGCGTCTAACAGAAAGACGTACCATCAAGACCATAAGCCTTTTAATAGTATAGACTAGCACACTGCCCATGCGTTGCTACGGGAAAAAAAATATGTCGTCAAGTGTGTCGTGGCAACAAGCACCGTCAAAGAGAAGCATGATGAAAGTATGCACACCTTTTAACCAAGAAAGTATACTGTCTCCGTCCAAAAATAACTGACTTTGGTTTGTTTAGATTGAATATATCTAGACGTATTTTAGTCTATATAGACAAAGTGATTTTTGGACAGAGAGAGAGTACATGTTTATAATAAGTAGGCCTAACAATTTTTATATTGCCCCATTTGTTAGCGCTATGTAATTACTGCTAAAACTTATAATGTACTAACAAAATTGAGTTGCTACAAGTTTAAAAAAAAATGAGTTGCTACCCAGGTGGGTACTCGCCCCCTAGCCGACATGTGTCCCTACGAAGTCAAAGATCTAAACTACTCCTACCTGTCGATATTTTTTGTTGTAGGAGAATATTTTTTTTCCCGTTTTGCAAAAAACCACAGCCACGGCTGGCCCTATCCTCTCCCCACCAGACCACCACACACGGAATTCCCCACGCACACACCTCTCTCTCCTCGTCCACTGCGACGTGCTTCGCTGCTGCTCTACATTGGCGGCCAGGGGGCTGAAGGGGACGGGGAGGATCGTCGACGGCGGTGAGAGCTCGCCCAGACCCAAACAATACACGGCAGCGATGATTGAGCGTTGGCCCTACTCAAGCGCCCTCCACGCGCACCCCCAGATCAACTGTGCGTCACCGCCGGCAGGTCACGGAGGTCGATCTCCGCTCACTCCACGGACGCCTAGGCCGGTGCTGCGTCGAGAGCCAGTCCGCTGCGGAGGGCGGGGCACGTAGGGGAGCGTCCGACAGCGGGGGCATCTGATGAGAAATGAAGGCAGGGAGGGGATTTGTCGATTGCTTTGGTGTCCTGGCGCTGCATCCCAGCGTCTCCTTCCGCCGATGGCTTGTTCTGGTTCAGCCACACATCTAGCTGTACATCGCAAGTCAGCGGCCGCCTCTGCCGCCTCGCCTCTGCATCTTACTTACCGAGTCCAGCGCCCCCTCTGCTCCAACCGGCATCCATCGCCAGCGCAAGCTCCTCCAGCCCCCCGCACGCGTCGTCCTCCTCCAAGTCCTTGGTCGGGACGAGCTCTACCCGCGAGAGCTCAGGCAGCCGGGAGCAGCGCGTGATCCGTACGCGTGGACCGGAGCACCAAGGGGGAGGAGACGCCGGGCGCATGCATGGTGGCGACATCCGGCTGCCGCTGTCGCTCCGCCCTGTGGCGCCTCGGGTGGATTGGATTTGGTTTGAGAATCCACCTCCCCGCTGCCAGATCCGGTCGCCTTTCTCCGAATTCGCTTCCCTCCTGATGCGCCATAGGAGCGCTCGGGATGGGGAGAAGAAAGCTTTTGTTTCCACCGAACGGTTCACCTGGCGGTGGCACCGTGGGTAATTGCTCAGATCGGTAGGGGCAAAAAGATCATTTACTGGCAGACGGAAAATTTGCTGGGTGACGAACATACCACAACGTAAATTAGTAGAAAGACTAGCTGAATTCCCGTGCGCTGCCACGGTGGTATGTGTGAAAAGTTATGTACATAAAAAGTAGACAATTAGGACACACATTGGTTCTAGAATCTCACTCGCTTTCCTAAGCACATTAAGAACAATTTTTCTGAACAAAGACGTAAGTGCAATAACTTTCGTCCACATGATTGTTAACTCTAATCATGTAGTGAATTAACTCTAATCCTGTAATGAATGAACAATTATTCACTACAGAATTTGTCCACACTATGGTTCAACTTCAATATTTCAATTAGACAAAGCATTTGAGAAATTATTATTTTACACATGTTTTAGATTATTTGATCCATTGGATGATTCATTTTAATTTTCTCGCTCATCCATCTTCTCATTTCTCTACAACAATTTCATCGAAGACAGTCAAATATCAGTACTACCACAACTCTTGCAAAGCAAAATACACCTGGTCATATTTTCTCGCTCATTCATTACCGAATGACGAGTTGCGAGGTCATCATCGAGGTGCAGAATCCACCGCTCAAGCCCATCTCCTCCTCCCTGTAGTAGGCGAACTCGTCGACCTCTGGGACGGATCCGGCCACCCTCTACTTCATGGGTCCGCGCTACTGAGACCAGACCCATCCCCGACCTCCATCGATGCCGAGGCGCCCGATCGTCAGTCTCCCATCCTCGCCCCGCTCGAGTTCTCTTTGCCGCCAGTAGAGACCTCGTCCTCGTCTTCCTTCTCCATCCTACTCCGACCAATTTCTTCTACCTGTAATAAGGGGATGAGGTGGCGAGTAAATGTAGGGAGACCCTCGGCGGCAGGTGTGGGGAAGCTAGGGGTTGCCCTTGCTCAGGAGGAAGAGACGGGGAACTATTCTTTTGACTTGGTGGTGGCAGGGGTAAGTAATATTTCTACAGAAACAGGGGCGAAACCGTCTATAAAATGCCAGGCAGAAATTCCGGGACGACGGACGTACGACAGCTAACCCGTGCGTTGCAACATTTCCTTCTATCTGTTCCGCCATCAAACATCACTGGCGTGTAAATATTAAATATGGTTCCCTCGGGGGCACGTGCGAGGAAGCTAGGGGCTGCCCTTGCTCGGGAGGAAGAGACATGGAACTATTCTTTTGACTCGGTGGTGGCAGGGGTAAGTAATATCTCTGCACAAACAGGGATGAAACCGTCCATAAAATGGCAGACAGAAAATCCGGGACGACGAACTACGACAGCTAACCCGCGCGTTGCAACATTTCCTTTTATTTGTTCTGCCATCACACATCACTAACGTGTAAATATTAAATATGGTTTTTTCTAAAATTTCATACATGATCAACAATAAAATATGATAACACTGAAAAAGGGCAGTGTTTCAATATTTGGTCAACATATGTACAACACTGCGCCATAGCCTCTCCCAATCCAGAAAATGAAAGGAAGTGACCAAGAAAAAGAAGACGGGAATTTGTGTTCACTCCATGCCAATATTATATCATTTAGCCACCTAGAGTGATCTGAACCCAAATGTCCTTAAAAAATGGTTACAATTTTTAGTCCATGAGCAAACTATGCCTTCAACTGGAAGTGCATGATCACCAGGCATCATTAACAGTGTCCAGACATCAGATAGTTACTTCATGTCTGACCTACCTTGCAAGATAGAGGGGCTAATGGAGGATAAAGCAATTGATGCCGCAGCCAAAACATCTGAGACATCAGCGCCATCGTTTAATGACTAAACATCAACACCTGATACATGATGTGTCACCGTCCAGGTTGGGCTCGTCAGCAACCACCACTCTCTTTTTAAAAGGCTGTTTCTATGTCCACCAAAGATTTGGCATGAACGACACAACTTGACCATCATCTCAGCATAATTCACGGCCTGGCCTCATTTGTAGAAACCCCCGGTTGAATTGTTGACTAAAGAAACTTCTTTGAGTTTTGACGCATTATAATTTACAGAAATTTGGTTGAAGAATCCTTTGTCGAGGATTGTTGATAGTCTGGTCGGGGCCTGCCTGACATGTACATATTGATCAATAGGCTCAGGATAACTGAGGCATTAACACATTCAGCTACGAGGCAGACACACGACTCTACCATTAGCCGGAGATTTCAATCAATCCGGTGTGGAAGCTAGAGATTAAGGCCACCCCTGAAGTCCTGAACCAGTCCGAATCAAACTTTAGGCACCCGAGCTGAGTCAGGGGAATATTAGAGGAACTGATGTACCTATACACCATGGCCACCTAGCCGGATCTGACCCGACGGAAGTGAGGAAGAGAGGGCGCCTCTATGGTCGCGACGGATTGCGGCAGAGGCAGGTTCGCTGGATGGAAGATGGTACCACCGCACGGGTCCATACAAGGCGGAGGCTCGGGAGGGGAATTTCCGCGAATCGTTACTTTTACGGGAGGGCAATCTATGTAAATAGTGAGAAAATAAGGGTTATATTTAAAGTGACCTACCATACCATCAAGACCATAAGCCTTTTAATAATAAAGATATATATAGTAGTTGAATGCCCGTGCGTTGCTACGGCCTACTTAATTTTTTTACCGCACATACAAATTTAGTATACATGGAAATTCTTGTCAAAATAGCATAATAGCCGTGAGTTTCTACGGAAAAAACGTCAAGGACAACGAACTCATACGCTAGGGGAATACACTTCAATGGGTGGTTGACGAAAAACGTGTGCATCAGGCGACGGTGTACCAACTCAAGATGATGTTCAGAATCCCATAACATGTCTCCTGAATTTAGCGAGCAGGTTTTAGTAGTAGTTGCAAAAAGAATTAGCAAGGAGCCTCACATGTGTGTGAAATTGTGTAGTACTAATTCTATCTCAAATGGAGCATGTCTCTTGTTTTGTCGGTCTCCTTGGGAATTTACCACCAATCCACGGCAACAAAAAGTAGCAGCAGCATCCACAGAGAAGTGCGTTAAGAAAATATGATTAGCAGGCAAAATAATCAACTCAAGCATATTTTGTAAATATTATTATACACACTGTACTATCACCTCCGAGCATACATGATTATGTCATGTACTATCATCAGATGATGATCTTTCATCTATACGTACTTCCTCCGATCCATAATAAGTGTCGTTGATTTAGTACAACTAACATAAGTGCATTTCCATTGTGATGTTATTCATTGCATGTTATCACTTGCCACACAAATCGTATTATCACAAAATTGATTGTCCAAATAATATGCAAGATATGAGATCTCTAAGAAGCATGAGAAATTACAGAATAGCAAGAACTCCACGACAGTAGCACCCCCACATAGTTCAGAACCTCCATTGCCCTCCAAGACTCAAAGTTTATGAATGAAATTTCCCTTGGTGACGTTCTGCATATTGAAGCCCACATGTTTCAGTGGATGAGCATATCTTGATAGTTAGTTATTCTTCTGGTACATATATAAATTTAAACCTTTCCCTTCATGATTAGGAGAACTGTAGTGAAAATATGTCAGAAATAGAGCTTTTATTGCACAACCAATGATCATGTGCAAGAAATCAACGAGCAAGTGTGGAACTTGGAACTGGGTCCTGTACAGGGCACCTCCCGTATTTTCTTGCTAAGCTCTCATAACATGGGGACAGTGAGTATGTTGTACACATGTATTGGTACTCTGGTTACCATCCTTTGTCTAGACAAGATGTCCATTCCTACATATTTGCACATGGGGATCATATATAGATATCTATATATGCATAATTTTCTGTTTGCAAAATTATTTTGGAGCCCAAGGTCTAACTAATCAAGAGGTAGAGAAATGGCATACACATGTGTACCTTACAAGGTCTAACTAATAAAGTTTATGATGCAAAGAATATATGGTATACACAGTTTTCTTCCACCAAAGGTACACTCATAGGTTGGCATTAGCAGAAAGAATTTTCGTTTTGCATTGGATAAAGCATTTTCACATGAAAGTTTAAGGCTATACTCTGATGGTATACACACACATTGTTTACTATTTGGTATTATCTTTTCTTGTTTATTCTTAAAAAACAAGATGTGATATGATGAAATACTGAATCCAACAATGAATATTATGGGGTGAACCTATCAGTGTTCTTATTGCTGTTCTGAATTCCTGTAGCAGCCTCCCTGTGTTGAAATCAGATTGACCTGCACACAAATTAGCCAATATATTGTTGTTATTGTTGACCTCTAATCGGAAGACCCAATAAAGAACAGACCAATAGTAAAGAAGAAAGATCGGGACCATCTGACTTACCTTAGTGAAGTAGGTGACCATGTACTGCAATACGACACTAAATCTGGGGCCTAGCTTCCGGTCAGTGAGAGTAAAGGGGAATCCAGACTGGATGCAAGCGCTGTGGGATATTAGCTTCTGGTGCATGCATAGGAGGCGTTGCCGACACGGAAAAATCTAGCACGTTATTAAAACAGAGAGGAGAGATGCACCGTGGTTGAGCCACCTAGCCGACGACCTGAAGCAGTATCAATCCCCAAAACGGATTTCCACGATCGGATGACCGCCGGCCGACGAACTGAAGCAACGGCCGCCCCCAAAACACGTCACATCAGTCAGACGATTAGATCTTGTGACCTAGATCGCGAGCAGGTAAACCTCGTGCAGAACACATTGCGTGTCTTCGCACGGAGGAGTGCCGTGAGAGTGGTTGCAGTGTCGCGCCTCGCTCCTCGCCATCGGCGAGCAGCTCGTAGATCAGAGCTCGCGCAGGTAGTCCCCATGCAGCGTCTTGTCCCTTTCTTCCATTGGAAGGCCCTCCGCCTCTGCACAGGGGAGCACCAGCATGGCGGGTGGCTGCAGGGTGACCGGCTGGCCCTAGCGTTGTAGCCGGAGGACTGAGTCGCCGTGTCGAGTGAGCCACAAGGGGACGAAGAACAGAGGAAAACGCCCGAGGGAGAAGAAAAGAGATAATCGAACCGGTAAGTTAACCTCGCGGGGGCAAAGTTCTGTAAATATTTTGAAGTAAAGGGGTAATTTTTAGATGACCTACCAGACCATCAAGACATTTAATAGTATAGATTTTTTTTTGGCAAAAATATTAGTTGAGGATTTTTCTCGATAAGGTATGGGCGAAGTAAATATAAAACATTTTAGCTTTATAAAGTAAATGTATCTAGATGTCTTTTAGTGTATAGGTTCACTCTGAACTTCTACAAACCTATACACTAAAAGACGTCTAGATTCGATTCACAAAGCTAAAACGTCTTATATTTTTAAACCGGAGGGAGTAGATGATATGAAAACGAGAGCATGATCTCATGTTGCATTTTAGTTTCCATGTCCATTGCGCTAGGGCCTAGATATCCACTTCTCCGCGCGAGCACGAGCAACATCACTATTTCATGAGGAGGCAATATCTTCCTTATCCGGGGGAGATAGTAAGAGCATCTTCACTTGCCTCCATATGGGGTCCCGCGGTTGGCCTTATGTGTGTGTGTGTGTGGGGGGTGCCGGCGTAGGTACCTCCTATCGGGGGTCACCGACTCCCAGCCACCGCTCCTAAAACAGCCCCCCAAATCGTAATTGCAAATTCAAATATTCAAAAGGTCGCCAGAAATTAAACATAGTTTTACCGCCACTGGGCACAACATAGTTCAGGCGACGCAATCGCCGCAAATCACCGGAATATAAGTCCATCGGTAATCAAAATAAACATACGGGAAACACGAAAATAAAATGGGGGAGATCATCCGCCGCGGTAGGAGGCACCTCCGGGGTCACCGGGTAGAATGGTGTCTTGACACAGGTGAAGATCAGGGTCGGGTCATGATCGCCCGGCCAGCATTGTTCGGTTGACGGCCACGTGGTTCTCGGAGAGGATCAGGGCGCGCTGATTAACACACCATACCCTCACCTTGGCGTCCATGTCCTTCGTGTCGATCATAAAGATCACCAAGTCCTACCTCCTCTTCTTTGCCACCACATTGGCCTTGATGAGGCAGAGCTTGATGTCCTGTCGCTCGATGACCGAAGACCACCTTGTCGCGACAATCTCCTCCAACCTTGTGGCTTGCTCTACCCTCATGGCGATGTGCGTGGCGGCATTGGCCATGCATGCTAGGATGGACGAGCGTAGTTTCTCGATGGTCAGCACCATGCCCCCCATGGCCTTGGCCTTCCTGTGGCCAACACACCGACCCTCCGATGGCACCGCTCCGGGGTCGTAGGTGCTGGACTTGGCCTTGCTGAGAGAGGTCCGTGGTGCGGTCGCCGTGGTGCGCTCCGCCGAAAAGGTTGGGGTCGATCTGGCTGCTTCCTGCGCCGAACAGGTTGGGGGCACTATGGCTGCTGCTAGCGCTAATCTGGTTGGGGATGCTATGGCTACTGCCTGCGACAAACTAAGCGAAGCCAGGCCTTTGTGGTGGCACGCCGACGTTGAAAGTAGGGGGCGACGATGGGTCGGTGAGGTGTTGTTAGTGAGGGAGTTGGGGTCGAAACCGCCAAGCAGGTCGAAGTCGTTGTGGCCCAGTGAGAAACGAGGGAGGTGTGGCGCCATGTTCGGGTGGCCGGATGGCGACGCGCTGGATGGCGACAGGGAGGAGATGCCACTCTAGCCCCCGAGGATGTGGAGGCCAGCGCTGTAAGTCGACGCCGCCTGACGAGGGGTAACCTCGGCAATGCCCATGGTGATGGGCTTGTGTTTCATGGAAAAGGAGAGTGCTGGTGATTTCGCCGGCTTAACAGACAAACAAGGAAAGCGATTTACCTAGGTTCAGGCCCTCGTAGAGGAAACCTTACTTCCTGCTTGTCTGCTCGTATTATCATTGGAGAGCACAAACTCGTTGAGTCGACTAGATGCGATCTTGCCGAGAGAGAGGGGAAGAGATGTGTGTATCGGATGTCTATTGTCTAGATCTATTGTTGGTTGTAGCGTATCTATTGTATTGTGTCCTCCTTGTTGGTCCCTCCTAGCCTTTATATATGGGGAGGCTAGGTCTCAGGTACCAATTGAAGGAAATATGCCCTGAGAGGCAATAATAAAGTTGTTATTATATATTCCTTATACATGATAGATGTTTATTTTACATGCTAGAAATGTATTGATTCGGAAACATCAATACATGTGTGTTTAATAAACAAAAAGGGTTCCTAGTCATGCCTCTCTTATAGACTAGCTTGTTGATTAACATGATGATCAAGGTTTCCTGATCATGGACATTGGATGTTGTTAATAACAAGGTCACACCATTGATGGAATGATGTGATGAACATTCATCTGAAGTATAGCATTACGATCAATTCATTGTGTTTATATTGCTATAACATCATACGAAGTAATCTTTATCCTTAGACCATGAGATCATGTTAATTGCTAACACCGAAAGAGTATCTTGATAACATCAAACGTCACACCGTAACAGGGTGACTATAAAGATGGGTTCAGTACTACGAAGGTGTTATGTTGAGGCTCATGGATCAAGAGTGGAATTTGTCAATCCAGATGACGGATAGATATACTCTGGGCCCTCTCGGTGATATCACATTGGGATAGCTTGCAAGCAAGTGATGTGATCACTAGAATGTTATATCACGGGAACGAGAAAAGAGTGCATGTCGGTAACGAGATCAAACTAGGTATGGAGATACCGATGATCGAATCTCGTACATGTAATATATCGAGAGACAAAGGGATTTAGTTATAAGCGTTAGAGGTTCTCACGATCACAGGAGTCATCGTTGAATGTGTAGGAGTCAGTACGGATCTCCAGGTCCCGCTGCTGATTATTGATCGAAGAAGGGTCTCGATCATGTCTGCATTATTCGCGAACCGTAGGGTGGCACACTTAAGAGTTACCGGACACCATTTTGGAGCACATATGTTTCAGACGAAAGAATTGCAAAGCGCAGGAATTGTTTCAATAGAAACCGGAAATTGTTTCGGGTGAAATTGTAGAAAGTGGTTCTGCATGTGATATTGAAATATTGCAAGGGGTTATATGTGAATGTTTGTTAATTAAAGTAATTAACAAAATTCTGAATAAATTTAATAAAAGAGTTTTATTAAATGATAGAGCATTAAACTTGGAGAATTTTAATGCATTTAAAGTAGGGACTTTAAAGGGGAATGTGAAGAGGCATTTTAATGTGGAGGCGTTACCACCACATGAATGGGGGAGGTGAGGAGTCACCCCCATGCACCGGCCATGAAGGAGGGGCACCCCTCCTCCTATAAAAGGCCACCCTCTTCCTCCTTCTTCCACACACCTCCTTGTGAAGGATCTTTCTCCCCCTCTAGAATTATTCCCCCATGGTCTCGGATTAGCGAGATACATGTTCCCGATGGCATTTCATCTGGAAGGAGTTGCTGCTTCCACTGGATCGCTGGAGCGAGGAGGTGGAGGTTGTCCGGTGGCTTGAACGTGTGTGCGATGATGCTGAGTTCTGCGCTTCGGACTTCCTCACGGTCTTGAGATCGGCAAGTGTACGACTACATCAACCACGAGTTCCTACTCGTTAACAAAGCTCGTTGTCTTCGAGGGTAAGTTCTCCATGGATGTATGCCCACCCATTTGCTCTGTACCTAGTAGATAGATCTTGGTGTGTAGTTCTCATCGTAGGAATTTTTTTGTTTTCTATGCTGCGGACCCAACACCAATATGACTAGGTTACAAGTCAGAGTTTGTAACTAGTATAGTATTGTACTTTCCTTGTCTTGTTCCTCCAGGAGTCTATGTCCTTGTAGGCTTTGTATATGTTGAATCGTCATGGGCTTCATGGATCTTGGAATATCTTCGGGTGAGCCTTCCATTGGGCCGTACCGGATATGCAAATAGTGGGCACCCGAAGGGTTATGCCCATGTCACCGCCATTCCCACCATGGCGGCCGCACGCTGCACCGCAAGAGTGGACGCATGGGCCTGCTCCGCCTGTGCCTCTACCGCCCTGCACATCCTCAATTTCTTCCCCCTCAGCCAGTGGTTGGTGTTCTCCACTTGGTTGCGCTGGATGTCGAACACCCACTCCGTGTTGGTCATCCCCTCCGACCACTCTTGTTGGCCTTCCCTTTCTTCACGGGCGCCGACGCGCGGGGAGCTTGGTACCTCTTCGGCGGCATGGTGGTGGGAGCGGGTGGCACACGGGAGGGGAGAGGTGGTGCAGGGAAATGGCGGGAGTGGGCAAAGACGGGGGGATGGAGGACTAGGCGGCCTAGAGGGAAAAGGGAGGAAAAGAGAGGAGAAAAGGGAGGGAAGATTTTGGTGTGTCGTTGACAGGGCTAACTCGCCACCTTTTTCAAGTTGCGTCGGTGCCCCCGATTGACCTTCCTCGCTTTGGGTTCGTCTTGGGGAACCAGATGTTTAGTTGGGCCATGTCGGCACCATTTCGGTTTTGGGGAGAGGGCTGGGCGAGTTTTTCTGCACCGACACCCCCATTTCACCCTTAGGGGGCCTTTAGGGGAGGCGAGTGGAGATTCTCTAAGAAAGACTGTCTATGCTAGGATCTTGACTGACCAGAAAAGAAGCAAGTCCGGATCTAACAATCTAGAGCCAGTGGTTTTAAAACTTCTATTGGTGGTCAACTAGTGGTGGTGCAATAACATCCATCCTCAATTGCGTAGCCTATATCAAAATCTAGATCTACTTCTGGTGTGTGTGGATTTACAGGTCTTGGCTTATACCTTTGTGTCGTAGATTATCCCAACAGGGTATCTTGCGAAGTAGGAAGAATCGAACGCAGGGGCAAAACATGATCTTTCCAAGCTCTCTTGGTGACCTTGATGAGGAACAGTGGAGTCACGGAAAGGCTGTCATGATGAGTTTATCTAGGTTCAGGCCACCATGCGGTGTAAAACCCTACTCCTGCTTTTCTTGAAAAAATATTGCTTGGTGAGGTTCCAAGTACAAGAGGCTGATCGCGCAGTTAGAACTAGAACTCCTGGTAGGAGAAGGCTAGGGTTTCCGAGGTGGAAGAAGATCCCCCACCTACGCTGACTTATCCCTCCTTTTATAGGCTCTCTGGGCCTCTTCCCGCCAAGGTGGCGGGAAGGGTTTCCATACCGCGACAAGAGAGGGAGTGGTTGAGTCAAAGATTGTAACACCCTTAGTTCTACTAATAGCAATTAGGGTTTGTTTTGTGCATCATGAGCATAGCATGCATATCATGGTTTGATAAATCTTGCATTAAGAGAAAGAAGAAAACCCTAGTGTTTCCCCTTCCTTTGAAAACCTTCAAATGGTTTCTATTATTTTGAAAACTACCAAAATGTTGGAGCCCAAAAGGACTAATAGGGCCCCTACAATATTTAAATACTTTTACAAAGTCTCTTGTAGTTTTGAAATTATACAAACTAGTTTCAAATGATTTTACAAAAGAGAAAACAAATTTTAGAAAAAGAAAAGGATTTCTGAAAAAAAAGCCAGCAGCAAAACCAGGCCACGCAGCCCAGCTGCTCTCTCCCTCTCCTCAACCTTTGCTACGACCCACCTTCATCCCACGCTAGCCCGTCCGTGGCCCATACCCCTTCGGCCTCTCTATTCCGTGTTGTCTTCCCTGCCGACGGGAAGCACCTCGGTGGATGCTGCTCCGTCGCCCGATGGTCGTCGCCGCACCGAGATGAACGCCGCCGCCCCTCCGCGTCTATAAAGACCTCGCCACGCACCACGGAAGAAGCCCTAGCATGCCACTTCTTTCTCTCCCTCGCTCTCACATCACAGGACGCAAACCCTAGCCTTAGACATCGCTGGCGCCCCGCCACTCCCAGCCACCCCAAGCCAAGATGAGGCTACCATCAGCACCCCCTCCCTATACTCTATCTTCTAGCCGAAGGACGCACCCGTGGGATCTCGGAATCGGGCCAATCGACGCGATCTTCCCTGTGGCCGACGAAGCTCCGCTGTGACATTGTCGTCGCCTCCGACCTCCTCTGCTCGAACTGACCCGTCTACGAGAATCGCGGTGAGCTGCTGAGCATCCTAGTGCCCTCCAATCCCCCTATCTCTTCCTAGGTCGACCCCGCGACATGCGCCGTCCATCGCCGCCGCAACCCGCCGTCGCCTGCCTACTCCGACGACCAATAAAAGGCGGCGCGACCACCATTCGCCTTCCCATTGCCTTCTCTCTCCGTTGAGCCCAACCCCGAATCTCCGTGTGCAGCAGATCAACAGGACCATGCTCGACCTGAGAGCATCTCCATTGCTGACGTTGTGATGACGTCAGCATGATGCAGTAATTCTTTTCCTTTGTTTTAATGTTTTCTGATAATTGTTTTAATAAATGAATTTGCTGACAGGTGGGCCTAGTCGGTCAGGTTTTTAATCTTTTTGGAAATTATTTCTAAAATTAATAAAAGTCTGACATGTGGGGCCCGCTAGAAATAATTTAATAATTCCAAAAATGTTTAATTGTTTTAAAATGATTTAAAAATGGATATAAATTGAGAAAAATCATAACTAATTCATTTTAAATCAAAAAAACATGTATAATATATCAAAATGTTTAGAAAAATGAGATTTACACAATAGACTCATAATCATGCATTGTTCAACAACTTTAATTGCAAGTTTAATTAGAAGAACAATAGCAACCCTGTAGGTGACTCCAAGGTTCCCATGTTCTAGGGTTTGTACCCCTCGGACCCTGTTTAAATTGCCAAGCATGTCTTAGGGTGTCATTTTAATACAATTTAACTTGTCATATCATCATCCCTACTTGAGCATTGCATCGATGCCATGTGTTGATTGTTGCTTCCCTTTTCGGTGTTTCTGCTTCTTCTCGGTAGACCTCGGAGTTGATGTGAGCAACGGGATCGAGTCCAACATTGAAGACCGAGATCAACACCATCAAAGGTTATCGATGAATGAAGCCAAGCAGATGAACCTGAAGTTCTATATCTGAGTATCAACAGGCAAAGGCAAGCAAAGCCCCACACATGATAAAATCCTATGCTTTCAAAGTATTTCATTCTTGCCATGTGCATACGATTCCAAAGTCTTTTATCGATAGATACAGTAATCCTATCTGATGCATGTTACCTTTGTAGCCTATATTTTCCTGATCCACTGCTCCTAGCATAACTAGGGTTTGGCTTATGAGCTTCGCTAGAGCTATTTATATATGTTGTGCTTAGCCTTGCTTAGCTGTTACCGCCGATCCATCCGGTTGATGAATCAGAGCTACGAATGAACCTAGTATGATAGGATGACGTGGTATGATCAGAGATGAAAGTTAAACATGCTAAGGCTTGTATGGGAGGCCACGTCGGGTTGTGGTTTTTGCAGTCCCATACTTGCCACTACTAGGACCTGAGTTCTTGCCTCTTGAACCAAGACGAGCGTACAACCACACGGGGGCCTGGAAACCCCCTCGACCAACTAACTTGCCTAGTAGATTCCATGAGTCACATAGTTCGGGCATTCCATTCGACATATGCATTCTGGTTGTTCTCGAAGGAGGTGGAGGAGGTGCATTCATACAGGTAGGTAAGCGTGGCCAGGAACAAGAAAGGCACGACCTCCATAATCTTGAACCCTTCGCACATATCTAGGGACCGACTTCGGGACTTGACCCATTACGGCGGCATCTCCTTAGGGCGTGACTCATGGTCTCGGCGAAAGCAAGGTAAAGGCCGTGTCTAACCTCTCTCTGCCGGCCTTCCAAGGAAGAGGGCTACTACTAGTGGCATTAAGAGGAGGTTAGTACCTATGGGTAAAGTTGTGCACCCCTGCAGGGTATTAATCTTTTTAAAAAGCCATGTCCACGATTATGGACGACTTGGGAATGGATTCTAAGATCATAGAGAAGAATAATCTAATCGTAAAACTTGACAAGAGAAGTGAGGTGTCTTAAGGATGCTTCCTCAGGGATCGAGGGGGTGATCCTAGTTGGTAGGTTCAGCTGATAAAGATTCGGTGGATATCAAAATATGATCAAAGCTAGATATATCGTTTTCTTATCCCCTTTTAAAAGGTTCTATTAGTCGAGCTTCTCCTCTCTCTTTTACAAGGAAAGATAGCTTTATGCAAAATAACCCCACCAACCATAAGTCTTGTGGAGTACACCCTGTACTCTGCCTTGCTTTTTTGATACTCTTGCAACAGGTAAGTGTTACCATAGAAGAAGAGTTTGTTTCAACATCGATATCGATGAGTAGCTTGGGGTTCCCAATCGACAGCCTGGAATCTATGGAATGGGACATCATCATTATGCTTCAGGCCTCTTAGGCCATTTGTTAAGTTTGCTATACTTAATAGCATAATTTTCCTTCTGTTGTTTGATGTTTTTGGTTAGTGACCTCTGCTTGTAATATTTTTGTTCTTTGCTCAGTTATGAGCTTGCTCTAATAATTTTTGTGTCGTAGGGTCACTGTAATGTTACCGATTATCTCTCTGTATGCTTCTGAGATTAAGAGTTAGGCTTATATCAGATAGAGGTCTGGGATTTGTCTAGCCTTAATCCCGGGGATGTCACAAAGATGCTGCTTCCTTCACGCTCTTCATGCCTCCACCGAGAGAGGGAGTGGTCCCCCATGTAGAGTCCTTGTCGGCCACACCTGTCTTGGAGAAGGGGAAAGCCCCCTTTGCTAAGAAGCAAAGTTGATGGCTTCCCGCTTAGGGGTAGTTCCTATTCTTCCCTTGGAGCACAAGTGTTCTTGCATGGCTTTGGTGCCCCAAGTACTGGGGCATGGGCATGCCCTATGCTGGGCACTCGCCGAGGTGCTTCTAGGCTTATGGAGTATCCCTTGGAGGGGACTTGCTATGGATGCCTTGCGGAGGCCTCTCCTTGATGCTTGGCGAGAGAGCTCTTTCTAAGGCTTGATGAATGCCTTCACTATAGGGGTCCAGCAGCAGATGGGCTAGGGTACCCTAGTTACTAATGGCCTGACAGTAGCTCCCGGGCGCCTAGGCCGCGCGTGCCCATTAGGGTGTGAAGGGACAGGGACCCTGAGAGTTGTTGGACCGTACCACGACATGTGATGGCGACAAAGGGGTCAGTTCATCACGACCGTGAATGCCAAACGGTAGACAAATCTCCGCCATTGGATGAAAAGCTGCCTCCATAACCCTTCTATACAACTGTTTATAGGTTTCAAGCAAGATTTCCTCTATCAAGTGTGCTCTTCTCCTTTTGTCTGCTGCCATCTCCTCCACGTGCCCTACTCCTCAAGCTTCTCCTGGGTGCATGTGCACCTCTACGAGACTTCTCTTTGGATGGTCATGTCCCCTAAAGGGAAGACTCGCCGAGACACCAAAGAGGAGGGTGCGGTGGAGATCACTCAGTGTCAGACGTTATTGCGCCCCATGCTTGGGTCCATCGATTACCTTCTTCAGTATCACTTCTTGCTCGCCGGGGAGTTCAACGAGTGGGGCGCCACCATCATCTTGCCTGGCACGATGGAGGGCATCGAGCTCCCCATGACAGCTTATCCCTTCTTCCTCCACACCTTGTATGCAGGGTTGGTTCCTCCTTTCTCAGACTTCTTCTGTGCTCTCTTGAAGCATTACAACATTAAGGCGTTGCACTTGCAGCCCAACTCAGTGACCTCCATCGCCATCTTCGACTACTTATGTGAGGGATTTCTTGGTGTAAAACCCTTTGTGTAATTGTTCCACCACTTCTATAGTCTCTGTGTCACCGCGGGGAGCCAATGCTCTAGGTGTATCTCCCTTCGTGCTGAGTTTCGAGCCCTCCCTGGCTCGTGGTCGAAGAACGCAGAGAACTTCCACTCGCATTGGGTCTAGATGGACGCCAAAGAAATGATTCCCTTGCTAGATATCCCGACGAGCCCCGTGGTTAAGTCTGGCGGGTGGAGCCAATCAACCTTCTCCAAGAAGGAATGGGGAATTATTGTTGTGCGCATCGCGGGTCTGCGAGCCAGCAGCTTGACAGAGATGATGGTCACGAAGGAGTTCCATCAGCAACGGATTGCTCCTCTCTAGGTTCACACGAAAGACATGTTGGCTTACTCTGGAGGAACAAACCACGTGAAGATTCAAGAGGGGATCCTGAGCACTATGAGGGTCGAGGAGGCAATGAAGGTGTTGTTTGCTGCGTAGAGCTCCGAATATCTTCCTGCTAAGGCCCTTCCTCTGTACTACTTCTACAGCAATATGAGGCATGGTGTCCCAGGGTTGATGCCTCGCTACAATGCTAAGGGATTGCTCCCGACAAGACAAGAGGAGGCAGGGGGACCACTGCTCCGGCGGTCCGGCCACCAACGGCAAGGGCCGAGGAGGCTCCCGTGAGGCTCTCAGGAGGAGTGACGGCCTCGGGAGGCCGAGAAGCTCTGATAGCTCCAAATTTCCTCACTTTTTACTATTATTTTTCCTCTTGTTTATTGTTAGAATTCACTGAATATTACCCCTTTCTACTAACGTTAATGTCGCAATTAGTGAATCCTTGGTTGCTTGTGATGGTTTTCAGGTAATGAACATTTATTGAAGATCTAATACATTTATGGGCTAATTGCATCCAAAGAAGTAAATCCCCAATTGGAGCCCCTTTCATTAGAGGCATCTAGAGCACTTAATGACGAGTAGTACGAACGAGATGCGCCCATACCACCCACCTGTACTACGCGCCGAGAACTTCTTTATATCAATACAAGTAACTTTCATGAAGGGAGGGTTACAAGAAGGACGACAGAACAGAAAACACAACCACCACAAACCATTCAAAGAGGGTTAGATCAGATCTGGAAGAGGAGAAGAACTTCCCCTCGTTCCTCGATGGTCTTCAACCCATCAACCACACACTCCACCATCATTCTCATCATTACTTAGAGAGAGATTAGCTGTTGTAAGATTAGGGTTTGATACTTTGATCTACCTTTGGTTTGTATTTTTATTTGATCTTTGATTGCTATTGTGGTTTGCTACAAGAACTTTGAGATGATTCCTATTTGCAATACAATTATGCTTTTGGTTTATCTTCCTCTCATGTCTGAGTAAATCCCCATAGGTGTGGGAGATGTAGGGGATTGGTGAGATGTGTTGTGCCTCCTTTAATCCATCCATTTGTGATTGTTGTAGTGTTTATTAAATAGTGAGAATGATTAACTATGTTTGCCTAATGCTTGTTATCTAATTTAAGGGCCCAGGTAACGTGATCCAAAGATCTCATAGGTATGATCTTGTATGCTAGCGATTCGGCGACCCCCTGAGTGACATGGCCGATATCAATGAGGAGCTAGCACTACTCTAGGACATAAGGAACCATCAAGATTAAAGCCTGGATCCGGTCACAAGACCTTAATTAATGTGTTGACCATTGCCGTGGTAACAAGTAGACAGATCATTGGGACTAGGAAGAATTGGCCATGAGGACTCCTAGTCAGTATATGGGTTGATTGCCTACTCACTTATAAATAAGAAATATCACTATCACTTATTCCACTTTATCCATTTGGCACTTTCACTATCACCATGAACTGTTTCTCTCCGTGCCTAACTTCTCATCCACATGACCTTTAAACACCTTTCACATCCTTTACTTTTATGCAACTTAATCCTTATTTATTTCCTAAGCAAATTTCCTCTATCTTTTACTCACCACTTTCCACCATCAGCTTTTGTAGTCAATTCACTCAAGACCGGTGACACCTTGAGTGTGACAGAAACACCGCATAAAAACACTTACCTAGGCTCCTTATTGGGATCGATATAAAAACTGGAATTAATACTTCCGCGATAACATTCTCTGATGGACTTGTGCACTTGCAGGCCATCAAGATATTTTTTGGCACTGTTGCTAGGGAGCGAAGCGCTAAGTGTCATTTCTTGACAATAGTAGTTGTTGACATTGTTCATGATCTCCGTTGAAGACAGAGGTACCACTCGATCAGGAAAAACTTATTTACCTCCGTATATTGACCGTGTTCCGATCTAGAGATGCCTAGAATTTATTAAAAGATTTACTAACTCACGTACTATAGACGTGAACAGTTTGATTCCATTGATGGCAGATTTGACCATCACCTGAGGAGCCAAACCTGAGCTACCATTGGGAGAATATGGGAATCCATCTAGGCACTTAAGGAAAATGCCTATTCTTTTTCCTTAACTTGAAGGGCGGGAATTCAAAATATATCATGAGCTAATTTATATGATGAAAGAATCCATGCACCCATACTAAACTATGGCAACTTCACCGAGGGGCACAACACCGATAACGATTAGTGGTATGGCTAGGCGTGCCCATATCGCGCGCCCGTACCAAACCTCGACAAAGATGACCAAAGTTCGTAGTATTGGTAACGAGCAACAGTACGGCCGAAATGCACCCGTACCACCCGCCAGTACTAGACCGACCATCACAATGCATAACATTGGAAGGATTTTCTGCTCGAGCAAGGGCTCGGGTATGGCAGGAGCGTCGGGTTCCACCAAGCCGCCGGGTTCGAAGAAGAGGCACTAAGAGGCGGACAACTTGAGGGCCTCCATGAGCGGAGACTATGAGAGGGTGAGAAACCGCAAGGGTTTGCCCACCAAGTGGGTATACCATGAGTTCCTCTCCCGCCAAGGTCTTTTGGAGGACTTCGAGTAGATGACTGTGCAAGCTGGGCATGGTAAACTTCTCCTACCTCTCCATCGACACTTACCAGCTCACCACGTATGAGTTCATGTCATCATTCCATGATGATCTCGAAGCCCAAGAGCATAATTGCACTGTAAGTTTTGTACTCAATGGGCAGCTCTACAACCTTTCCTTCTATGGGGAAGATCGATATTAATGACAATGTGCACACAGAGGCAATGCATTCTTGGGAGCATATTTCTGTCCATAGGAACACTGATTATTTGTGCAAGAAGAGCGCCACAATATAGAATCCCACTATCCGTTATGTTCATACCTTCCTAGTGTATTCTATTTTTGGGAAAGGAGATGTCGGGGCAATGGCAGGCCCCGAGATGAGAGTAATTCATATGTCCTTGTATCCAGAGATGGAACACAAGGTAAACTTAGGTGCTTTGATCATCCAGTACTTTTGCCACCAAAGGTCGGCTTCCGCTGGGGACATTCACCGTGGTGGGTTGATCACACATATCGCCTACGCAAACAAGTTTGTCCTGCCACAAGAAAGGGCTATGGCTGGTAGTAAGACCCTGGATGATATCCATATGGCTAGCACCAAATTCATGGGGGTCTATAGACCCGAACGCTCCCTTCATGCTTATCAGTTTTATTTTGAGCCTAACAGTGATCTCCACCAACTTTTCCTTCCTTTTATCCAAGCTTTTGGTTTGCCAGGTAAATAGAGTTGGGTCCTTACTGAGGAGGAGTTCCGGCAAGCACTGATCCTCCCAGGGAGGTTTGCGCCACAAGGAGGTCACCCCAACTAGGAAAATGCAGCAGCTGGCCAACATCAGCAAGATCAAGGTGGAGAAGATTGGAATGGTGCAGGCTGGGATGACTACGGTCAACAACACCATCACCAACAACCTTTCCCTCAGCACCAACAACAAGGTATGCCTCCACCATAACCGGGATTCAACTATGTCCCGAGGGGTGAATTTGACCAGGTGGTGCATCACATTGACAATATAGAAAACACGTTGTATGATGCGAACACCAACATAGTCAACCTCACCCAAGATTTCACATCTTTGATGGCCAACTTTCCAATCCGCTACCCGAACTTCCCATACCAGTAGCCGCCAACCGATGGTGGCAACTTTTGATTCCAAATAGGCCAAGAACCTAAGCTTGGGGAGGTTAAAATCCTCCCACCTTTTTGCATTCATATTTTTCTTTCTTGTTTTTGTTTATTTTGTTTCAGTGCATGTTTACTTTTAGTTTTGCATTTGATAAAAATAAAACCCAAAAATATTAAACTAGCTTTTAATTTTATCTGTGCAAATTTCTCTTGGCTCTCGTTCATTTTTTCTACAGGATACTCACTTCTAGTTATGGAGACGAACGCAATGAGTTGGCTCAAGTAGGAGATGAGAAAGAAAGAGGAGGTAGCTGTTAGGGGGATGACCCCCGGGTAGCCTGGCTGGACAAGAATAAAGGTAGACAGCTCATGGCCGGCTAACAGATCCTAGCCAGACGCGGACGCGTGGTTTCGGCTACCAGCTGGAAGCCAGAACAAGGAAGGGCGGAAAGACGTTGATCCGGCTATATGGACGTAGCCAAACACAATCAAGACAGAGGCAGGGCGACGTGCTACACAGTGCACGGTCCGCCCTGGTACAGCGACAAGACACACCACTATGAGACCATGCCGAAGACTTTGTGGCTAACGCTGGCAAGTGGCCGGTTGCTGACGACAGGCTCGCACGGTGATCATTGTTCCCAAAACGACCCGCACGACGCGTATGTTCGACAATACATACACTACCGGGTACTATAGATGACCAGCCGGCTGGGGCCTGCCTGTGGGACCCGCTAGCCAGCCTGGCCAGTAAGACCGTTGGCCCTTGCCTATATAAGGAGGGGCAAGGTTCTCGTAAGAAGGGTTGAGCATAAAAGAGGTCGCTAGTCCATACAACTCGAGGAGCAAGTATATCCTGTGTATCATCCATAGTCAGATGGGCAGGAGTAGGAGTTTCACCTCACACGAGGGCTCCGAACCGTACTTCCTGTGTCTCGCTACACTCGCTCATACCCAATCCCGCCTGCGGACATCGTTGATAGCTTCCCTACCGTTTTCCCACACCTCTATCTAGACTATTTAGGCACTATCGTTTCTAATACAACGATAGTCAAGTCCGACAGCGAGCAGGCGGAGGCAGCGCGGGAGCAGGTAGAGCGCGCGGTGGAGGAAATGGCGAAGGCAGAATGCGGGGTGGAGAGAACTGCTCCCTCGGGCGGTATTTAAACCCGGGGGAGGGAAACCGTCCGATCACCGCGTGGCGCCCACTGGGCCGCGCCACACCCCCACCAGCGGCTCTAGATCCCGTGTGACGGCATCACGCACGCAAAGGATCCCATGACAGAAACCGAAGAGGCAGCCGGCAGTTCCCTAGGCGACATGTGCGACGTGCGATGGGACGCGACGCTGCGAGCAGTTCCATGATGGCGTGTGTGCATGTGGCCGGTGTCAACACTAACATCACAAGCAGCGCAACCGTCAGCCTGTAGCCGGATGAAAGTTCAAAAACAAGAGGGAGTGCACGCACATTTCACTTAAGGGTGAAATCGACAGGTGCTCGGGGGCTAGGGTCGGGGGATCACAGACGGTTAATAGATCCTAGCCGGACGCGGACGCGTGGTTCCGGGAAGGGCGGAAAGACATGGATCTGGCTATACAGACATAGCCGGACACAATCAAGATAGAGGCAGGGCGACATGCTGCACAGTGCACGGTACACCCTGGTACAACGACAAGACACACCACTACGAGAACATGCCGAAGACTTTGTGGCTGACGCGGGCACAATGGCCGGTTGCTGAAGATAGGCTTGCACGACGTTCACTGTTCCCACGACGACCCGCATGACACATACATTCGACAAGACATACACTATCGGGTACTGTAGATGACCAGCTGAATGAGGCCCTCCTGTGGGACCCGCCAGCCAGCCTGGCCAGTAAGACCGTTGCCCCTTGCCTATATAAGGAGGGGCAAGGCTCTCGTAAGAAGGGTTGAGCATGAAAGAGGAAGCTAGTCCATACATCTCGAGGAGCAAGTGTATCTAGTGTATCATCCATAGTCAGATCGACAGGAGTAGGAGTTTTACCTCACACGAGGCTCCAAACCTGGGTACTTCCTGTGTCTCGCTACACTCGCTCGTACCCAATCCTGCCTGCGGACACCGTCGATATCTTCCCTACCGTTTGCCCACACCTCTCTAGCCTGTTTAGGCACTGCCGTTTCCAATACAACGATAGTACCACATTTATATTTTCCTTCTTCCTGTAAGCTTATTCATGAACAATTTATGCCCGTTCGGTTGCAATTGAGTTTGACTACTCGCTTAATTCGTTATCATTTAGGACTTGAGCTCAAAGGTTTTTGTCACCACTTTGGTTAAGACTTTCGACAATCAATATCAGTTTGAAAAACAATCCCTTGGATTAAATTCCAAACTTTTAAGAATAAGAGAAAGTGTCTTTCGACAACTTTGGTGCCATGTTTTAGTCTTAAGAGCTTAATCTTAGTAGCGCTCAACCCCACATACTAATCATTGACTTGATGATACCTTATGAAAAAGAATTGTTTGATAGAACGAACTTTTTATAGTGGGTGAGCGAGATGCCAAAACCTGTTTTGACCTGCTGTAAAAAAGGGAGAAGAAAGAAATAAAAGTTCTATGTTCCTAATGCACACCTTTTGGATGCCAACAACTCCGCTAGCCTTTCAATGATCTATGGTATAACCCCGGATTTTGGCTATGAGTTGATAGAATGAGTGGCATATGTGTTTCTATATGGGCAAAATTATTGGTATTCTCAAAAGGTTATGTAAGCTTTTAATAAAAGAAACATTCCTTGATCCTTGAGAAAGGAAGAAAATTTTACCATCAAGATACAAGCTGAAAATATTTGATACTATTGAGATCTTTGGAATCACCTCACCACTTAAATTGAACAATTAGAGTTCTCGAAAGGCAAGGAAAATAAGATGTGTTTAATTCCACGATTATCGAAGTGAGTGTTAATGAAAAAGCTCTAAGTTTATCCTTCTTTTGACATCTACTTGTACACCCTTAATTTTGACTCAAGCGACCTCGCTTAATTTTTTTTCACTCTCATAATAAGAGAGGCGCTGAAAGAAATTGCTTTGCAAGCCTAGCCAAATTTTTAAGAATCTCATTTGAGTTATAAGAACTATTAGCTAGCGAGTTACTTGCATTTAGGAATTGAATTTAAGTGCAATTGTTCAGATATATTATGCTCATGTTCAAGGTTGCAGGATTTGAGATAGTGGAATATGATACAACCTTGAACTTGTAAGTTTCCATCTTGATTCATTTCTTTGCTATTATTCATCATAGATTTGTCACTCGAGGGTGAGTAACCGCTAAGCTTGGGGATGTTGATAGCTCCAAATTTCATCACTTTTTACTATTGATTTTCCTCTTCTTTATTGTTGGATTTCACCGAAGCTTACCCCTTTCAACTAGCGTTAATGTCACAATTAGCGAATCCTTGGTTTCTTGTGATGGTTTTCAGGTAATGAACATTTATTTAACATCTAAAAGAATTTATGGGCGAATTGCATCCAAAGAAGTAAATCTCGAATTGGAGCCCCTTTCATTGGAGGCGTCTAGAGCACTTAACGACCAGTGGTACGGTTGGGATGCACCCATACCACCCGCCCGTACTACGCACCGACATCTTCGTTATATCAATAAAAGTAACTTTCATGAAGGGAGGGCGACGAGAAGGACGACATAACAGGAAACACAGCCTCCGCAAACCATTTAGAGAGGGTTAGATCAGATCTAGAAGAGGAGAATAACTTCACCTTGTTCCTCGATGATCTTTAACCCCTCAACCACACACTCCACCATCATTCCCATTGTTACTTAGATAGATAGATTGGCACTTGTAATATTAGGGTTTGATACTTTGATCTACCTTTGGTTTGTATTTTGATTTGATCTTTGATCGTTATTATGGTTTGCTACAATAACTTTGAGATGATTCTTATTTGCAATACAATTATGCTTTTCGTTTGTCTTCCTCTCATGTGTGAGTAAATCCCCATAGTCATGGGAGATGTAGGGGAGTGGTGAGATGTGTTGTGCCTCCTTTAATCCATCCATTTGTGATTGTTGTAGTGTTTATTAAATAGTGAGAATGATTATCTATGTTTGCCTAATGCTTGTTATATAATTTACGGGCCCAGGTAACATGATCCAAAGATCTCATAGGTTTGAGCTTGTATGCTAGCGATTCGGCGACCCCCGAGTGACACGGCCGATATCAATGAGGAGCTATCACTACTCAAGGACAATAAGGAACCATCAAGATTAAATCCTTCATCCGGTCGCAAGTCCTTAATTAATGTGCTGACCATTGCCGTGGTAACAGGCAGACGGATCATTGGGACTAGGAATAATTGGCCATGAGGACTTCTAGTCGGTATATGGGTTGCTTGCCTACTCACTTGTGAATAAGAAATATCACTATCACTTATTCCACTTTATCCATTTGGCACTTTCACTATCACCATGAACTGTTTCTCTCCGCACCTAACTTCTCATCTGCAGGATCTTTAAACACATTTTGCATCCTTTACTTTTATATAACTTAATCCTTATTTATTTCCTAAGCAAATTTCCTCTATCTTTTACTCACCACTTTCCACCGTCAGCTTTTGTAGTCAATTCACTCAAGACCGGTGACACGTTGAGTGCGATAGAAATGCCGCATAAAACACTTACCTAGGCTCCTTATTGGGATCGATATAAAAACTAGAATTAATACTTCTACGGAAACATTTTATGATGAACCTGTGCACTTGCAGGCCATCAAGCTCCTACCTAGAAGAGAAGGCTTCGCAAGGCGGTGACAGTCTTATACAGTAAGGAGGATGACACTGACAAGTTTCACATGGTGTTGTTGTTGCACATGCTGGAGGGTCGTGACCTTTAAGATGACGTCGCGAGCTTGACAAGTTACCCTGGTGTGATTACCGGAGCTGAGGGTCGTGACGAGGAGGGAGGAGCTCGCGAGGGGAGCCCCCATGACCTTCAGGAGAATGAAGACCTCAACGAGGAGTCCACCATAGGGAAGATCCTGCGGACTTCCTCCAAGGCAAGACTAGAGCATTGTGCTTCCGATGGAGAGTAAGTTTATCTTTTCCCTACTCGACTTCTTGTTTTGGGCTTGACATCAATTTCTTGCCTTGTAGAGATCCGAAGGCTAAGAGGGCGTGCAAAGGGGATGATCTCACGGGGAACATTGTGTCCTCTAGGCTGTCTCTTCCCACCAGTGTGACGGGCTCATGCGAGGCTGGCGAGGGTGTCGGTTACTTGGCCAATGAGGTTGAGATAGTGGTTGCTATTCCCTCCCCAGCTTCACCATCTACACGTGTGGAGTCTGAGCTCATAACCTAGGAACAGAGCCTCATCGAGGCAACATGTGCCAGGAAGATGCCTAGGGCCACCACATCAGGGGCTGATGATTCTTGTTCCATGAAGGAGCTGGTCGAAGACCATGCAGAGGCGCCGCTTGGTGGAGGTGGAGCACACTCCGGTGCTAAGGCTACCCACTCCGGAGATGTGCCCCAGGGGAAAAATGTTCCTGACCGGGAAGCCTGGATCTTGAGGATGCAGGGGTGTTCTCCCATCACTACAACTCTAGCTCGTGCTTCCGCAAGGGGCACCCTAGCTAGCCTCTCCAAGGTAAGCGAGGATTCGTGTAGATCTGTGGAAGAACTAGTGGCTGAGTGCTCCCAGCTCGACGAGGCATGGTCCGAGATGTTTGATGCCACGAAGGAGGTGCACCAGTCCGAGGAGGTGTCACGACTTCATCTGGAGGAAGTTTGTGGAGCCATTAGAAGTTCTAGGGAGCGCGAGGAAACTCTTGCCGCCTGAGAGAAGATTGCTAGTGGGCCTTAACGAGGAGGTTCGCCTTGCCCGCGAGGAGGTGTAGGTGCGGAAACAGGAGCTACAACGGGGAAAAGATGATCTAAAGTCGAGGGGGAAGATCCTACTAGAGCGGGAGAACGTCACAACCTTGCTAACTACAAAGCTCGAAGCCACCAGGGCGAGCCTAGGCGTAGAGCGCAATCACGTCGACAAGCTGAAGTTGCAGCTAGAGGGGGACCTGAAGAGGTTGGAGTGCGAGAGCACAAGGTTGTAGGGCCAGGCAAAGGCCCGTGCAGATGATCTCCTCAAAGAGCGCCAGGCTATGGCTAAGGTGAAGGGAAGCCTGGAGGAGAAACTTGAAGCCGTCCAGACCAATTTTAACAAGGCCAAGCGTGTGACGTGCCTAAAGTCGATGAAGATGGTGTTGGAGATATGCCCAAGAGGCAATAATAAAAGTGGTTATTATTATGTCTTTGTGTTTATGATGAATGTTTGCATCCCATGCTATAATTGTATTATAAGGAAACACTAATACATGTGTGTTTTGTAAACATAAAAGAGTCCCTAGTAAGCCTCTTGTTAAACTAGCTTGTTGATTAATTGATGATCATGGTTTCTTGATCATGGACATTGGATGTCATTAATAACAAGGTTATATCATTAGGAGAATGATGTAATGGACACACACACCCATAGTAAGCATAGCATAAGATCAAGTCATTAAGTTCATATTGCTACAAGCTTTCAAATACATAGTAACCTAATCCTTCGACCATGAGGTTGTGTTAATCACCATCACCGGATGGGTACTTTGATGACATCAAACACCACTTGAATCGGGTGGTTATAAAGGTGTCATTGGGTATTCTGAGAGTATGTGTTGAAGCGCATGGACCAAGATTGGGATTTGTCCATCCATATGACAGATAGATATGCTCTGGGCCCTCTCGGTGGAATGTAATCTAGTTAGCTTGCAAGCATGTGACTAGGTCACAAGGGATGGCATGACACGGAACGAGTAAAGAGTGCTTATCAGTAACAAGGTAGAACTAGGTATGGAGATACCGATGATCAAACCTCGGATAAGTAGAGTATCGCGTGACAAAGGGAATTGGTTTCGTATGTTAATGGTTCTATCGATCACGAAGTCATCGTTGAGTATGTGGGAGCCGTTATGGATCTCCAGATCCTGCTGATGGTTATTGATCGGAGAGGTGTCTTCATCATGTCCACTTATTCACGAACCGTAGGGTGACACACTTAAGGTTCGAAGTTGTTTTAAGTAGATATTGAATGTGCGTTGGAGACCGAATGTTGTTCGGAGTATCGGATTGGATCCGGGACATCACGAGGAGATCCGGAATTGTCCGGAGAATAAGATTCATATAACGGGGATCATTTTCTAAGGTAGGAAATGTTCCAGAGTGTTTGTATGGGGATTCTAGAAGGTTTTGGAATGTTCTAGAAGGTTCTAGAAGATATCTTGGAGTTTATTTGAAAACCGAGATAAGATAAGATAAGGGGAGTTTAAAGGGGAAACTTGGGGGGGAAGGACTCTCCCCCAAGCTCCCTAGTGCGCCGGCCCTAAGGGGTGGGCCTAGGGGTGGGAACCCTAGGCCACACCCCTCCCTCTATATATATGAGGGGTGGAGGCGCCACCCCTCCTGGCCCCTCCCACTCCAAACCCTAGCCGCCTATCTCTTCCTCCTTCCATCTGCTCCGGCTTAGGCGAAGCCCTGCAGAATTCTCTACTCCACCACCACCACCACGCCGTCGTGCTGCTGGGATTGTGTGGAGAAGATCTACTACCTCCGCTGCTCGCTGGAACGGGGAGAGGAAGGTCTGCTTCGACTCCGCACGTGTGACCGTCTGCGGAAGCGATGCCGGAACGCGGCGCCAGAAGGATCATCTACTCGATCTTGAGATTGGCAAGTGATCGACTACATCAACCACGAGATCCGATCTCGAACAAGGCTTTGTAAACTACAAGGGTTAGTACAGATCTATCTTGTTGCACTTGTCTAATAGATTAGATCTTGGCTTTTATCTAGATTAGATCTGGGTTTTGTTCGTTCTTGCGGTAGAATTTTTTTGTTTTCCATGCTACGAACCCATCAGTGGTATCAGAGCCTTGTCTATGCGTAGATCTGTTGCACGAGTAGAACACAATGGTGTTGTGGGCGTTGGTGCTCGTGCCGTCTTTTGCTGTGTGTACTTTGCATCTTGCGGTATGGTGGGATGAAGCGGCTCGGGCTAACATTACATGTCATCGCACATGAGACTTGCTCCACGCTTGACGTGCAACTTGCTTTGCACAAGTGGCTTTGCTGGTGTCTGTCTCTCCCATCATAGTATAGATCAAATCTACACTTTGCACTTGATAGCACTTATATCAACGTTGTGGTTCAGTTTCGTAGGTAAGATCCGTTCTTATTCGAAAGCCCCAAACCACGTAAAACTTGCAAAGAAAATTAGAGGCGTCTAACTTGTTTTTGCAGGATTTTTTTGTGATGTGATATGGCCATCATGTGATTGTGATTATATTTGATGTATGCAATGATCCTTGTTGTAATATGGCAACCGGCAGGAGCCTAATGGTTGTCTTTAATTCTGTTAAGACCTGCGTGTCTATTCATCTTGTAATAGCTTTATTCCAAGTAGTTGTAATAGTTGCTTGTGATGATGGACAACCATGAAGCGCGCAATCGACCTTGACTCAATGCTGGTGATGATGGAGATCATGTCCGTGCTTTGGAGATGGAGATCAAAGGCACAAGAAGAAAGGGCCATATCATGTCACATTAATTATGAATTGCCTGTGATGTTAATCCTTTATGCATCTTGTATTGCTTAGATCGCGACGGTAGCATTATAAGATGATCCCTCTCACTAAATATCAAGTAATAAAAGTGTTCGTCCTTAATTGGCACCGTTGCTAAGACTCGTCGTTTCGAAGCATCTCGTGATGATCAGGTGTGATAGATTCTACGTGTGCATACAACGGGTGCAAGCCAGATTTGCACATGCGGAAACTAAGGTTAATCTTGATGAGCCTAGCATGTACAGACATGGTCTCGGGACACGGAATACCGAAAGGTAGAGCACGAGTCATATGAATGATATGATGAACATGAAGATTGTTCGCCGATGAAACTACATCTTCTCTCGTGAAGATCGGACTTGGTGTAGTGGACTTGGTTCGTGTAATCACTAAGACAATGTGAGGGATGTTGTTTTGAGTGGGAGTTCACCTAGTTAATTTAAGAATTAAAATTGAACTCAATTTATCATAAACTTAGTCTAAACTACTTGCAAATTTGTTGTAGATTATGGCGAACCTCTCCATCAATTTCAATGCATTCCTAGAGAAAGAAAAACTTAAGAACAATGGAAGCAACTTCACGGACTGGCTCCGTGGTCTGAAGATTGTCCTCAGGGCTGGTCAGATGACCTATGTGCTCGATGCACCGCTAGGTGACCCACCTGCAGAAGATGCCACCGATGACGTGAAAAATGTTTACGCCACTCGGAAAAATCATTACTCCACGATTCGGTGTGCCATCACAGACGGTCTAGAAGCGAGCTTGAGCGCTTTGAGCACCACGACCCGTTCGAGATCATTAAGGAGCTCAAGCTCATTTTTGAGACTCACGCGGCCGTGGAGAGCTATGAGGCCTCCGAAAAGTTCTTTACCTGCAAGATGGAAGAGGGAAGCTCCGTTAGCGAGAACGTGCTCACCATGTCTGGGCACGCAAACAAGCTCCAAGAGTTGGGGATAATGATTCCTAATGAGTTAGGGATTCACCGTGTCCTCCAATCACTGCCACCGAGTTATAAGAACTTTGTGATGAACTACAATATGCACTGCATGAACAAGACGTTACCTGAACTATCGTCCATGCTGAAAACTGCTGAAGTGGAGATCAAGAAGGAGCACCAAGTGTTGATGGTCAATAAGACCACCAATTTCAAGAAACAGGGCAATCCTAAGAACAAGGGCAACTTCAAGAAGGACGGCAAGAAAGCTGCCGCACCTGCTAACAAGCCCAAAGCTGGTTCTAAGCCTGAAACTGAATGCTTCTACTGCAAGGGTGTTGGTCACTGGAAGCGCAACTGCCCCAAGTACCTGGCAGATCTGAAGAATGGCAACATCAAGAAGAAAGGTATATTCGATATACATGTTATTGATGTGTATCTTACTAGTAATCGTAGTAGTGCCTGGGTATTTGATACTGGTTCGGTTGCTCATATTTGTAACTCGAAATAGGAGCTGCGGAATAAACGAAGACTGGCGAGAGACGAGGTGACGATGCGCGTTGGAAATGGCTCCAAGGTTGATGTGATCGCCATCGGCACGCTCCCTCTACATCTACCTTCGGGATTAGTTTTAAATTTGAATAATTGTTATTTGGTGCCTGCGTTAAGCATGAACATTATATCTGGATCTTGTTTATTGCGAGACGATTACTCTTTTAAGTCCGAGAATAAAGGTTGTTCGATTTATATGAGTAATATCTTTTATGGTAATGCACCTGAGATAAATGGTTTATTCTTACTGAATCTCGATAGTAGTGATACACATGTTCACAACATAGATGCTAAACGAACAAAACTGAATGATAATTCTACATACATGTGGCAATCGCTGCCTTGGTCACATTGGAGTGAAGCGTATGAAGAAACTCCATTCGATGGACTTCTTGAATCACTTGATTTTGAATCACTTGAAAGATGCGAAGCATGTCTAATGGGAAAAATGACTAAGACTCCATTCTCTGGAATAATGGAGCGAGCTACAGACTTATTGGAAATAATACATACCGATGTGTGCGGTCCAATGAGTGTAGCATCGCGTGGTGGATATCGTTATGTTCTCACTTTCACAGATGACTTAAGCAGATATGGGTATGTCTACTTTATGAAACATAAGTACGAAACTTTCGAGAAGTTTAAGGAATTTCAAAGTGAAGTGGAAAATCATCGTAACAAGAAGATTAAGTTTTAGACCGCGTTGTGAGGTGAATATCTAAGTTATGAGTTTGGCATGCATTTAAAGAAATGTGGAATACTTTCCGATTGACACCGGGAACACCACAACGCAATGGTGTGTCCGAACGTCGAATCGAACTCTCTTAGATATGGTTCGGTCTATGATGTCTCTTACAGATTTACCACTATCGTTTTGGGGCTATGCATTAGAGATGCCGCATTCACTTTAAATAGGGCACCATCTAAATCTGTTGAAACGACACCGCATTTAATTGTGGTTTGGAAAGAAACCTAAGTTGTCGCTCCTTAAAGTTTGGGGTTCTGAAGCGGTTTATGTAAAGAAGTTACAACCTGATAAGCTAGAACCCAAAGCGGAGAAATGCGTCTTCATAGGATACCCTAAAGAAACAATTGGGTATACCTTCTATCATAGATCCTAAGGCAAAGTTTTCGTTGCCAAGAATGGATCCTTTCTTGAGAAGGAGTTTCTCTCGAAAGAAGTGACAGGAAGGAAAGTAGAACTCGACGAGGTTATTGAACCTTCTCTCGAGGTTGAGAGTAGCACAGCACCGGAAGATGTTTTTGTGCCGCCTGCACCAACTGGAGAGGAAGCTAATGATGGTGATCATGAAATTTCGAACGGTTACTGAACCTCGCAGTCAGCGAGGGTTCGTACCACTCTGAGTGGTACGACCGCCTTTGAACGTCATGTTGGTAGACAACACTGATGACCCTGCGACGTATGAAGAAGCTATGGTGAGCCCAGATTCCGACAAATGGCTAGAAGCCATGAAATCCGAAATGGGATCCATGTATGAAAACCAAGTATGGACTTTGGTGGACTTACCGGATGGCCGTAAGGCTGTCGAGAACAAATGGATTTTCAAAAGAAAAACAGATGCTGATGGTAATGTTACGGTCTATAAAGCTCGACTTGTCGCGAAAGGGTTCCGACAAATTCAAGGTGTTGACTATGATGAGACTTTCTCACCAGTAGCAAAGCTAAAGTCTGTAAGGATTTTGTTAGCAATTGCTGCATATTTCGATTATGAGATATGGCAGATGGATGTCAAAACGGCGTTCCTTAATGGTGACATTGAGGAAGAGTTGTACATGGTACAACCCAAGGGTTTTGTCGATCCTAGTGAAGCTGACAAGGTATGCAAACTTCAGCGCTCCATTTATGGACTAAAGCAAGCATCCCGGAGTTGGAATCAACGTTTTGATAAAGTAATCAAAAAATTTGGTTTTATACAAACTTATGGAGAAGCTTGTATTTACAAGAAAGTGAGTGGGAGCTCTGTAGTATTCCTAGTACTATATGTAGATGACATATTGTTGATTGGGAATGACATAGAACTTCTTAATAGCGTCAAAGCCTATTTGAATAATAGTTTTTAAATGAAGGATCTTGGCGAAGCAGCATATATTCTAGGCATCAAGATTTATAGAGATAGATCAAGACGCCTACTAGCGCTTTCACAAAGTACATACTTGGACAAAGTTCTAAAGAAGTTTAGAATGGAAGAGAGCAAGAAAGGGTTCGTGCCCATGTTGTCAGGTAAGACCTTGAGTAAGACTCAAAGTCCAGCTACGCGTAAGATAGAGAGAAGATGAATAATGTTCCCTATTCCTCAGCCATAGGTTCTATCATGTATGCCTTGTTGTGTACAAGACCTTATATAGCACATGTCGTTAGTTTGACTAGCGATATCAAAGTGATCTGGAATGGAGCATCGGACAGTGATCAAGAATATCCTTAAGTACCTGAATAGGACTAAGGATATGGTTCTTTCTTATGGAGGTGATGAACAGCTTGTTGTAAACAGTTAGACTGATGCTAGTTGGAACACCGATCCAGATGACTCGAAGTCACAATCTGGATACGTATTTATTTTGAATGGTGCTGCAGTGAGCTGGAGGAGTGCCAAGCAAAGCGTTGTGGCGAAATCTTCAACTGAATCAGAATACATAGCTGCTTCGGAGGCTGCACAAGAAGCCATATGGATGAAGGAGTTCATTACTGAACTTGGCGTGGTTCCTAGTGCGTTGGACCCGATGGCCATCTACTGTGACAACACAAGTGCCATAGCTAATGCACAGGAGCCAAGGTCACATAGCAAGCTAAAGCACATCAAGCTACATTTCCATGCTATTCGCGAGTATGTCCGAGATGGTGACATAAAGATTTGCAAAGTACACACTGATCTGAATGTGGCAGATCCGTTGACTAAACCTCTCCCTAGAGCAAAGCATGACCAACACCAGAACACCATGGGTGTTAGGTATATTACCATGTAATCTAGATTATTGACTCTAGTGCAAGTGGGAGACTGTTGGAGATATGCCCAAGAGGCAATAATAAAAGTGGTTATTATTATGTCTTTGTGTTTATTATGAATGTTTGCATGCCATGCTATAATTGTATTATAAGGAAACACTAATACATGTGTGTTTTGTAAACATAAAAGAGTCCCTAGTAAGCCTCTTGTTAAACTAGCTTGTTGATTAATTGATGATCATGGTTTCCTGATCATGGACAATGGATGTCATTAATAACACGGTTATATCATTAGGAGAATGATGTAATGGACACACACACCCATAGTAAGCATAACATAAGATCAAGTCATTAAGTTCATATTGCTACAAGCTTTAAAATACATAGTAACCTAATCCTTCGACCATGAGGTTGTGTTAATCACCATCACCGGATGGGTACTTTGATGACATCAAACACCACTTCGTAACTGGGTGGTTATAAAGGTGTCATTGGGTATTCTGAGAGTATGTGTTGAAGCGCATGGACCAAGATTGGGATTTGTCCATCCATATGACGGATAGATATGCTCTGGGCCCTCTCGGTGGAATGTCATCTAGTTAGCTTGCAAGCATGTGACTAGGTCACAAGGGATGGCATGACACGGAACGAGTAAAGAGTGCTTATCAGTAACAAGGTAGAACTAGGTATGGAGATACCGATGATCAAACCTCGGATAAGTAGAGTATCACGTGACAAAGGGAATTGGTTTCGTATGTTAATGGTTCTATCGATCACGAAGTCATCGTTGAGTATGTGGGAGCCGTTATGGATCTCCAGATCCCGCTGATGGTTATTGATCGGAGAGGTGTCTTCATCATGTCCACTTATTCACGAACCGTAGGGTGACACACTTAAGGTTCAAAGTTGTTTTAAGTAGATATTGAATGTGCGTTGGAGACCGAATGTTGTTCGGAGTCTCGGATTGGATCCGGGACATCACGAGGAGATCCGGAATTGTCCGGAGAATAAGATTCATATAATGGGGATCATTTTCTAAGTTAGGAAATGTTCCAGAGTGTTTGTATGGGGATTCTAGAAGGTTTTGGAATGTTCCGGAAGGTTCTAGAAGATATCTTGGAGTTTATTTGAAAACCGAGATAAGATAAGATAAGATAAGATAAGGGGAGTTTAAAGGGGAAACTTTGGGGGGAAGGACTCTCCCCCCAAGCTCCCTAGTGCGTCGGCCCTAAGGGGTGGGCCTAGGGGTGGGAACCCTAGGCCACACCCCTCCCTCTATATATATGAGGGGTGGAGGCGCCACCCCTCCTGGCCCCTCCCACTCCAAACCCTAGCCGCCTATCTCTTCCTCCTTCCATCTGCTCCGGCTTAGGCGAAGCCCTGCAGAATTCTCTACTCCACCACCACCACCACGCCGTCGTGCTGCTGGGATTGCGGAGAAGATCTACTACCTCCGCTTTCATTTGGAACGGGAGAGGAAGGTCTGCTTCGACTCGCACGTGTGACCGTCTGAAGCGCCTTGGAGCAGCGCGCGGAAGGATCATCTACTCGATCTTGAGATCGGCAAGTGATCGAATACATCAACCACGAGATCCGATCTCGAACAAGGCTTTGGAAACTACAAGGGTTAGTACAGATCTATCTCGTTGCACTTGTCTAATAGATTAGATCTTGGCTTTTATCTAGATTAGATCTGGGTTTTGTTCGTTCTTGCGGTAGAATTTTTTTGTTTTCCATGCTACGAACCCATCAGATGGATCAGCTCTGCAACGACCTCAGTGCCACCATCTATTATGAATGCTGCCATTTGCTGGGCCAAGACGGCCGCCACGTCTTCCGCAACCTCCTCGTGCTTGCTCCCGGCCTTGACCTTGGCGCTTTGATCCAGCCGGCGGGTTCCAAGGCGTCCCATGAGATCGCGAAGGAGGCAAGGAAGTATGCAGAGGCCCTAGCTAGGATATTTAAGTGCCAAGTGGTTGAGAATGCTGCTCCTGTCCCTCCAGGCGAGGGGTCCTCCGATGTGGAGCGCGGTGGGGCATCCGGGAAGGATGCTAAGGCCAGGTCTCCTCGGGCGTAAATGCCTTCCTCCAGCTGTGCCAGTTTTCTTTTGTTGCCTCTTGTAATGCTCGTGTCAGGCGTTTATATCTGATGAGGCTCTGCCCATGGTGGGTTTGTATTAAACTAATTTTGCATGTGCCACTTATGCTCGGCTCCTTCTTCTTATCCCTAATATTACGTTATGCGTAGGATTAGAGAAGGGACAAAGAGGAGTGGCACAAAGTAGTTTCATGCTTGCCGTCGAGGAGTGATCCCTGGAGGCCGCACCTATGATGAGGGAGCCGCATGGGCCTTAGGTTCTAGTTTTAGCATCGACGAGGAATGATTCCTGCAAGCTACGCCTATGATGAGGTCACATTGTGGGCCTCAGGCATTAGTTTTAGCGTCAGCGAGGAATGATTCCCGCGAGCTGCGCTTATGAATAGGTCACCTTATGGTCCTCAGGCATTAGTTTTAGCATCAATGAGGAATGATTCCTACGAGCTGTGCCTATGATGAGGTCACCTTGTGGGCCTCAGGAGTTAGTTTTAGCGTCGGCGAGGAATGATTCCTGCGAGCTGCGCCTATAATGAGGTCACCTTGTGGGACTCATGCGTTAGTTTTAGCATTAGTGAGTAATGATTCCTGCGAGCTGCACCTATGATGAGGTCACCTTGTGGGCCTCAGGTATTAGTTTTAGCATCGGCGAGTGATGGCCCAAAATATATCGAGCTCATTGGGGAACCCCAAGAGGAAGGTATGATGAGCACAGTAGCAAGTTTTCCCTCAGTACGAAACCAAGGTATCAATCTAGTAGGAGCAAGGAAACACCCCAGATTTTTGTTTTCTCCCTAGTAGCAACAGCACATCTAGTATCTTAGTGATTTTTGTCACTTCCCCAGATTACCAGAGGCATGAACCCACTATCGAGCATAAATACTAACTCTTGGAGTTGCTAGCATCTACTTGGCCAAGATAGCTACTAACAACAGAAAGCATGCAAGATCACAAATAACAAAGACATGATAGAATCAATAATCAATCTGAAATAGCATCTCAATATCCATCGGATCCCCACAAACACAACATGCAGAATTACAAATAGATGATCTTGATCATGAACGGAGCTCACAAGATCTAGACATGAAAGCACAAAGGAGGAGAACCAGCCATCTAGCTACTACATGGACCCGTAGTCCAGAGATGAACTACTCACGCATCACACCGGAGGCTTGCATGATGATGAAGAAGGCCTGTGGTGAATTCCCCTCTCCGGCAGGGTGCCGGGAAGAGCTTCAGATCCCTCCTGATCTAGGGATGGAGATGACGGCGGCTACAGACTCTTTCGTGGAATTTTGATCGGGTACTTAGGGTTTCCGTATCAAAGGCAATATATAGGCGGAAGGAGAGGCCGAGGGGGTGCCTGGGCTGGCCACACCACCCCCTGGCGCGGGCCAAGCCTGGCCGTGCGGCCAGGTGGTGTGGCCGCCCTCTAGCCCTTCTCCATCTCGTATTCTGGCTCCAAGTGTCCCTCGGTAAAATAATAACTTTGGCTTTTGTCCCATCCAATTCCGAGAATATTCATTTTCTGACTTCCTGGAACCAAAAATAGCAGAAAACAGGCAGCTGGCACTGTGGCTCTTGTTAATAGGTTAGTCCAAGAAATCATATGAAAAGTACTCCAAAGTGTGGACAAAACACAAGAAAGTATATAAAACCAAGCATGGAACATAAAAAATTATAGATACATTTGCAATATATCAGCAAGGAGTGATTCCTGCGAGTTGTGCCTATGATGAGGTCACCTTGGCCTTAGGTATTAGTTTTAGCATCAGCGAGGAATGATTCCTGCGAGCTGCTCCTATGGTGAGATCACCTTGTGGGCCTCAAGCGTTAGTTTTAGCATCAACGAGGAATGATTCCTGCGAGCTGCGCCTATGATGAGGTCACCTTGTGGGCCTCAGGCGTTAGTTTTAGTGTCCACGAGGAGTGATTCCTGCGAGCTGCACCTATGATAAGGTCACCTTGCGAGTGTTAGGCGTTAGATTTAGCGTCGGCAAGGAATGGTTCCTTCGAGATGCGCCTACGATGAGGTCACCTTGTGGGCCTCATGCATTAGTTTTAGCATAGGAAAGGAATGATTCCTACGAGCTACGCCTATGATGAGGTCACCTTGTGGGCCTCGGGTGTTAGTTTTAGCGTCGGCGAGGAATGATTCCTGTGAACTGCACCTATGATGAGGTCACCTTGTGGGCCTTAGGCGTTAGTTTTAGTGTTAGCGAGGAATGATTCCTGCAAGTTGTGCCTATGATGAAGTCATCTTGTGGGCCTCAGGCGTTAGGTTTGGTCTCTAGGGAGACTAGGGCGATGGCACCTTGTGGGCCTCAGCTAGACTCCCTTGTGAGGTCTCGCGGAGCATACCCTGTGGCAGCCTCCTAGAGAACTTGCTTCTACTCTATTAGGCTAGCATAGGCAAGTCTCCGCTAAGGACACCTCGCGAGCCTCATCTATTACCTCTCATGAGGTTTTGATGGTTAGGTTGTTGTGAGACACATGCGAGGACTCCATGTGAGCCTCGCCGAGGACCTCCCGTGAGGCCTCGCGATGCATGTGCCATGACAGCCTCCATGTAGAAGTCTTCAATGAGACTTAGGGTAGAGTACCTTGTGGCATCTCGGTGAGACTCCCATGCGAGGTCCTGCGGAGCATGTCTCGTGACGCCCCCCCTAGGGATTTTCTTATGTTCTGTTAGCTAACATAGGCAAGCCCCCGACGAGGACACATTGTGGGCCTCAGGAGGGACCTCTCATGAGGCCCCCAGTATCTCCTTGTGGAGTACATCCACATATGCGTTCTGCTTTTTAGGAGCATCGTCATGCCAGTAGTGTTCGCGAGAAGGGATTATAGCACACAATCTATGGTTCTTGTACGTGTGTTGCATGAGGAAACCAAGCACCACGGACTTTGGTGAGGTGACCTCGCGCGGGGTGATCAGTCCTGTGGGCTAGAGCTCAGTCACTTGGGCTCCACGCGACCGGGAAGACCCAAGCATGGGCACCATTCCCAGCCCCCGCTCGTGTGATGCACATAAGAGATCCTAGAGAGCGCATTTTTCCAAGGCATTGCCGGTTACCGAGGTAAGGATGCATGAGTTGCTGCTGGGGCACATTCTATTTTATTTCTTGCATGAAGATGTTCATTACAAGCGTTCCAAGGGTGGGCGGAAGCCTTTTGGTGCTGCATAGGTGCTCCACCGGGTGGGATTACAGAATCTAGTTTGTTGGTGCTGTCGTGAGGGTGTAGGCATCTCCCTAGCGCCAAGCCCCCAAGCTATGTGCTGCTAGGTGGGCATGCGAGTTTGCTTGGCATGATGCTGGTGACATGGAGTGATGTCTTCTTCGCGTGGAGTATCAACGAGGTGTGGCTCCGGTCCCGTGCATGCGGTGATGGCTACATGGTATGGTCAACGTTGCTGCTGGTATCGGTAGTGTAGATGCCACTTGGGCTTTTGTGGTGTGCCCTCGTGTTGTAGCCTTTGTGGAAACCATGTTGTTTCCTTGTTGTAGCATGGATTCCGACCTTTTTCTTAGGGAGCTAGTTTTGCCTTATTGGGCTTGAAGTGTCGGTGAGACGTGATTTTTGCATGATGCCTTCTTTTTGACTAGGCACCCAATGTGGCGCGCTGCTTTATTGTGCTCGTCCGTTCTCCTGGAAGGACTAGGAGCTTGGCGGTGGATGCCAGGCTCCATCAGTTCCTATTCGCCAGACAACGGCAAGCACGCCTCCCTATTTTGGGTGTAGGCTACCACCAACACTGAGGGAAGCCCCCGAGTCACTAGCGTCCGATGTCCCCTTCTTGGTTGGGTTCCTCTTTTGGAAGGTTGCTTGCTTTTTCCCCGTGTGTGGCTCGACTATATCTTCGTCGGCTAGGTGCATGGCCACGACGACCTTGTAGGCTTGCTCGATGGAGTGCCTTGCGTCCTTCTCATCGCCTTGGACAGTGATTGTGCCACTGCATCCTGGTAGCTTGATGAGGTTGTAAGCGTGGTGTGTTACCGCCATGAACTTTGCAAGTAAGGGGAATCCGATGATGGCGTTGTAGGGCAGACCCACATGTGCCACATCAAAGATGATGTTCTTGGTGCGGTAGTAGCTACGGGATCCAAATGTGACGGGGAGTGTTACCTACCCCAGGGGCACAGTTGTTCCTTTAGTCACTCCCGAGAAAGGTCTTGTATGCATCAGGCGCTCGTAAGGCACTTGGAGCCTTTCAAATGTCTCCACCGAGATGACATTGAGGCCTGTGCCTCCCTCGACAAGTGTGTTGTTGATGGCGATGTTGTTGATTGCGATCGTTCATACCAATGGTATGCAACCCACATTCCTTGTAGACTTGGGGTGGTCACCGCTGTCGAAGGTGACAGGGAACTGAGACCACTTGAGCTTCCTTTCACCTGGCTTGAGGGACATTTTTGCTACTTCATGTGTGAGATGCTTTAGCTGATGGTTAGATATGGGAGCTTGGGACCCTCCAAGGATGTCGGCCATTGCCTGTGGTTCCTAAAAATCTCCATTGTTTCCCTCGGGGAGGTTCTTGTTCCCCTTGCCGAGGTTATGCTGAGCGGCTTTGGCCTGGTGGTTAGGCTAGTAATTATTGTTGCAGTTGTTCCATTGACCAATGTTGTGGCCATTGTCATGCCCGTAGCTTCCGTTGCCGCGACGCCTCCTGCTTTCATGCTCTTCGCAGATCTTCTCAATCTCTTAGCAGTTCTCCGTGATATGAGAGTGCACCTTGTGAAATATGTAGTAAGGGCGTTTTTCCTTATTCTCGCTATCAACTCTACTGTTGTGCTTGTGCTCTGGTTCAGCCACGAGTACGGCCGGGTTTTTATGCTTTGTTTCCGTGGCCTTGTATGTGGTCTTGTCTACATCTCTGCTCTTACTTTTGCTTTTGGAGTGCGAGGTGGTTGCCGTAGCATCTTGGTCGTTGTGCTTGAAGAGGCGCCCTTCCTCGACCTTCACGCATTTATTAGCTAGATCGAAAAGCTCGACCATTGATCTAAGCTCATCGTTCATGGAAAGCTTCTCGAGCATCTTGGTGTTGGTGATGCCAGCGGAGAAGATTGAGATGATGGATGCATTAGTGACCCTTGGTACTTTGTTTCCCACCTAACTGAAGCACTGTATGTACTTGCGCAGCATCTCGCTAAGTTCTTTTTGCACATCGCGAAGGTTGTAGAGCGTGAGAGGGTGATTGTATGCTCCCTTGAAGTTGGCAACAAACTTCTCATAGAGGTCCTCCCATGAGGTGACGGGTTCCTCTAGGAGATTGTTCATCAAGCGCGGTTGACGTTTCATGCCGTGCCTGCCTTTGCAACCACGTGATCCTTACGCATGTTCTGCTTCTCGATGGGGACGCGGTAATGTTACACAAATATTTCAACGACGCTCTTGGGCCTTGGGTTGATGTGTGGCGAGGAGGCAGCACGAGAGTAGGGATGAGCTCTTCTTGGACCTGATGGGGCATTGTTGTCCTCACCGGCTGGTGGTGATGGTGGTGGAGGAGCACCTTGTGCGCCTTGGCCCGGCTGCGGGGTTTGCGCTGGTGGTGGAATCACGAAGTGGGAGCGCGTGGGTGTAACTCCCGTGATGCTAACAAGCTCGGCGGTGCATTGAAGCCATTCGTCGTGTGCATCTGGGTCTGTCCTGTGGCGTAGTAGCTCTTGCGCAATGAGGAGTGCGGCTCCCGACAAGGGGTTGCTGCTGCGCAGGCCTTAGGAGGCCGACATGATGCGAGGATGAACATGCTCTTGTTGCTGTGCAGCAGGGGTGGGGCACAGGAGTGTGCCTCACCACCTGCTTCTGCTTTCTCCTGGCGAGGGGGCTCACCATTGGCGTTGTTGGGGTCGTCCTCAGGATTCGGCTACGCCCTTTCTTGGTCGGCCGCTAGGGTGGCCCGGCAAGCATGCTCCTTGTGAGAGATCCCAAACATGTCGATGAGGAAGCTAGAGATACGCCTTGAACCCCAACCCAGCGCTCCAAATGTTGGATATTGTCCCGGTAGGGTATCTCGCGAAGTAGGAAGAATCGAACACAGGGGGCCAAACACGATCTCTCCAAGCTCTCTCGGTGACCTTGACAAGGAATAGTGGAATCACGGCAAGGCTAACACGATGAGTTTACCCAAGTCCAGGCCACCGTGCGGTGTAAAATCCTACTCCTGTTTTTCTTGTATTGCTTGGTGATGGCTCCAATATTTGCCATCTTCCACTGCGTTTAAACATTATTTTTGGTCAAGCAATTACCAAGAAACTCTCAATCCTTGCCACTAATGACTAATAATTGCAAAGATATGCAAAACCTCTTTTTGAATTATGTTGTGCAGGAAATCACGGCTTTTAATGCGAAATAAGGATTCATAATGAAGGATTTTGAGGAAGTCCACATGACCAAGTAATTGGGAAGCTATGCTAGGGCGTCAATACGCTTAACGACCACTGGTACGGGCAGGGCCCTCCCGTACCGCCCACCCATACCAGGTGGCGATGGCTTCATCTCGTCAAACCCTACAACTTTCATGAAGATGCCTATATATTTTGAGGCTCCAACCACCGTCCAGAGAGCCTCCATTCTCAGATTACATCACAATACCACCAAAGGAGATCTACACCATTGTTCATCCATTGTTCATCACTTCCACCGTCCATCCATTTGTACTTTAGATCTCCTTGTGATTTGGTGACCATTGTAAGAATATTTGATTTCAATCTAAGTATTTGTATGATATTTTCTATCTCTGATCTATTTCTTGTGAGTGAGTAGTCCTCACGAGCTGTGGTTGGGGAGAAACCTTGCAGCGATTATGTGCATCTAGATCATGGGAGTATTGCATTTTGTTTGCAATTGAGATTTGTATCTTTTGTTTCTTCATCTCTTGTCTCGATCTGTGGACTTGTAGGTACCCAAGATCCCATAGATTGATAAAGGCTTGAGGTGAGAACTTGTCTAGAGGCGATCTCATAGGAACCTCAGTGAAAGAAAGGGTAGTACGGTCTTTGCTTAGCGCCCCATTTGGAATCAACAACAACATCACCACTTAAAGCTTTGATCCATGTTTTACACTTAATAATCATTTGTAATCCGTAGCTTCAGTGTGCACTCAGTTGGATTAAAAGTCTATTGCTATGCCCGCTACATCATGGGGGCTCTAGAATATTAGGATGTGTTGCCCACAAGAGATTATCTCCATTCAAACATTATACATGACTATGCTTATTATTATCTTTTATCCCATTTGATGTGCAGCTGCATGCGGATCTTAAACCATGGCCTATCTCCATCCATTGATTCAAACCCATTATAAAGTAAACTAGATTGGTCTGGTAAACTAAGGTAAAACAAACAAACAAAGTCTTGTAGACGTGTCCTTTTTATTTCCTTTTAGCATTGTCTTCCGAGATTCAATTAAACCTAGGTATTCTAGGAAAAAAGCTATTATACTACATCCTGAATCCAGATCGAAGGTATCACTTGGTGAGACTACAAGTACAAGAAGTTGATCACGTGAGTAGAACTAGAACTCCTGGTAGGAGAGGTCTAGGGTTTTCGAGGTGGAAGAATATCCCCCTCCTATTGTAGGTGACCTGGGCCTCTTCCTACCAAGGTGGCGGGAAGGGTTTCCACATCGCGACAAGAGAGGAAGTGGTTGAGTCAAATATGTTGCTTCCATCACGCTGTTCATGCCTTTGCCAAGAGAGGGGGAGTGGTCCCCTATGTTGAGGCCTTGTCGGCCACTCCTGGCTTGGAGAAGAGGAAAGCCCCCTTTGCTTGGAGGTGAAGTTGATGGCTTCCCGCTAAGGGGTAGTTCCTATTATTCCCTTGGAGCACAAGTGTCCTTGCGTGGCTTCGGTGCCCCATGTGTTGGGGCGCGGACGTGCCGTATGTTGGGCACTTGCTGAGGTGCTTCTGTCCTTGTGGAGTCTACCTTGGAGGGGACTTGCTCTAGAGGCCTAGCGGAGGCCTGTCCTTGACGCTTGGTGAGGGAGCTATTTCTGAGGCTTGATGAATGCCTTCACTATAGGGGTCCAATAGCATATGGGCCAGGGTACCCTGGTTACCAATGGCCCGACACTTTTCTTCTCGTCACTACGTATCTATACTTGGATATTGCAACTTTACGTAGTCAGATATTAACCCTCATATTGGCTGGATATAATATACATGGATTAGTGGTCATAATTGGTTATTCTTAAGGAATTGTAACAAAAAAGAGGTTCTTCGTTGTTCAACCGGAAAATACTCTAATGCAAATTGCGAAAGTAAAGAAGAATTTCATCAGGCGTTGTATTAGCTTTGTTTGCTAAGAGCTATGTACCATGATCTTCCCTAGATTTCGTATCTATTGAACAGGAAGAGATGTGCCACGTGTCTTACCCGTTTCTCGAGCTGTCCATATCAAATTACATTATAAGATATTTCTCGTTCAGTGACTCATTATGTACATTCTCCACCAACACCAAGTCCTTCGGGGGATTGACGTGGCGCAGAGAACTCGCATTCTCCATCGACTGACGGTCACCTCAAGACGCTGTAGGCGTATTGCCGTGTGCGGGGGGCTTTGCTTCACCTGTGGTGAGAAATGGAGCCTGAATCATGCTTGTTCTTCTACATTGTAACTTCATATTATCGAGGAACTTCTGGGTCTGCTGCCTCAAGATGCTGTTTCAACGGATGCAATTGGTGAAAGCCTTCCGGTTCTATTAGTGACATGGGTATACCCTACAGGTACTCGAGCTTGGTATATACGATCCAAATACATACAGGCCCACGGTGTTGCTAAGAGCCGGATGGAGGGACTCGAGTAACCTATGGACTCTCGATTGCTTGAAGGACAAGAAGAAGCTAAAGATAGAAAGTTTGAAGAGGAAAACCCTAACTTGTAACCGACTCGACCTGCTACCCGAGACCTAGCCTATCTATATAAAGGCTAGGAGGGGGTGGCGAGGAAGACACACGCAACCCTAGTTTCCACAACCCTTGCCAGATTGCATCTGCGCACCATTGTAACTTTCGACTCCTTCGATAATTCCACGAGCAGACAAGCAGGAGTAGGGACCTCTACGAGGCCTGAACCTGGGTAAATCCTTTGTCCCCTGTGTGCTTGTTTGCTAGCCGATAGATGTCTCCAGCGCTCCCTCCTTCTCCAAAACCCAAGTCCATAACAATGGGCATTGACGAGTTAAACCCTCGTCAATTGGCGCCATCTGTGGGAACTGGGAGTGCTGATGTTGCGGCTTCTTCGGCCCCATCAAACGCGATCTACAACTCTGCAACAGCGGAGATTGGCCAGCTTTTCGGCGCCTTCGACTTCACCGTCCACCGCTGCTACTCGCCCGGCCTTCGAGTCCGTGGGCGACGGAATCAGCCTGGCGATTGGGAGCTTCCGCTTCCAAGTTGGTCAGATGGGCATGCTTCGCATGCCTGATTAGCCGACGGCACCAGCGATTGCCCCAGCATCATGGTTCCCTCCATCAATCGGCACCCTTAGTAAGCTCAATGCTCCGGCGGTAGTTGGGAACATGGTCAGCGACAGCAGTCGCGACTCCGATCTAAGCGAACTGGCCACTGAAGATGGAACCCACGGTTCCAGATCTGAAAGTTGTGGAAGCAACAGCTTCCCAAATCACTTCATGTGCGCCGTCATCAACACGGGCGACACCTCCGCCAACCGCGGCAACGGTGGTAACACCAGCAATGACACCGACCCGCCCAACGCCGCCAACGGCGGCAACAGCGGCAATGGAGGAGCAGTCAAACCTCCCAGCATAATCAACGAGCAAACCGGAGAACGCGTCGTGATCAGGCTCAACGAGCAAGAGTGGGAACGCTGCCGCGAAGCCCTACGAGGTGCACCTCTACCCTTCGGGTCCCCGCAGGAACTGCTGATGGGCTACCACTGGCTCCTAAAAGAGGAATTCAAGCGCCAAAAACAAGCAATCGTGCAACTTGAGGCGTGTAAAAAGGCGGCGGACGAGTCGAGCCTTCGTCGCGCTGGGCTCTCCTCCTACGGAGGATCCTCCTCAAGACGCAACGAGCACCTCGCCAGGAAAAGGCAGTCGCGGATGGCTCACCTCACCGAACAAGAACGCATAGACGCCGCGAAAGTCCTCGACTTCGGCTCTATGACAGTCGACACAAGAGGCAACGTGGTTCCCAAGACACCACAAGCCGCGGTGACAGCGGACACCATGTACCTTCTCAATAACCAGCCACCAGCGGGAGATCCCCGAACGGCCATGCACCGATCTACGATCGCGGGCCTGGGGCTAATCAAGGCCGCCCTTGACAAGGAACCGGTACCAGACCCGAAAAAGAGCAAAGCATTAGCAAAGCGCTACTCCTCGCCCTCGTCCAGCGACGACAGTCACGACCTGTCTAGGTGTCGCCATTCACGACGACACGATCGCGACTATGATGCATGCGATGAACTCACGCAGCGCAAGATTGACAAGTCAAGGGAACGACGTGCTCGGTCGACTGACTCGGAAGAAGAAGATGGGGAGCTCTGCGGCGCCAGATGCTTCAGCAGATCCATCAGGCAAAAGCGAATGCCTAAAGGGTTCAAACTCCCATCGGAGAACCCGAAATTTGACGGTCTGCAGGACCCCAAGATCTGGCTGGAGGATCACATCTCCTCCGTCAGACTACATGGAGGCAGTCGAAGTACTGCCATGCAATGCTTACAGCTACAGCTGCAGGGCGTCGCCCGGGCATGGCTCAATAACCTCCCACGCGGATCCATTCGCAGCTGGGATGAGCTGGTCTACAGCTTCGTGCGCAACTTTAAGGGCACGTACAAACGCCCCGCCTCAATCGAAGAACTGAGATGCTGCCGGCAAAGATCCGGCGAATCGCTACGCTCCTACATCCAAAGGTGGTCCATCATCAAGAACTCTGCGGAGAACATCTCGGAAGACCGCGCGATTGATGCATTCAATGGTGGTGTCCGCCGCATGGAACTCAGGGAGGAGCTAGGCCGCTCAAAGCCCCAGACCATAGACCACCTGATGGAGATCGTGAATCGGTGGGCTGATGGAGAAGATTCGGTGAAGAACCGCGTTCACTCTGACAAGGAGGCAGAACTCGAACGAAGACGCGACTGCCGGAGTAAGCGTCGCATGTGCGTCTACGACGATCGCGATGGCGTCAACATGGTCACAGCCGGCTACGCCGATAGACGCGACGATAACCGCAACAGCGGATACCGCAGTGGCGAGTACCGCGACTCTGGGAAAACCACGCAAGTGTGGCAACGCCGCACTCGCGATGAAGCACCCGCGACCTCCATCGAGGACAAACTGTCCGGGCCATGCACGGTACACTTCTACATCGACAAGCATGATGGCAAGAGAAAGTCCAGCCACCTCAAGGACTGCCGCGAGTTCCTCAAGCTACATGAGGGATTGGTTCGGATGAACCGCAATGTAGTTGAAAGAGGCTACGAAGTCGCTCTAGGCGCCGTGGCACATGGCGCACCACCACCACCACCTGGGCCACCCCCGAACGGAGCTGCACCGGACCAGCACCACAGAGGTGAACCATACCCACGGGCCATGGGTACCATGATGATCCAAAAGGGGCGCCCCTCCAATAGGGTGCAGAAGGCCATCACTCGCCAAGTCAATTTGGCCACGCACTCGCCACCATCCACCACTGAGTACCTCAGTGGTAGTGAGTCATGCATTACCTTCGACAAACGCGACCACCCGCCTCAAATACCTTGCCCAGGTCATTGCCCCCTCGTACTCGAGGCGCAAATTGGAGGCTTCGACATGAGTCGCGTCTTCATGGATGGCGGAAGCGGTATCAACCTCATATTCGCGAGTACCTTGCGAGCAATGAGGATCCCTCTAACCTGCTTGGAGGCATCGGACACAATGTTCCACGGCATCGTCCAAGGAAAAGGCGTATACCCCTGGGCAAAATCAACCTCGACGTCATATGACGCCGAAGAACTTCCGGCGCGAGCGCATCGACTGGCCCTCACAATACCACTGCATCCTCGGACGCGTCGCGTTCGCTAGGTTCATGGCGGTACCCCACTACGCCTACCTACAGATGAAGATGCCAGGTCCCAACGGCGTCATCACGATCAACGGGAGCTTCGAGCGATCTGACAGTTGCGACAGGGAATTCAACAGAATCTCCCAGTCCTTCGGCATGCAGGAGGAGCTCGCGTGATTGAAGGAAACGACAGACAACAGTCTACCCCCCTGAGTAGGCCAAGCTCACCTGACCTCTCCTTCGACTCATCAGTGCACACAAAGAAGGTGCAAGTCCATCCATCAGATCCCGCCAAAACGACCCTCATCGCCAACAACTTGAGTCCTGCATAGGAACTCGCGCTCGTCGAATTCCTCCGTGAGCACTGGGAAATTTTTGCCTGGTGTCCTGCGGACATGCCAGGAGTTCCCAGGGAATTCGCCGAGCACGCACTCAACGTCAACCTCGACGCAAGGCCAGTCAAGCAAACAATCAGGCGACTGTCTGAGCCACGGGCACAAGTAGTCAGAATGGACATCAACAGACTCCTCGAGGCCAAATTCATACGCGAGATCAAGGAAAGCACTTGGCTCGCCAATACGGTGCTGGTACCAAAAAAAGGACACAGATATCCTATGGATGTGCGTGGACTTCACTTCTTTAAACAAGCACTGCCCAAAAGATCACTTCCCACTACCACGGATCGATCAAATCATCAACTCCACCGCTGGATGCGAGCGCCTCTGCTTCCTCGATGCCTACTCAGGCTATAACCAAATTCGAATGAAGGAGGAGGACCAGGAGAAGACCGCGTTTAACGCCTTCGTGTGTTCTACATAACACAATGCCCTTCGGGCTAAAAAACGCAGGAGCTACGTACCAGCGGTGCATGCAGGCTTGCCTCAAAGAGCAACTAGATCGCAACATCCAAGTCTATGTCGACGACATAGTAATCAAAACCAAGGAAGAAGCCTCTCTAATCGATGACTTGCGCCTTCGGATAAAGCTCAATCCGGACAAATGCGCCTTCGGCGTACCATCTGGGCAGCTGCTCGGGTATCTCATCTCCGCGAGAGGGATTGAGGCAAACCCGAAAAAGATAAAGGCCATACTAGCCATGGAGAAGCCAAAGAACATAAGAGGCGTTCAGCAACTAGCCGGACGAATCGTGGCCCTCAGTCGATTCATCAGTCGAATGGGAGAAAAAGCGCTGCCCTTCTATCAGCTCCTCCGCAAAGCTGACAAATTCGAGTGGACCAATGAAGCGCAAGAAGCATTCGAAGACCTCAAGCACCTGCTATCCACCTCGCCAGTATTGGTAACTCCACGATAAAGGGAACCACTGCTGCTGTATATCTCCGCCACCAACCAAGTGGTTAGCACAGTGCTCGTCGTCGAACGGGCCGAGGAAAACAAGGTCCACGGCGTACAATGCCCGGTATACTACCTCGGCGAGGTCCTCACGCCAACAAAACAGCGGTACCCACTACGGACTACTGGCGACTGGCGTCTTTATGACCGCCCGACGACTGCGCCATTACTTCCAGGAACACCCAATCGTGGTAGTCAATGACGCCCCATTGGGACATATCCTCAATAACCCTGACGCCACAGGGCGAGTCGCGCTTTGGGGAATCGAACTGTCTCCACGAGACATCACATACAAAAAGCGCGGCGCAATCAAATCGCAAGTTCTCCCTGACTTCCTCGTACATTGGATGGAAAACCAACTCCCGGACAAGCCAGACATGTCCTACCTCTGGACAATGCACTTCGATGGGTCCAAGAGGAAAGATGGAGCAGGAGCAGGTGTCATACTGACATCGCCTCAAGGGGACAAGCTGAAATACGTCCTGCGAATGCAGTTCACAGCCTCAAACAACGCGGCTGAATACGAAGCCCTGTTACACGGGATGAGAATGGCAAAAGCCTGCGGAGCAAAGAGGCTAATCATATATGGCGACTCCAAGCTGGTCGTCAACCAAACAATGCACGAAAAGCGACGATCGAATGACAACATGATCGCATACCGCGACCTCTACGACACAATTGAAGGAGACTTCGATGGTTGCGAGTTGCGACACATAGGTCGCGAAAGCAATGAGGAGGCGGACGCGCTCGCCAACATAGGCTCCACCTGCGCACCCATACCACCTGGGGTATTTCTCGAGCGCATATGCAAACGCTCCATCAAGCCAAAGGCCGCAGAGAAGAAAACAAGCGCAACAACAGACTCGGGGGCTACGCCACCCAATGAGCCAATGACACTCGATGACTTGCAGCTCGACACAGGACTCGAGGGACCAATGAGCGTCATGATAATCGAACAATCCTGGACGCAGCCGTACATTACGTACCTCCTGAGCAAGCGCCTACCGGACGACCCGACAGACGCACGACACATCGCGCGACACTCCAAGGCATTCGCCGTTATCAACGGTGAACTGTATAAACGCAGCATCACAGGCGTGTTACAATGATGCGTCTCCCTAGCCGATGGAAGAGCAGTCCTCCTCGACATCCATGAAGGGACCTACGGGCACCACGGCGATCGCCCTCGTTGCCAAAGCTCTACGAGCTGGATTTTACTGGCCCACGGCCATGCGTGATGCCAAGGATATAGTCCAAAAGTGCAACGCTTGTCAGCGATTCGCGGACAAGCCACACGCACCAGGCGCAGAACTACGGCCTATTCCATTGGCCTGGCCCTTCGCCCAGTGGGGACTCGACATGGTTGGCAAACTTCCAAGGTCCTCGCAAGGAGGCTACGTCTACCTCTTGGTCGCAGTCGACAAATTCACCAAGTGGATCGAGGCCATGCCAGTGACCAAGCAATCAGGGCACAGCGCAGTCAAGTTCTTTGAGTCCATCGTCTACCGCTTCGGCGTGCCGCACAGCATCATCACCGACAATGGAATAAACTTCACATCCAAGGAGTTCCAAGAATTCTGCGAGAACCTGGGGATCAACATCAGCTACGCCTCAGTAGCACACCCACAAACCAACGGTCAGGTGGAAAAGGCAAACGGGCTCGTCTGCAGAGACATCAAGAAGCGACTCCTCCGACCACTCGAACAAGCCACGGGCTGCTGGCCAAACGAACTGCTATCCGTACTCTGGAGCCTGCGTACAACTCCGAACAGCGCCACCGGCTACACACCATTCTTTATGGTACACGGAGTAGAGGCAGTACTACCCGCCGAGGTACGGTACAAAGCGCCACGCATAGTCGCCTACAGCAAGCAGGAGTCATCCCTCGCACTCGAAGACTCCGTCGACCTCCTTGACGAAGCAAGAGAAATCGCCGCAGAAAGATCTATGATCTACCAACAGAACCTGCGCAACTACCATAGCAGAAGGCTTCGCCCCAGATCCTTCGCCGAAGGTGACTTAGTCCTGCGACTGAAGCAGCAGGGGCATCTCAAGCTCGAGTCCCCTGGGAAGGACCATACGTGATTACAGAAGTAATCCCAGGTGGCGCCTATCGCCTTCAAGATTTAGAGACAGGAGTCGCACACTCCAACCCTTGGAACGTCGCACAACTGCGACGCTTCTACCCTTAGTCCTTTTTCTTTACTTTTGCATCGCAAATAAGGCTATTCAGCCAAGGCTACTTAGCCGCACATTGTACTTCGTACTGTTCTTCGAATAAATAAAAGCTAAGTGCCCCAAAATTCCGTGTTCTCCTTTACTTTGTCAATTTTCATACTCGGGGGGCTATGCCACCCTATACACGTATGTTCTTCGAACAATAATGCGACATCCTGAGTAGCTGGCACATCAATCGAACCCCTTAACACAAACTCAACCCAGCTGCAACGCACTTGACAGGTTGACAAGGGAATGATACAAAGATGGCCAGGCTAACGAAAAGGACTCGCATAAGTGCAACGCACCCCACACTTAAAGCTATTTGTACACATTCAACAGTAAATTATCTACAAATGTATACGAGCTTTACAACACTAGTACACTTATGTGCAGGATACATATTTGGCTACCCTTGCAACAGAAGAACATTAGTCTGTTCCTCGAAGAAGTCGACGACCTCCTCGGCTAGACGGTCCACCGCCTGATAATGCAGCACCATGTTCCAGGAAGATCCTACTGGTGGCACCGGTGGCCCAGAGGCAATGGCGGCGACATCAACGTCAGGCATGTGCAAACGCACCATGGAAAGGGCAGCCTTGGCACCAGCCACCAACTGCTACCTCACGCACTCGTGAACCGCGGACATATCTTGAAATTTGGTCAGAAGAGCCAGCAGGCTTGATCGAGTATCATCCAGCGGGAACATCGCCCGATAGATGTTCTTCAAACACGACTGCGACTTCTTCATAAAGAGCAGCACTCGCGAGGCGCGATCCTGCAGGGTCGCCAACGCAGTCGCACGATCATGATCTACCCAGAAGTATCCACTCTCCTGAAGTTGCTCCTGGGTGAGATCATGAAGACGGATGGCAATCCTATCCCTCTCCTCCTGCGGATGGCGTGCGCTAACAACTACACGAAGCAGCATCAACAGCATGAGTACAACGTACCATTGCGATTAACTACAAAGGAAAAGACGAGGATGAGCAAACTAACACTTAAACTGGTCGCCCAGCTGCGTCACCTCGCCAAGCAGATATTGCTCGCAGGCGGCGGCTTTTTCAGCCTTTGACTTCCACACGTCCGTGCTACCACGGATCACGGGCAACTTACGCTCCAGTTGCTTAACGCGATCACGAAGTCGCGAAAGCAAGGAAAGCCCTTCTATCCTGGAGCATGGTGGTGCCATTGTATCCTCAAGAGATGGCGAGTCCGGGGTTCCCCCCACAGGACCACTTGATGTACCCTACCAAAAATCAAGCCAGAGGCAAATAAGGCGACCAACTCAAAAGTCACAAGTAACAGATGCATTCAGGATCAACATAAAAGTATCTACAAACACATTCACCAACAGGCATGTTCTCCAATCAAAAGAGCAATTCATCAACTATTACAAAGAAACTAACTACAAGGCAGCTGGCTTCTTCGACTTCGATGACCTCGGGGGCTTCATCAAGTCTGTGGCAGTATCAGATGCCACTGACTTTCCACCGGCCCCTGAGGCCGAAGTTTTCGCCGCCTTCTTTGCACGATTGAGCTCCTCGGAATACTTGGCAACAGTGTTTATCAAGGAATGGCCATATTTGGCATAGGCAGTCGCAAAAGGAGCGAATACTACCTGCTGACCATCCGCGCCGACAGGCATCGTCTTCGACACCGCAGAAGGATCTACTTCGACTCCGTGGGCTTGCACCATGGCAAGCGACATGGTCGCGCCAGCTGCGCGGAGGGAGTTCTTGTACGTGGCAGGCACACCCCCAGCGAGCGACTCCACTAGCTCCTCCACATTGTCGACCAGCTCCGCCTTCGGCATCAGCTCCTCCTGGAGGCGACTTAGGGTGGCCTTGGCCTTGGACAGTGGCGCTATGATCCTCGACCGCAGATACCGCGTCCGCCAGAGCGTCATCGCGACAAAGGGCTTGTGGATCAACACTCAAGCCGCCAGCATCTACACCAAAATACACACATGGATCAAACTTCTAGTGCCACCGGCACTACAGAGGAAGAGAAGAACATCAATAAAATATCTACCAAAGAAGGTACGAGAGAGCCTTGATCGAGAACAGTTGCTCTTCGAACAACTTCTCCCTGGCCGCAAAGGAGGCGCGCAGATCCTCTTCGCGCTTCTGGGCTTCATCACGAGCCGCGATTGCCTCGTCGCGCCCGTTCACAGCTGCGGCTAGCGTCTTCTCCAACGTGGCGACATCGCGCAATAAAGCGTTATGCTCAGCTACATGGCAGTCAATAATTGGTTGTCAGTCGATTATACCAAAACAGAGAGAAGACGAAAGGAATAAGTATAGAACACTCACTTTCGACAACGCGATGACCCGTCTCTAGCATTGCATGCTGGCGACCCATCACCATCACCTGCTCCGCCACTTGCGCGGCCTCCCTTACAAGGAGCTATTGCACAAAGCAAGGAATCAGAGAGGGCAACAAAAGGCGATTGACTACCACATTAAAAAAAAGAAGGAAAGCTATAATTACATGGTCCTCCAGCGACTCCGAAGAAGTTTGCTGAACCGTCATCCGAGCAATTACTCGATGCTCCCCTACATGAGGAGAGCTCGAAGAATTGTGCCCAGAGTGGGCCGCCGCCGGAGAAGGAGCGCGCTCGACCTCTACCTTGGCCCTTGAAGTCGCGACTCCCGATTCCTTCAAAAATTCGACGTCACCAGAAGATGACGACGCCTCTTGACTGCAAGACAAAATCCACACTCAGAAAGGGCAAACTCCAGGGCAAAGCCAGCAAGAAGAAAACAGAGAAGAATGAACGCACTAACAGAATTACCAGTCAAATTTGTCAAGATCAAATGTGGCCTCTGCCGACTCCGACGAAGACTCCTTGGGCAATCGCATCTTCTTGCGAGAAGATGGTGCCACAGCCCTCACAGGAACGGGGGGAATTGGCGACTCTGCGCCAACAGCCGCGCCTCCTAGAGTTGAAGGAGTCGACGCGTCGGAATCCCTGCTACGCGAACGCTTGCGAGTATCCGGGCTCTCGGACTCGGGGGCTTCCTCTTCCACATCGTAAGGGACAGTCGACTCAGACTTGTCCTCTTCCAAAGCTTCACGAGGAATAATCCCCTCGGGGAGGGGAGGCATACAAGGCGACACCGCCCACTTCTGTATGCAAACAGTAAAGATCAGCAAACATAACAGAAAACGCAATCGAGAAAATAAGCTACTACGTAGCACAACTGTACCTCAGGAGGGGGATTCGAAGCATCGAAAGGAGGAACGACTGGCTCGTTCGGAAGCACATCCTTGAGGGTGTACTTCGTGACCAGTCGCACCCTCTTATCTACCTCACTCGCGGACATGCCATCAACAGACACGCGAGTGGCATCATCAGTGCCACCCCATTGAAACATGGGATGGACCCTGGCCTGGAGAGGCTGAACGCGACGACGCAGCTAAGTCCTAACAAGGGCACAGCCTCCCTCTTCTACGCCTATGCGACTCTCGAGGTCGCAGACACGCTGATATAGCACGTCTGTCTCCGCGAGTTCGGAAGGCATGATCACGTTCTTCCAAGAACGCATATTCTTGCAGGGAGTCACGGGATCGAAAGGCGCGAGTCCAAAGTGCTCGTCCTTGGCCTTCTGGTCGCGAACATAGAACCATTTGTCCCTCCATCCCTGGACGGACTTGGTAAGCTTGATATCGAAGTAGGTGGCGGATGGGTCGACGTGGATTCCGCAACCACCTACGTCATAAACTAAAGAGCCAGATGCGGACTGACGCTTCAATTTAAAGATGTGCTTGAAAAGACCAAAGTGTGGCTCGATTCCGAGCCAGCACTCACAGAGAGTGATGAAACAAGTGATGTGGAGGAGTGAATTTGGGGACAGCTGATGGAGCTGGAGCCCATAGAAACAAAGAAGACCCCAAAGAAAGGGGTGAAGAGGCAAGGAAAGACCGCGAATGATGAATGCAAGAAACATCACTCGAAAACCAGCGGGAGGAGCAGGAATGGTCTCACCGCTGGGGACGCGCGCATCGGCGACTGCCGCAGAGATAACTCCATCTTGGCGAAGAAGACGGAGATCCGACGCCTTGATGATAGAGGGGCGCCATGCGCCATTGGTCACGTGGGTGCCTGCGACCTTCTTCTTCCCGCCGGTGGCGGTGCTGGTGCCTGCAGTAGCGGAGCCACCTTTCTTCTTCGCCGCTGCAACAGTGGCCACGGAATCAACGACAGCGCCTCCCTTCTTCTTCCCCATTGCACGGCGGCGATGTGAGCGAAGGAAGTAGCTCGGGAACGAACGGAGCTGGTCCAGCGTCGTGGAGAAGATGGGCGCAGGGGAAAGCAGAAAAGCAACAGCAATGGCGATGGCAGCAAGGAAGAAAGAGCGCAGATGGGAAATTACCGCCGCAGCATCGCTACTTAACCCCTGGGAGATGCAATCCAACGGCTGACAAAAACCCTATTGGACGTGTGGCACGCATCGCGTTGGACACGTGGAGAAGAGGAAGCGCGAACCATCCCCCCACTTCTACTATTATGCATGGAAATCGAGGAGGCATAGTTAAAAATAAGATTACGCACGCCCAGTCAAATCAAAGTCAGAAAGTGGGACCCACCGATCGTCACGTCCCATCAAAATCGCTCACGGGGGCAACTAAGGTCATACAAACGTCAGCACTGACGTCACCAAGGCTTTGCAGTGGAAAACTTCGACTATTTTTAGTCCTTGCTGGAGTCTTCGACTCCACCAAGCACTCGGGGGCTACTCCCATAGGGAGCGCTGGCCGCGCACCCTACAACTTTTGTTTTTCTTGTTGCGGGAACACGGACAATCACAAAAGCAAACACAACCACTCGAAACACATTTCGATTATGGACATGTGTTACTCCCATAGGAAGCGCCAGAAACAAGCAGGCAAAAGACGGCAGCAGTCGCAAAAGTGTTTTAGTACCTGCCTGAGTCATCGACTGAAACAAGCAAGCAAAAGACGACAACGGTCGCAAAAATTCTTTAGTCCCTGCCTAAGTCTTCGACTCAACCAGGCACTCGGGGGCTACTCCCATAGGGAGCGCTGGTCGCGCACCCTATGATTATTTGTACAAAAAACTGTGTGTTGATAACATCCACACTCGAAACTCATGGCGACACCGCCTCATAATTTTTCCCCTACAAAGAGACTGCGTCTCCTGGGTTACCCGAATCGTCTCCACGATGATAAAATTCGGATGCCGCGCCTACGGCGTGAAGGTAAGACCTAAATAAGGCCTGGCAACGCATTTAACTGCGCACTACCAGAAACATATCCGTGCCTACAGGCACGATGAACATGCCTTGACGGACGCGTCAAGTGCTCACACCCATATAACTGGAATTCGACTCCTGTAAGACCTCCGCGGCTTGAGTCGAATTACACCAGCACTTTTTCGGATTCGAGTCCGGGGACTCGATTTTGAGTAGATTGCGTTGTTTCACCCTAAGGTGGTTAACTGATACCGATACTTCGGTTATATCAGGCATGTATATCAACAATCCCTATGACACAAATAAAAGCAATCGAAATGTACTCATTTAGGCACTCAAAGGCTTCAAAAGTCCCTCAATGAATCTGCGATTCCACTGGACACTCGGGGGCTACTGACATGGGTATACCCTACAGGTACTCGAGCTTTGTATATACGGTCCAAATACATACAGGCCCACGGTGTTGCCAAGGGCCGGATGGAGGGACTCGAGTAACCTACGGACTCTCGATTGCTTGAAGGACAAGAAGAAGCTAAAGATAGAAAGTTTGAAGAGGAAAACCCTAACTTGTAACCGACTCGACCTGCTACCCGAGACCTAGCCTATCTATATAAAGGCTAGGAGGGGGCGGCGAGGAAGACACACGCAACCCTAGTTTCCACAACCCTTGCCAAATTGCATCTGCGCACCATTGTAACTTTCGACTCCTTCGATAATTCCACGAGCAGACAAGCAGGAGTAGGGACCTCTACGAGGCCTAAACCTGGGTAAATCCTTTGTCCCCTGTGTGCTTGTTTGCTAGCCGATAGATGTCTCCAGCGCTTCCTCCTTCTCCAAAACCCAAGTCCATAACAATGGGCATTGACGAGTTAAACCCTCGTCAATTAGTGAAGCTGCAAAAGATGTATAGCTATGTGTGATCTTGAAGGTAGCACTTATTGGTATTGACGCACCTCACACTATGTGTTTGTTGGGCATAATAAATTCTTATGAGTCTCTTTCGCACATTTCACAGAAGTCTTGAAGTTGCTGCAATTGTATTAGTGGCATATCAAAATGTCTAAGTGCTCCTTCACTCAGCGTAGAATTTCTTATCTGGGGCATGTCATCCGTCAACAAGTCATTTCTACCAATGAATAAAAAATGCACATTGTGGATGTGTAAGAGGCCAACCAATGTCAAAGAACTTCAGGGCTTTCTTGGTATATCTGGATATACTATTGGAAGTTTGTTTGACATTATGGAGTTCTATCTAAACCACTCACTAATATTCTTCGCAAGGATGTGCCTTTTATTGGGACTCCGGAATCTGAGACTTCCTGTCAAGTGTTGAAATCAGCTTTAATCAATGCACATGTACTTGCTTTACGTGACTTTAACAAGCAGTTTGTGCTAGAAACTGATCCATCTAATGTGGGCACTAGTGCTGTTCTGATTCAGGATATACATCCATTGGCCTTTGTTAGTCGAGCCTTGGTCCCTTGTACCAGCTAGCATTGAACATGAGCTACGAATAGAAATCCGCTAATTCCCACATATTTACCTTCTTCCATAACTCCACTACTAGCGAAAGCGGCTTGAACCAGATTATGCAACATCGCCCTGTCTTACTAGAATTTACTGAATCTAAGTACAAAACCTTGAGCGTAGATAGAGACATATGTTACAAGCAAGAGCTTCCCAGCTGTTCCGATGGTTAGACCAAAATAAAGTTCTCTCTACAAGAGCCTCAAGCATTGGTCAGACATCCCTAGGAATGTTTCGATATCAACAAGCACATTGTAACTATCTATAAATGGCATTTCTAGGTGTCCCATGCAGCATATTACACAAAAGAGTGGGTTGCACATGCGTTAAGGCATTCCCTACAACAGGTGGATAAAGAAGTTTTTAGGCCATAGAAAAACATAGCATGTGGCATTGAAGGTCCAACCATAATTGTTTTAGATAAGAATAAATTAACAGGTGAACCTTCCACTCTTTCCCTCCAAAAGTACTCAAAAAAGCCAAATCGAACCTCTCTACGCGAATAAGTAGAAGTATAAAACGGATCAACAAAGAGTATACTAAGAAATTAGAAGGTGAACCTTCCAATCTTTCCCTCCAAAAGTACTCAAACCACTCCAAGTTCATAGCTCTTCGATGCATGGCTCTGACTAACCGGAGATTGGACTCGTGTGCTTGAATCAAAAGAAAATACTGGTACAAATTTGGCTTGTCATTTGCGTGACCAATGCGGCCTGCCTGAAATAAAAGACCCTTGGGTTAGTGACTACACTAGCCAATTGGTTTAGACCATTTCCCTTCACTGAAGAGTAAACACATACCTATGTAGTTGTTACATCTGTAGTCAGGATCTACATGCACATGATTCACTTGCACTTTGATCCAACTAGAATGAAATCAACTTGCCTACTTCCTTCCATCTAGCCATATCATTAGCTAGATCTATTATGTCAACCTTAGAGACATATGCTTATGTAATAAGAAGGCAATGGAAAAAAGAAGTGCTTCAAATCATTGCTATTTGACTTGGATTTCAAAGTGGAAAACCTCTGAAAGAATTTCCATATTGACCTTGGACATATAAGAGTTCCGAATCGGATCTCTTTAAAAAGAGGACCTTTTGCCTCATGGTAGCCTACTCCAGTCCCCTTATGTAACTTTCGTTTTTCGGTCACTTCACATGTTTCTAGCGATTCACATGGCATCTAAAAATGATACAAGTCTTGGATAAAAATCTACAACGCCCTTGTTGACGAATCTTTACTGCGATGGGTTCCTCGAATAATGCTATATTTCATGCCAGGTAAATCCCTAACCCTTCCTCCTCTTACTGATACTACATAATGTTCTTATAAATTATGGCCAATACCAGATATATAAGCAGTGATTTCCAATCCAGAGGCAAGGAAGAGTTGAGTTTTTTGGGGTTGATAGTGGAGAAGTCGATAGATAAGTCACCCTTACTATCCCTTTACTGAATTGTACATGATATTTTCACCTCATACGGATCCTTGGTCAATACTTTTTAAGAGATCATTTCCTCTGTATGAATCTAATTATTCGATTCCCATTTTATTTCCTGAAACTTACCAAGAAAAATCCTGTTTGGGTGGAATTTTCTGACTTTATCGAGCTATGTAGCAAGAAATAGGCGAGATAAGCCTTCAGAGCATCTAACTTGACATCTCATTTACTTGTGTCAGTTTTCTGCGTTTAGCTCTTCTCTTTCATGTATCATTGGAAGCAAAGCATGGACAATGTGCGGTAAATCACGCGCTAAAGTAGAATTTTTGTTTGTTTCTCTTGATGTGTTTCAGTTGCATATTGGTCAAAAAGCAGGACTATGTTCTTATTGGAGAAGATGGTAGCTATAGAGATCTCCTAAGGTCGGACTCTAAGGAAAATGGATTGGTATCACCCATTTTCTCGCATAGATGTAAATAATGCTTTTCTTCATGGTTGTGATTTACAAGAAGAGATCCATATGCACATTCCACATGGTTTTGGAACTGATGGTAGAAGGCTCAAGAAATCTTTTTATGGCTTGAAATAGTCGCCACAGGGGTCCAGGAGAGTTGTTTGTAGTATGGGCTACTGAAAGTGTAATGGAGATCATAAAGTACCGGCATAGACGAATCCATATCACCATTTTGGCGGTGTATTTGGATGATATTGTGATTACTGGTGAAGAAATCCAAGGGCAAGAGAGGGAGAAGCATATGAGGTAAAGAATCTTGGACCTCTTCGATACTTCCTTTGGTTTCAGTGGCATGTTTCTTATGAGAATAGAGCCTATTTCAAAATTTTAGTACCTAGAGAAGGGAATGCATCAGCGAGGTAGGAGTGGCTTGCGGGCTCCTAATGTGGGCATACTGAAGGAGATATGCCCTAGAGGCAAATAATAAATATGTTTATTATCATATCTCAATTAGTTCATAATAGTTTCATACCATGCTATAATTGTGTGAATCAGAAACACGGATACACGTGTGATACGTAAACAAACCAAAGTCCCTAAGAGCCTATATTTAATTAGTTCATTGGGAAATTGATGATCAAAGTTTCCTGATCATGGATATTTATGCCAATTGAGAATGACATCATGTGATTGGTGAATGATGTGATGGAAATTTACCCAACATAAGTATTACAACACGATCAAGTCACAGTGTTCATCATTGCAATAGTTATAAATGAAGTATCCTATTCCTTAGACCGTGAGATCTTATCTAATCACGGTCACCCTCGACTGCTTATATTGCATCAATGATCACACCATAACAGGGTGATCATAAAGGTGTATATTGGGTATTTGATGGACTGCAAGAGCACATATTTGTCGGAGTATGTTTTCACGGAAGTATTATTTCTAGTTTTAATATCGAATCCCAACAAGGAGCTTAGGAAAGTGTTTATCTGTGGTGTTTCTATCACACTCAAGGTGTCACTGGTCTTGAGTGAACTGACTCCAAGAGTTAAGGTGGAAAAGGGTGAGTGTGAATAAAGGAGTTTTATATATTGAATGGTGATTAAAGTAAAGAACTAAAAGTAAACGGAATAAATGATTGTTTGGAGTTTCCTGCATAAGAAAGATTAGGCGTGGAGAGATACGGTTCATGGTGATAGTGAATGTGCCAAATGTAATAAGTGGAGAAAATGATCATAATACTTCTTATAAATATGTGAGTAGGCAAGTAACCCATATGATAGTCAAAACTCCTCTTGATAGATTCTTATAAATAGGAGATATGCCCAAGAGGCAATAATAAAAGTGGTTATTATTATATCTTTGTGTTTATGATGAATGTTTACATCCCATGCTATAATTGTATTATAAGGAAACACTGATACATGTGTGTTTTGTAAACATAAAAGAGTACCTAGTAAGCCTCTTGTGGAACTAGCTTGTTGATTAAATGATGATCATGGTTTCCTAATCATGGACATTGGATGTCATTAATAACAAGGTTATATCATTAGGAGAATGATGTGATGGACACACACCCATAGTAAGCGTAGCATAAGATCAAGTCATTAAGTTCGTATTGATGTAAGCTTTCAAATGCATGGTAACCTAATCCTTCGACCATGAGGTTATGTTAATCACCATCATCGGATGGGTACTTTGATGACATCAAACACCGCTTCGTAACTGGGTGGTTATAAAGGTGTCATTGGGTATTCTGAAAGTATGTGTTGAAGCGCATGGACCAAGATTGGGATTTGTCCATCCATATGACGGATAGATATGCTCTGGGCCCTCTCGGTGGAATGTCATCTAGTTAGCTTGCAAGCATGTGACTAGGTCACAAGGGATGACATAACATGGAACGAGTAAAGAGTACTTATCAGTAACAAGGTAGAACTAGGTATGGAGATACCGACGATCAAACCTCGGATAAGTAGAATATCGCGTGACAAAGGGAATTGGTTTCGTATGTTAATGGTTCTATCGATCACGAAGTCATCGTTGAGTATGTGGGAGCCGTTATGGATCTCCAGATCCTGCTGATGGTTATTGATCGGAGAGGTGTCTCCATCATGTCTGCATATTCACGAACCGTAGGGTGACACACTTAAGGTTCGAAGTTGTTTTAAGTAGATATGGAATATGCGTTGGAGACCGAATGTTGTTTGGAGTCTCGGATTGGATCCGGGACATCACGAGGAGATCCGGAATTGTCCGGAGAATAAGATTCATATATTGGGGATCATTTTCTAAGTTAGGAAATGTTTCAGAGTGTTTGTATGGAGATTCTAGAAGGTTTTGGAATGTTCTGGAAGGTTCTAGAAGAGTTCTTGGTGTTTGCTTGAAAACCAAGAAAGGGTCAAGGAAACCTTGTGGGGCAAGACACGGATTCGTGGGGGAGGAGGACTCTTCCCCCCTTCCCAACCCGCCGGCCAAGGAGGTAGGGGAGTCCTACTAGGACTCCCCCTCCCATGGCGCGCCTCCCTCCTTTAAATAGAGGGGAGGGGGCGCCACCCCCAAGACCTCTCCCATAACAATCCCTAGCCACCGCCTCTCTCCTCTTCCTTCCTTCGCTCCGGCTTAGCGGCCTGCAGAATTCTCTCCTCCACCACCACCACCACACCGTCGTGCTGCTGGGATTCCGTGGAGAAGATCTACTACCTCCGCTGCTCGCTGGAATGGGGAGAGGAAGGTCTGCTTCGACTCCGCACGTGTGACCGATCATGAAGCGCCGCCGAACGCTGGCGCCGAAGGATCGTCCACACGATCTTGAGATCGGCAAGTGATCGACTACATCAACCCCGAGATCTAATCTCGTAACGCTTTCGGTTCTACAAGGGTTAGTACAGATCTATCTCGTTGCTCATGTCTAATAGATTAGATCTTGGCTTTTATCTAGATTAGATCTGTGTTTTGTTCATTCTTGCGGTAGAAATTTTTTATTTTCCATGCTACGAACCCATCAGTGGTATCAGAGCCTTGTCTATGCGTAGATCTGTTGCACGAGTAGAACACAATGATGTTGTGGGCGTTGGTGCTCGTGCCGTCTTTTGCTTTGTGTACTTTGCATCTTGCGGTATGGTGGGATGAAGCGGCTCGGGCTAACCTTACATGTCATCGCACATGAGACTTGCTCCACGCTTGACGTGTAACTTGCTTTGCACAAGTGGCTTTGTGGGTGTCTGTCTCTCCCATCATAGTATAGATCCAATCTACACTTTGCACTTGATTGCACTTGTATCAACGTTGTGGTTCAGTTTCATAGGTAAGATCCGTTCTTATTCAAAATCCCCAAACCACGTAAAACTTGCAAAGAAAATTAGAGGCGTCTAACTTGTTTTTGCAGGGGTTTTGTGATGTGATATGGCCATCATGTGATTGTGATTATATTTGATGTATGCAATGATCCTTGTTATAATATGTTAACCGGCAGGATCCTAATGGTTGTCTTTAATTCTGTTAAGACCTGCGTGTCTATTCATCTTGTAATAGCTTTATTCCAAGTAGTTGTAATAGTTGCTGGTGATGATGGACAACCATGAAGCCATACCTTGACCTTGACACAATGCTGGTGATGATGGAGATCATGTCCGTGCTTTGGAGATGGAGATCAAAGGCATAAGAAGAAAGGGCCATATCATATCACACTAATTATGAATTGCCTGTGATGTTAATCCTTTATGCATCTTGTATTGCTTAGATCGCGACGGTAGCATTATAAGATGATCCCTCTCACTAAATTTCAAGTAATAAAGTGTTCGTCCTTAGTTGGCACCGTTGCTAAGACTCGTCGTCTCGAAGCATCTCGTGATGATCGGATGTGATAGATTCTACGTGTGCATACAACGGGTGCAAGCCAGATTTGCACATGCGAAACTAAGGTTAATCTTGACGAGCCTAGCATGTATGACATGGTCTCGGAACACGGAATACCGAAAGGTAGAGCATGAATCATATAAGTGATATGATGAACATGAAGATTGTTCGCCGATAAAACTACATCTTCTCTCGTGAAGATCGGACTTGGTGTAGTGGACTTGGTTCGTGTAATTACTAAGACAATGTGAGGGATGTTGTTTTGAGTGGGAGTTCACCTAGTTAATTTAAGAATTGAAGTAGAACTCAATTTATCATAAACTTAGTCTAAACTACTTGCAAATTTGTTGTAGATTATGGAGAATCTCCATCAATTTCAATGTTCCTAGAGAAAAAAACTTAAGAATAATGGAAGCAACTTCACCGCTCCGTGGGTCCAAGATTATCCTCAGGGCTGGTCAGATGACCTATGTGCTCGAAGCACCGCTAGGTGACCCACCTGCAGATGATGCCACCGATGACGTAAAGAATGTTTACGCCACTCGGAAAAATCATTACTCCACAGTTCAATGTGCCATCTTGTACGGTTTAGAAACGGAGCTCCAGAAGCGTTTTGAGCACCACGACCCGTTCGAGATCATTAAGGAGCTCAAGCTCATTTTTGAGACTCACGCGGCCGTGGAGAGCTATGAGGCCTCCGAAAAGTTCTTTACCTGCAAGATGGAAGAGGGAAGCTCCGTTAGCGAGCACGTGCTCACCATGTCTGGGCACGCAAACAAACTCCAAGAGTTGGGGATAACGATTCCTAATGAGTTAGGGATTCACCGTGTCCTCCAATCACTGCCACCGAGTTATAAGAACTTTGTGATGAACTACAATATGCACTGCATGAACAAGACGTTGCCTGAACTATCGTCCATGCTAAAAACTGCTGAAGTGGAGATCAAGAAGGAGCACCAAGTGTTGATGGTCAATAAGACCACCAATTTCAAGAAACAGGGCAAGCCTAAGAAAAAGGGCAACTTCAAGAAGGACGGCAAGAAAGCTGCCGCACCTGCTAAGAAGCCCAAGGCTGGTCCTAAGCCTGAAACTGAGTGCTTCTACTGCAAGGGTGCTGGTCATCGAAGCGAATCGCCCCAAGTACCTGGCAGATCTGAAGAACGGCAACATCAAGAAGAAAGGTATATTCGATATACATGTTATTGATGTGTATCTTACTAGTAGTCGTAGTAGTGCCTGGGTATTTGATACTGGTTCGGTTGCTCATATTTGTAACTCAAACAGAGCTGCGAATAAACGAAGACCGGCAAGAGACGAGGTGACGATGCGCGTTGGAAATGGCTCCAAGGTTGATGTGATCGCCGTCGGCACGCTCCCTCTACATCTACCTTCGGGATTAGTTTTAAATTTAAATAATTGTTATTTGGTGCCTGCGTTAAGCATGAACATTATATCTGGATCTTGTTTATTGCGAGACGGTTACTCTTTTAAGTCTGAGAATAAATGTTGTTCGATTTATATGAGTAATATCTTTTATGGTAATGCACCTAAGATAAATGGTTTATTCTTATTAAATCTCGATAGTAGTGATACACATGTTCACGACATAGATGCTAAACGAATAAAATTAAATGATAATTCTACATACATGTGGCACTATCGTCTTGGTCACATTGGAGTGAAGCGTATGAAGAAACTCCATTCTGATGGACTTCTTGAATCACTTGATTTTCAATCACTTGAAAGATGCGAAGCATGTCTAATGGGAAAAAGACTAAGACTCCATTCTCTGGAATAATGGAGCGAGCTACGGACTTATCGGAAATAATACATACCGATGTGTGCGGTCCAATGATGTAGCATCGCGTGGTGGATATCGTTATGTTCTCACTTTCACGGATGACTTAAGTAGATATGGGTATGTCTACTTTATGAAACATAAGTCCGAAACTTTCGAGAAGTTTAAGGAATTTCAAAGTGAAGTGGAAAATCATCGTAACAAGAAGATTAAGTTTCGCTGCGACCTGGAGGTGAATATCTGAGTTATGAGTTTGGCATGCATTTTAAGAATTGTGGTATACTTTCAGCTGATTGACACCGCCGGGAACACCACATCGTAATGGTGTGTCCGAACGTCGTAATCGAACTCTCTTAGATATGGTTCGGTCTATGATGTCTCTTACAGATTTACCGCTATCGTTTTGGGGCTATGCATTAGAGATAGCCGCATTCACTTTAAATAGGGCACCATCTAAATCCGTTGAAACGACACCGTACGAATTGTGGTTTGGTAAGAAACCTAAGTTGTCGTTCCTTAAAGTTTGGGGTTGCGAAGCGTATGTAAAGAAGTTACAACCTGATAAGCTTGAACCCAAAGCGGAGAAATGCGTCTTCATAGGATACCCGAAAGAAACAATTGGGTATACCTTCTATCATAGATCCGAAGGCAAAGTTTTTGTTGCCAAGAATGGATCCTTTCTTGAGAAGGAGTTTCTCTCGAAAGAAGTGACTGGAAGGAAAGTAGAACTCGACGAGGTTATTGAACCTTCTCTCGGAATTGAGAGTAGCAAAGACCGAAGATGTTTTTGTGCCGCCTGCACCAATTGGAGAGGAAGCTCATGATGGTGATCATGAAACTTCGAACGAAGTTACTACTGAACCTCGCAGGTCAACGAGGGTTCGTACCACTCCTGATTGGTATGACTCTGCCTTGAACGTCATGTTGGTGGACAACACTGATGACCCTGCAACGTATGAAGAAGCTATGGTGAGCCCAGATTCCGACAAATGGCTAGAAGCCATGAAATCCGAAATGGGATCCATGTACGAAAACCAAGTATGGACTTTGGTGGACTTACCGGATGGCCGTAAGGCTGTCGAGAACAAATGGATTTTCAAAAGAAAAACAGATGCTGATGGTAATGTTACCGTCTATAAAGCTCGACTTGTCGCGAAAGGGTTCCGACAAATTCAAGGAGTTGACTACGATGAGACTTTCTCACCAGTAGCGAAGCTAAAGTCTGTGAGGATTTTGTTAGCAATCGCTGCATATTTCAATTATGAAATTTGGCAGATGGATGTCAAAACGGCGTTCCTTAATGGTGACATTGAGGAAGAGTTGTATATGGTACAACCCAAGGGTTTTGTCGATCCTAGTGGTGCTGATAAGGTATGCAAACTTCAGCGCTCCATTTATGGACTGAAGCAAGCATCCCGAAGTTGGAATCAACGTTTTGATAAAGTAATCAAAAACTTTGGATTTATACAAACTTATGGAGAAGCTTGTATTTACAAGAAAGTGAGTGGGAGCTTTGTAGCATTCCTAGTACTATATGTAGATGACATATTGTTGATTGGGAATGATATAGAACTTTTTAATAGCGTCAAAACCTATTTGAATAATAGTTTTTCAATGAAGGATCTTGGCGAAGCGGCATATATTCTAGGCATCAAGATTTATAGAGATAGATCAAGACGCCTAATAGCGCTTTCACAAAGTACATACTTAGACAAAGTTCTAAAAAAGTTTAGAATGGAAGAGAGCAAGAAAGGGTTCGTGCCCATGTTGTCAGGTAAGACCTTGAGTAAGACTCAAAGTCCGGCTACGGCAGAAGATAGAGAAAAGATGAATAATATTTCCTATGCCTCGGCCATAGATTCTATCATGTATGCCATGCTGTGTACAAGACCGGATATAGCACATGCTGTTAGTTTGACTAGCAGATATCAAAGTGATCCTGGAATGAAACACTGGACAGCGGTCAAGAATATCCTAAAGTACCTGAATAGGACTAAGGATATGGTTCTTTCTTATGGAGGTGATGAACAGCTTGTTGTAAATGGTTACACTGATGCTAGTTGGAACACCGATCCAGATGACTCGAAGTCATAGTCTGGATACGTATTTATTTTGAATGGTGCTGCAGTGAGCTGGAGGAGTGCCAAGCAAAGCGTTATGGCAAAATCTTCAACTGAATCGGAATACATAGCTGCTTCGGAGGCTGCACAAGAAGCCATATGGATGAAGGAGTTCATTACTAAACTTGGCGTGGTTCCCAGTGCGTTGGACCCGATGGCCATCTACTGTGACAACACAGGTGCCATAGCTAATGCACAGGAGCCAAGGTCACATAGCAAGCTAAAGCACATCAAGCTACGTTTCCATGCTATTCGCGAGTATGTCCGAGATGGTGACATAAAGATTTGCAAAGTACACACTGATCTGAATGTGGCAGATCTGTTGACTAAACCTCTCCCTAGAGCAAAGCATGACCAACACCAGAACACCATGGGTGTTAGGTATATTACCATGTAATCTAGATTATTGACTCTAGTGCAAGTGGGAGACTGTTGGAGATATGCCCGAGAGGCAATAATAAAAGTGGTTATTATTATATCTTTGTGTTTATGATGAATGTTTACATCCCATGCTATAATTGTATTATAAGGAAACGCTGATACATGTGTGTTTTGTAAACATAAAAGAGTCCCTAGTAAGCCTCTTGTGGAACTAGCTTGTTGATTAAATGATGATCATGGTTTCCTGATCATGGACATTGGATGTCATTAATAACAAGGTTATATCATTAGGAGAATGATGTGATGGACACACACCCATAGTAAGCATAGCATAAGATCAAGTCATTAAGTTCGTATTGCAGTAAGCTTTCAAGTGCATGGTAACCTAATCCTTCGACCATGAGGTTATGTTAATCACCATCACCGGATGGGTACTTTGATGACATCAAACACCGCTTCGTAACTGGGTGGTTATAAAGGTGTCATTGGGTATTCTGAAAGTATGTGTTGAAGCGCATGGACCAAGATTGGGATTTGTCCATCCATATGACGGATAGATATGCTCTGGGCCCTCTCGGTGGAATGTCATCTAGTTAGCTTGCAAGCATGTGACTAGGTCACAAGGGATGACATAACATGGAACGAGTAAAGAGTACTTATCAGTAACGAGGTAGAACTAGGTATGGAGATACCGACGATCAAACCTCGGATAAGTAGAATATCGCGTGACAAAGGGAATTGGTTTCATATGTTAATGGTTCTATCGATCACGAAGTCATCGTTGAGTATGTGGGAGCCGTTATGGATCTCCAGATCCCGCTGATGGTTATTGATCGGAGAGGTGTCTCCATCATGTCTGCATATTCACGAACCGTAGGGTGACACACTTAAGGTTCGAAGTTGTTTTTAAGTAGATATGGAATATGCGTTGGAGACCGAATGTTGTTCGGAGTCTCGGATTGGATCGGGACATCACGAGGAGATCCGAAATTGTCCGGAGAATAAGATTCATATATTGGGGATCATTTTCTAAGTTAGGAAATGTTCTGGAGTGTTTGTATGGAGATTCTAGAAGGTTTCGGAATGTTCTGGAAGGTTCTAGAAGAGTTCTTGGTGTTTGCTTGAAAACCAAGAAAGGGTCAAGGAAACCTTGTGGGGCAAGACACGGATTCGTGGGGGAGGAGGACTCCTCCCCCCCTTCCCAACCCGCCGGCCAAGGAGGGAGGGGAGTCCTACTAGGACTCCCCCTCCCATGGCGCACCTCCCTCCTTTAAATAGAGGGGAGGGGGCGCCACCCCCAAGACCTCTCCCATAACAATCCCTAGCCGCCGCCTATCTCCTCTTCCTTCGCTCTGCTCCGGCTTAGGCGAAGCCCTGCAGAATTCTCTCCTCCGCCACCACCACCACACCGTCGTGCTGCTGGGATTCCGTGGAAAAGATCTACTACCTCCGCTACTCGCTGGAACGGGGAGAGGAAGGTCTGCTTCGACTCAAGACGTGACCGATCATGAAGCGCTGCCGGAACGCGGCGCCGAAAGGATCGTCCACACGAACTTGAGATCGGCAAGTGATCGACTACATCAACCCCGAGATCTAAACTCGTAGCGCTTTCGGTTCTACGAGGGTTAGTACAGATCTATCTCGTTGCTCATGTCTAATAGATTAGATCTTGGCTTTTATCTAGATTAGATCTGGATTTTGTTCGTTTTTGCGGTAGAATTTTTTTGTTTTCCATGCTACGAACCCATCAGTGAGAACTGGCCGAACCCAGCCCATAATACCAAGAGATGGCTCTCTTCGTTGTTAACTAGGGCCCAATGAGCTATCGTCTTCTATGCCATCAGTACATGAAAGAATAGCGGGTTGAAATTCAAAAATGATTAAGGAAACAAATTGAGGTGCATGGTCTAGCGGATGCATTGACCATTGTGGATCTGATACTTTGGCTGACGTCCTACAGACGTGAATGGTTCTTGCATAGACAGCAAGAAATGTCGACACTAGCAAGAACTAGTGGTCTAAAGAGTACAACCAGGGGGTTTAAGGAGTACAAGAAGAAGACACGGAAATGTCGACACTAGCTAGCAAGAACTCTTATTTTCATTTGAATGCTAAATGTAACCAGTTATTGATTTATTATTATCCTTTCTTGTAACACTTCATCATTCATGTGTGTTGGCCTGTGTGCTTCTTTTTGCCTGCAACTTCCAAGGCCTGTTACAACTGAATTTGATGGGTTGAACATTTGTTTACATTATGTACTAAGTTCCCTCTGCTATGGCAAAATACTTGAGATAGTCCATCAAAGTAGGAGCTGTTTGTTCGCCTATCTGCTTATTTCCGCCGTGGTATTGCTTCATTGAGCTGATAACTTTATTAAATGTGCTGCATCGACGCCAAAGAGTTGAATGTGGCCTGAGGAACTATTTTTTCAGTCATTCTCGTTCCAGCGGGAAAAGCCGCTTGCTAGTATATTGGTATACTCCAAAATCTCACCTAAACATTGCAACCATATAGTAGTAGTACTAACGAGAAACAAACATTGTGAAAAGCATAGAGTTGCCCTAAGCTAGTTTGGTGGCATTCGACCAGACACTTAATATCAGCTGGGGTATATATACAAGCTTTCATACCCGCAAGAATGAATGGTTCATAGTACAAAGTCTCATATGTGTGAGCACATCATACAAAAACTATTCTAGCAAAATCCAGTATAAGTTGTGAGAAATTGATCATTTCAATTTTGCAGCATGCATGTCATGTCAGCATGAGTATCACATTTTCTCACTTCCGCTTTTGCTTTCTTGTTTTCATCCGGTTAGTGTTTTCTTCCAAGAGAAAAGAAACAACGGTAAATGTGTGGAGACATATCTACAGAGCATGATAGAAAAATAACTGATCTCAGTCTGTATTGGTCTGAACGTGCAAAATATTTGAGATAGAAATCATATAATAAACAGTTCAAGAAGATGGACCTGTCCGCTAACCATGTCCCAAGCTGCAGATCCCAAATCCTTAGGCCTCGATGTGATGGGAAATTGCATATTGGTTATCCTCGAGATTGCATCTCTCGCAGAATCTGCGCCATGAACAACAAGCAGCCGTTAGTTTGCTTCCTTGTGCGTCTGTAAACGCAGGGACTTGGCGAGCTGAAGGCGCCGGCAGATGAGCCGCGGTTTGGGAGGCGGGGGCGACCTGATGGCCGTCCATCTCCTGCGTGTTGGTTTCCTGGGTACCGACCAGCAGCTGCAACGCGACCGGCAATGGCGAGACCAAACTCAGGGGGTGGCGAGCTCAAGGCAGCGGCGGGATGAGCGTCGGTCTTATGAGACCGTCTATATGGATAGACCCTCTCCCATGACCGACACATATCCGTCTTTTTAGTTTTCTACATTTTTTTCGTCTGTTAATTAGTCCTTTTCTCTAGTGGTTATGCATCGAGGTGGATCTATCCTGCAGTGAATATAGATAGGGTCTCATAAGATTTTTTTCTTCCGACTTGGTGATCGTACGGGATTCCCGCAGCACGGTCCTGCTTGCTGCCCCCCGCGAGCCCCGCACATCCCTCGCTGGTCGAGGTCGCCGGCCTCCTGACGCGATTGACCTGGTGTTCTGGTCCCGCAAGCCACGGCCCTGCAACGGTGGCTTCACTGAGATGAAGGCGGTGTGCTGACATGAACTCGAGTTCGCATGCACCCTGCTCAGTAGCTACTACGCCAACCGCTCTGACCACCTCTTCTGGGACTTCTTCCACCCCACGGAGGCCGCCGCGGAGAAGCTCGCCTCGATGGGGCTGCGCCCTTCATCTTCACCATCAAAAGCAGGCAGCTCAGCGCTCTATAGACTACTAGCTTGAGTTATCTCGGTCTACGATCGATGAAGTGTAATGGTACATGTTTCCACATGATACACTAGTGGGGTATGATCCAATACTACCCCTTTCTACTAAAATTGTACAAACTCGTATAATGTCAAACACAAGGATGGCACAGATCCCTCGATACTCGTAACTAGTATACAAAGTATATGTAATCTTGTACAAAATCCAATATATACGAACTCTACGCTAAGGGAAAAAAGAATGGTTGTACGTGGGATCATCGTCGGTGACGGCCGTGTCCACGCGCAGTGGTAATGGTGACGGTTGCATCCGGCGAGCTGGTGACTCGGCCTAGTCGGCGCATGCCTCAGCTTGTCCTTGTAGGTGTGTGTCGGCAGGGCTAGTGCGACGGCGCGTGGAGGCGATGGTAGCGGCGGCGCGCAGAGGCGGCGGTGCGGCGGAGGCAGAATTGAGTTTGTCCTTAAATTGTAAGGAGCAACATTAGGCATCAAAGTTGCAATTGATGCACTGTCGATTAGGATCTACATAGATAAAGAAGTAATTTTTGTCTAAAGGAGTTCGAATTCTACTATGTATGTTTCAAAGTATAAATGACAATCGTGAAAGTCCAATTGATTGAATGAACATTATTGTAAACACTAGAAATCTCACTCTGTTGCCAAACATACTTCAACACATTATGATATAATAGTGTAAATGTTAAAATTAGAAAGACATTAACGATTTGCAAAAGACAAACGGGATCTAGTAAAACAAATCAAGGACATGACGTTTTCCATAAGCATGCATGATCATTAAACACATATGAGATATGATTTATGATTAGTAGCAAATGCAACCTAGATTATTTATACTCAGTGCAAGTGGGAGACTGAAAGAGATATGCTCTAGAGGCAAATAATAAATAGATTTTATTATCATATCTCAATTAGTTTATAATACTTTCATATCTTGGTGCTATAATTGTATCAAGCGGAAGCTTTGATACATGTGTGGTATGAAACATACGAAGTCCCTAGTAGGCTCTATTCATATTAGTTTGTTGGGCATTATATGATCAAGGTTTCCTGATCATGGAGCATTTATATAAGTTGATAACAAGGTCATATCATTAATAAATGATGCGATGGACATTTTTCGAAGATTACAACATGATCAAGTCACAAATGTTCATCGTTGCAATAGTTAGAAGCGTAGTCTTCTTCTCCTTAGACCGTGAGATCATATTAATCACTGTCTCCTAAGGTTGCTTTGACTGCATCAAACGTCATGACCGTAATTGGGTGACTATAAAGGTGTACGTTAAGTATTCTAGAGGAACAGTTGAGGCCTATGTATAAATAGAGGGATTTGTTCACCCGCGTGACGACATGATATACACAGCCAACTTGGTAAGATTACATACATAATGTTGCAACATGTGACTATGTCACGGAGATGGAATATCACGGAAACAAGTGAAACAGAACTTGTCGGTAACAAAATTTAACAAGGTATTTGATACTGATGATCAGATCTTGGACAAGTCATATTAAAGAAACAAAGGGAAATTGACTCAGCGTTTACGATTCAAACGACATTATCATCGTGGAATGCACAGGGATCATTATGGGCATCCCGGTCCCGCTATTGATCATTGATAGAGATCATGTATGTGCCATTCCTGAGCCGTTGGGGAAATACACTTAAGGATATAATGAGCTAGAGATATTCTATAAGATGGAATCACAATAGAGAGAAAGCCGGAATCGTTCCGAAGAGATTCCAAAGTTGTTCAGAGAAATTAAGAAAGGAAAAGACTGAATGATGTTTCGTATAAATAGCAATTTAATATGATTTTGTTATATATTAATAAAAATTAATATGTACTAAATAAATATTAAAATTAAAATTTATAGGGTAACTTCCTCAATAGGCCAAAACTCTGGAGGAAATTGGCCGAGGAGGAAGCCACCCTAAAAAAACAGGACAACAAATGGCCACAGATGCTACTGGGCCGGTTTGGAACTGGCCCAAGCGGACAGACAGGCGGACGGGTTGTAGGCGTCGTGCGGGCGACATCTAACTGCCTTCCACACGCTAGGCCCGCCCAGGCAGGGCGTTGTAGGCGCGGGAGGGGGGTGAGCTGCTGCGCAGCTGGGCCGCGGGCAGTCGCACCGGCCCACCCGAGCGCCGTGCGCTGTAGGCTACTGTTGCACTGTCAGGCTGCGGGGAGCCACGCCGGCCCACCTGGGCACGTGAGCCCCTGCAGCTGTTGCTGCACTGCGCTACTCGCGGGCTGCGCGCACGGCCCATGCGCTGGTTGCAGTCGTTGCTGGCTGCTGCCGCTGGGCTGCCAGCCCACCCGGCTTCCAGCTGGCCCAGTCGGCTATAGCATTTTCTCCCTAGATTTGCTTTGTTCTTTTAGTCACACATGGGGCACCCAATAGTCGGGGTACATGCCCCTTCATCTATATAAAGGCATGCCTTTGGGAGATATTAAAGATATAACAAATATAATATTTGATATATTTCTCTTAGGCATTTTCGTTAGAGAATTCTCTCCCCTCTCTCTAGGTGTCCCTTTGTGTTGGCACGGTCCCAAGAACGGACTGTACACGCAAGAGACGGCGCACCTGCAGAGATTTCAAGCTAGAGATCTACTTCCGCACTCCCGACAGGGATCAGGGAACTGGAGGTCGTTATTGTACACCGTATGTGTATGAACCCTCTCGAGGGTGCTACCAATAGTAGGATCATGGATGTCATGAGCCGGAGCTGCTGCACGATGAAGATGGAGTAAGGGATGACTTTCGAGGAGGTTCGTGACCTTGAGGTCGGCTACAAGTACGACTATATAAATCACGTTTATCTCGGAACGATAACTGCGTACGGTCTACAGCGGTATGTATTCAATATGCATGGTCGTTACTGTGTTACTATATAGATAGATCCTAGGTGTTAGGGTGTTCCAACGTAGGAAATTTCTTGTTTTCTACCAAGGAACCCCTTAATAAAGTTCATGTCTATGAGTTCTCAAGATCATGTTATCTGGATCCTTAAATTAGATAACAAGCATTAGCCAGAGATAGACAATCATTCTCACATAGAATAATCCTAAATAAATGAAGGTAAAATAGGCAAATCACATATCACCAATTCCCTACATATCCCATGCCTATGAGGATTTCCTCGCACATGAGAGGAGAATAACAAATAATATTATAACAACTAGCATGAGGTCCCTCGCAAATACGAGGGCATCACCTATTGTTGATATCTTTGTTGTGGCAAAATTGATTGGAAACATTAATACCTTGTCAAATTCAATAGAAAATTATAATTATATATATAGCCACGATCTATGAATAATATATATCACATGCATAGAAGACAACTTTGGTCATCTTTAATTTATGGGTGAAGATTATTTGGATATTTCCAAAATACTACTCAGTCTGATCCATAATAAGTGTCTCTAATTTAGTACAACTTTGTATTAAATGAGCGATAATTATTATGAATCGGACGGAGTACATTATTGATCATATGTGAAGTTTGTACATGAGATCAAATTGGTTTATATAATGTTTAGACCGTGACCTAGCCAGCAGTTTTATGCGATTTTGAAGGCAAGACTAACTTTCATATTGTTAAATAATTAGGGTTGGCTTGAGAAATGATCGCATGATGGTTAGATCATTTTGACAAAACAAAAAATCTTCTTAATTTAATGTAAAACAAAAAGAATATATGCTCACTAATATGGATCAAAGAAAGAGCAAGAATTTTATTTCTACTTTTATATGATCTTTCTACCTCTTGTTTCCTTCATTTGTTAAAATATGTGACACTCTCTTATTGTTAAATACATAACACCTTAGGCATAATTGTTCTATGATATACAACTTTCATCATTTATGTATACATTAATAAATTTGTTAACACATTTATCACAAATATATCGATTTTACATTTTTGTCATGTTTTAGTACTATATTTTACATATCATAACAATAGGATACCATTAATTATAATGGATGCAATATTATGTTTAATTTGTTTTAATCTATCAACGTTATTCCTACTCTTCAATCCAGACATTTTACGCTCTCGCTGACTTGTATTTGTCGTTTGGTGTATCATGACTACACTTTCATAGACGACAAAGTTTTGACATCTTAGTCGGTTGCCATTATTTCTACATGATTGTAAATTCCAATGAAGTGTGTCAAGGAGTTTTCTTTTTCATTACTGTGTGTCTGATAGCTAAGGTATAATATGCATTTTCAAAGAAAATGAGGTCAACTTAACGTTTACCATTTATGTTTTCAAGTTTTTTATTGTTCGTGGTTTCAGAAAAAGTTTTTGTATTCTTTGGGGATTTTATTTTTGAGAAAATGTATTCGGTAATATATGTATACATGCACGTATAAATCAGTCTAAGTTTAGAGCCTCTCATATATATTTTCTGACGAGGCTGCGACCGTGTTGTACATAAATAATCTTAAGCTAAAATTGAATCGTATCAATATGCTTTTTAGTTTTTTTTTCCATTGCCTATCAGCTTTTTTCGGTTGGTTTCGCGTATGTATTCGTTATTTTGGAGTTCTTTTCCAAGACCGATCAGGTTTAGAGTTAGCTTCTTGTAGGTATGTACACAACACATGTCGCATCGGCATAAATCTAATAAACCGAAATTAGGTGGTCATTGTTGTATGATTACTGATTTCAATTTCAATGTAGATTATATTCATCTGCTTTGGATTTTTTTCCATCACCTATATTTTGCTAAGTAGTACAGTAAAATTTTATTTCTCGTGTCTTCTTTGTGGTGTTGAAATTGTCATGTGTGCTGCAAAACCTTTTTTTATGCTAGGTACTACTTGTGTGGGCTTGTGCAAGTGTCCTTGTCATACACCTATGCAGCCACGGTTGTTGCACCGTGGATTATGGTTAGGCATATTGAACATGGGTCGTGACAACTCTGATTAAAAAGTTACATAATTGTTTAGCTTATGTTAAATCCTATCCATAAATTTTAGATCTAACTATTAAAATAATTTTGGATGATGTGGCTTAATTGGTGCCTCGAGAAACACCATTATATTGTTTCTAGTATATAATAGATGTAAATGGAGTTTATCTCGATATTACCGTAGCAAGTCACAATAAAGTTGAAGATCGAATCAAATATAAACCAATGTAGCAATACTTACTATTGTGTTTTCACCATATAGTTTCAATGTGTATCATTGAAAATATATGAGAGTTGCGCGAAAAGTTTTTCCCTTCTCGGATATTTTCCTAGAGAAGAAACATAACCTCCTTAATTGTGGAAACAAAAAGGAACACACACGCTCCCTTGAATGCTCTTTTACACAAATGAATTATATAGTGCATATGTGTATTATATTGTGAATGCGACTCTATCCTTTAAATGTTATTAAATATATTGGTAGAAATTCAGCATACGGGTCTAAGAAATATCTTAATACAAGAGTCTAGTATATAGTTTCGTATATATAGAAACTTCGTGAGTATATATTGAACGGTTGGGGTGATCATTTTTCTATGGTGTAATGCTTCTTACAAGTTGCAGTGTGCGCTTCAACAAGAAGTCAAGAATATGTTAATGATGTATACTTTGTTATTCAAATTTCGTCGATTGTAGTAATCACCGCCGAACATAAAATTTGTATGGGCACTACTAGTTTGCCCAAAAAAATTCAACTATTTTATATGCTCTCCGCAATGTGCCTCTATATATGCTCTCCGCAATGATACGTTGTATTGGTTCGTCATGTGCAATTGCTTGTGTAAACTGACATCAAATTTATATTGTTTATAAATAGTCACTAGTCTCTTATATGTCAGATATAATGGTATAATAGTTAGTAAAAGTATAGTTTGTTGTTCGAGTTCATCCTACTCTAGGGGTCTAGGGTGGTCACTCCATTTACCCACCCCATGGACCGCTTGAGGATTTAGAAATAACGGAAGAATAAACTGTTGAGAGTGTTTATATGCGTCGCTATATCTCCGTCACTATTTTGAGTATGACTTGAAGAACCACCCCATACTTGGGGAGCAACAGTTTGATTTGGCACCGAACAGTTGGATCTAACTGAATTGTACTGTCCAAGCAAACAAATACACATAACTCATTATATGGACAGACAATATGTATCTAGTGTGGTTGAAAACCAAGAGTGGAGCTAGTCTTGCGCCGAAAGGTAACTCTAACTATATAGATAATTGCACCACTCCGAACTTTGGGGACAGTTATATTGATTTGTTTAGTGTGGACAGTAAAAGCTTTGAGAAAGTGCCAACTTTGGAATTGGGAAGATAATCTATTTTGGATAACATAGACATTGCTTCGGAGTTTGTCTTGGACCTAGCTGATCCCGGTAGTGATGGGCATCTGAAGTTATTTTTTGCCGTCTTGTGATGTTCTATGAGTTTCTAAGAATCCTACCTACCTACCAACAGATATGTGAGAACTGGCCGAAACCTAAACATTGGTATACTCCAAAATCTCACATAAACATTGCAACCATAGTAGTAGTACTAACGAGAAACAAACATTGTGAAAAGCATAGAGTTGCCCTAAGCTAGTTTGGTTGCATTCTACCAGACACTTAATATCAGTCGGGGTATATATACAAGCTTCCATACCTGCAAGAATGAATGGTTCATACGTACAAGTCTCATATGTGTGAGCACATCATACAAAAACTATTCTAACAAAATCCAGTATAAGTTGTGAGAAATTGATCATCACAATTTTGCAGGATGCATGTCATGTCAGCATGAGTATCACATTTTCTCACTTCTGCTTTTGCTTTCTTGTTTTCATCCGATTAGTGTTTCCTTCCAGAGAAAAGAAACAACGGTAAATGTGTGGAGACATATCTACATAGCATGATAGAAAAAATAACTGATCTCAGTCTGTATTGGTCTGAACATGCAAAATATTTCAGATACAAAACATATGATAAACAGTACAAGAAGATGGACCTGTCCGTAGCCATGTCCCAAGCTGTAGACACCAAATCCTTAGTCATGGATGTGATGGGAAATTGCATGAACCAAACGGACCTGCCCGTCCATTTCCCAAGCTGCAGATTCCAAATCCTTAGGCCTGGATGTGATGGGAAATTGCATATTGGTTATCCTCGAGTTGAATCTCTCGTGGAATCTGCGCCATGAGCGACGAGCAGCCGTCAGTTTGCCTCCTTGTGCGCCTGTAAACTCAGGGACTCGGCGAGCTGTGGTGAAGGCGCCGGCGGATGAGCTTCGGTTGGGAGGCGAGGGCGACCTGATGGTCGTCCATCTCCTGCGCATTGGTTTCCTGGGTACCGACCAGCTGCTGCAACGCGACCGGCAACGGCGAGGCGAAACTCAGGGGGCGGCGAGCTCAAGGCAGCGGCGGAATGAGCTTCGGTCTGGGAGGCGGAGGACGACCTGGTGATCGTAGGGGATTCCCGCAGCGCGGTCCCTGCTTGCTGCCCCCGCGCGTCCTGCACGTCCCTCGCCAGTCGAGGTCTCCGGCCTCCTGACGCGATTGACCTGGTGTTCTGGTCGAGCAAGCCACGGCCCTGCAGCGGTACCTCGACCGGCCGGCGGAGTACGGCTTCGCTGAGGTGAAGGCGGCGTGCTGGGCTTGTGACATGAACGCCGAGTTCGCCTGCACACTGCTCCGACCACCTCTTCTGCCCTTCTGGGACTCATCTTCCACCCCACGGAGGCCACCGCGGAGAAGCTCGCCTCGACGGGGCTGCGCCCTTCATCTTCGCCATCAACAGCAGGCAGCTCAGCGCCACCACAGGAGAAGCTAAAAACGCCGACAGCCTAATCCTACGCCGACGGCAAAAGATCGGGACCGTCGACGAAGGTTACTGGAACTACAGCCCAAGTTAAAATAGGGTGGCTCATTGGTGGAAGTGTAAGCTCGTATTTTGGCCCAGGTTGAGTTGGTTGAACGCGGGACAGGGAGGACTCCAGAGGTCGCGTTTTTGCGGTTTTTGCGAGTTTAAGACATGCAAAAGAACACTGCCCTATATGTATATTTGTATAGGAGTTTATATACTGAATTTTTTGGACAAAAATTATTGGGTATTCATCGCATACCATGAATTAGTCTAGCTCCGCTCCTGTTGGCGCTTATCTTTCATGTAGTGCGCTCTATAGACTACTAGCTTGATTCATCTCCGTCTACGATCGACGAAGTGTACTGGTACATGTTTCCACATGATATATTAGTGGGTTCTGATCTAGTACTACCCCTTTCTCTCGTATAATGTCAAACAGAGAACGAAACAGATCGCTTATATATCAACCAAATAATACGTTTTTCTAGAGTACGAACTCTACGCTAACGGAAAAAATAAGAGCTGTGCTAACACAGGACGCGCGGGTGCGCGCCGGACGTCATGCCCGGCCGCATGATTAAGATCCGGTGACACACAAAAAACAACAAACCTAAAAAATGTCATAGAAAAAATAAAAAATATCGTGGCAACTTATATTTGTGTGTGTTTTCATAGACAAGGGAAGGCAAGTTTTCTCCTTAGATTTTGGGAAAAATAATGGTTACGTTGTACGCGGGATCATCGTTGGCGACCGCTGTGTCCACGTGGGGCGGTAATGGTGACGGTTGGGTCCGGCAAACCGGTGACTCGGCCTGACTGGCGCACGCCTCGACTTGGCCTTGTAGGTGTGTATCGACAGGGCTGGCACGACGGCGGGCGGAGGCGGCAGTGGGGTGGAGGCGGAAGTGGCGGCGGCATGGAAAAGGAAGCAGGGAAGGCGGTGGCGTGGGAGATCTTAGCGGTGATGGTCGGACAGTCCGGCGGCTGGTCGTACTGTTCGGCCACTTGTCCGGTGGCGGAGGCGGTCGCGACGATGGCCGGCGGTGTTGGACGGTGGTGGACAGGCCGAATCCTGTGCTTGCAGGACTGTAGTATATCTACAGTTCCCGATTCCCGATTCGTATGCCTCTACAGGGTAATACTTGATTTGGATACGTGTTTGAATATATACGTGAACTTATTTGTACGAGTTTAGAGGGGAGGGGTAGTACCGGATCAAACCCCTACTTGAACTATTTCAGTAAGGAAAGGGCCAATCTTTAAGTAAACCTATCTTTGTGAACATTTCAGGTTAAGTACTCCTATATCTATATGATCTGATCTGTCTAGAATGAACTATTTTAGTAGTGTTGTATTATATAGATATGTGAAAGTTATTTTTTTTAAGACCCGCAATTGTTTGAGATGTGCATATCAGGATCCTATATATTCAGATACCGCTAATTATTTGAGATGTACTTTTTTCTATCTTTCTTAGACATCTATATGGGCTCTGCCTGCAGCAAATTTAGCTCATATGGGCGGCGCCGGCTATTTTCTTAGTTTAAGGAGGAATCATTCCGAGTCAGGCCCTCCCAATAGTTTATATATTCAATTTATTTTAACTATTCACATACATAGATAATAAACGAAGGGTGATTCTGCATTGCCAACTCCGCGCCATCCTAATTGACTATGCCGCTTTCACCGCCGTTGTCGCTGTCTTCACCATCGGTGTTGTCCGCTTTGTTGCCCTCCTCCTCCTCCTCCATGTCAGACTCGAGGTCGACGATCCTGGCGCCCTCTGCCCTACTCGTGAATTCCTCACGGCGTGCCGCCTCGACTTGACGGCGCGCCTTGTCGATAGTGGTGTAGACCGTATGCCGATAGTGACATAGTTGTAAGCAAAAAATATCAAACTTAGAATATTGCAAATATATCAAAAATTCCTTCTCAAAAATGAGCTATCATGTTCAAGGTTGCGTGACTGTCAAGCCAAACGACCAATGGTTAGAATCGTGACATAGGTTCTGGTGCAGTCTTAAAAAGATATTATGCATGATTCAGAACATGATATGGATGTCATATTTGGATTCCTCTCATTTTTTTGATCAATTTTGACATATTAATTGTTGAATTCCGATTTACGGATTTAAAGATATGAATTATTCCAAATTAAATATAAAAAGGAAAAAACAGTTTATTATTATTTGAATTCAAGATTATTATTACTTATTTATTGTTGTTACTTAAATAATTGTTTGGAATTTAAAAAATAAAGATGTGTGACATCATGGTCCAATGGTTAATATGATTGATATGATAGTATTATCGACAAGTTCTAATTTTTTCTCCGAAGCTCATTCGGAAGAAATGGAGAAGTTAAGCGTGTTGTGGTTAAAGTAGTGTGAGGATAGGTGACCGATTGGGAAGTTTGACCACAAGTGCAATTTGACCTGAGATTAAGCGTACTTAGAGTTAAAAAAATCTCCGTGAGATTAACGAGTCAAATAATTCAAAACATGTGAAAAAAATTGAAATAATTTTGAAAAGAAAATATGAAAAAAAAACTAGGGGCCGTCGGCGTATCAAACGTCCGTTCGCCCTAGGTGGGACCCATCTAGCCTATTCCGTCGGTAGCTGGCTAGAAGAGGAAGCAGAACCTTGCATGTGGCGTGAGGTAACCACATAGGTCCTCATGCACCAGCCTGGCCTAAAAATCCTCATGCATGCAACCAACCAACCTCAAGATGGCGAACATTTTAGGGGAAAATGGAATTCCAAACACACATGAATTGTCCTCCACGTATATCTAGACGGTGCAACTGAGGTAATCAGGTGAAGCGGCAGTGTGAAATCCTAAGACCAACTGAGGGAGTAGATCATCGCGGAGGCTCCTGCATCTGCCCCCGCGGGCGAACAGGGGCTCCCTAACCCAAACCGCCCCGTCCCCCCTTCTCCCCTCACACCCGCCGCCACCGTCGGCGCTCGTCGCCAGGCAAAGCCCGTGCAGTGCCGGCGGTGGCGGTCCTTGTTGGTTGGCCGGGTGCATGGAGGGCGGCGCGAGGCGGCTCTGCAAGGCGGCGGCGAACCCCGGCAACGACCCTATAGTTCTCGGCGAGCTGCGGTTGCAGAGGGTTCTCGTGGTGGAGGCGGCGAGGCTCAGCGGCGTTGCAACCATCTCCCATGGACGAAGGCAGCGGCGGCCGGAGCTTCTTCAGGAGATCCTCGTCGGCGGAATGGCAGGACTTATGATGTCATCCTCCACCGGAGTCGGAGACGAGGGACGGTCAGCCGGCAACTAGGCGATGACAGGCGGGCAGAGCTGGCCTGGTTAGTGTCGGGCCTTGGCCCAGATCTAGGCCCATTCGGGACCGATTTGATTTGGTGGGCATGTGCCCTATGCAGGTTTCAGGGGCATCCAGCATGTTTGGGAGCCCATCCCCTAGCCACAGAGTGGTTGGGGTGCCGGATCTGGGCCCAGAGGCCTGGTTCTAGCGAACGCATAACATCCCCGCCCCTCGGGTGCTACGCCTTCAATCGGCGGGTGTGTCCTACTAGTTGAACACATGTTATCAGAGCGTTGCCTAGCTGACTTGGTCCCTTCTTGCCCGCTTTGCTGGAAGTACTGTTGTGGCGTTTCCTGCGCCATGTGCAAGATCAGAGCGTTGCCTAGCTCACATAATCATCATAGTAGACCATCTATAACGATCCTATAAAGAAAATGAGATCGTCGAAAGCTGAGCGTCGCTAATGAACTATAACGATGATTTTTACGAAATCGTTATAACCGTCTATGACGATATTGGATCGTCATAACCTCTATGACGATTCAATATCATCATTGCATGTCTTTCCTAGACACGTTAGATCCTACGTGGATGATCCTACATGGCAATTATGACGAAATCAAATCGTTCAGCCCAGTCCACTTTGGTCCCTTATATGGGCTAAGCCCAAAAATTCAGGCCATTTAGTTCTATTCCTAGTCTATTCTAGTCGTGTACATGGACCAAGCCCAAGATTTTGACCTTTCTATTTTCTGGGCCTTAGCCCTTCTAACATTCCATTCAATTTCTATTTTCATTCTTCTTTTATTTTGGCCAGATTAATTTTTCAATCCAATTGCCAGAATCTTCTAGACGGTGGGTGCTTTTTGTATGCAATATTCGGATCAGAAAGGATAGGAAACAAATGAAAAATCTTCAAATATCATCGGTCATAATCAATTTATTACAATATTCCACACGATCACAATATAACCATACAATATTCCACACAGTCACAATATAACGCTCTACAGATAGCAAGTATAAAAGGTAGCTACACTTTTTTACTCTCGAACTTCTTCATGCTTCCCTACTTCAGCATGTAGCTCTTGTAAAAGAGAGGATGTCCTGTACCGAATTCAGCAAGGTCAACATCAGGTCTACAAGGTGCAATTGCTTATAGCATCTAATTTATCATCACTAACAGAGTAATTTGTCTCATGATAAAGGAGATCATGTTCATTAGCACTCGAAAAAACTTAAAGATGTAGAGATGGTTTTTTATACTCACGTGTCTCATCAAGTTTTACTGAGTTCCATCATGTTTACGTAAATGAGTTTAGCACTCAAAAAAACTTACCAATCTTGCAATGAGATTTCGGAATGCAAATAAAGATGCGTAATAGCGGTAGAAAGAGAGAAAAAAATAAGTAAAGAGGTTAGGAGTTTTTACTTGCATACCTCTGCTTTGAAACGCCGTATGGGATGGCAACTTCAGAACGATGGTGTTTCTTTGAGGGATTCAGAACGATGGTGTTGCTTTGTCGCCTTGGCATCACATGCATATTCTCCTTAAACCTGAACCAAAACACATGGTTCGAGTATAATTACAGGGAAAAGAAGATGAGTTGTCAATTATTCAGTAAAATTCTTCATCCATCACTGATGCACCTTGGGAGTGTATAACGTTTTTTTCTACTAGAACAAAATCCGGCTAAGTGGCTATCCATACAGGGATGGGAGGAATTGTATTGAACTACTAATCATTCCCAGGAAAAGAACAGTTTGTAATAGGAACAAAAATGGACAACTTAATACTGAAACCAGAGTATTTGAGTTACCAATCTCACAATCACATTTCAGAATGCCGAATGAAGATACATAATGGTGTCCAGCAGAGAGCATCTCAAAAAATAATGAAGAGGTTAGGAGTTTTACCTTGCATATCTCCCCTTTGAAGCGTCCCGTGAGACCACAACTTGAGAATCATGGTGTTGCTTGGGCTCCTCTAGTGAGACGAGCAAATTCTCCATATACCTTGAAACATGGCATATGATTTATTCAGAATCACAGTATGTCAACTCCTCGAGTCACAACAGTTGTTCTCGTATACATTACTAGCTTCAGCAAAGTTTATAACTGGAAGAACTTGTACATTACTAGCTTCAACAAATTTTATAACCGTAAGAATTTGTTCTCGGATACATTTCGAATTTTTGCAAGTTTTAGAACCGTATGAATTCCTTCTCAGATGACATTTCTAATTTCAGGCAAAAGTTTAGAACTATGATAATTAGTTCTCTTATCCATTTCTAATTTCGGCACATCCTAGAGTGGTAAGATTTTTTTTTTCTGGGACACGTTTTAATCTGAGCACATCTTAGAACCACGAGAATTTGTTCTCAGAAACATGCGGTGCCACGTTTAGAATGCACTGATCTACTTTGCAGAAATCAATCGGGATATAATTTGGATATAGACTGGCGCACATGTTGCCATACTACTCTACTGTTCTAGAGCAATCATGTGTACTGAGCATGCCCAGAGTATTTCAGAAGTCAAACATGATCACTTTGAACCAACATGAATTTCTCTATGTTAAGGGATAGGCATACGTGTGTGCTTGCTAGCAACAATAGATACTCCAGTACATGCATATCAGCATATGTACACTCCCTGAAAAGATGCAGAATTCAGTTAAACAAGCACTGAAAAAAGGTATAATCATACGTAAATATCTCAAGGTAGAAAAATTGGTACATATTCTGCTTTCTTTACTTTCGCTGAATTTATCTACTGCTACTGTTGTGAGTCAAATATAGAGGCACACATAATTCATGCTATGACAGTATTTTTACTAATTCTCCTATAATCAGTATTTAATCCAAATAATCCCTTGAAAAAAATATGAATAAATACTAAATCAAACTATCATAACAACACCTGTTGGTGGAGTATTCAGAGTACAACAGCTCATTCCAAGTAATTCAGAAAATTCAGTTAGGTTTCAACTACGAGTAATGTTCAGAGTCTATAATGTCCAACAATCATTAGCAAATTAAAAGTACTCCATCTTCCCATTCTAATACTCCATCTCTGAAAGTTCTACTCCTAATTAAACACTCATTAGCAAAAGAAAACTCCTAATGATATTGTTCTCATATAATCTACTCCCCGGAGCATTAACATTTGTAAAACTCAAGTGGCTCATCATGCAGTGCAACACAAAATGATGGACTGCTCCACGGTGAAACAAAGCACTAAACCACTATAACAAAACATTATGCATGAAGTATTCATACTATAAAGTAAGAACTGAAAGGGAATAGTCAGAGAGCACCATACAGTATCCACAGTCTCATACATATATACGTTCTCAATGTTATGGCACAACAATTGCCATCTCGATGGATCTGTCCTGCCACGGAACACCAACCTCACGAGCGAGGAGCCTATGGACGAGGATGCACGCTTAGTCTTCTCGAAGAGGGTCCCTGAGGCATCACCTGTTTTGTAGCAGTTGCGTAAGGAGGAGGACATCATCGTCGGATTCCTGTAGATATTCGGCACATGAGAGGGTGGATGGTACCTGAGGGAAAAGGGGGAGATGGATAGAGGCGAAGCTGGCTATCACCTGGTGAGTGGGAGCTCCTGCGTGTGTGGATGGCGAGCTCCAGAGACGACGGATCCGGTCGGCAGGAGGACGTGGGCGGCCTGACTAGCTGGCGGCGAAACTGGGAAGCACCAAGGGAATAGGAAGCTGGTCATGGACGACCTTGGAGCCCTTCAACCTTCCCCTCCCAGCGTCGGCAGAACACTCACCGGCCTAGGGGAAGATGGTGTCGACGTGAATGTCGGAGGGGATCTGGGAGCTGCAAGTCCCCCTCGACTAGCCCCACGAATTCGGCGAGGCTGATGAAATCTTCGCCATCGCCGTCCGCCTTGGCCATCTCGCTGGAGAAGGAGGGGAACGGCTGGAGCGAGTGGGGCAGGAGGCGCTCTCTAGCTTGTGTGCTGTAGTGGGCGATAGTATTAGGGTTGGGGAGAGGGGATGTGGTCGGCAGGGCTGGGAGGGTGGGAACGTGGCGTTAGGCGGTCTGGTCGTTGGGTTTGGCTGGCACACGCGCGAGGGGTGAAAATATCTGTTGTGTTTGCGCGCGATGGGTGTTGTGCCACGTCATCGATCCATGTCAAGTTCCTTTGGATCACAATCCTATCCATCCATCTTTTCACATCCAACGGTTTGTATTGCCTTCCTCTTATATTCGACCTGCGTAGCTATTATGACGATTTCACTTATAGAAATTACGAAATTTTTAGTGAAATCGTCATAGTTTAATAAGGTTTTGTCCCTCCCAAGCATCTTGAGACCAACTGGTGCGGGATCTTCATTAATCTATGGCGATTTTATCGACGGTCACTACCAAAACGTCACAGGTTGACACATTTTTTGTAGTGTTCAGGTAAGATCTTCTTCGACCTCAGCGCTGGAAAAACAGTTGGCGTCGCTCCAAGTGGCTTGTTCCCCGGTGGCAGCGCTGGCTCCGGCGACTCGAGGTTTCCCGGCGGCGGAGTGGACCAAGGACTGGATCATGTTTCTCCTTTTCTTTCCAGGGTCCTGTTTGTAATCCCAGAGGCCTTATCTTTGTTTTCTAGGTTGTGCTGTGCCTTAAATGTTAAGGGGCCTCTTTGTAATTTGTTTCCGACTGATTAATATATGCAGCTTCTAGGCCCCTCCGGGGCCTTTCCCCATTCAGAAAAAAAAAGGGAGTGCGTACGGTGCAAGATCAACGGGGCACAGTAAATATAGGTGAAAGCCATTATTGATGACATAACCGTCGGATGCTCCCGTCATGATTTAGGTTTAGGCGGCCGCTGAAATCGTGCGTCTCTTGTAGCTGACCATAACCTTCCCCTTGGGCCCCGGCATGACCACGTTCCAGTCCGTCTCAGGGAACGGCGACACCATCTCCATCTCAAAGTTCCGCAGCAAGTGGCTCCATATCACCTTGATCTGCATGTACGCGAAAGCCTCGCCGACGCAGGCGTGCCGCCCGCCGCCGAACGCCGTGTACGCAAACGCGCTGGCGCCGGCGCCGGCCTCGTCGTCTTCCCTTCTCGCGGCGGGTACTCTGAACCTGCCCGGATCGTACCTCTCCGGGTCCCCGTAAACATACGGCAGCCGGTGGTGGACAACCAGCGGGCTCGCCACCGTGCATCCCTCGGGGACCTCGTACTCCTCCCCCTCCCTCGACCGCACGACGAAGCTCCGGCGCGCGTGGCGCAGCAGCACCATCGCGGGCGGGTGCAGCCGCAGCGTCTCCTTGACGGAGCAGCGGAGGGTCTCCATCTCCAGGAGGACCTCGTAGTCGACGCGGTCCCCGTGCCTCGCGACGATCCGCTCCTGCTCCCGGACGGCGGCGCGCAGGTGGCCGGCGTTCTCGCGCGCGAGGAGGCGCGCGCCGGTCCACGTGCCCGTGCTGGAGCTCGTGTGCTGCCCGGCGAACAGCGCCGAGACGAGCATCCCGACCACCTCCGTGTCGGTCGTGCGGCGCCCGGACTTGTACCGGGAGTCGATCAGGCACTGCAGCACGTCGTCGACGTGGGCGTCCCGGCGGCCGACGGAGTTATTACATGCTGCCTTGCGGGACCTGACGATGTCGGAGAATATCTCGCCGAGCCTGGCGCGCGCCATGTCGCGCCTCCGGTGCGCCGGGGTCGGCAGGTGCGGGAACAAGATGGTCACGAGGCGCATGCCGTCGTTGAGCTCGCGGAGGTGCGTTGCGACCTCGCCCAGCATCTTAGACCGGACCTCCTCCCCGAACAGGCACCGGCTGGCGACGAGCGTCACCAGGTGCTCCAGCTCGTGCTTCAGGTCAACCGTGCCTGACTGTCCCCATCTCGCAAAGTACTCCTGACATGCACAACAATAAGCACATCTCATGAATTTATGTTCTCATCACAAACTATTACCTTGTTGATTTGCAGGTTGTAACATTTAAAGTAAGGTGGTTATTACCTCGACTTCGCGAACCATGAGGCCTGCGTAGGTCCTGAGCTTGGCAGGCTTCATGGCGTCGCCGAAGAAGCGGAACTGCTCACGCCGAGTGGCGAAATCCACGTCGAAGGCGACGCTGGGACCGAAGGTCGGGATGGTGAACCGGGAGACCTCGTCCTGGCTGATCTCCGAGTCCAGCCCCTGGTAGAAATGGCTCGACACTTCTGGCCCAACCAGGAAGGCGACCTTGCGATGCAACAACCTCACCATGAACACGCTCCCCATCTCCGCGTGGGCGTCGCGGATAACCTGCAGAGGGCCCTTAGCGAGAAGCGCCGGGAGAATCCCAATGAGAGGAGCCCCTGTGGCCATGGGCGGTGGAGGAAGAGATCGTCTGGTTGTTCGATGTCGTCGTCGTGCTATCTTGGTCGTCGACACAATTGCGATGCAAACTGGGACAAACACTAGCCAAATGATTGTTGATAACTCCATATTTGCCATAATCCGGTCAGATAGGATGCGATGGGTGGTTGTGCTGCAACAACATGGTAAGGTGGGGGTGAGTAGAGTACTCGATTCATCAATCACTTTTCCAACTACTGCAATCAACTTCCTCTGTTCCTAAATATAAGATGTTTTTGGTAGCTTATAAATTTAAAATCGGGAGGGAGTAGTATCACAACCCTAGGTTCACTTATAGGAGGAGGACACCCTCACCCTTATAAGCAGTGGCGGAGCTGCGTGTTATTCATGTGGTCAAGCGACATCACTACATTTTGCTAAGAACCATAGAGGCTAGCTGTGAGGACACAATTTTGACCCATAAAGTAATAGATAATGACATCACTAGGCACATTTGCCTTTGATTTTGGCCTTTTGACATCACTTGGTGCCCATCCCAGCTCCGCCACTGCTTATAAGTCGCCTCTTGTCTCCCCCCACAACCATTGTGGAACTAAGCCCAACATAAGATAGAGATCTTTATATTTCTACCATGAAAATGTCCATGTTATCATGAAGCATGTATTTCACATTATTCTTTCTAGTTTGTAGAGTATTTTTAAATTTTATTAGCTCCCACGGGCCCATACTTTCTGCAATACCTGAATTATTAGCCCCCACAAACCTATGAGCAATCCAATTTTGAGGGCCTCATGTTGATAACGTCGTTGACACGCAACAGAGTTTTATTTAGGATGGTTTTTTATGCTTCCATGAAAATAGATATATAACCCACGGGGATTGGTCTCGGTTTAGGATATATGTACTTTAAACAAGAAACTAGCATGGTGGTGCTCGCAATGTGAGGGCAACTTCGCAAAAGTATATTTATTTTTAAAGGTTAACTATTACTTTAAATTTTATACATGGTAAATTTATAGAAGTAATTCTACGTACTTATTAATCCTCGGGAGTCTAATTAATTTTACCCAATTAAATCATTTTTACTTGCCAAATACAAACTAAGAGAGGTCTTGCATAACACAGATACTCATAAGAGTATTTCAGAATGGATACAAGTTCAGAGTATTAGGCAACAATAAGGGTCTAATGACTACTTGTTTTCACACATCTGGTACTAAAATTTTGTATTTGTCTTGCTTTCATAGTTCCTATGGCCAACATATTTATTTAAGCATCTACTGTCGCAGCCATAATCTAGTCATGAACGTACATGTTGGCTTGAAATCGGGACAAAGTTCTTTCCATATAATTCATTGGCCAATCTGAAGTCTGAATGCCAATTGTTGTTTTTCCAAAACCTTCACTAAGATGTGTGGAACATTAGTATTATATTAACCGTTCTTATGCAATTTCTTAAAACACCTATTGTATGTGTCTATGTACAATATATTAGATTGGTGCGTTAAGCTAATGCTCCAACTGTGTGTTACCTATAGCTACCATGTGAAGTAAAATTAATATGTGAAGTTCATACTTAGTTTTCTACTTGCATTGTTATCGGATATACAGTTAAAAAATATAGGATATGTGTCGTACTATATAGGGTTCAGCCGTGTATTGATTAGATGGTGTTTAGATGATCTTGGGATAAGAACATAGACTTTCTTATTAAAATTAAATAGAAATTAATTTACCTTTGAAGCATGTAGGCCAACTAAACATTAAGAATTTTCATTCTACTTTGTGCATCTTCTCTAAAAAAAATATTGTGTTCAGTATGTGACCATAAAGGTGAATATGCAATCACTTGATTAATAATTTTTTAAATTGGTGTTTCTAAGGATTTTGTATTCTGAGTAAGGATCTTTAAAGCCAATTATATCAACAAAAATAAAGCATGTTAATCTCCATTTGAATATTAGTTGGCTCATTTTATTCTATGTTCTTGATTTTTTGGTGTATCGGTGATCTTTTTCTTGTAGACTGTTTCGACCTATTGTACTTTCTTTAATGAATCAATAAAGTAATATGAATTTTCTTAAATAAAATTGGATTTTAACAATACTATTCAAAATTTCTGTATCTATTTTATGTTTTATTTAATTACCTATATTGCTATTGCTTTCTAGTTATCTAGAGGTTTGTAATATAGTTGTTTAGTTACTAATTTCTGCATATGTACAATTCAGTTTGTAATTTATAGCCTAGGGCATTAGCATGTGTTGTTTTCCTTACCATGTCCTTGTTTAGTTACTCTTGGGGCTTAACTAACACGAACATCTGAATTGGACACAAATTCTATTGTTCAACTTTGAGTAGTCAAAAACTAATGATTGACAATCGACAAAATTATCCATCCATCACTATCAATTATAGGTGTACATGAAGCAGACATGGATAAATATGTACATCGAGTATTATAAACTTTTAGTGGAAGATCAAAAATAGCGGGTACCAATCTATGTCAGTTTCACAATTATTTGGAAGAAATATACTATTAAAAACTCAATTATATAAGTTGAATGATCTTGAAGGTTAAATGTATATATCATTCATCTAGATTATATTCAATTGCCCATTAGACTATTATACATTAGTTTAAAGAAATTTCTACAAAATTATAGTTAATTAAACATTTCAAGATTAATTGCAATTTATCTTAGTCAAAGTATAACACAACCACACATACAATCTTGAGATTGCTTTACTTGGGTTTCTCATGCTTAAATTTTTATGTATATTGTTTTAATTTCTCGTAGATAATCTACCTTGTTTTTAACATTTCCAATGTAAATCTATACTCCGTGTAAGATTTTCCTTCCGAATAATAGCTACTGAACACATTTTTTTATCCATAGGTGTATATATTTGACTGTACAAATAAACTTGGTAGATGAAACTCATTGCACCTCTCCGCACAACCAAATTCAATCATTCGTGTTTGCTTAGTGGAAAACCTTAGTGCAGGACAAAGTGGGCCACGTTTTTTCTACCATATATTGTATGTTCTTACGATTACACGAAGACATGCCTTGTGATTTTTCCTAATGCTAGAACCCAGAGATGAGTTGCGTAAGGAACAATGTAATCAGTAAAACCTCAATCTTGACTGCAATGAAAATTGTCATGGGTGTAGAGGCACACTTGTGCATAAATAAAATATAAAATAGATTATGATGCACGGTAACTTAACTATTTTGCGATTACTGAGTGAGGCTCATGTTAATTTAAATTTTAGTCTAAAGAGAACTCAAAAAAATTGCATGTAAACAAACGTATGAAGAACTTCTACCTAGCTACACTTCTGCATGACATGGATGCTCTTTTTTTGTGAAAAGCATGACGCGGATGCTTGGTAGAGAAAATATGTGTAGCATATATGGGAAAAAACAACAGAGATTTTCTTGGAGGCCTTTGTTATGTCGTTGCAACCCTGTTGCATCATCACATGCATACTTTGTACGGAGTAGAAAAATATTTGTGGCATACCGTGCTATATAAGAAGAAAATGGAGATTTCCCTGGTTGCCGATGATATATTCTGTATAAAGTTTTTTCTTTTGGTTTGTGGCCCATACGTCTAAACGCAGATCTGGCGTGTAACCTCTTATTAAATTATCTTCCCTTTTCCAAAACAATTGGAGTAGATTACTTCCTCCCCCTACCACATCGGTGGAGATTTAATTAGTTGATGACATCATTGGTGCCATCACCTCATACATGCTATTGCTATACAGGCAACCTTTTCAGGTCTATATCATGCCAACTGAAAGATGGAACGGCTTCTACTTTTTTTATTTGTTGGCCTTTTCTTGTATTTTGCCCGTCGTCTCGTTGTACATGTCTAATATTGTATGTAACATTTTTATCTTCAAATCTCAGCCATAAATTATAGATCTGACCATCTAAACAATTGTAATGGTGTGGATAATGTGGTGTCTCATGATGTGAAACATTTTCAACAGGAGCACTACTCCCCCACATACTAGCACGAACCACTTAATACATCCTCTTACCTTGTCTTGGTCTCTGGCCTAGCTACCTCACCCTCTACCTCTACCACTGGCGGAGGCAGGGACTATGAGGGGACTAGGGGTCACAGGATACGGGGTAAAACTGGATTTCTTTGATATATTTTAGCCATTTTTAGTGTGTGACACCCCCAATTCATGCTAGAAAAATATGTGTAGTGTAGAGCATGACACCCGGTTAATTTCATCCTGGTGTATATTGATATCCCTAGTATGGGGGACTAGGAAAAGACAGCAATAAACTTATACATCAACACTCCCTCTCACTTTTGGCTCCCTAGGTTTAAACATGGGCTGCAATTTTTTTTTTAATTATAGTCAACTAGATATTGAACTGAAAACACTTAGCTTTGATATCATGTAGAAAGTCATGACCAAGCAGTTCACCAAAAAGGCTAAGCTAATGGGGAAATCAGGGCAATACACTATATTGTAGTACTTTCTACCTCCGGCATTTTATTGTACAATATGTCTTTCTATATAAAGCATCATGTCGTGTTTTCTACTTGTGTAGATAATTAATTAAACGAGAGACGCCATCAAAGTTTTTTTGCTTATCTTTTTTAACTATTGTTGAAAAGATGAAATGGTGTGGTCAATCAGGTTCGATATGTAAGTAGTATATGATCTGATCTGTCTAGAATGAACTATTTTAGTAGTGTTGTCTTATATAGATATGTGAAAGTTACTTTTATTAAGACCCGCAATTATTTGAGATGTGCATATCGGGATCCTATATATTCACATACTGCTAACTATTTGAGATGTATTTTTTTGCTTATCTTTCTTAACTACTTTTGAAAAGCTGAAATGGCGCTGCCAATCTTTGAGTAAAGCTATCTTTGTAAATATTCAGGTTCGATATGTAAATACTAGTATATGATTTGATCTGTTTAGAATGAACTATTTTAGTATCGTTGTATTATATAAATATGTGAAAGATACATTTTTAAGACCCACAATTATTTGAGATGTACATATCAGGATCCTTTATATTCACATACTGCTAGATTTCTTTTCTGCAATAGAAGAAAGCTATATAATGCTCAATTCTCACAGTATCTATAAGAGAATTTAAATATTCTTTCAAACAGATGGTTTAGCTATGTGATATCCCGAGCTACAATACGACGGTACTCTAGCCAACCAATATATTACTTGCACAAAACCTGCATCAGTTAGACATATGTACGTAGATCTTTTCAACAGATGCATGACATATAAAGCATGTACAGTACATATGCATAGGTAGAATGTGACATATAAAGCATGTATAGTATATACTATATGCATAGGTAGGATATGCAGCAAGGATTTCACTTGTGCTTACCGCGCCAACAGCTACTTGTGGCCTTCACGGACTTTGTGGTGGGTGATATATGGCAAAGTGAAGCGCAAATGCAGGCAGGATAAGTGTTCAACCTTAGAGGAAATATTTGCCCGCGCCTCAGCTCAGTGGAGAAACTAGCGAGCACACCGGTATTTGTAGAGGAAGCTAATTAGTGCGACAAAATCGCGATATTAATATATTCCAAATTTGTCGAAAAAAAATTAGTGAGACAGAACAGACCACATCCCCAAAATAGTATCAGGTGTTAGGTACAGGAATTGGTAACTTTCAGCTTCGGCCGTCTTCTTCGCTTAATCGCGCCACTTGCTCAAGTATTAATGGATACAGGAATGGATGGTTTTCTGCAGCTTCAGTCGTCTTCTCCGCTTAATCGCGCCAGGAAAAACGTGCTCAAATAGTTGTGGTTACAGGAATGGATAGTTTTCAGGGAATGTCGACGACGAACCGCGTCCATAACCTGCCTCACACAAGAGTACAATGACATCGCATTGCTGCGAGCTGGCTCACACTGAACCAGGTACGTACGTGTAGGCACGAATTACCATCCACCTGAGACGCACCGTCGGCATCAAAACAGCTCGGCGTTGCGTTGAGATGTATGCGTTTACACGTATACGCACAAGTGTGTAGAGCTTTTGTAACCGCTATGTGTTGTCTAGCTAGCATTGAAATACTTACGCCCCGCTTGTTTCATCGATTCATATACCGGTCGGATTCGAAAATTACGGAGGATGCCAAAGTTTTAGCGGGACCTATCGAGGTCCATAATATTTACATCCGGTTTTGGCTAATATCCAGGGAACCAAGCGGGGCATTAAGGCCTAGTTTGGTAACAAGGTGTTTCTAAAACTGAAATATTACAAATCCATAGTATCTAACTGCCTGCCTGGGTAGCAATACCTCAGTTTCAGAAAAAGAGGTTTGGAGTGATTTTTCCAACATTTCAAAAAAATTGGCATGTTTTGAGAAGTATTGAAGTATTAATACCACAGTATTTAGTCACAGCCAAACGCATCAAAGTATGTAAAATTGTGGTGTTTAAAGAAACTATTGTATTGCTACAATGCTTTGCTACCAAACACAGCGCCTAACTGAGAAGGTAACTTTAGTTTACCGCTAGGCCGTGCCACATGGGCATGTTCCCTCCTCGAGCATTGTCTCGGCTTGTCCTTTTACACACGCCCCTCCGCCTTGACAAAAAACCTACACCATATTTTTTCCATGATTTACAGATGCGGTGGAAGAGGAGAAAGTTCTCTCCTACTCCGGGAGAGGATAAATCATGCTACTCCAAGGCCGCCAGAGAGGGGGAAATCGAAGCCATCGTCATCACCAACTTCTCCTTGACGTAGGAGGAGTCTCTCCATCACCATCTCCATCTCCCCCAAAATCAGCACCATCTCCATCTCAAAATCGATATCATCCACCTCATAGTTTGTGGTAGATTGAACCCTAGAATATTGTTCGATTATTGTGTGCATAATTGTGCTTGGTAACTTGTCTTTATTTTGTGGTGAAGTTATATTTTCAAATTGTGTTGTAATCCATATGCTACTAATTTGTGTCATATTTCACCGTTATGAGTAGTTGCCATGTTCCTGAGGGCATAGGATGAATCGGCTATGATTTCCATATACACTAGTAGGAAAAGGCCTAGTGGCGGCAGTCAGAAAAGGTGGTTCGTGGTGTTTAAGCCACATGCCACTAACCTCATGCTACTGGTAGGTCGTAGTAGTGGCGTCTCACCGAACGCCACCAGTAGGATTTCAAGTGGTGGCGTTTACTATAAGCACCACCATTACATATTCTAATAGTGGTGTTTCCCGTAAGCGCCACCATTATATATCCTATTTGTGGTGTTATTTTTATTTATGAACGCCACACGTGAGTTTTCGAAAATTTAAAAAAAATCTGGTGCATCCAATTAAATATTCACAGCACAACAAGATATATTCATAGAAATGATAGTACATCATTACAGTCAACTACATATAGTTGAGCTAGCTAGCTACATAGCACTAACTACTAGTCCTCAAAAGTATTATCGGAAACATCTGTGCCATACCTAATGGCAGCAGCAGGAATCTCATCATCTGAAGAAGTGTCAGAGTCTATCAATGCTTCAGGGCCTCGGTAGTTGAAGTAGGCCATGCGATCTTCACAGAGATGGATGACCAACTTCTCATGGGCGTCCATCTCATAGGCATCGACCATCTCAGTCCACCTCGGGCCACCGAAATAGGTGTGGTTCGCCCCGTTCATGTCTTGGACCATGTAGGTCGGTGCAGGTTGCTTCAGAGGTAGTAGATTGACCTGAAACTGTCCCTGCTGCCACAATGGCCAATCAAAATGGTCCAAAAAATCAAGTCTAAACTTGCAGGGTATGTTCTACATACAGAATCATAAGAAATCAACAATTAGAACGTAATTCAGTTTCAGGGTATATATATAGGTTGATTGCTTGTGAATGGACATACCATACTAACTTCGTAGTCATAAGGGAGCACCATGACAACCTTCTTGTCCTTGCACTATTGGTAACCATAATACTCACACCGATCATCATTCATTATACATATATATATATATGATCATGCAAACTTAGTTATATAGACCATTTTAACTTAATTAGCATCATAAGTAGCACAATATATCAACATAACACGTAAGTAAGATTAGCTAGCATCATATATAAGTAGTACAATAATAGCATGATAAGTCTATATAAGTAGTACGATAGGTAGCATACGATAGTCACATGAGAACATCCTAAATTCGAGTAGACCCAGTGTCAGTGACGTCATCGTCATCCGAGCGTTCCCAGAAAGAGGACGACAAGCTGCAAGAGTCATCCTATTGCGTGCCAGAGGGGCCAGCCTCGCCCTGCCCACGCTGCTATCGGCTCTCCCTAAGGACCTCGTACTGGACCGCCATCACCTAGGGATCAAGTAGGATATCCCTGACCAAGGGGTCATCCTCCTCGCGACGGTGGTGCACTAGCTGTCTATTGGCTTGGTGGTGCTCCCTCTTCTCGACCCTCGTGGCACATGCCATCTGGCGCTAACAGATGCGCCACATGACGCTTAGCCTCGAAGTTGAGGACCGCTCTCCTCGCCCCAAAGTGCTAGACCGCGGCGCGGTCGTAGGCGCGGGTCGCCTGCCAAGGGCACCTGAAAGTACCTAGCTAGATCTTCCTGTTATCCATTGTGATCTGAGCTGCCCAAGTCGGGGTCCTCGTGGGTTTCCGGTGAACACCACGAAACTTCGGCTCCGGCACCGACATGATACTAATTAAGTAGTTAAATAGCAACATTTCATACAATTATTAGTCAACATATAATAAATAAATATATATGTACATTTGCTACATCTATCCCTAAAATTATCTAGATTTTCTACCCCTAAAATCATGTACATTTGCTACTATATACTAAATATACACTATATACTAAATCTAACATTCATATATCTAGAAATTGAGCCCAAATTTAATATCTCTAAAGCATCTACAACCATCTACACTATATACTAAATCGACATTTGCTACTATATTCTAAATCTACACTATATACTAAATCTACATGAATATATATACTACACTTGCTAAAAAGGGGGAGAGAGGGGATCACCGGTGGTGTCTTGAGGCGGTTGCGAGGGGCGGTGGACGCGGGAGGTCGTGTGTATGGGGACGAGGCAGCGAGGGGAAGACAAGGACGAGGGGGTGACGTGCACGAGGCGATGATGGGGGACAGGGACGAGGCGCTGACAGGGGAGACGGGGACGAGGCGGCTATGGGGAGACGGGGACGAGGCAACGATGGGGAAGAGGCGGTGGGTGGAGGAGTGGATGCGGTGGAGGCGGGAGCGACGGCGGCCAATGCGGTGGAGGCAGGCGATGGTGGCTGATATGGTGCATGCAGGGTGCGGCGGCGGCCGACACGGTTGGGAAGAGGGAGAGGGAGTGATGGGGGAGATGCGGGTCAGGGTGGCATGGGTTGGGAAATGGCATCCGGGTTGGTGGCGTTTGCAAACTTTGAATGCCACCCGTAAATTTGGCCCGGTTCCACCTGTGGGTCCGCTTTAGTAGTGGCGTCCGGAGGAACGCCACAGGTAAGATCTAGTAGTGACATTCAGTATATTCTAGACGCCACTACTAGGTTGGCTCTTAGCAACGGTGTGTTCTTTCTAGGACACGCCACTGGAAAATGATTACTATAGGAATTTTCCTACTAGTGATAGTATGAAATGAGTGTTTGGTTAAGTTTTAATCTTTTATGTGGTTCTATTATGGTAATATGTGAATGTTGACTGCATGTTACTTCACCTTATGGCATCATAGGGATGCACCTTAGTGTAATGAGGAGAGTAGGGAGAGATGGAATGATAGAAACTATGTCCTCACACTTTGAGTTGCATTAAGGGGGTTCTTGATCAAGGACCTTAGAACTTTAAGTGATGGTTAGACTTTTACGTATTAATGAATCATTTTCTTGCACATGAAAATGCCCTTGGGAACAATCATTAGGGGTGTACTTACATGTGTATATTGTTGCACCTATATTAGGTTCTGTCCAACGAGAGTAAAACTTGACAAGATACTTACCATACTTTCGTTATGCTATGTAAATCCATGCCACTCTTGGGAACATTTGTCACATATAAGAACACAAATTTGAGATTGTTCTCATGATGTATAGAGGATTGGGATTTCTCTAAAAATAGCATTTACCTTTTTGCAATTTACTTTTCTGCAAACCATAAACCCAAAAACACAAAACTCATGCATCTTTTATTGTTTTACTTGTTGAACTTGCTAACCAATACCTTCATCTCTGCATGGGATGGACAACCTTTTCTATGTTGAAAGGTACTAAAATAGGTCTCCTGCACTTGGCAGACATCAAGATATATTTTTTGTGGCCGTTCCCGAGGAGCGTAGTGCTATTGGTAAGTCGGTTTGGTAAGGAAACTTGAAAGTTGTTTTTACCTTTTATTGTTCTACTCTATTGTTCTTACAATGAGTACTAAAATTGTGAGAGTCTCTCTTTTGAGCTATGTTCACTCTGTTAAAAAGAAAAATTTGGGTAAACCTCCTGTGTTGGAGAAGGATTATCAAATTTCTATGGGTGTTGTTGAAGATGTTATGAAAAGAACTTTTTTAGGAGATGAAAGTAAAACCGATTTGGACCATTTACAAATGATTGAAGAGAGATGTTCTCTTTTTAAACTCTCTGGTATTTCTGAAGACAAAGTGAAAAGGAAATTATTATATTTATCTCTCACTAGGATGCTCGCTTAAGATTTAAATCTCTAAATGAAGAAAATCCTCTTGATTGGGAATTTCTAAAGAATGCTTTCTAACTCAAATACTATTCTTCTATGAAAGCTTATAGTGATCGTTGTAATATTTATATTTTTTGGCCTCATGTTGGAGAAAGTATTACTCAAGCTTGGGGAGATTAAAAGAACTCTTTCGTAAGAATCCTTCTCATGGTTTATGTAAAAGCATTCTATTGATCAATCTTTATCTGAGGCTTCCTCAACATTAAAAGGACTTTATAGATAATTGTTTCAGAGGAAGCTTTACTCATAATAGTCTGGAATAAGCATGGGATTTATTGAATGCGATATTTGAAAATACTGATAATTGGAATCTTGACAAAGGTAATGAACCTCGGTTAGGATATGAATATGCATGTGTAGAGAATTTCTCTACTTGTGCTTTGTTTGAAGAATTCGGCAACAGGTTTGGTCTTAATCCATATATTTTAGTAGAAGTTCTTAAATATTTTGCTAATCATATTGATGCTTCTAAAGAAAGATTTATAGTATATGTTGAGCTTGTTAAGCATTCCATTATTATGCCTAAAATCATTAAGTAGGTCAGTATTGTTTCATCTACTATGGCTAAAGAATATGTTAAAACTCCTCCATATCCAAGTAAAGTGAAGGAGAACTTACTTACTATTGTTGCAAACAAAAGTGCTGGAAGATGTTGTATACCTTATGAACAAGTTGAAGTTAGGCATCAAGTTTCTACTATTAAAGAACTAAATGAAGAAGATCCATGTGATTTTTATTTATGTGAAGATTTGTTGGCTCGTGTTGATGTCGAGCTCGTTGGGGAACCCCAAGAGGAAGGTATGATGAGCACAGCAGTAAGTTCCCCTCAGTTATGAAACCAAGGTTATCAATCCAGTAGGAGCAAGGAAACACCCCAAAGGTGTAGCTAGCTGAACGTTGGCAGGGCGCACTACCGGTGCTAGCAGTAACGTGGAGACCTGCACAACACAACCATAGAACTCTGTCCCCAACTTGCGATGAGGTTGTTAATCTCACCAGTTTTGCTGAAAACAAAGGATTAAACATATCGAATGGAAGGAAGTAATAGTTTACAGAAAGTAAACACAAAGCAGTAAACATTTTGTAGATTATATGTAAAAGAAAGGACCGGGGTCCATAGTTCACTAGAGGTGGCTCTCCTTAAGATAGATAACATGATGGGTGAACAAATTACAGCGGGGCAATGGACAAACATCGAGAAAGCATACAAGCATATACTAATCATCTTGACTCCTTTGAGACTTGATTGGGCATTACAACATTATACATAGACCGCCATCCAACTGCATCTATGACTAATAATCCACCTTTAGGTTATCATCCGAACCCTCCAAGATTAAGTTGCAAGCAACAGATTATTGCTTTACGAATTGTGTGTAAAGTAAACAATACGATTGTTCTATGAACAAAGGATTGTTGTTTTCTCCCTAGTAGCAACAACACATCTAGTACCTTAGAGATTTCTGTCACTTCCCCAGATTACCAGAGGCATGAACCCACTATCAAGCATAAATACTAACTCTTGGAGTTGCTAGCATCTACTTGGCCAAGATAGCTACTAACAACGGAAAGCATGCAAGATCACAAATAACAAAGACATGATAGAATCAATAATCAATCTGAAATAGCATCTCAATATCCATCGGATCCCCGCAAACACAACATGTAGAATTACAAATAGATGATCTTGATCATGAACGGAGCTCACAAGATCTAGACATGAAAGCACAAAGGAGGAGAACATGCCATCTATCTACTACATGGACCCGTAGTCCAGAGATGAACTACTCACGCATCACACTGGAGGCTTGCATGATGATGAAGAAGGCCTCCAGGGTGAATTCCCCTCTCCGGCAGGGTGCTGGGAAGAGCTTCAGATCCCTCCCGATCTAGGGATGGAGATGACGGCGGCTACAGACTCTTTCATGGATTTTTGATCGGGTACTTAGGGTTTTGGTATCGAAGGCAATATATAAGCGGAAGGAGAGGCCGAGGGGGTGCTGGGGTCGGCCAGACCACCCCCTGGTGTGGGCCAGGCCTGGCCGCATGGCCAGGTGTTGTGGCCGGGCCCCAGCCCTTCTCCGTCTCGTATTCTGGCTCCAGATGTCTTTCGGTAAAATAGCAACTTTGGCTTTTGTCCTGTCCAATTCCGAGAATATTCATTTTTTGACTTCCTGGAACCAAAAACAGCAGAAAACAGGCAGCTAGCACTGTGGCTTTTGTTAATAGGTTAGTCCAAGAAATCATATGAAAAGTACTCCAAAGTGTGGACAAAACACAAGAAAGTAGATAAAACCAAGCATGGAACATCAAAAAATTATAGATACATTTGCAATGTATCAAGATTCCAACAAAATAATTAAAGGAAACACTACTAAAGTGGTTAAGCCAATTATATCATGTGATGTTGGGACTTCATGTTATCATGGTCTTTGTGATATTGGAGCAAGCATAAGTTTTATATAAGTATTCCTTATATCTTGAGATTAAGACTGATATTGATCCAATACAAATGGAAGAGGCGGGTATGACAATTCAACTTGCTAATAAAGAATAGATTTGTCCTCTTGGTATGGTTAAAAATGTTGAAGTACTTGTAGGAAAGATTAAATACCCTCATGATTTTAAATACCCTCAAGATTCTTTCTGCCCTATCATATTTGGCAGACCCTTCTTACACACTGTAGGTGCTGAAACTAGTTTACCTAAAGAGAAGTTGTTCATTAAATGTGATGGTGAAAAGTTAGAGTTTAATTAGATTTTAATTTTTCTAAGTTTACTGATAAACATCTAGAAAAGAATTATTTGTTAAGGTTGAAGTGGGGACCCTTACTTATGTAGTTGTTGCTTCGTCGGACATGATGGAGCGATATATACTTAACTAAGATGAACCCTTCACTAATAAAAAAAGAGGCTTTAGAACAAGTAATCTCAAGAACCAAGATGTAATACGTGCTCATAGACCAGCAATTGGTTATTCTCTTGATGATTTGAAAGGTATAAGTGCTTCTTTATGTATGCATAAAATTAATTTGAAAAAAAACTTGTTGTTGATTATCAACGCCGTCTCCATCCAAGAATAAAATAAATGGTAAGGATAGAGATAATTAAACTCATAGAAGCGTGTATTATCTATCCTATAGCTGATGGTGAATGGGTTAGTCGTGTCATTGTGTATGTAAGAAATGTGGAATTATTGAAATGTGGAATTATTGTTATTTCAAATGATCTTGTAGCTCAACGTACTGTTTCTGGTTATAGAATGTGCATTAATTTCAAAAAAAATAAACAAAACTACTTGTGAAGATCATTATCCGTTGTCATTTATTGAACAAATGCTAGAAAGGTTGTCAAAACATTCACATTTTTGTTATCTAGATGGTTATTCGGGTTTTTCTCAAATACATGTGCATAAGGATGATTAGGAAAAGATAACTTTTCCTTGTCCATTTTGTACCTTCTCTTCTAGGAGAATTCCCTTTGATTTATGTAATGCTTCTACTACTTTTTAAAGATGCATGAATGGTATATTTGCTGAGTACATTGAGAAAATTAAGAAAGTGTTCATGGATGATTTTTTATGTGTATGGTACCTCTTTTGATAATTGTCTGTTCAACCTTAACAAAGTTTTGTAGAGATGTGAGGACCAACACTTAATTTTAAATTTGGAGAAGTGTAACTTCGTGATTACAGAAGGTGTTATTCTTAGACACCGCGTTTCAGTAAGAGGAATCGAAGTGGACCATGCTAAAATAGAAGCTATAGAGAAGCTACCATATCCTAATGATATAAGAGGTATAAGAAGTTTTCTTAGTCATGCTGTTTTTCATAAAAGGTTTATCAAAGACTTCTCTAAAATATCAAAGCCTCTAACTAATCTTTTGCAAAAGTATGTTCCATTCTATTTTAATGATAATTATGTAGAGTCCTTTAATATTTTAAAGAATGCTTTAATAAGTGTTCCTATAATTCAACCTGCTGACTGGAATTTACCTTTTGAAATTATGTGCGATACTAGTGACTATATAGTTGGTGCTATTTTAGGCCAACGAGTTGATAAGTTAAATGTCATTTACTATGCTTGTAAAACACTTGATGGTTCTTAAAGAGATTATGCTACTACTGGAAAAGAATTATTAGTGATTTGCATGTGATAGGTTCACACCATACATTGTTAATTTTAAAGCCACTGTGCACACTAATCATTCAGCCATTAAATATCTTATGAACAAGAAAGATGATAAGCCTAGATTAATAAGATGGGCTCTTTTACTTCAAGAATTTCATTTGCATATTGTTGATAGGAAAGGATAAGATAATCATGTAGATGATCATCTGTCTAGGATGGAAAATATTCTAGTAGATCCTATTCCTATTAATGATATATTTGCTAATTAACAACTTGCAAATGTTAATGTATCTAGTGTTATAGTAGCATCTCCTTGCAAACCAACCTCTGGTTGGGTGGCTAGGAGGATGGTTGTACCCCCAGCCCACTAGAGTTCAAACCCCAGGTTTGACACTGTGTGTAGGGGTTTCGTGTATAAAAACAATAAATTTTACTCTACGCCCCTGAACCCCTGAAGTTGCCAGGACCTATCTATTAGTAATACAGTAACGGGAGGGGCTTTTCATGAACTTACCCTTGAAGACCGAAAAGCGTTCTCAACGCTCAGGAGAGCATGGTTGATGTAGACGAGCCGAAGCCGGCCTCAAGGTCGTGATGAAGTCCTTGCGCTCCTTGTCTCCAACGAATTGAGTGCCTCAAGTGTGACACCTCGCGAGGAGTTACACACGTCCGGTGCCTGACGATGACTCCCGCTTCCCCGATCTAGCAGCAGTTGCGGAAGTAGAGCTCCCGGATCCGAATCCCGCATCGCGACGGCGCTCCGTGGTGAAGATGTCTCTCGTTCGTCCAGTCCAGACTTGGGACCACGGTCACGTGAGAGAGAGGGGGAGAGAGAAAATATCAACTAGAGGTCCTCCCAAAAGTGAGAAGACCTTTATTGATTATTGGTGTATTTAAATTGGCCAAATACCCCCACTATATATAGGGGGAGGGTAGGTACTACTTTCCTCAAAGTCCCGGGGTGAGACTAAAGGAGAGGAGGGGGAGGGGTGGCTGTCGGCCACCCTAGTGGGCCCCGGGTGGGGGGCTAGGCCCAGCCGGCCAGCCCCCTTGGCCCCTTCTCCCTCTCTCCTTTCCCTAATGGGCCCTCTCCCTCCGGAAATTGGCCCATTAAGCCTTTTATCATTTAAATTGTTTTTCTCTTTATTAAATAATTATGAATAAATGATTAAATCAACATTTAACATTCATTCACACATTATTCAATCTCTGTGGCTATGGAACACCTTCCACTCCGGACATCCTCCGGACTTACCGAAACCCTTCTGGTTTTCTCTCTACTATTCTTTGGTGATTCCACCGATCCTATAAACACTCTCTAAGCATCATCAAGCCCTTAAGTGTTGGGAATATGCCCTAGAGGCAATCATGGTTGATGATATTTCCCAAAGTATTCATAAAGTAAAGTTGTCCCTATACGAACATCAGATATATATCACTGAATGCGTGATTCAGTTGTGGAACTATGTATTCATGATTGTTCATATTAGATTGTCCTTGGTCGTTGAGGTTGTGCTAGACACACAACTTAGACCAATGTGCAAGTCGGCTGATGACACAATTCCACTTGTCATGGGCATGGTGATGCTTGATACATTGCAAATGTATCTATAATTTTTAATGTTCCATGCTTGGTTTTATCCACTTTCTTGTGTTTTGTTCCAACTTTGGAGTACTTTTTATATGATTTCTTGGACTAAACTATTAACAAGAGCCATAGTGCCAGCTGCCTGTTTTCTGCTGTTTTTGGTTCCAGGAAAGTCAGAAAATGAATATTCTCGGAATTGGACGGGACAAAAGCCAAAGTGCCTATTTTTCCGGAAGTCATCAAGTGCCAGAATACGAGACGGAGAGGGGCCAGAGGGCGGCCACACCACCTGGCCCCATGGCCAGGCCTGGCCCGCGCCAGGGGGTGGTGTCGCCAGCCTAGGCACCCCCTCAGCCTTTCCTTCCGCCTATAAGTTGCCCTCAGGACAAAAATCCTAAGTACCCGATAAAAAATCCATGAAAGAGTCTGTAGCCGCCGTCATCTCCATCCCTAGATCGGGAGGGATCTGAAGTTCTTCCCGGCACCCTGCCGAAAAGGGGAATTCACCCTGGAGGCCTTCTTCATCACCATGCAAGCCTCCAGTGTGATGCGTGAGTAGTTCATCCTTGGACTACGGATCCATGTAGTAGCTAGATGGCTGGTTTCTCCTCCTTTGTGCTTTCATGTTTAGATCTTGTGAGCTTTGTTCATGATCAAGATCATCTATTTGTAATTCATACATGTTGTGTTTGCGGGGATCCTATGGATATTGAGATGCTATTTCATATTGATTATTGATTCTATCATGTCTTTGTTATTTGAGATCTTGCATGCTTTCCGTTGTTAGTAGCTATCTTGGCCAAGTAGATGCTAGCAACTCCAAGAGTTAGTATTTATGCTCGATAGTGGGTTCATGCCTCACGGTAACTGGGAAGTGACAAATCTCTAAGGTACTAGATGTGCTGTTGCTACTAGGGAGAAAACAACAATCCTTTGTTCATAGAACAATCGTATTGTTTACTTTACACGCAGTTCGTAAAGCTATAATCTGTTGCTTGCAACTTAATACTAGAGGGGGTTCGGATGATAACCTGAAGGTGAATTATTAGTCATAGATGCAGTTGGATGGCGGTCTATGTATTATGTTGTAATGCCCAATCAATTCTCAGAGGAGTCAAGATGATTAGTATATGCATGTATTGCTTTCTCGGTGTTTGTCAATTGCCCCGCTGTAATTTGTTCACCCAGCATGTTATCTATCTAAGGAGAGCCACCTCTAGTGAACTATGGATCCCGGTCCTTTTACTTTACATACAATCTACAATCTTTTACTGCTTTGTGTTTACTTTCTGCAAACTTTTACTTCTTTCCATTCGATACGTTTAATCCTTTGTTTTCCGCAAAACACGGTGAGATTGACAACCTCATCGCAAGTTGGGGACAAAGTTCCGTGGTTGTGTTGTGCAGGTCTCCACCTTGCTACTAGCACCGGTAGTGCGCCCTGCCAAAGCTCAGCTAGTAACACCTTTGAGGTGTTTCCTTGCTCCTACTGGTTCGATTAAACCTTGGTTTCATAACTGAGGGAAACTTGCTGTTGTGCTCATCATACCTTCCTCTTGGGGTTCCCAACGAGCTCTACATCAACCACGAGCCATCAACTTTTTTCTGGGCGCCGTGCATTGAGCCATCAAGCATTTTTCTGGCGTCGTTGCCAGGGAGTCAAGGACATCTTCACAAGGGGAGTCCCTCATAACCAATCTCTTTACTTTGTTGTTTTTATTTTGCTTAGTTTATTTTTTTGCTTTGTTTGCTTGTTTTGTTCTTCAAAAACACAAAAAAAATAGTTCTACAAGTTTACTTTCTTATTGGAAAAACACAAAAAAAAAATAGTTCCTATCTTGAGTGCCACTATGTCTAGCCTTCCTCCAATCACTATGTCACCCGAGGAAATGATTTTCACTTTTAAACAAGGAATTGAGGAAAGTTTTAAGGAAGCTTGGTCTAGAATCTCTGATCTACATGAAAAAACTGAGCCTAAAATGACTCAAAGCTTGTTCCTTAGCAGTTTTTACCTTGGGTTGCTCTTTGATATAGATATGCCCTAGATGCTATTGTGGGAGGAGATTTCCTCCAATGTAATGAGGATGATGCTATTAATGCTATAAAGAAATTGATCCTCACTTACAACATGCCTAGCCAAACTGATACTTCCTTCGCAAAAATATTTGCTAGGTTGGATACTCTTGAGGCTAGCACTACTAGATTAGAAGGATGCTATAATACTCTTAGGGAGAATCACAATTATGTTCCAATAAATTTTGAACCATCAAAGTGGCTCCCTACAGTAAAGATTGAGATAAACACTGAAACTTTTCAAGCCCGCTGTGATATCATGTCTGAATTTTGCCTTATGCCCAAGGATATTTATGAATCTTTGAATCTTTGGGGGCTTACGGGAGGAGGAAAAGAAATATCTCTTGCTAATAATACTACTATATTACCTCTTGAAATAGCTGAAGGAGTGTTTATAAAGATCCTTGGGAAAATGATTTCTATTGATTATCTTGTTATTGAATGTGCAGGAAAAGGACAAATTACACTTGGAAGGTCCCTATTAGAACTCCTTGGAGCAATAATAGATGTGGGAAAGGGGACCATGCACCTCTCTTCTCCACCAAACAATCACATTTTCCCAAAGGATAAGAATAAAAATAATAGAGGTAAGGGCAAGAAAGTTGGTTTTAATTCTTCTTCATTTGAGAACACTTGATTCTTTCTTTGCTTCTTATGCCTAACTTAAAGGCGTTAAAGAAAAGTACTTGTTGGAAGATAACCCAAGAGTTTATAATGAGTCTTGGAAGTTATTACCTCTGTAATAACCTCTCCTTATCCTTTTTATTTGCTTTTTGTGTCAAGAGTAACCTTTAATGAGAGTGAAGTAATGATTGGGAAAGTTGCTATCCCGAAACAGATTTCTGTGCTTCACCATAAAAATTCCTGAGAGAGTTTTGTACGTTGGATTGAGCTGTAATTTTTTATTCTTCGGACCCAGGTTGTTATCTAACTTTCGTTAGTTCAACACTTTTTGATTTGAGCAACATAAGGTCTTCGAAAAAATTTATCTTTACCTGCTGGTCTGTTTTGACAGATTTCTGCCATTTTCTGCATTTGCTTCTTGTTAGTTCCTTCTTGAGTTTCTTTGGGGAATTGAGCTTTTTGAGGGAAGTGCTACAGTATCTAGTGTTCTAATGGAAGTTTATTTGGTGTTATAACTGAACCTTGAGACTTATTTATCTTAAGTGCACTAATGTTGCTAATGAGATTGTGTGAAGTTTTGTATGAAGGAAAATTTTCAGGTGTATGGAAGGAATGAGTAATGAGATGAAGGATGGACTAAAGCTCAAGCTTGGGGATGCCACGCGTGTCACCCCAAGAAATATCCAAGAAGTGCAAGCGTCAAAGCTTGGGGATGCCCAAGGCATCCCCTTTTTCATCAATAAAAATCCCAGGTTTCTTCCAAACGCTTCATTTTTATTGTTTCATACACAGTTGTGTTTTTCTTGGAGCGTATTCTTTTTCGTTTTTATTTTGGTTTTTAGTTTGCTTGGTTTGTTTAGTTTTATGAATAAGTTGGTTGGACCCCCTCTTTCATACGTTGGTTTGCAAATAGTTTGGTTTGGTTTGGAAAAGAGTAGGAAAGTTCATACTTTTGTGGTAAAAAGAGCTCGTTTTTGACTGTGGCCTATGTTTTGTCATGCCATGCTTGATATTGTTTTGTCTTTATTCTTAGTATTCTTTGCTGTAGCATGAATTGTTATAAACAATTGAGATTGCTTAATGTGCCTTGGATGAATCATACGTTGTTTTAGCATATTAAAGCATAGTATAGTGGTATTCTCCTTTGATGCTTTATTTGGGTTGACTTGGCACATGCTCACACCATGTTATGACTATCTCAAGTCACCATAGCCTTTATGATCCTTTAGTTTTCAACTTTTAGTATCACTTTATGCTTTGATCAATGATGTTTTGTCGCTCTGCATGATTATGGCCATTATTGCTCTCTTAGTTTGTCACTCCCAGTCTTTTGCTAGCCTCCATAACAAAGTATGAGTTCCACTCATGCATCCAACTCCCTAAACCAAGTTATTCCCAAGAGTCCACCATACCTATCTACTAGCTTATGCTATTCCAAGTATATTCATGCTTTTGTTTACCTTCCACTTGTTATGAGAAAACTAGTGATTAAAGCTCTCACGAACTTGATGGCACACCTTACTTTACTTGCCTCTAATAAACTTGAACCATTGGGTCCTTCTTTGTTGCGTATATGCTTGCGCTTTATAAGTTGAAATTAGCAGAACCATGTACCATGGGGAACGCTTTCAACATTGCACTTGTACTTTGTACCCCGTTGATATCATGTTCTTTTGCTTACGGATCCCGGCTAGTGTGAAATAAAAGTGGAACTTGTAAGATCATGGAGTTTGTATGTGTGTTAGAGAAACGCCTGGGCCGCTAGCCTAATCCATGCCTAATCATGGTGGAAACTTGCAGCATCACCATAATGAGCACTCTATGAAGCATCCTCAATAAAAACCTATGCAAATAGCAAATAAAAAGATTGCTGAGATGCTCATTGTCTGCTTGCCTTGTCATTTTGATTATGGGAAAGCTCCCGTATCATGTGCAAGGGTTACCATTGGCGGTTCTTAATGATACACATATACTTACAATGACAAGAGCTTACTCGTGACTGAAGTTGAGTAGCATGAGGATCGGTCTTCGTAAGTAAGGGGCATGAGATTTCGGTTTATAACTTGTCAAGCATATCCTCTTAGTTGTGTCACTTTAACCTTAACCACTTCAAGATGCTTATGATAGGGGCAATGAGAGCTGAAAGCTATAAGTACCATAATTTTTGGAAGCTCTTTGTGAGACTTTAATCCCTACTTCCTTTTACAAAAGGCCTTTCTTCCACCATTATATTGAGTCTCCACCTTCTATCTTTATGCACCTACTTTGAGAGCATAGTGGCCATTCTTAGTTCTATGTGCATTGTCCCAAGACTAGTTGATTGATGCATAACTTGTTATTGCTTGTTTTAAGCTATTGTATCTAGTCACTCTTATGAACTTTGAAGGTGTCCTATGCATTTATATTTGCTACTCTATGAGGGACAAGCTGAATACTATTATGCTATGTTTTCTTTATGTGAAACAAACAAACGTCTTGCAAAGCATGTTATTCATGAATCTTTTGTTTGTGCCTTTTCATGTTGCATCATAGTTTCTTTGCTTATTGCTAGAACTTTGTCTTTCATGTTATGATTGAAGTACTATGATCCCAGCTTCGAATGTTTTGCAAATACTTTGATCAAGTCTTTGATGGTGCATGTCACCTCAAAAATTATTCTTTCTTTTTATCACTTACCTACTCGAGGACGAGCAGGAGTTAAGCTTGGGGATGTTGATACATTGCAAATGTATCTATAATTTTTGATGTTCCATGCTTGGTTTTATCCACTTTCTTGTGTTTTGTTCCAACTTTGGAGTACTTTTCATATGATTTCTTGGACTAACCTATTAACAAGAGCCACAGTGCTTTACCTGTTTCTGCTGTTTTTGGTTCCAGGAAAGTCAGAAAATGAATATTCTTGGAATTGGATGGGACAAAAGCCAAAGTGCCTATTTTTCCGGAAGTCATCAAGTGCCAGAATACGAGACAGAGAGGGGCCAGAGGGCGGCCACACCACCTGGCCGCATGGCCAGGCCTGGCCCGCGCCAGGAGGTGGTGTGGCCAGCTCAAGCACCCCCTCGGCCTCTCCTTCCGCCTATAAGTTGCCCTCAGGACGAAAATCCTAAGTACCCGATAAAAAATCCATGAAAGAGTCTGTAGCCATCGTCATCTCCATCCCTAGATCGGGAGGGATCTGAAGCTCTTCCCGGCACCCTGCCGAAAAGGGGAATTCACCCTGGAGGCCTTCTTCATCACCATGCAAGCCTCCAGTGTGATGCGTGAGTAGTTCATCCTTGGACTACGGATCCATGTAGTAGCTAGATGGTTGGTTTCTCCTCCTTTGTGCTTTCATGTTTAGATCTTGTGAGCTCCGTTCATGATCAAGATCATCTATTTGTAATTCATACATGTTGTGTTTGCGGGGATCCGATGGATATTGAGATGCTATTTCAGATTGATTATTGATTCTATCATGTCTTTGTTATTTGAGATCTTGCATGTTTTCCGTTGTTAGTAGCTATCTTGGCCAAGTAGATGCTAGCAACTCCAAGAGTTAGTATTTATGCTCGATAGTGGGTTCATGCCTCTGGTAATCAGGGGAAGTGACAAAAATCTCTAAGGTACTAGATGTGCTGTTGCTACTAGGGAGAAAACAACAATCCTTTGTTCATAGAACAATCATATTGTTTACTTTACACGCAGTTCGTAAAGCAATAATCTGTTGCTTGCAACTTAATCTTTGGAGGGGTTAGGATGATAACCTGAAGGTGGATTATTAGTCATAGATGCAGTTGGATGGCGGTCTATGTATTATGTTGTAATGCCCAATCAAGTCTCAAAGGAGTCAAGATGATTAGTATATGCATGTATTGCTTTCTCGGTGTTTGTCAATTTCCCCGTTGTAATTTGTTCACCCAGCATGTTATCTATCTAAGGAGAGACGCCTCTAGTGAACTATGGATCCCGGTCCTTTTACTTTACATACAATCTACAATCTTTTATTGCTTTGTGTTTACTTTCTGCATACTTTTACTTCTTTCCATTCGATACGGTTAATCCTTTGTTTTCCGCAAAACACGGTGAGATTGACAACCTCATCGCAAGTTGGGGACAAAGTTTTGTGGTTGTGTTGTGCAGGTCTCCATGTTGCTACTAGCACCGGTAGTGCGCCCTACCAAAGCTCAGCTAGTAACATCTTTGAGGTGTTTCCTTGCTCCCACTAGTTCGATTAAACCTTTGTTTCATAACTGAGGGAAACTTGCTGCTGTGCTCATCATACCTTCCTCTTGGGGTTCCCAACGAGCTCTACATCAACCACGAGCCATCAACATTTTTCTGGGCGCCGTGCATTGAGCCATCAAGCATTTTTCTGGCGCCGTTGCCGGGGAGTCAAGGACATCTTCACAAGGGGAGTCCCTCATAACCAATCTCTTTACTTTATTGTTTTTGTTTTGCTTAGTTTCTTTTTTTGCTTTGTTTGCTTGTTTTGTTCTTCAAAAACACAAAAAAAATTAGTTTTACAAGTTTACTTTCTTATTGGAAAAACACACAAAAAATTAGTTCCTATCTTGAGTGCCACTATGTCTAGCCTTCCTCCAATCACTATGTCACCCGAGGAAATGATTTTCACTTTTAAACAAGGAATTGAGGAAAGTTTTAAGGAAGCTTGGTCTAGAATCTCTGATCTACATGAAAAAACTGAGCCTAAAATGACTCAAATCTTGTTCCTTAGCAGTTTTTACCTTGGGATTGCTCTTTGCTATAGATATTCCCTAGATGCTATTGTGGGAGGAGATTTCCTCCAATGTAATGAGTATTATGCTATTAATGCTATAAAAAAATTGATCCTCACTTACAACATGCCTAGACAAACTGATACTTCCTTCGCAAAAATATTTGCTAGGTTGGATACTCTTGAGGCTAGCACTACTAGATTAGAAGGGTGCTATAATACTCTTAGGGAGCATCACAATTATGTTCCAATAAATTTTGAACCATCAAAGTGGCTCCCTACAATAAAGATTGAGATAAACACTGAAACTTTTCAAGCCCGTTGTGATATCATGTCTGAATTTTGCCTTATGCCCAAGGATATTTATGAATCTTTGAATCTTTGGGGGCTTACGGGAGGAGGAAAAGAAATATCTCTTGCTAATAATACTACCATATTAACTCTTGGAATATCTGAAGGAGTGTTTACAAAGATCCTTGGTAAAATGATTTCTATTGATTATCTTGTTATTGAATGTGCAGGAAAAGGACAAATTACACTTGGAAGGTCCCTATTAGAACTTCTTGGAGCAATAATAGATGTGGGAAAGGGTACCATGCACCTCTCTTCTCCACCAAACAATCACATTTTCCCAAAGGATAATAATAAAAATAAGAGAGGTAAGGGCAAGAAAGTTGGTTTTAATGCTTCTTCATTTGAGAACACTTGATTCTTTCTTTGCTTCTTATGCCTAACTTAAAGGCGTTAAAGAAAAGTACTTGTTGGGAGATAACCCAAGAGTTTTAGATGAGTCTTGGAAGTTATTACCTCTGTAATAATCTCTCCTTATCCTTTTTATTTTCTTTTTGTGCCAAGAGTAACCTCTAATGAGAGTGAAGTAATGATTGGGAAAGTTGCTATCCCAAAACAGATTTTTGTGCTTCACCGTAAAAATTCCTGAGAGAGTTTTGTACGTCGGATTGATCTGTAATTTTTTGTGCTTCTGCCCCAGGTTGTTATATAACTTTTGTTAGTTCAACACTTTTTGATTTTAGCAACATAAGGTCTTCGAAAAAATTAATCTTTACCTGCTGGTCTGTTTTGACAGATTTCTGCCATTTTCTGCATTTGCTTCTTGTTAGTTCCTTCTTGAGTTCCTTTGGGGAATTGAGCTTTTTGAGGGAAGTTCTACAGTAGCTAGTGTTCTAATGGAAGTTTATTTGGTGTTAGAACTGAACCTTGAGACTTATTTATCTTAAGTGCACTAATGTTGCTAATGAGATTGTGTGAAGTTTTGTATGAAGGAAAATTTTCAGGTGTATGGAAGGAATGAGTAATAAGATGAAGGATGGACTAAAGCTCAAGCTTGGGGAGTTATAAAGGTACAGTTCGGGTTGGTTGTGAAGCAAGCTGCGTGACATGGATTATCAAGATGGGATTTGCCCCTCCGTAATGGAGAGATATTCTCTGGGCCCTCTCATGTGATATGATTCGGAAGCATGGCCATGCGCTACTCAGTTAAGTATTAACTGAGGAGTCGGACTAAGAGTTAGTCCAGTGAATCACATATCATGGTACGAGAAGAGAGTTAAGCTATTTAAGGGATGGCAACTACTCGCCTATAGCTTAACAGATATATCGTGAGGCAAAGGGACTTGGAAAAAAGTCACATTGAAGGTTCGTCTTCTGACTTTACGGCACTTGGGAGTTGGCACGTCTTGCTAGAGGCCGCTACCATCTATCGACTTGAGACCAAGTGTTCATGGGGTGAGTTGGACTCAAAGACATGACGAGATACTTGGAGGAGTAGCTCATGTCGTGTCCAGGTGTACGTGAACCTACAGGGTCACACACTTAAGGGTAAGGAGCCCATGTGGATTAGATCCATATGGAGATTGGAGTGCAGCCTAGATGGGCCTCAAGCGTTGAGCCCAACTAGGAGTGTATATAAGTGGAGTGACAAGGGATAGTCCCTGACCTAGCCGTCACTTTCTCCACTTCCATTTCGGGCTAGACAGGATCTAGCAGTCCTCTATCCAAAGCTCCTTCCTGTATGTGTGGATACTGATAGAGGCGTTGCACGTGTGGCGCTGGAGATGGGGAAACTCGTGGGGATCTGACGAAGGAGTTCGTGGGATTCAGAGGGCTGTCTGTGGGATCGTTCGGCACTGCTTCGACGTGCTACATCAACTTCCGCATCTGCGCGTCTAGCGGTAATCTCGTGGCCTATAACCTGAGCTAGATCTTGGGTGTTCCGCATTAGGGAAAAGGTTTTGTTTTTCTCTACGTGGCCCAACAGTGTAATCAGAGCGAAAGCTTCTGGTTTTAGGCTCTAGATCTGTGCGTATGTGATATGCACGAGGTGGTGGATGAGATCGACTTAGGGTTTCGGTGGTCGGTCTATGAGATAGATCGGTTTTGTGCAAGATTGATTGGATCAATCGCACTCGGGGGTGCATGGAAGATCAGGTGCGGATGATCAATGAGATTGGTCAGATCTGCATAGGGATCAGATTTGGGTAAAAGTGTTTTATCCAATGAAGGAATCCATGGTTCGGAATGCAGATTAGATCTGCAATTTCGGAAAAATCATCGGGCGCTGCCCGCACCCGCGAGGGGCACTGCCCCTTAGACCGCCGGCTTCGCCCTGTTGTAGTGCATTAGATGTCGTTGCGAGGTTCACAATGCCGGTAGATATCATATCTATGCATAACTTATTTTTGCAGGAAGTTGTGAATGGTATGGCTTATATGCATGTGATGTGTGTAATCCATACGTGATCTGTGTATCACGGTTTTGTCAGCCGGCTGGAGCCAAAGTGATGTCACTGTTATTGTATAACGACCTGCGTGTCGGCATGAGATGCCATCTTCTTGTATATTCCTTAGTGCTAGTGTAGCATGTTTGGAGGACTTGAAGAACACTGCAGCCAAAGGCATGACGAACAGGTTCATGGAGATGGAGATAACCAAGAAGGGAGACATACCATTTCACATTATAATTGGATTATTTTGTGTTATTGTTATGTCTCTGGTTTTACCTCTATGAGATAGTGGTTAAACTTTAATCCCTCAAAGAAGGTCTAGTCGGTCTCCCCGCCGGTGCTGCACCATCACAAGTCGGACATTCTTGGTAGTGGGCTCATAAAATTGAGGTGCTACCAATTCTCTTCGACTAGATGGGTTCGAGTCGGACTCTTACAACGGAAGCACTTGGTAAGCTAGACGGGTCTATCACAATGATTGTGGGGCTCGGGGAGAGGGCGGTCGGGAGCCGGGGCATGAGATGCCACCCGACCAACAAGAGTCGCATGAGATGCGATTGGCAAGGAGTTGCCTACCTAGATCACTTGACGGCTAGCGGTGATGCTAAAGCTCACTAGTCGGCTTGCTTATTTAGGGTCCTGAATCACTAAGCAACCATCGTAGGGATGTTGGTTCTAGTGGGAGCATAAGTATTAAAAAGTTTAATATGCCTGCTCTTTTATGAATACTTGTCTTAAGTGTTTTGCATATTTCTGTTGTAGATAATGGCACCTAGTAGCAGCCTCCCTCAGTTGTCCAGTTTTGCTTTGAGGACCATCCTAGAGAAAGATAAACTTAATGGAACAAACTTCACCAACTGGTATCGTAATCTGAGAATAGTTCTCAAATAAGAAAAAAGGGATCATGTTCTAGACAACTCGCTTCCAGATGTGCCGGATGAGAATGCGAGTGTCGCAGCAACCAATGCCTAACGTAGAACATGTGATGAGTCTACAGAAATTAGCTGTCTTATGCTTGCTCACATGGAACCGGACTTGCAGCAGCAGTTCGAGAATGTTGAGGCCTACGATATGATCGAAAGCCTCAAAAGTATGTTCCAGGCTCAGGCAAAGACCGAGAGGTATCAAGTCTCTCAAGCTTTGCTGAGTTGTAAGCTTAAGGATGGTGATCCACTGAGTCCGCATGTGATCAAGATGGTTGGTTACGTGCAGTCTCTAGAAAGGCTCGGCTACCCCATTAGCGAAGAGTTCGCTATGGATAATAATTCTGAACTCTCTTCCTAGTGTGTATGGTCAGTTCATATCGAACTACCACATGCATGGTATGGATAAGAAGCTCACTGAAATACATGGGATGCTTAAGCAGGCAGAGGTTGATCTCAAGAAAGGTACTAGCCAAGTGTTGGTGGTACAGAATAAGGTTAAGTTTAAGAAGAGTTCTTGGACTAAGAAGAAGAAGGCTAAGTCAGGAGGTAATGCTCAGGATGAAATCCCAAGCGTTTCCTTAGGGACTAAGTCATCTCCTTCAGCCGGTTCCACTTGCTTCTATTGCAAAGCGGATGGCCACTGGAAGAGGAATTGCAACAAGTATTTGCCGGATAAATCCAAGAGTGGAGGTGTGACTTCCAACTCAGGTACACTTGTTTGCAATGTTATAGACCTTTATCTTGCTGATGCACCCGGTAGTTCTTGGGTATATGATATCGGATCAGTCATTTATATCTACAACTCGTTGCAGGGACTGGTAAGAACTAGGGGCGTAGCAAGAGGCGAGATTGACATTCGGGTCGGAAACAAAGCAAGAGTTGCTGCATTGGAAGTCGGCACGATGCAACTTCATTTACCTTCAGGATTCTTAATGGAACTAAATGATTGTTATTATGTTCTAGTGCTTAGTCGAAACATCATTTCTGCCTCATGTTTGATGAGACAAGGCTATGAGTCTAATATTAAGAACAATGGTTGTTCTTTATATTTGAATGATATGTTTCACGGCTTTGCACCCGTTCAGAACGGGTTATTTATTTTGAATCTTGATGGTGGGTCGATCTATAACGTAAATGTGAAAAGGTTGAAACCAACCGATCTGAATATGACTTACTTTTGGCACTGTCGACTGATGGCTCAATGCACGGCGCCCAGAAAATGTGTTGATGGCTCGTGGTTGATGTAGAGCTCGTTGGGAACCCCAAGAGGAAGGTATGATGAGCACAGCAGCAAGTTTCCCTCGGTTATGAAACCAAGGTTTAATCGAACCAGTAGGAGCAAGGAAACACCTCAAAGGTGTTACTAGCTGAGCTTTGGCAGGGCGCACTACCGGTGCTAGTAGCAACGTGGAGACCTTCACAACACAACCACAAAACTTTGTCCCCAACTTGCGATGAGGTTGTCAATGTCACCGTGTTTTGCGGAAAACAAAGGATTAAACGTATCGAATGGAAAAAAGTAAAAGTTTGCAGAAAGTAAACACAAAGCAGAAACAGTTTATACATTGTATGTAAAAGACAAGGACCGGGATCCATAGTTCACTAGAGGTGGCTCTCCTTAGATAGATAACATGATGGGTGAACAAATTACAGCGGGGAAATTGACAAACACCGAGAAAGCAATACATGCATATACTGATCATCTTGACTCCTTTGAGACTTGATTGGGCATTACAACATAATACATAGACCGCCATCCAACTGCATCTATGACTAATAATCCACCTTCAGGTTATCATCCGAACCCCCTCCAGTATTAAGTTGCAAGCAACAGATTATTGCTTTACAAACTGCGTGTAAAGTAAACAATACGATTGTTCTATGAACAAAGGATTGTTGTTTTCTCCCTAGTAGCAAAAGCACATCTAGTACCTTAGAGATTTTTGTCACTTCCCAGTTACGGAGGCATGAACCCACTATCAAGCATAAATACTAACTCTTGGAGTTGCTAGCATCTACTTGGCCAAGATAGCTACTAACAACGGAAAGCATGCAAGATCACAAATAACAAAGACATGATAGAATCAACAATCAATCTGAAATAGCATCTCAATATCCATCGGATCCCCGCAAACACAACATGTATGGAGATGATCTTGATCATGAACGGAGCTCACAAGATCTAAACATGAAAGCACAAAGGAGGAGAAATCAGCCATCTAGCTACTACATGGATCCGTAGTCCAAGGATGAACTACTCACGCATCACACCGGAGGCTTGCATGGTGATGAAGAAGGCCTCGGTGAATTCCCTCTCCGGTGGTCTTGGAAGATCTTGATCCCTCCCAATCTAGGGATGGAGATGGCGTGACTCTGAGACTCTTTCATGGATTTTTGATCAGTACTTAGGGTTTTTGTCGAGGGCAACTTATAGGTAGAAGGAGAGGCCGAGGGTGGGGCCAGCCACACCACCTGGCGGGCCTGGTCAGCGTGGCGGTGGTGTGGTGGATCCTGGCCCTTCTGTCTCGTATTCTAGCACTTGATCCCTTCCGAAAAATAGGCACTTTGGCTTTTGTCCCGTCCAATTCGAGAATATTCATTTTCGACTTTCTGGAACCAAAAACAGCGGAAAACAGGCAGGTAGCCTTGTGGCTCTTGTTAATAGGTTAGTCCAAGAAATCATATGAAAAGTACTCCAAAGTTGGAACAAAACACAAGAAAGTGGATAAAACCAAGCATGGAACATGAAAAATTATAGATACATTTGCAATGTATCATCGACTTGGTCATATAAGTTGGAAACACATGAAGAAGCTCCATGATGATGGACTCCTAACTTCATTCGACTTGGAGTCGTTCGAGACATGTGAATCCTGCCTTCTAGGCAAGATGACCAAGACACCTTTTGCAAGGAGTTGTGAAAGGGCGTCTGACTTGTTGGGACTAGTACATAGTGATGTATGTGGTCCAATGAGCGACGACCGAGGGTGGTTATGAGTACTTCATTACCTTCACTGATGATTTGAGTAGATATGGATATGTCTACTTGATGAAACATAAGTCGGAAGCCTTTGAAAAGTTCAAAGAATTCTAGAATGAAGTACAAAATCAACTCGGAAAGAAAATAAAGTTTCTTCGGTCGGACCGAGGAGGCGAGTACATGAGCCATGAGTTTGATGACCATCTAAAGAGTTGTGGAATAGTTCCTCAGCTCACTCCATCGGGTACACCGCAGAGGAACGATGTGTCGGAACAGCGGAATCGGACCTTGTTGGACATGGTACGATCAATGATGAGTCAGACAGATCTACCATTATCATTTTGGGGTTATTGTCTAGAAACGGCGGCGTTCACACTAAACAGAGTACCATCAAAATCGGTAGAGAAGACACCACATGAGATGTGGACAGGCAAGAAGCCAAGTTTGTCTTTTCTTAAGATTTGGGGTTGTGAAGCATTTGTCAAGCGACTTCAGTCGTACAAGCTTGCAGCCAAGTCGGATAAGTGCATTTTCGTTGGGTATCCAAGGGAAACCTTGGGTTACTACTTCTACAACCGAGAAGAGGGCAAAGTCTTTGTCGCTCGGAATGGTGTCTTCCTTGAGAAAGAGTTTCTCAATCGGAAGTCGATGAGAGATTGGGCTCGAAGAAGTTCGAGAGGAACCGGTCAGTAGCGATTTGGTGAAAGCCTTGGAGGTTGAGCTAGTCATGGTAGCTGAGCCGGCAGCTGCACCTCCACTACGAAGATCGGCAAGATTGCGAAGTGTTCATGATGTATTACTGTTAGACAGTGATGAGCCGGCAACTTATTTAGAAGCGATGGTGGGTTCTGATTCTGAGTCATGGCTTGGAGCCATGAGATCCGAGTTAAAGTCCATGGATGAAAATCAAGTTTGGAACTTGGTTGATCTGCTAGACGGTGCAAGACCCGTCGAGTACAAATGGGTCTTTAAGAAGAAAACTGATATGGATGGAAACGTTTCTATCTATAAAGCACGGCTTGTCGCGAAGGGGTTCCGGCAGGTTCAAGGAGTTGACTACGATGAGACTTTCTCACCCGTAGCAATGCTTAAATCAGTTCGGATCATGTTAGCTATAGCAGCCTATTTCGACTATGAAATATGGCAGATGGATGTCAAAACGGCTTTCCTTAATGGAAAATTAACCGAGGACGTGTATATGATACAACCCGAGGGTTTTGTCGATCCGGCTAATGCTAACAAGGTATGCAAACTTCAGAAATCCATTTATGGATTGAAGCAAGCATCTCGGAGTTGGAACATTCGCTTTGATGAGGTACTCAAATCATTTGGCTTCATCAAGAGTGATCATGATTCTTGTTTATACAAGAAGTTTAGTGGAAGCAAAGTAAACTTTCTGATCTTATATGTGGATGACATATTATTGATTGGAAATGATGTCCCGATGTTGCAAGAAACCAAGGAATCATTGGAAAGGAGTTTCTCAATGAAGGACTTGGGTGAGGCAACTTATATACTAGGAATCAGGATCTATAGAGATAGATCCAGGCGGCTCATTGGATTGAGCCAAAGTACATATTTGGACAAAGTGTTGAAGAAGTTCAGCATGGAATCGTCTAAGAAGGGGTTCTTACCGATGTCCCATGGCATAAGACTTAGCAAGACTCAGTGTCCTTCGACAACTGATGAGCGAAGTAGGATGAATGTGATTCTGTATGCTTCAGCAGTCGGGTCCATCATGTATGCCATGATTTGTACTAGGCCGGATGTTTCCTATGCTCTAATTGTTGTGAGCAGATACCAGGCTGACCCTGGAGAAATCCACTGGGCAGCAGTTAAGAACATTCTTAAGTACTTGAGAAGGACTAAGGATGTGTTCCTAGTTTATGGAGGTGAGGTTGAACTCAGTGTAAGGGGTTACACGGATGCGAGTTACCTTACTGACTCAGATGATTCTCGTTCACAATCTGGGTATGTGTTCATTATGAACGGAGGGGTTGTGAGCTGGAAGAGTTCCAAGCAAGAGACTGTGTCTGCATCTACAACAGAAGCTGAGTATATTGCTGCCTCGGAGGCAGCAAAGGAAGCTGTTTGGATCAGGAACTTCCTGATTGATCTTGGTGTGGTTCAGGGCTCGTCCAATCCATTAGACGTGTATTTTGACAACAATGGTGCTATTGCACAAGCCAAGGAACCCAGACAACACCAGAAGAACAATCATATACTCATGAGATACCACCTGATTCGCCAGTTCGTGGATCATGGTGATATCAAGTTATGCAAGGTTCACATGGATGCAAACGTTGCAGATCCGTTGACAAAGCCACTTCCACAGCCTAAGCATGAGGCGCACGTAAGAGCCATGGGCATTAGATGCCTGGACATGTGATGTCAGGATGATTGACTCTAGTGCAAGTGGGAGACTATTGGGAATATGCCCTAGAGGCAATCATGGTTGATGATATTTCCCAAAGTATTCATAAAGTAAAGTTGTCCCTATACGGACATCAAATATATATCACTGAATGCGTGATTCAGTTGTGGAACTATGTATTCATGATTGTTCATATTAGATTGTCCTTGTCGTTGAGGTTGTGCTGGACACACAACTTAGACCAATGTGCAAGTCGGCTGATGACACGGTTCCACTTGTCATGGGCATGGTGATGCTATTCCGACTTACACTGATTCGGCTAAAGAGTTTAGCGAGTCGGACTGACCCACAGTTGAGATGCAATGAGCATGTTGTCATTTGCAGTCTCAAGCAATGGAATCCTTCGACCTGAGGTGATTGCATGATCCGAGTTGTGGATCGCCAACTTAGGTTCTATCAAATGTTGTTCCGTAAATGGGCAGTTATAAAGGTAGAGTTCGGGTTGGTTGTGAGGCAAGCTGCATGACGTGGATTACCAAGATGGGATTTGCCCCTCCGTAATGGAGATATATTCTCTGGGCCCTCTCGTGTGATATGATTCGGAAGCATGTCCATGCGCTACTCAGTTAAGTGTTAACTGAGGAGTCGGACTAAGAGTTAGTCCAGTGAATCACATATCATGGTACGAGAAGAGAGTTAAGCTATTTAAGGGATGGTAACTACTCGCCTACAGCTTAACAGATATATCGTGAGGCAAAGGGACTTGGACGAAAGTCACATTGAAGGTTCGTCTTCTGACTTTACGGCACTTGGGAGTTGGCACGTCTTGCTAGAGGCCGCTACCATCTATCGACTTGAGACCAAGTGTTCATGGGGTGAGTTGGACTCAAAGCCATGACGAGATACTTGGAGGAGTAGCTCATGTCGTGTCCAGGTGTACGTGAACCTACAGGGTCACACACTTAAGGGTAAGGATCCCATGTGGATTAGATCCATACGGAGATTGGAGTGCAGCCTAGATGGGCCTCAAGCGTTGAGCCCAACTAGGAGTGTATATAAGTGGAGTGATAAGGGATACTCTCTGACCTAGCCGTCACTTTCTCCAATTCCATTTCGGGCTAGACAGGATCTAGCAGTCCTTTGTCTGAAGCTCCTTCCTGTATGTGTGGATACCGGTAGAGGCGTTGCACGTGCGGTGCTGGAGACGAGGAAACTCGTGGGGATCTGACGAAGGAGTTCGTGGGATTCGGAGGGCTATCCATGGGATCGTTCGGCACTACTTCGACGCGCTACATCAACTTCTGCATCTACGCATCTAGCGGTAATCTCGTGGCCTATAACCTGAGCTGGATCTTGGGTGTTCCGCGTTAGGGAAAAGGTTTTGTTTTTCTCTGCGTGGCCCAACATTAAGCGTGATACCCCACGGTTTGGGAACACTCCAGACATGGTCGAGACACTCCCGCACCAATGATCGGCAGAGGGACCTAGATGGCCCTGTGACCCCTGTGCGTTCCACGAAGATCTTTCATTGTTTGAACCGGGACAGTCGTGTCTTATTCCCTTTGTCACTCGATACTTGCATTGCCCGAGATCTGATCAATGACATCACCATGTCGTGTTCAATCTCGTTACTGAACAATGCTACTTGACTCGTTCTGACAAGCGATATCCCCGTGATCAAATCACACGTTGCGCAGCTATTGGATATAACCTCTCTGAGTGGGCCCTTGAGTATCATCCCGTCACATGGACGGACAAATCCTGCTCTTGACATATATTGCCTCTACGGTTTCCTCCAAATACCTGAAGACACCTTTATAACCACGATATTACTAGATGGCGTTTGATGCTATCTAAGCATTCTCGGGAGACAGTGATTGATATAGCCTCACGGTCTAAGGAATAGTCTACGAGGATCCATTTCTAATCATCGTAACTTGAACTTCGTGACATGATCGGGTCACGATGTTTAGGTTGGGTATTGGTTCATCATCTCATTCTCGGAATGAGATGACCTCATTTCCAACTGGCATAAATGCCACATGATCAGGAAACATGATCATCTGTTGACCAATGAACCAGTGACTAGAGTTTCACTAGGAACCCCTCGTTGTTTGTATATTACACGTGTATTGATGTTTCCACTCAATACAGTTATAGCATGATATAAAACTTAATCATAAACTATATGAAATATGATAATAGTCCTTACTACTATTTGTCTCTAGGGCATATTTCCAACAGTCTCCCACTTGCACTAGAGTACAAATACACTAGCTGATTTTGTTCTCAATCTTTGGCACCATATACCCGGTACCCTGAACATGCTTGCTCATGGAAGAGGTTGAGTCTTGGGTCTGTACTTTACAGTCCCAAATCCTTTGCAAGTTACTAATTTCACCTTGATTGACATTAATACTTTGTCATCACATGATAGCATCTGTGTGTATGCATCGTCGTTATGGCAGCAGAACGAGGCCTGATTCTAGGAGCCTACAGTGATGTTAGATCAACCTCTAGGGCTTTCTCATGGGCACTATGCCCTAGGACACATCATTCTATGTTAAAATAAAACTAGCCCTGCCATAACATTATACTACACTTTAGATGGTACCCTTATCTATTATTATAAATGTATTCATCGAAACACCAGTGCACTCTGTGCAACTTCGATGTTTTGTTCACCTCGCTTCCTACTTGACTTTAATCGGTATTTACAGGAGTTTCCAACATATTCCCTTATAACATAACCCTTTATGTTTTAAGATATGTCACCCTTTTCGGATTTGGAAAACATGTCTGCAGTTCTCTACTAGACACTGCGGACAAAGTTAGCTCAACGTTCTGTGATTCGAACTTAATCACTTTCAAGCGTTCCTTATTTGGATCACATATTATGCTAAGTTATCATCATGGTTCACTAAGATAGAACCTATGTCTCAACATAGTGGATGATGATCATCCTTTTCTTTCTATCAACCATTGATGTTAAACTTAATACTATTCCTAATTTAAGTTATTAAGGACCAGTTCCTTAATTGACTTCTATTCTGAAACCCTTTCAGAATCCTTTAAGGAATACTACATAATATCATAATACAGCTATTATCAACTTCTACATCTTATAAATCATTATTTATAAGTATTTGTGCTTTCATTCTTAACATACTTAATAATTACTCTATAAGCTCCCACTCAAAAATATGTCAATCACATATTGTTTCAGGAAGACTTTCATAGCTCCCACTCAATTTTATGCAAATTGCATATGCATTCACTATTTTGAACATCTTCAAGTACTTTGATCAAATATCAAATTTGGAGTTTTACTATGAGATACTAGTACTACTACTAGTTTCAAATCCTCTAGACATTCAGCATACTTGAATCAAATTCATTTGAATTCGTCCAATACTTGACAAATTGTGCTTTTGTCATTCACCCCCTTTTCCACTATGGCTTTGCAGTCATTTGGGAAAATTCAAGTAACCCCTTTTACTTGTGAGATTCAGTAACTAATTGCTTTCTAATCTCAAGTGAATTTTGTTTCTAGGATTTCTCATAATTTAGTTTACCATTATTTCCTTAGTAGTTCGTAGGCATGTCATATTCCAAGAATCATGACAAATGATTCACAAATGTCTCCATACTAGATATGGATTACATTTTGAATCCTACTTCATGTAGTGAAAACACTAATGGGGAAAACACAATGATCAATATCATTGATTCTTTCCTTCTGTGAAGAGAATCGTTCAGGAACGTTTTCCGTTGCGCTTCTCAACACTCTGATGCAGGGTTTTGAATCCTCATCATGTTTTACACTATCTTCTATTTGCTCCATAATTGAGAAATATCACTAAAAGTGAGCTTTCTCAAGAATGTACCAAAATCCAAGCAATACTTGTTTTGCTTCTCTTTTGGTTTCAGCTATGGATTTCGTATTCAAGGTTTCCAATGAATACTCTACAAGGACTTATTCGCTATTGTTTTGGTTATATCGAATAACCCCAAAACTTTCACGAATTCAAATGGTTCACTATATTCTAATTGAGTGCTAACTATTTCTAACTAATGGTCTCTACATCTACACTACAATGATTTATTTGGTGCCTTCTATTCACCCCCTTTGATATCTAATATCATATTGTGATGCTTTGCATTTTGACGTTTCAAAACGCTTTGCATTCCATAATCTCTTTTATGCCATTCTTATAAAGTTGAATTTCATTACTATTGATCAAATCATAGTAATTAGATTCTCTTTTACATTTATACCCTTTGTTGATGAAACACTTTGATCAAATCAAATAGTTTCATATTCATGTTTCCTTTGGTAAACTACTTTACACATTTAAACAGTCATTTAATGATAATTACCATTTTTGTTAAAACACAATACATCGGATATGTATTTACTTTTAACAATTCATTAAACACTTTGTATTCAAGTAATACTCGGTGTTCAAGTTAATTAGCCGAACTTAGGCATGATTTATATGTGATAAGAAATCGAATGACTTTCACATATTATCACATAACTTTGAATTTGAATAATGGTTTTTATTCATTAATGAACATATCATTAAGTTGGGTATTTTAAACAAGGGATTTTAATATTTTACAAATGTTCATGCATTATCAATTAGTTTTAGACAACAAGGATAATTCACACATAATCAAACAAGATATGAACACGAATAGAAATCATTCATAAAAGTAGAACAACTGTTTGTTACAAACTCATATGAATAACCATCCCATGAAGTGTGAGACACACTAAAGAAGTTCACAATCTCTTGATTACAATAATCATCCTAAAACACAAACTAAATGATAAATGTCGAGGGAGAGTGTCGTCGGCCGTCATCATCATGCTCGCCATCAACACGCAATGTCACCTCCTCTCCAGCAAGCACCTCTCATGCAGAAGGACCTGTTTTCAGCAAAATAGAACAAGTATCAGATATACTTAACACTGCAAATGTGTTTGCAAGATTATAACATTTATAAAACTGTATATCAAATATATACATTTGTCATCGATGACCTCTAGCGACGTTGGGTTCATCCACCACATTTCTGAAATGTGATATGAACTCGAGGAAATCCAGTGTTTCTGTGTCACCTCTCATAATGTAGATCCTGACCTGTGCTTGGAAGCTTGGTTGAAGCGACCGCAGCACAACTCCAATCGCAAAAGAGCTTGAGAACCAGTTGTCCAGGTAGTATGCCAGACTCATGTATGCATCATATATGCATAATAAGTGCTCGTCTAGCGAGGAGCCCTCCTCCATCTTTATGGAGAGAAAGTCCCACATCAGCTCATACTCCCACATGCGCACTTGTTCCACGAAATGCGATCTCAGATGTGCCATGACCACCCGGGGTTTAAGACTTTCCACCATTGGCCATAACCCATCCTCCATTCCAAGGCGCACCGTCACTGATATGAATGTGGCCATCACACGATGATGGCAGCGCATATCCCGCTTCTCCTGGGTCTCATGAGAATAGGGTGGCTCCAAATACATCTCGCAGGTCATGTAGTCAGCTACATTGTTCTCACCAAGGAGATCAAACAGGCGTATGACCCATGCAGAAAAGTTGGATCCATCTAACTTGAGCTTTTCTCCTTTTAACCAATTGTCGATGGGGAAGGTAATCTCGGGGAGAACCATTTTCTACATTTATAATTACAAAAGGAATTTAGACTAAGTTTATAATTAAATGAGTTAATAATAACTCCACTCAGAAACACCTATTGTAACACCCTCGAATCGGCCCTATGCAAGTTTTAGCCCTTTCCGCCAACCCGCATAGAAACAATTCAAGGACGCCCACTAGGCACTTTCGTGCGGGTGGAAAATGAAGTAATACCATTACACAACAGTCCTCGATGGGACCCACAGAACAGATATATATACAACAGCGACTCAGCGAGTCAAGAATACAGATATACAATACAAAGACCCAAATCACCTTGAAAACGATAAAGCGTCCGAGTACGGACAAGATGCAAATGGGGCTAAGAGCCCTGAAGAATAACCAATGGCATCCATAACCCTGCCCAGGCCAAGCCGGAAGGGTAACCCTGCTAACAACGTCAATCTCAAACCTGCTAAAACAAAAGGGGTGCCGACAAAGGGAAAAGGGAAAAGAGGCGTCGATCGAGGCCAAGGCGATGCAGTTAGGCTAGAATTCGGCGGCTCTCGCCTACATAGGTATGGTGGACTGAAGCGGCAGCGCAGCATGCACTAAACAACCTATAGAGACTCGATTCAACTGTCGGCTATTAGAGAGGGGTAAGAAAGACCTATTCGGATCCTACCTGAAGCTAACACCAAACATACCCATCCCGATATTTCCCCATCGAGACCAAACGAGGAAGTCGGACCAAGGAACTCACACAGTTGGCAGTTTTATTCATTCCATTATAGTTGAAGCACTTACTAGTCAGATGTAGATAGCATGAGACATCCTGATAGCATAAGTAGTGGGCAGTTTTAATCACCATTCCGTTATAGTTGGAACATTTACTAGTCAGATATAATTGTCCTGAGGAATCCCAAAACCCAGCAGTTGTTGGCGCTTTTATCACATTCCGTTGGAGTTGCAATACTTACTAGGCAGGTATAGCATGACACAGATCACCATAGATCCACCAGTTGTTGGCATTTTTAATATCCATTCCATTTTAGTTGCATCTGATTACTAGTCACATATTAAGTCAAATTTATAGCACTACTTTAGTTATGCTTGTCTATGATCGAGATACTGTGCTCCAAGTCGTCCATAACCGCGGACATGGCTTTCAGAAAGGTTTACCCTGTAGGGGTGCACAAATAGCAACACACACACGATCGACCTCAGAAAAACCAAATCAAAACCCAACGAGGCTTTCACGACAAAGCAATCACAGGATTCATAAAATATTTCAGGGGTCCACCCCACTAAGCTACCCGCAACGAAGTTGGCCGGCTCCGGAATGGACCCAGGGTTTGTGTCAATGGCTGTAAATGACTGGGAACCTGAAAGTGTGACTAGGCTTGTCGATACCGCGAAAACATTCCACGTTCCAAAATAGTACAGGTGCTCCACGCACAATCTTAAATAAAGCAGTAAAGCATGGCATAGGTACAGGATAGTAATAAAGCCCCAAACGACTTTGTGGCCCCAAGAAATAAGAAATGAATCAAGCTTTGGCTAAGGGGATTCATGGTCCCATATGCGGATAGTGCGATAGTCAAGGAACAGGTATCAAGTACTCGGGGTCCTACGGGACACAAGTGAGCGTGGAAGAACCAAATAACATCTATTGCCCACCGATGCCTCTGCATTAGTTATACCTAGCAATTTAATAGTTGTATTTAAATTCATGATCATCTCCACCATAAACATCCGCCAGCTTTCCAACAACTGCGGTACTTGACAACACGATATCGCACATGAGCAAGCAACTACGACTCGCAAGGCCAGCTATCTACCAAACAACAGGTATTAGGAGGTGTCCATGGCAATATAAGGGCTGCACGGGATATAACTGGTGCACGGAGACTAAAGCATCGCGACACGGATAGCAATAGATCAACAGGAGGAAATAAAGACTATAAATGCAAAATAGGTAGAAGGGGGAGAGATGCTCGCCTGGGAAACATTGCCGAAGGCTCATATCCGGAGAACTTGTCGCTACTCGCATCAACTCATCGGCCTAATCCGCGAAGAAGCAAAGCACTAAAAGAAACACCGGATGCAATATTTAATACTATGGCAGAAGATCTGGCATAATTATGATATGATGATGATGCAGTGTAATTAGGCAGTATTAAGCGAAATCGGGGTCCCGACGATTAAGTAGGAGGTTTATGTTGTTTAGCTACCCCGCAATTTAAATGTTGTCTTAACAAGGCAGAACATGGTATTGGTTCGCTACACAAATTTAAATGGAGTCCGGAATAAGACAAAGTATCCCGCATATTGACTCCATATTTAATTATGAGGTGAATCGGCATAATGTCCCCAACCCATAGACAGGTATGCATGCATGAACAATTTAATATGCGACAAATGATAATGTCATATTATAAAAGTAGGGCTTAGGGGCACACATCTGGGTTCGGAAGATCTTGGGTTCCGGGGGTCCGGGGTCCGGTCTCAGGGTTCGACGGGAAAGGCGAGGTTCGATTCGATGGGATCAGTCTTTGGAGGTTGTCGAAGGACTTGGTTCGGCGTTGGCGGCTCATCGGATTCGCCCTAGTCGGTGTCGATCTTGTCGTCTCGAAGATCTTGTCGGGTCCGCATACCGGGTCGGTCTTGGCATCCGGGGTGAAGTACTTGTCATTCCCGTGGCGATCTTGGCGTTCTTCAGGTTCGGGTCTTGGCGTCTGAGCGGAAGTACTTGGCGTTCCTCATCAGAGATCTTGGGGTGTGGCGCCATATGGTCCGTGTAGAAGTCCTTGGTGTTCCACCATGATGACCTTCGGGTTCGGCTCCGAGAAGAAGACCTTGCTATACCGCGTCATCGCCTCCGGGTTCCTTGTGGCTATCTTTGGGTCGCAAAGTCCGCGTAGTAGATCTTGTCGGTTCCACGTGGGGTTCCGGCTTCGGCATTGAGGACCAAGCTTGGATCGGCACCGGTGGTCTCCGCGGATACATGTCGTTCTTGTCCATCAGATGGCGAATTGGTGTGTCGTCGATGGCTTCGGGTACTCATGTTCATCTTCAGGCATCGAAGTTTGAGGACGATGATGTACACAGAGGAAGTGGCCCTTGGAGGACAAACATACACGTCTGACAGCGACTTTGCACAATGAGCGCTGGCAAGCAAGCAAGGAATTTCGCACGGTACACGCCGGAGTTGCAGCCAGGCGAGCGATATCTTGCCGAGGCAGAGGCCGCCATGCCGTCGAACGAGAAGATCCTGTAGACCCGCGGCGACGGGGACAAAAGGCGCGGAGCAGGTCCCGCCGTAGGAGGGAAGCACCGATGGTGCTTGACGGCGGAGATGCACGGACGGCGTCTGAAGAGGAGCTCGGTGGGGCTCTCGGGCCGGGAGATGAGGAAGGTGCTGCCGGAGAAGACAGCGGAAGGATGGGGCACAAGCGTCTGGGCTGGCTTGCGGCGGCAGCCGCGACCAGCGGAGGGTGGGGCCGCGAGATGCTCGGGCGAGGGGCCCTGGGCGGCGCGACCGGTCGAGCCTGCAGAGGCCGACGGAGGGACAACACGCAGGCGCCAGAGAAGGAGCAGGGTCGCCGGGAGGCGAGCACGGGCGGACGGCGGCGGAGGCTCGCAGGGCCTCTGCATGGCGGTGGCCGGAGGCGGCCTGGGACCACTGGCGGGAGGAGGCCTGGGAGGCGAAGGAGGAGATGGCAGGCGATGGCCAGCTGGGATGGGGTCGCTAGGCTGACGGGCGAGGCGGGGAAGCACATCGACGGGGAGGGAGGAGAGGAGGTGGAGCTTCGGCCGGTGAGCGCGGCGGTGGAGAGGAGGGTGCGAGGGAGAGAGAGGGCGACAGGGAAGGGGTGCCGACGCGGGGGAAGAGAGAGAGGGGGTGTCGCTCGTGGGGCGTGCCGACAAGGTGGGACCAGGGAGGGGCAGGTGGCGACGGGAATCCCGGGGTGGTTGGGGGTGGGGCCAGGCGACGTGGTGCGCGTGCTGGGGTGGAGGCAGGACGCGTGCGCGTGCGTGTGGGCGAGTTGGGTGTGGCGGCGGGGCAAGGAGTGGGGTTTGGGGATAGGGAGAGTGGCCGGCTGCGGTAGGTAGAATTAGGGTTGGGGTGGCCCGGCTAGCTGGGCCTCGGGCCTGGCCGGCTGGGTTGCCCCCTAAAAAAACTTGTATTTTATGTTTTAAAAAGGCTTTTGTAAACTGTTTTTACACAAAACAAAATAATCCGGAAGACCGGGATTTTAATTTGAAATAAAGGTGGGGTATTTAGAAAACCAAAACTAGGCTTTTCGAAAATAGTTTTAGGAAAAACCATGCAGGATGATGACGATGCTCAAATGCAATGTGGCATGATGACATGAGCATGCGGTCATGATGATGCCATGCACAAAAACACCGCAATTTTTAGCAGTGGTTTTAGCAGGATGCCACACCTATCCCCAAAAGGGTTCCTAGTGACAACACGACCCCTATCAGCCACATCTCCCCCGATCGTCACGGCCATCAATGTGGGTTCAAGGGTGGATGCTAAACGTCGGTCACATCATTCATGCGACTCGTGCTCGATCTTTTGACCATCCGCGTTCCGAGGCCATGTCTGCACATGCTAGGCTCGCCAACTCAACCTTAGTGTATTTGCTGTGCAACATGGCTTACACCTTTATGTCTGACGTAGATATGCGACACCCAGGCCTGTAACCCTGGATCACCTCATACCGAAGAACTTTCTTGGTGGTGCACACTAAGGGGGAACACAATCATTGGTAATTTTAACAGGGATCATCTTATTAGGCTACCGTCGAGTATCTAATACTATCACACAATAAGACATACAAACAATAACATTGAAAGTAAATGCTATGTGATATGGTCCTTCACGTCATGATCTCCATCCGTCGTCACCGGGTTCCGGCGCCAGGGTTCCGGCGCCGTAGACACCAGGGTACCGGTGTCTTTCCGGCGTGGTAGTTCGTCACCTCTGTGACTATCTACTACTATGTAACAAAAGGTAATCACTTTACCTTTGCCACATCCATATCACAAAGCAACGCCCCCTGCAAAACAAAGTTAGACGCCTCTACTTTATCTTTGCATGTTTTACCTGGCTGAATGGGCTTTCGCACAAGAACCGTTCTTACCTATGAACTTTCAGCACAACGCTGATCAAGTAGTTGTCTCTACTACACCCCTTTCGGGGCCCTCCATTGCAAATGGCATACCAACTAATGCGAGAGAGACAGACACCCCCCTAAGCCACTTTATACGGTACAAGTCGTATGTCAAGCGTGGACCAGTCTCGCGAATGAACGCATAAAGTCGGTTGGGGGCCGCTTCATCAAGCATTACTGCGGTATACACAAGTACACGTGGGAGGGTAACAACTAAAAGATCAACGCCCACACGCTACATCTCGTGTGTTCTACCCGTACTAGCATTACTACGCATAGATCTAGCTCTGATACCACTATAGGGGTTCCACGTATAAAAACAATAAATTTTACTCTACGCCCCTGAACCCCTGAAGCTGTCAGGACCTATCTATTAGTAATACAGTAACGGGAGGAGCTTTTCACGAACTTACCCTTGAAGACCGAAAAGCGTTGTCAACGCTCAGGAGAGCGTGGTTGATGTAGACGAGCCGAAGCCGACTGATACATTGCAAATGTATCTATAATTTTTGTTGTTCCATGCTTGGTTTTATCTACTTTCTTGTGTTTTGTTCACACTTTGGAGTACTTTTCATATGATTTCTTGGACTAACCTATTAACAAGAGCCATAGTGCCAGTTGCTTGTTTTCTGCTGTTTTTGGTTCCAGAAAGTCAAAAAATGAATATTCTCGGAATTGGACGGGACAAAAGCCAATATGCCTATTTTTCCTGGAGACTCACGGAGCTAGAATACGAGACGGAGAGGGGCCACAGGGTGGCCACACCACCCCTAGGCACGGGTCCCCCTTGGCCGCGCCAGGGCATGGTGTGGCCCCCCTGGCCGGCCACCGACCTTGCCTCTTTCGCCTATATATCTCCCCCGAGGCAAAAACCCTAGATCGTCAATCAGAAATCCACGAAAAGTTCCGCAGCGCCGCCGCCACCGAAGGGGAGATTCGGGGGACAGAAAGTCTCTGTTCCGGCACCCTGCTGGGACGGGCAAGTGCCCTCGGAGCCATCTCCAACGATCTCCACCGCCATCTCCATCACCATTGCTGATTCCCATGATGAGGAGGGAGTAGTTCTCTCTCGAGGCTAAGGGTTCTACCGTAGCTATGTGTTCATCTCTCTCTCTCTATGCATGATCATATTGTGATCATGAGCTTGTAATCTATAGATCTACCTTGCTACTCAAGTGCTTTAATAGATCTCTGCTCTCCCCATGTGTGTGAAGTTGACAGTGTGCACACCATGGTGGCACTTAGGCTAGAGATTACAAATACTTGTTATGAGTTAGATTTGGAGTTGGATGTCTTTATGAAATTGTGGTGTTTGTTTGAACCATCTAGTGCTCAAGGTGACAGTGTGGGGTTATCTAGATGGGAAAGGCTTACTTTGAGGAGTGTTGTTATAGCCCTACCATGGATTAGAGTGTCCAACCGGAGAGTAGTTCAGTGTAGTATCATAAAGAAGAATATATTATATGAGAGTGTTCACTAGTGAAAGTATGATCCCTTGGCCTTGTTTCTAAGCATTGACACACCGTTTGCAATTAGATCTGCTACATGTTTGCTTGCTTCCTTCTTTATTTCAGTTTGCCTTTAGTCTTTTCCCACGTCAACCACACGCCAGCAAGCTATTTTCTGGCACGGTTACCACTTATAATTATCTATACCACTTGTATTTCACTATCTCTTCGCCGAACTAGTGCACCTATACACCTGACAAGTGTATTGGGTGTGTTGGGGACACAAGAGACTTCTTGTATCTTGATTGCATGGTTGCTTGAGAGGGGATACCTTTGACCACTTCCTCCCTGAGTTCGATAAACCTTGGGTGATCCACTTAAGGAAAACTTGTTGCTGTTCTACAAACCTCTGCACTTGGAGGCCCAACAACTGTCTACAAGAATAGAAGTGCGTAGACATCACCGACCTCAAGGTCGTGATGAAGTCCTTGCGCTCCTTGGCTCCAACGACTTGAGTGCCTCAAGTGCGACACCTTGCGGGGAGTTACACATGTCCGGTGCCTGATGATGACTCCCACTTCCCCAATCCAGCAGCAATTGCGGAAGTAGAGCTCCCGGATCCGAATCCCGCAGCACGACGGCGCCCCACGGTGAAGATGTCTCTCGTTCGCGCAGTCCAGACTTGGGACCACGGTCACGTGAGAGAGAGGGGGAGAGAGAAAATATCAAATAGAGGTCCTCCCAAAAGTGAGAAGACCTTTATTGATTATTGGTGTATTTAAATTGGCCAAATACCCCCACTATATATAGGGGGAGGGGAGGTACTACCTCCCTCAAAGTCCCGGGGTGGGACTAAAGGAGAGGAGGGGGAGGGGTGGCCGCCGGCCATCCAAGTGCGCCCCGCGCAGGGGCTAGGCCCAGCCGGCTAGCCCCCTTGGCCCCTTCTCCCTCTCTCCTTTCCCTAATGGGCCCTCTCCCTCCGGAAATTGGCCCATTAAGCCTTTTACCATTTAAATTGATTTTCTCTTTATTAAATAATTATGAATAAATGATTAAATCAACATTTAACATTCATTCACACATTAATCAATCTCCGTGGCTATGGAACACCTTCCACCTACACTCCGGACATCCTCTAGACTTACCGAAACCCTTCCGGTTTTCTCTCTACTATTCTTCGGCGATTCCATCGATCCCATAAACACTCTCTAAGCATCATCAAGCCCTTAAGCGTGATACCCCATAGTTCGAGAACACTCCAGACATGGTCGGGACACTCTCTCACCAATGATCGACAGAGGGACCTGGATGGCCATGTGACCCCTTTGCGTTCCACGAAGATCTTTCGTCGTTTGAACCGGGACAGTCGTGTCTTATTCCCTTTGTCACTCGATACTTGCATTGCCCGAGATCTGATCAATGACATCACCATGTTGTGTTCAATCTCGTTACTGAACAATGCTACTTGACTCGTTCCGATAAGCGATATCCCCGTGATCAAATCACACGCTGCGCAGCTATTGGATATAACCTCTCCGAGTGGTCCCTTGAGTATCTTCCCGTCACATGGACGGAAAAATCCCGCTCTTAACATATATTGCCTCTATGGTTTCCTCCGAATACCTGAACACACCTTTATAACCACCATATTACCAGATGGCATTTGATGCTATCTAAGCATTCTCGGGAGACAGTGATTGATATAGCCTCACTGTCTAAGGAATAGTCTACGAGGATCCATTTCTAATCATCGTAACTTGAAATTCGTGACATGATCAGGTCACGATGTTTAGGTTGGGTATTGGTTCATCATCTCATTCTCGGAATGAGATGACCTCATTTCCAACTGGCATAAATGCCACATGATTAGGAAACATGATCATCTGTTGACCAATAAACCAGTGACTAGAGTTTCACTGGGAACCCCTGGTTGTTTGTATATCACACGTGTATTGATGTTTCCACTCAATACAGTTATAGCATGATATAAAACTTAATCATAAAATATATGAAATATGATAATAGTCCTTACTACTATTTGTCTCTAGGGCATATTTCCAACAGTGTGTTGCATAAAAGGTTGAATATTCTTTTAGTGGGAGGCGGCGTTCTCGTCGATAGCGAGGCGCCCATGGTGACTTTGTCATTCTCAAGACCCGCTCCGCCAGCTCAGTCTCTCGGAGGTTCTCATAAGGGTAGGGTGTGCGTGTGTGCGTTCATATGGGTGGGTGCATGTACGTGTTGTGAGCATCTACGATTGTACTGTGTTTCTCAAAAAAAGTATCATCTCCTTAATTTGTTGATTATGCTAACTTCATTGTTGATAAAGTAATGCCACCACATTTTAATTATCATCAAAGAAAGAAATTTGTTTATGATCTTAGACATTATTTCTAGGATCATCCATTCTTGTATACGAAAAGCGTTGAAGGTATTATTAGACGTTGTGTACCTGAATATGAGCAACGGGACATTATAAGAGATTTTCATGCCAACCCTTATGGAGTACATCCTGCAGGGAGGCGCACAATTGCAAAGGTATTGCAATCTAGTTTTTATTGGTCTACGTTATTTAAAGATTGTACTAAATTTGTTAAATCTTGTGATAAATGCCAAAGAATGAGAAATATTGGTAAAAGAAATAAAATACCTATTAATTACTCTTTACCTTTTGATGTGTGAGGATTTGACTTCATGGGACCATTCCCGCCATCAAAATAGAACATACTCACATATTGGTTGCTATGGATTATGTAACTAAATGGGTGGAAGCAATTCCAACCAAAAGTTTAGATCATCCCACATCAATGAACATGCTCAAGGAGGTAATTTTCCTAGGTTTAGAGTGCTTAGATTTTTAATTAATTATAGTGGTTCACATTTCTTGCATGGTGTTCTTAGGAAGATTTTAGCTAAGTATGGTGTTAATCATAGAGATGCATCTCCATATCACCCTCAAACCAGTGTGCAAGTTGAGTTAAGTAATAGGGAAATTAAACTAATCCTAAAAAAGACAGAAAATAGGTCTAAATCTGATTGGCCAACTAAAATTAATGATAGTTTGTGGGCTTATAGAACTGCTTTTAAGAATCCTATGGGTATGTCTCCTTACAAAATGGTTTACGATAAAGCTAGTCATCTTATAGTTGAATTAGAACATAAAGCTAGGTGAATTGTTAAGGAAGTTAACTTTGAATTTAAAACTACTGGTGACAAAAGAATCTTAGATTTAAATCTGTTAGATGAATGTATAAATGAAGCATATGAGAGTGTAAGGTTGTTTAAAAAAGTGAGGATTGGCATGACAAGAAAATTAAAACAATGAGTTTAAAGTAGGTGATCAACTATTGTTGTTCAACTCTCGTTTCAAGTTCTCTACAAGGAAGCTAGTGTTGGGTCCGCAGCATAGAAAACAAAAAATTTCCTACGATGAGAACTATGCGCCAAGATCTATCTACTAGGTACAGAGAAACGGGTGGACATACATCCATCGAGAACTTACCCTCGAAGACAACGAGTTTTGTTAATGAGTAGGAACTCGTGGTTGATGTAGTCGTACACTTGCCGATCTCAAGATCGTGAGGAAGTCCGAGCGCCACAACTCAGCAGCGCATCCGTACTCGCACACACGTTCAAGCCACCGGACAACCTCCACCTCCTCGCTCCAGCGATCCAGCGGAAGCAGCAACTCCTTCTAGACGAAATGCCACTGGGAACATGTATCTCCCTAATCCGAGACCATGGGGGAATAATTCTAGAGGGGGAGAAAGATCCTTCACAAGGAGGTGTGTGGAAGAAGGAGGAAGAGGGTGGCCTTTTATAGGAGGAGGGGGGTGCCCCTCCTTCATGGCCGGTGCATGGGGGGTGACTCCTCACCTCCCCCATTCATGTGGTGGTAACGCCTCCACATTAAAATGCCTCTTCACATTCCCCTTTAAAGTCCCTACTTTAAATGCATTAAAATTCTCCAAGTTTAATGCTCTATCATTTAATAAAACTCTTTTATTAAATTTATTCAGAATTTTGTTAATTACTTTAATTAACAAACATTCACATATAACCCCTTGCAATATTTCAATATCACATGCAGAACCACTTTCTCCAATTTTACCCGAAACAATTTCCGGTTTCTATCGAAACAATTCCTGCGCTTTGCAATTCTTTCGTCTAAAACATATGTGCTCCAAAATGGTGTCCGGTAACTCTTAAGTGTGTCAACCTACGGTTCACGAATAATGCATACATGATTGAGACTCCTCTCAGATCAATAATCAGAAGCGGGACCTGGAGATCCATACTGACTCCTGCATATTCAACGATGACTTCTATGATCGTGAGAACCTTTAACGCTTGTAACTAAATCCCTTTGTCTCGCGATATATTACATGTCCGAGATTCGATCATCGGTATCTCCATACCTAGTTTGATCTCGTTGCCGACATGCACTCTTTTCTCGTTCTCGTGATATAACATTCTAGTGATCACATCACTTGCTTGCAAGCTATCTTAATGTGATATCACCGAGAGGTCCCAGAGTATATCTATCCGTCATCGGGATTTACAAATTCCACTCTTGATCCATGAGCCTCAACATAACACCTTCGTAGCACTGAACCCATCTTTATAGTCACCCTGTTACAGTGTGACGTTTGATGTTATCAAGATACTCTTCCGGTGTTAGCAATTAACATGATCTCATGGTCTAAGGATAAAGATTACTTTGTATGGTGTTATAGCAATATAAACATAATGACTTTGATCGTAATGATATACTTCGGATGAATGTTCATCACATCATTCAACTAATGTTGTGACCTTGTTATTAACAACATCCAATGTCCATGATCAGGAAACCTTGATCATCTTGTTAATCAACAAGCTAGTCTATAAGAGAGGCATAACTAGGAACCCTTTTTGTTTATTAAACACACATGTAGTGATGTTTCCGATCAATACAATTATAGCATGCAAAATAAACATTTATCATAAACATGGAATAAGATAATAACCACTTTATTATTGCCTCTCGGGCATATTCCCTTCAGTCTCCCACTTGCACTAGAGTCAATAATCTAGTTTGAAAAACTTTGCGTATTGAACACCTATGGCTTTCTGGTGTTGCATATACGTGATTGCTAGTGGTTAACATAATCTCCGGATCTGACAGTTTCAGGTTCGTGTGTATTTGCATGTCTTTGCGTCTCTACGCATCACTCATTCTCAAATGAGATGGCATTGTATAAATTTGGTCCTCTGGTGAGACCTTTAGTTCGTTCCGGTTAAAATATGTTGATATTATTGTCACACAATATATCTTCATAGTATTAGCCCACTTTGAACCACACCTAGTTTGATAACAAACTACTTAACACAAATGCCCTCCTATGCTGCTACTATAGCAGTCATATACTTAGCCTTTTTGTTGTAGTATCCATCACAATGTCTCAACTTTGGAACTCATCCAAATCCATCATGGAACATCCTTTCCATTATATTGTGCCACCCATAGTCTAAATTGAGATAAATTTAATTTGTATCTTGTGACAAAACTAGTATCAATGTAACACTTTACAATGAACTACCTTTAACTATTTGTCACTTATACATGATATATTCTTAGTTCTTCCAAATCTCAAAAGAATATATTTACTATTGTCCAATGATCATCTTATGGATCATTCTGGTATGTGCTCATAACATTTAGAGCATAGGACATTCTGGATATATACATATCACGGTATAATCGATCAAAATCTTCATGTAATTTTACTCACCAAGTGTTGGAACACTTGAATCTTGATACAATCCTTTCCATGCAGCAAGAACCTTTCTTGTTGTTTCCATATTGAACCCTTTCAATATCTCATATATGTATGTCTGGCACAACCATATTGGCGCCTCAATCTATCCATATAGATAATGATGCCAAATATTCCGGTTTTGCCCAAGTCTTTCATCGAAATCTTATTTTAATGAAATTCTTAACTTGTGTCAATTCAAGATACATCATTTCCAATCAACAATATGTCCTCTACATAATGTATTAGAAATATGTCTCAACGCTCCCACTTAATTTCTTGCAAATGCAAGCATCTTCATCATCTCCGATGAATTTAAACTCTTTTAACAGTTTCATCATGGTGAAGATTCCAACTCCGCTATGCTTACTTCAACTATTGAAGTTTGCATGCCCTTTAGCACCCTTTGAATTAACAAAACCCTTCGGACCGTGTCTTGTACACGTCCTAGGTAACCATTCTATTAGAAGAACATTGTTTTGTTTATTCAACTACCATACATCAAATTATATGTAGTGGTTGCTACATTAATCCGTCAAGACTAAATATCGCTATGAAAGATCAAATCTTGTCATAGCCAACTCCTTGAACATTGTCGTAAACTTTTTTCTGACATGTCGACTATTTCATAGATGTTAAACATCCATGTCTATTTCTTTATAGATCCAAACACGACCGATAGGCTTCACGCCTTTCCGGAGGGTCTTCCAAGTTCAGAAACTTGATTTCTCGTGTATGGATACTATCACGGATTCTATGACTTCTGGTCATTTTATGGAGTCAGGACCCATCATCGCTTCTTTGCATGTAGTCGGTTCATCATTGTCAAAACAATAACGACTTGTTTATCAAATCTCACTATTTGATTCTTACCGACCCACACGGTTCAATAGGAACTCTAATCTCTAAGATCACAACCTTTGTAATCACGGGAGCCATGAGCATTGTGGCATACAGGACACTTTTCCGCTACCGCTACTTAGCACATATAGCTAAGGTTCAACAACCTTATCAAAGTTCTATTGTCCTCCCACTTAACTTTTCACGAAAAATTCCTTCTCAAGAAACTTGACGTTCCAAGTAACAAACTCTTTTGTCCTCGGTGTTATGGAGAAATTCCCAACAAATTATTTGGGATAACCTACAAAGACGTGCTTATCCAGCTTTGGTTATAAACATTTTACTTATGCATAGCATACCAAAATTTAAGAAAAGACAATTTGGGTTTTATCCCAAACCATAACTTATATGGTGTCATTTCAACGGATCACGATGGTGCTCTTTTGATTAAAAGCGGTAGTCTCTAAAGCTTCAATCCTTAAAACATAATGGCAGTTTTATAAATGGCACCTTTGATCTTACCATGTCAAACATGGTTTGATTTCATCTCTCGAATATGCCATACTCCTATGGTTTATCGGGAAACACAAATCATGGAACAATTCCTCAAATCTTAGGTGTTTTGCTAAACCTGTAACTCAAATATCTTCCTTTATGATCAAATCATAAACTCTTTATTTTCTTGTTACAATGATTTTCCACTTCATCTTGAAAGTCTTTGAACAATTTTCAAATGTTCCATACTTCTTCCTTATTAAGTAAATATATAGATATATTCACTTAAATTTCTGGAGAAAGCATATGAAGCAAAAGGATCCATCGCATATGGCTACACATAATGGACTATATACATCAACATGCATAATATCCAATAAGTTAGTCATTCGTTCCTCTTTGGCCTATGGACGGAGTTTCAATTATCTCGAGGAAAGTTTCACCAGCGTCAATTGATCAAAATCAAAAGACTCCAAAATTCCATCAACATGGAGTTTCTTCATGTTTTCTTTCCAATATAATTTAAACAGCGATGTCACTTCATAAGTGATCTTTCAATCATTTGTCTTGTGACATTTTAGCAATAGTGTTTATGGATGTGATTTCTTCCACTAGACTTGTAAAAGTTCATCCATCCTTTATGGAATAAGGTAATTATTTTAACAACCATTGTTCTCATAATACCAGAACAAAATAACAATTATTAAAACAAATCTTGAAGGCTAGGTTTGACGACAACGAAAAACACAATAACACTTTATTTGTTTTCGATGAACATCATCACTTATTCTCTTGCTAGTTACTTAGGCCATTGCAGTTCATGAATTGCGTTGTCCTGTATGACACTTCATACCAACCAATTCGGTATCCAATACCGATATCCAATACCTCAGAACCACATTGTTTAACAAGCAAGGAATACAGCCATAACATGTATATCTTCTATATACCTAAGTTGGACATCTCCAACCTTTTCTTTTCTGCCAAATATTTTATAGATTCTCTTTCAACAATTACTTTTCTTTTAAAAGAATCTATCAACATCAATAGTGGTGTCATTCACATGACACATAGTACAAAGCGTATATAGTCAAATACTAATACCTTTGGACTTGCACTTTGAAGTGGATCACCATCATCAAATGTTTGGTATTCTTTCAAAAATCCATTCTTTAGTAATCTTTTAGTGTAGTAAACATTTTACTTACATCTTCTATTCATCCTTATCATGACAACTTTCATGATCAAGCTACTATAGCCTGTAAGGAAGAATTGCGAGTATAATGTTATTTCCCAAAACCTTTTTGGGAGATCCGGATGCTTAGCATCTCCATCCTTCACAAATTCTCATACAATATGAGAACATGTATTTTGCTAAATTATACTCTATCATAATGCAACCAAAAACATTGTTTCAGATATCACAATATCTTTCACACATGATGGTTTCTGAAACAATTTTCAGCTCCTATATAATCTTGATATTAAAACAACTTTTGAATATCAATAATCATGGAGGCAAACATGATACTTTAGATACTAACATTGGAATTCTTACTCTTGATTTAATACTACTTATTAAACTTCATGGAGTAAATAGAGTTTGCTGAAAGTTTGCAATAGGACTATAAACTTTAAATTGACATTCAAAACAATACGATACCAGTTCGTAAAGTAAATATCTAGAATTCTATAGTTCTATTATCTCAATTAAAACTAAGCATAAGGTAGTGAACAGACGCCAATGACTACAACAAATTATGCAAATTCACTTCGATTTAGTTTATGACAAATTGAGTTCGACTAATCCAAATTAGAAATGAACTCCCACTCAAAAATGACATCCCTCGTGCCTTTTTGGTGATTACATGAACCAAATCCACTACAACAAGTCTGACCATCACGTGAGTTGGTGTAGTTTCAAAGGCGAGCATCAATATGGGCATCATATCAACTATATGACTCATGCTTAACCTTTCGGTCCATGTTCCGAGGCCATGTCTGTACATGCTAGGCTTGCCAAGTAAGAACCTTAGTACTCGCATGTGTAAAACTGTCTTACACCCGTTTGTATGAAAGCGTAGAGTCGAGTACACCCGATCATCGCGTGATGTCTCGAAACATGATCTATAAAACGGTGCATACTTAAGGAAGAACACATTTTTATCTTGATATCTAAATGAGGGATCATCTTACAATGCTACAGAAAGCACCAAACTAGCAGTATAAGATGCTAACATCTAATGTGTAAAGTGAGATGATATGGTCCATGCATTTGATCTCTATGATTTGCATCATGGTATGATCTCTATCATTACTTTGTGTGTAAGGCCAAGGTCTATGGAACTTACACGTTGAGTGTGTTGTGAGAGTATCTATCATACATCTACTTACAACAATACCATATCAAGACACACGCCCAGCAACGATCTAAACTAGACGCCTCTAATTTATCAATTGCAAGTTTTACGTGGCTTAGGGCTTTCGAAGATAGAACCGTTCTTACCTACGAACATGAACCACAACGAGGATAACCAAGTTATTAGCAACTCGTTGTAAATCAGATTTTGACTATAGTAGGAGAGACAGACACCCGCCAGCCACTTATGCAAAACAAGTTGCATGTCAGTCGTGGAACCGGTCTCATGTACGATGACATGTAAGGTTGGTCCGGGCCGCTTCATCCCACTATGCCACCAATATCCAAAATACATAGAAGATGCAATAACATGATCATCATCGCCCACATATAAACATATGTGTACTACCCGTGCAAAGCACCTACGCATAGATTAGGCTCTAATACCACTGTTGGGTCCGCAGCATAGAAAACAAAAAATTTCCTATGATGAGAACTATGCGCCAAGATCTATCTTCTAGGTACAGAGCAACGGGTGGATATACATCCATCGAGAACTTCCCTTGAAGACAACGAGTTTTGTTAACGAGTAGGAACTCGTGGTTGATGTAGTCGTACACTTGCCGATCTCAAGATCATGAGGAAGTCCGAGCGCCGCAACTCAGCAGCGCATCCGTACTCGCACACACGTTCAAGCCACCGGACAACCTCCACATCCTCGCTCCAGTGATCCAGCGGAAGCAGCAACTCCTTCCAGACGAAATGCCACCGGGAACATGTATCTCGCTAATCTGAGACCATGGGGGAATAATTCTAGAGGAGGAGAGAGATCCTTCACAAGGAGGTGTGTGGAAGAAGGAGGAAGAGGGTGGCCTTTTATAGGAGAAGGGGGTGCCCCTCCTTCATGGCCGGCGCATGGGGGGTGACTCCTCACCTCCCCCATTCATGTGGTGGTAACCCCTCCACATTAAAATGCCTCTTCACATTCCCCTTTAAAGTCCCTACTTTAAATGCATTAAAATTCTCCAAGTTTAATGCTCTCTCATTTAATAAAACTCTTTTATTAAATTTATTCAGAATTTTGTTAATTACTTTAATTAACAAACATTCACATATAACCCCTTGCAATATTTCAATATCACATGCAGAATCACTTTCTGCAATTTCACCCGAAACAATTTCTGGTTTCTATCAAAACAATTCCTGTGCTTTGCAATTCTTTCTTCTGAAACATATGTGCTCCAAAATGGTGTCCGGTAACTCTTAAGTGTGTCACCCTACGGTTCGTGAATAATGCAGACATGATTGAGACTCCTCTTAGATCAATAATCAGAAGCGGGACCTGGAGATCCATACTGACTCCTGCATATTCAACGATGACTTCTGTGATCGTGAGAACCTTTAACGCTTGTAACTCAATCCCTTTGTCTCGCGATATATTACATGTCCGATATTCGATCATTGGTATCTCCATACCTAGTTTGATCTCGTTGCCGACATGCACTCTTTTCTCGTTCCCGTGATATAACATTCTAGTGATCACATCACTTGCTTGCAAGCTATCTTAATGTGATATCACCGAGAGGGCCCAGAGTATATCTATCTGTCATCGGGATTGACAAATTCCACTATTGATCCATGAGCCTTAACATAACACCTTCGTAGCACTGAACCCATCTTTATAGTCACCCTGTTATGATGTGACGTTTGATGTTATCAAGATACTCTTCCGGTGTTAGCAATTAACATGATCTCATGGTCTAAGGATAAAGATTACTTCGTATGGTGTTATAGAAATATAAACATAATGACTTTGATCGTAATGCTATACTTCGGATGAATGTTCATCACATCATTCAACTAATGTTGTGACCTTGTTATTAACAACATCCAATGTCCATGATCAGGAAACCTTGATCATCTTGTTAATCAACAAGCTAGTCTATAAGAGAGGCATAACTAGGAACCCTTTTTGTTTATTAAACACACATGTATTGATGTTTCCGATCAATACAATTATAGCATGCAAAATAAACATTTATCATAAACATGGAATAAGATAATAACCACTTTATTATTGCCTCTCGGGCATATTCCCTTCAGCTAGTATCAAAATGGCAAAGTCATTTAGTGATAGAGGAGGTGTATCGAACAGGATCCATTAGACTCCATGGAAATGTTAAAGCTAAACCTCATGTGGTTAATGGAAAACATTTTAAACACTATATTGTAGGTCAAAAAATAGTTGGACATATGGAATAGATAAACCTCTAGAGTCCTGAGGATGTGATCTCCATGAAATAACAAATGCCAAAAACTCTAAAATCAGTAAAAGGTAACTTTTGACGTTGGTAATCATATCAGAATATTGTAAGATTCTGGGACACTTATTATTTTGGAATTTGAAGCCATGTCAAAAAAGAATTCGGTGAAAAGGAGTTCTGAGGAGGTAAAGAGACCAGGTGGCGCTGGATCCTATGCTGGCCATGCCACCTAGACTCTATTTCGACTCAAACTCTTCATTTTACCCTAAAAGCCTTCAATATATACCTCTCTCTACCAATCTAATCTCGCACCGAGTCTTTTCGAGGCGAATATTGTTTTCTGGTCCTATCATATTTTAGCCATGGCAACCTCTAGATCCAATGAAGGAGGTGAGAAGATCGAGAAGAAAGGCATAGTGAACCACTACGTCGACTCCGTGATGACTCCCCTGAAAACCTTGACCTTCAAGGAGAGGTGCTACTCATAGAAGAGGTGAAGGCACCCTAGAGGAGAGGAAACAGAAGCTGGAGGATACCACTTTCAGGTATGGCACCATGGTTGAGCGGTAGCCTTGAAGCTCATTACCACATGAATCACGAGTTGGAGAATAAGTTTGAAGTATATGAAGGAAAGATAAAGGATCTAGAGGAGAAGTATGCATATATACTCTCGGAGCTTGCATATATACTCTTAGAGCTAGACAGGTTCCGAGCCCTCATGTGGGATGTGGAAAACCAGAATCATGAATATGAAGATCACTTCAATAAGATTGTTGAAGCTTCCTCCACTAAGTTCAACGATCCACCACTATCACTTACAATGGGATGCGTTATCTCTGAAAGCTCAAGGAGTGGGATGCTCAATATGAGGCGAACAATGCACAAGAAGAGGAATCTGCAGGAACAATATAAGCTTGGGGAGTTTCACCTAGAATTTTATGCTTTTAGTTTATCAGATTGCATCTTGCTATTTTTTGTAGTTTGGGAGTATTTTTATCTTTTATCTTAGCGTATGCAAGCTCTTAAAGCATTATCATGTATCCTTGGTCGATTGGTTTATAATGAAAATATAAAGTATGGTGTATCCATGGTTCCATTACTTGGAGATATATGGATAGCACTCATGCAAATGCTCAAACCATGTTTAGAGGTTTCGGTTACATCTTGCCTTGAAACAAATTAATTTGGGCATGTTGGATAGGCATAAAATTAATCTCAATATATAAATGGGAAGTAAATTAAGGACTCAAAGAAGGTCACTACTGGATGGATATTAAATTTGGATTTGTTAGGAAAGATGTGGTTTTGTAGTATAAAAAACTAGGAAGAGATGCTAACAAGGGGACATGAGATACTCTAATCTATTGTTAACCATAATTTGCCAACTAAGTTATTTAAAGAACTTGCAATAGACTTTAAGATAAAGATCAAGAAAAAAAGAGAAAGAGAAAAAAAAGGAAAGGAAAGTAACAAAAGGAAAGATCTATTGCAAGATCCGTGAATAACAGGTGTGACAATGAGGTTATCAATGATTAGACCGTTAACTGATACCATGTTTAGTGGTGAAAGTGTTCAACTATTCAAGAAAAATACTTAGGCCTATGGTTTAACTTCATGTCTATCTCATTTTCGCTATTCTCCTCTTTTAGTTGGTTATCCTATGTAAGTTTATCTCTTTTGCTAAGTCATTTCATAAAGTTTTGAATAGTACAGTGATTACTGAAATTTAATATAAAATTAAAGATGATTCAATTGTCCAACATGCAATGGTTATGCTAGTTCAAAAGTAAGATGTATTTGCCAGATCTTCTATTTATATTGCTTTATATTGTCATCATTTGTATGCATGTTAGTTTGTATATCTTTTTGGATAATTGAACATGCATAAGTTGATGATACAATGCTCGTATTTCTTTTATCATTAATGCATGATATGATTATTCGCTTATTTGCTCGAGGACGAGCAAAGGTTTAAACTTGGGAGAGTTGATACTTGCATTTTGTATTATCACAATAGCCACATATAGGACTAGTTTATGAACTTTCCTATAAAGTCGCTTGCTTTGGTATTTAATTTTTAGGAGACAGAAAACCTACTTTTTCGTATTTTGATATTTTAGGAACCCACTATTTTTTATATATTTGTATTAATTTTATGTCAAAGAAAAACATAGAAAAGGAGGACGTCATATTCATCGAAACAGAGGGAAGTACCCTTTTCCCCATCACCACCTCCCCTTTGTACACCAATTACCTCTATTTCCGGTTCTAATATAGCTCCATTGTCCCGTGATTCCACTCCTTGTTATGCTAATTTCTATCGTCGTACAATTGCAATTCCCGCATTCTCATGGTGAGAGGACAATAACAAATGAGCCAAGACAACCAATATGAGAACTGACAAGGGAGGCAGTGAATGAGTTCTCCATTTGAAAATAAGAAACGCAAGGAAGCAATATTTGGTAATTCCTCACAAATCAATAACACATGCGCTATAGACTACAGGGGCGCCAGAATGTTCTCAGTCCAGCATCAGGGGAAGAAGGACGCACTGGTTCCACCAAAACCTATAACATCTGCAGCAAAACAATATAGCAATTCCTACATGTGAGCCGTTTTATTGCTATGGTATTAGCACCAACCACAAGCTAAATTAAAGTGGATCTTTTCATCTCCGTTCTTGATGTTACTCATACAACATGATGAATTGAAATATCTCAAAAGAAAGAAAAAGAAATAAAGAAAAAGATTACATCTAGCTCACTCGTTTTCTACTTGCACTCTCCCAATTGCGGGTAGCGAACTAGGGGCAAACAATGAAGGATTAATAATACAAAGGTTACAAAGGTCCAATTATTCATAAAAAGAGACAGAGGAAAGAGTTGAACAAAGGAAGAAGAGTGTGGTACCATCGCAGGACCCCCATTGGCATGGGAAGAATCGGCCTCTGCTACCACCATCATGTCTCGATTTAGCGAACATTGGGAGCTTCGACCCAAGGGGCACTGACCTTGAAATTCCAAGCCATCATAGATAGAGATGAGGGCACCCCAACCGACCGACATTGATGGTGAGTTCAAAGGTGCACATGGATGCTTGTGAGATTGTGGGCACCGATCATCTGAGCAAGCATAAACATCTTTTGAAACGATGTTTGCGCACTTATGGATGCTGGTACAAATAAGGTTTACTTGAAATTGCTAAAGTAAATGTTCATAACCCATTAAAGTTTGATACACAGACATATTCCATCTTTTTGTGGACTGCCATGACCAAATTAAAACAAGGACTCGGCAGCACAAAAGGTGGCAATGCATCTCGTAGAAATGCTCAAAAACAAAATAAAAACCGTGAAAGAAAGGGCATAACCAACAGTAACACAGTTTATCTTACAAGACAAAAAAAACTTAGGGACACAACAACTAACAAAGAAGTTTAGCAGGACGAATATATTACCTAGTTGACCAAAACCATGTCATCTCCACCAGCCTTGGCAGCAACAGCTTCTAAATGTCTCCATGCTGACTCTCGTTGCTCCTCCAATTCTTTGGCTTTTGCTACTTTCTCAATGTACTGCTGCTGGCACTCTTCAAATAGCTCACTATCCATGTCCAAAAACATCTTGCGCACATTTGCGGTGAGGCCATGAACAGCTTGATTCCAGTGGCTCTGTATGTTCCTCTCAAGTGCTTCAAATATTATTGGAAATATAACACCACGATTTTGGGCAATCAAGCTTACAATATGATCATTGTTCCACAAGAACAAAGCCCGCTCAGCAACCTGCCAGGAAAACATCAACGATCAAGAAAAATATCAGATAAATGAAGTGTCCATGCATCACAAAGAAACAATGCTCGTAATTAAACTTAAGTTCTTAAAAGGACAGCAAAAAGATGCAAAGAGATAACGTCATGGTATCAACTAGCGTAGCATGAAAGAGACCGACGGTATGATGTTGAGCAGTTCCTTTTTCAGTAGGGATAGCTATACAAGTGTGACTTGTATAGCAACAATTGTAGCACCGGCGCTAACCATTTAACAGGCCTTAGCCCCACATCACAGGATACAGGGATTAATCTGATGAGAGTGACTGACAGGCGGACAGCACGCCAAAACAAATACTCCAAATTTGAACTAAACCCCCGACACTTATTATGGATCGGAGGTAGTAACACATTTGCTGTGAGCAATTTAAATTTACTTATATAATCATTCCCTCTGGAATCCAAGAGAAACTAGTTCAGAAAAAATTAGATGACCGCATATCCACAACAAACGTATGGAGAAAACAGATACTTCCATATGATCAAGAAAACACAAGTAGTGCCGAACAAAGGTGATGAATACAAAAAGGTTAGGGAGTGAGGCACGGTGCAGTGAAAAAAATGGAAATGAAAACGGACAAAGTGGCAAGAAAGGAACTGCATTCCACTTAGGCAGCTGCGTGGGATCCTGGAAATTGGATCATGAACAAAATTTAACTTCCCTAACCAGCAAAAAATGTGTGAATACCTACTACTACAAGGTGTGCAATATACTGCAAACGTGGTAGGAGAATAAGGAGGGATTTCATGATTAAGAAATTATATATACATAGCTTAGGCATATAAGAAAATCTACTTTATCTAATATCTAATGTTTAGAATAGGCCTGGCAGTTCCAGACTTGTTGCAATACAAGAACGTTTGAAATTTAGACGACTATTCTCCAACGAAATCCACGAACATTGCATCATGGTGAAAATTACTGAACAACCTAAGATAATGTCCATACTAGCAGAATCCTTAGAAAATAAACTGGAAATTAGCATGCAATAAGCATCTAACTCTAGCATACAAGACCTAACAATTAGTTCCTTTAACCCTTTAATCCACTTGTCCAAGATAGTACACTTATAATGCAGAGCTCAGTTTGGAGTTACATAACAATCTAAAATGGATATATTTCAGAAGGCTTTCGTGCCAAAAGAAAATAGTTACAATGAAACTTCTACCGTCTGGGGGGTTATGCTACTAGTTCAGCCCCAAGAATTCACTTACATGGTAGTACAAGCTGATGCCTAGCAATAGAAAAATACAAGATGTCTTGCAAGCCTTATAGTTGTTCTTAAATTCTAAGAACTCACCTACCTTTGAATAAAAAAACAGGATAAATACAGCTGTAAGTAATAAATGTTGTTAATCATCAAGAAAGAGTGTCAACCTGTAAATAAGTAACTAATAAACTAATACAAAGGCACATTATACTGAGGAATGCCCTTGCATGAACATCTCCAAGATCCAAATTCGAAAAAAAAAATCCTCACTCTCAGACTCTCTCTCTCTCTATCCACATGCTTCCAGTTAACCCTTAAATTTCACACCCAAAACTGGCCATGGTAAGTTATATGGTGCAGATTTACGTTAAACTGGTCTCAATATCCTATATTTAGGATGTGGTGGGGATTTTTTCTGATTAATCTGGATAAATAATGCAATCATTTGTGTGAAGAGAGGCCAACGCGAGACACAGGACTCAGTTTGTATCTACAGATGTGTAAAAAGTTTATCTATATTTCAATGAACAAAACAAACAATCGAACTAAGCAGTAAAAGAAAGACCAACGGTGACTTGATCTTAGCGGAATTAAAATTAAGTGCAAAAACAGGTGGCTTGATCTAGGAGGAAATGCTGTGCACATCTGCCTCATGTAGAGGAATTTATTATAAATACAAATCAAAGTCCTTTATCAATCTGTTTAATCCCCACAGGCATTTCTACCAAGCTAACTGAAGGTGATAGCAGATCTACCGTTGATAATTTCATAATAATGCAGCAAAAAACAGCAGGAAGTACAGTGCTAAAATTTGTCAACGTTGTTCAAGCTTCTGGTGTAAAAGAACTCAAAGTATGTAAATAAGATACAACTAGCCATTAGGATATTAGATAGCATAAACTAAAATTAAAGGGCTTCTGGAAATTGCAGATCGGACACCACGACCATAAAATGGGTATATAAGAAGAAAAATATAGAATTGGCATATAAGCCATACTATATAATCTTGGCATATGATTCTTTCCAAAATAGCACAAATACCTAGTACAGCACCCATATCTGGTGCAATATTCCAATATTGGATCTCTGATTAACAAACACTATTCGCTGTTAAGACTTACCGGTATATAGATTTTCAAAGAATCTCAACAAAAATCCACAGTTCCGCATGTCATATAGGCATGAGAGTTAACATCGAATGATGGTGGTTAAAATTGAACTAAAAAAACTAAGGTACTAAAAACCATCAATTGCATCCAGGAATAAAACAAACCGTGGCTGACCACTTTGGGAAATGTAGGTTGCCGCTTACATTTGATAATTTTAGCACAAACATTGGCAACAGCCTGTTTGTCCTACAAATGTCGATTTGTTTTACAAATCGTTATTGCCCAATTTGTGTTCCACTGTAGCAGCAGGGTTGCTTGTTTATCGTATCCAATGCAGGCCACACAAAACCCCATTGTGACAAAAGAACTCGTTTGCATACACCTCCAACAAAATTTTGATTCAAAGAACATGCATGTAGCAAGATGACAGCCTTTTTCATATCTCACTAGATGATACTCAATGTTAGGAGCTAAAAGATATTTTTCAAGAAGCACAGTACAGACGACATACAAAAAATGGGCTTTTCCTAGCACCTACAGTATGTGCCTTACAAAAGAAAATTTCCATACCTCATGCAAATAGTGTTTTGGAGCATTTAAGAGTTTTGACAAACAAGCACATTTCCAGTAGTATGTGGTCCATTTTCTCACAAAGTTATATCAACAAATATAGCACATGGAACAGATTTGCCTAGACAACCATATAGTTGGGAACATACTGAAGAAATACAACAATAAGTAGATACAAGATTATCAAACACAAAAACGTACCTGGAAGTGGGCACTGTTAAGGCAGCGTCCGATCTGCTTAAACAGCGGCACCATGCAGCGCTGGAACTCAGCAGGCTGTGTGGCCTCGAGCACTTCCTCGAGCTCCCCCAAAAACAGCACCTCCTTCTGGCAATTTATGACTGGCCAGTACTTGAGCAGGCCCCTGATCACAGCATCAGCAAGTTTGAAGTCCTTCTCGACGAACTGGACAATACAATAGGACAGCTGCTGGTGGTATATGGCGACGGGCTTGGGCTTGTGTAGTGGGATGAGCGCACGTCCGAGGAACAGCTTGTGCTCCTCCTTCATAGGCAGGGCGAAGCCATTAATTATGCTACCAAGAATCTCAAGGAGCTCGCCAATACCGTTGTGGTGCTCGGTCTCAAAGATGAACCGATAGAAGACATTATTGATAGCCTTGCGGATAAACGGGCGGTGAACCATGAACTTGCCATAGATGCGGTGGAGCACGGTCTTGAGGTACTCGCGCTCTCGGGGGTCCTCGGAGTCGAAGTGGTCGAGGAGGCGGAGCACGAAGGCATGGTCGACATACCGCTTGGCGACCTTAGTGTCTGTGTCAGGGGACACGACATACCGGAGCAGGAGCTCGTAGACGAGCTGGAGGTGCGGCCAGGCCGGGTCGAGGTAGGGCTCCTCCTCATCGTCCGGGGTGGCATTGGGATCAATCGACGCAGCAGATTCATACAGCGCAGGGGGCAGAGAGCGGAATATGTTGGCGGAGATGGCGGAGATTAGGGCCTCCTGGACGTTGTCGGGGAGGCGCGGTGGCGCGTTGGCGTTGGCCGCGGCCGCGGGGGCCTGGACGTAGTCGACGAGCTCGAGGAGCGCCTGGCGCTTGGCCTCCTTCTCCCGCGGATGCTTGAGGGAGTCGGAGAAGTCGAAGAGCGCGTTGACGAGGCGCAACTTGCGAAGGAGGAGCCCGGGGCGTTCGGCGGCGGCGACGTCTCTGAGGAGCGGGAGCGGCTCGAGGAGCGGTGGCGACGCGCTGGACGCGGAGACGGCCGGAAAGGCGGAGGGGGCGACGTGCGGCGAGGTGGGGGAGGAGGGCGTCGGCGCGGAGGCGCGAGAGGCGTGGTTGACGGTGACGGGCGCAGCCGTCCCGGCGCCGCCAGACGAGGAGGACGGCGCCGCGGGGCGGGCAGCGTGGTCGGCCCCTTCGGAGCGCCCCTTGCGGGTGCCGCGCTTGATGATCTTGTTGAACATGGCGGCGGCGGAGGCGGGGGATTGGGAGATCGGCGGTGGATGGATGGATCGATCGGTCGATCAATTCGCTCCCCTTCTTGTCTTCCCCGTGAGGAGATTTGGGGATTTGGTGGGGGTGGGGCCCGGTAGCAGCGGCGGAGGGGGAGGTGGGGTCAACCGGTCAGGGGCGGCGCGCGGAGGAGCGGGGGAGGAGGCGCCATGGTGAATTGGCTTTTGGTGATTTGGGGGAGGAAGAGACAGGAGGACAGAGGAGGATCAAAGCGGAAAGGAGAGAGAGAGGAAGGGGAGGCATGATTTTTTTTTCCCTAGAGAGTGATTTATTTGGGCGGTTTTACTTTATTTATTTGATTGAAGAACTGAAAAAAAAACTGAATGGCCGAATAAATGGCAGTATATTCATTTTAACTTCTTTTGAATCTCTATATGATTTGGTGCTTTAGCAAGTTTATTGATAGAAATTAATTGTTTATTTCCAAATGCTTTTTATCATTCCTTTTTCTAATTGATGAATAGAATTATTTGTGACATGAAAAATGACCTTTTTGAATCCTTTTTATTTAGTATCGGAATAAAAAAATATATAGATTGGGTTGAACCTCGGTGCCATGAAAATTTTGGTAAAACTTCAGACTCCAAGTGTTTTGAAAATAAAACTGAACTTGATTTCTTGTAGTATGTGAATGTGCATGAGTATATTTTTGTCATATAAGAACTCAGATAGCTTCCTTGTAGATCCAGTACCCTAACCAAATGAGTATATGTTCACTTGTTAATTTAAATTGTTTCGTGGTGATTGGGTGTCTCGTTATACACTATAATTCCCTCTTGGGTTTTTGAGTGAGGGAAAATCACCGAATGGGGTTTTTTTCTTCAGATTTTGCAAAGGTGCAACCCAATCGAAAAAATGGTATTTAAAGTCAGGTCCACATCTCTTGCAATAAAGTGTCGTACTACTTAATATGGAAATTCTTCATCTTTTGTATGTCCTTAGCAACTCATGTCATTTTGTTTGTAAAAAAGCCATGACATCACAATTCTTCATATATATTTTTCTTAGACCTTATTTTTTTAGATTTATTTAAGTAGTTGCTCACACGTGAATATCGATAGCGACAAATTTATGCGTTACTAGGCTTTCATTTCATGCATCACGGGATAAAGGTGGGGCAGATTAGAATTTTTATTTATTTATTTGTAACGGAAGGTGGGCTTTGATGCGGAGGCCCAATTGGAGCGAAGAAAAACCAACGACGTCGAAGTTGTGGATAAGTCATAGACGAGGACGCATTACAGATGTAGAGACGGAGACAGGTCTAGAGTCAGTGGTAGGCTATGATTGCCGACTGGACTCACTGTACCCGCTTTACAACATCTACTACTCTACTGTACGAGAGTTTTCTGACTTCCTCCTTCAACCTTGAAGCTGTCCAATCCAGGTCAATACAATTTGCACAGGCGATTAAACTCATGGCAAAGGCCCAATTCAGATCATATATGAATATGACAGAGACGCAGAAAACGTCTAAAGCAGCATGTCTTGCAGATCAGGAGTTTCAGTACAGTTCACTCGTGATTCTGCATCTGGAGAACATTTCCTGCAGCACATTCACCTACGATCTGAATCTGAAGAACATTCTCAGTCACTGTTACTGAAAATGTAACCTTAGCAAATCAGCAAAACCATGGCAGTGCAACTGGATTTCATATTTCAGATCAATAATAGAAAGCAGAACTAGGCAGCAGCCTAACCACCAATAACAAGGGCATCACTGTGCAACTCAAGCATCAAAAGTCTGCCGGATAAAACTTAACCAGTTTTGGACACCAGTGCGAGTACCATTTGCAATACAGAATAGAGATAACCGTGCCAGAGTGTACCCATCAAGCATTCAGCCATGCTGGACCAAACACATTAAAGTGCAAATACATAACTTAACGGATCACTTGATCACTAGAAGCGATCCTCATAGCGCCCACCTCCTCCCCTGCTGGGGCGATCGTACGGCCCAGGCCTCTCCCTGTAACTCCCTCCATCATAGCGAGCAGGCCCTCCGCTGCCATAGTCAGCACCACCCCCACGCGGACCGTCCCTGTCATAGCCACCGCCGATGCCGCCCCTCGGGCCATCCCTGTCATAGGCTGCACCGCCCCTTGGGCCACTCCTGTCATAGGCGCCGCTGCCGCGCACCGGGTCTCTCTCGTAGCTTCTTTCCCGCTCCCTGCCATATCCTGCTGCACTTGGCTGATAGCGATCTGGAGCACCGTACCTGTCTGCACCAAAGCGGTCACCTCCAGCTGGGTACCGATCACTGGCGTAACGGTCACGGCCACCGTCGTACCTGTCTCTGCTGTCAATGGGGTCACGGTATCCATAACGGCCACTGTCATAGCGATCATCTCCATAACGATCACCAAACCTGTCCGGTCCAGAAAAGCGGTCTCCCCTGCCACCACCAGCGCCACTGAACTTGGAAGGGAAACGCCCAGATCGGCCACTACCAGGATTAGGGCAGTCACGAGCCCAATGGCCAGAACGGCCACACTCGAAGCAGTTGCCAGGGAGTGGACCATCACCCTTGGGAGCACGGTAATCCCCACGCTCACCACCACCGCCACCGCCGCCACCACCACTGGTGTACCTTGTGTCATCTGTATTCATCTTAGGCTCAGCTCTGTTCACCGAAATGGTACGGCCATCCAACTCTTTGTTGTGCATATCACTGATAGCTTCCTCAACTGCCCGTGGATCTGAAAACGTCACAAAGCCAAATCCCCGGTGGCGGTTTGTGTGTCTCTCCAGCATGATCTACAGAAAGAAATACTCAAAGAATCAGGCTACATACAAAGCTAGGCAGAATAGTAAGCATGTCCCCACTTTAAATTCAGTGATGTAGCAGAGGGTACATATATTGAATTTCAGTACATAACAATATGGATTCAGTACCAAAGAAAATGGTTACAACAACAAATCAAGTCAATAGTTTGTTTAGACTGTAGAATACGACAACTTGTAAAAGACTTGCCACACAGAGAAATGGATTTATATTTACTTCGACAAGGTAACAGAAAATAATGCACATGCAGCAATGAGTCCAAAGCAGTCAAAGTATCCTACAAAGAAACATGCTTTCCCCTTGTAGAATGAACAACATACATAGTCAGTTGTGGACAAATTTAGGATGGTTGACAGAAAACAGAATCATTACCTTTGAAGCGGTATAGAAATTAGGTTAATCCAGAGTTTCAATAATTCAAATGACAAATCAAAACTGCCACATAGCTGGGTGTAACTGTAGCTATCTTTGTGACTGAACATATCTGAAGACAGCAAAGCTTACTGTCGCTGACAAGCAGTCTGGCAAATAAACATCTGGGTACTTGGTGTCCTAAAAAGCAACACTGACTACTCCAACCAACGAATCATTGCTGCTACCATTTTTCGCCCTTACCCCTACTTACTAGATTACTATTGGGAGATTCTCCGGTGTTTGAGTTCCGAAGACACATTTCATACTAAACTAATTGTAGCACACTAAAAGTTGAGAAGTCAGCAACTTTTGCCCCAACAACATCAGCAGCCAGGCGTGCCTCAAGGTACGTGATACTCCACTAATGTGATATCATCATTCTACATTTACAGATATGAACCAGTTCAGCAGTAGATCCATCTCTTATTAGTTCACTGCAACTGAGTACTAAATTGCTGGGTTGAAAACAAAACAAGAACAACAGTCTCAGTCTCAGGCCCATCACTGATGTCTGATGCACTGCCATGCTAGTCTGGTAGATAAGCTCACAAGAGGATCTCCCCAAGATACCAAAAACAGCACATGAAGACCAGACAGAAATATCCAACAAGCACAGCAGGTCGAAGGTATGGGTTGGTTGGGTTAGGTGCTAACATCAAATGTTTTCTCAAGCAGCTATTCTTCAAATGTCATTCCATGAGCAGTTCATAGTATAATGCAGTGGCCACCGCAAACAATCAAGAATTTCAGCTCCACTCAGTTTTCAGCACAGAAATTAGCAACTGTCACCACAAAATTTACTTGCTGGCTGCCATGACGACGTTCAAGATATGTGGTGGGCAATAATATGAAATTGCAGAGTACAAGCATGTTTTTGCACTAAACTTGTCACGAAACTGGCTAAGTGTACAATCCAGAAAGCACAAGAAACAAATTTAAAAACGTATTGAATGACTATATGATGTGCATGCTGAATAAATGATCACGCAGTCAGAATATGATTACAGAAAAGAAGATCCATCATGCTCTAACAAAGTAGCAACAAAAAAAAGCCCAAATTTTAGCCTAGGATATACAGGGTACTGACATACCAAGCAAATCAAAGCACTCACAACACAATAATAAAAGAACTTGCCAACAGATGTGCAGATTTTTAATTGCCTGGATACCATGGGACGTTGAATGGGTAACATGGTCACTAAATACTGAACACAAAAATATAGACAAATTATTATGCATATTATCAACCAATCAAATCATATTAACATGGAAGACTGAAAACTGTTGTCATGTCTCCACCAAACAATGAATTGCCAGTTAACTGATCTTCATAAAACATTAAAAATAAAACCCACTGAACGTTCTGTTGAGCCTCTTCCCAAGTGCAGACTATCGACTGTGGTGTTGGCATAATAGAATATCAAAATGGCAAGGCATGCAGAGAACCCAAAAGCCACAGAGCAGCTGCAGGTATTGCTTGTCATGTAATATCAAGACTACTGCAACAAACACCCTGTTTCTTCTATCAGACCACAGGCTGAATGAATATGTCAGAACCCAGTCAATAGCAATATCGATCAAGTGCCCCCTGGTAACTGGATCAAATTTCATGGGTCACAGTGTTCACTTCAGCCATCTAACTGTGACGGACAGCATCACCATGACCTCTTGGCAAAGCAATTTCAACCCTAAGTTTTTCCTCACCGTGCAGTAAATAGCTGCTTTCTTCGCACAAAACACTGGCAAAGGTTCTCTGGAAAGCTGATCTTTTCACAACCAAAAGAATCCCTGTTCTATCCAACTTCACAAATGTGCCAGCTCATTTGAATTCGGAAAACTATGAGTAGCTGATAAAGACCACTATCAGAACCAGCAATGGAAGCTAGAAGAAAAACAAGAATTTGTGAGCATTCATGCTGTGGCTAAAACTAATGAACACAAACATACAGTGTGCTGATATACAAAATATCGTTAGTGATAAATTACACTAATAGCTTATGTTTCACTGTGTATTTGGGAAGATGATGGTAAAGTGCAATTATTTTCTGATATAAGTGGGAAATTCCACAATTATTAGCCCCCTTATTATAGATACTTAGCCAATGCTAGAGACCACGAAAAAATTCTTTCAGCCCTTTATGCCTTGTACAGATCCACAGAAGTTCATGGAAGTAGCGTGAACCTGTTGCAGAAGAATAATAAAAGGCACCCCCTTTGACCATGCACATCAGATTCACCTTTACTCGCCCACGCCGTGTAATTTCACAGATCTAGCAGCCTCGTCGATAAACTAAAAGCAGAGACATATGCAGCAGATAATACGGGGCAACTCGGATACAGTCCGATACCTGGGCGTCGACGACCTTGCCGAAGCGGCGGAAGGCATCCGAGAGCTTGCGCTCGTCGGTGTGGAACGAGAGGCCGCCCACGAAGATCCGGCTGTCCTCCTTGCCCGCCATTGTCGGCACCTCTGTCTCGGCTCCTCGGTTTGTGGGGGATTAGGGTTTGGGTGGGAAAAGGAGAACGACGACGATAGGTTGTGGCGGAACCGGTAGCGGCAGGAAGAAGGGGAGAAAGAAAAGAGAAGCAGCAAGCGCTAGGGTTTGGGTTCCGCTCGGTTTGTTTCTCGGCTGTCTGGGCCATAGACCATTGGTAGTTCTATAACTGGGCCTGCACCCTTATCGGGCCTCCGTGTAAATTGAGTGTTATTCTCCCAAGTTTTTTCTAAAATCTGGTCTTGCACATTGTATTGTTCTTTTTCCTAGGCGATCTAGGCTTTCCTTCTCCCGCCGAGTTCTCATCGGCCGTGATTTTTCTTTCCCTGAATCCTACCATGATTGATCTCTGGTGTATTTGGATTGATTCAGGGGTGAACTTGTTTTGTTGCCGGCCTCGGCATCTGGCTTTTTCTTTCCTGGTCAGGTTTAGGGTTTTCTACCACATCAACACATGCTCGACGATTTTGGTGAAAATATCGGATGGAGCGAATTGTTTTGGGATGACTGATGGTGATCTGTCCAGTCTGATGGATCAACTTGGCATATTGGAAGAGGATCTTGATGATGTTAGCTTTGAGGAAGAAGGCCAGACAATGGAAGATGTTCTCAAGTGGCATGCAGTGGCTAGGGTTTATACTGATGCTAAGTATGGCCAGAGTTGGATCTTTGCCAAAATGAGATCTGCATGGAGTTTATCCTAGGATGTTAAGTTCCATGCGATTGAAAGTAATATGTATGTGTTGTGTTTCTTCTGCTTAGGGGATTGGGAAAAGGCAATGGAGGGAGGCCCCTGGAACTTGGGAAACCTCCTTGTTTGTATTGAGTCATACGATGGTTTTACAAAACCAAGTACTATAAAATAGAACTCGATTTTGCTATGGGCACTAATTCATGTTCTCCATGTGGCCTTCGGACCTATGGCTAGTAATCTAGCTAATAGAATTTGTGAGTTTAAGGCAGAGGAGGGAGATTCAATGGACTTCTTTAGCAATTTTTGTAGGGTAACTTGATGTGTGTAATCCTCTTATGAGGGTGGTTTTTGTTACAAGATGTGGTAAAAGATATTTATTTAAATTCAGGTATGTAAGAATCCTAATCATTGTGAGGTGTGTGGAATCTTTGGTCATGCTTACAAGGAGCATGGTAATGATATCCATTTTGATAAGGATCGAAAATATCCTCCCTAGTTACTCGCAAATCTAAGCCGGCGGGGCCGAGGCCGTGGTCGCGGGTTTTGATCAGGAAGTGAAGGATGTTGGGGTAGATGGAGTCAAACCTACAAATGATGTGATGAATGATATCAAGCAGTCTAAGAGAAGAAGGAACTTCTACTTGTAATTCTCTAATGAATCAAGGTGTTATGAATAGCCTAGTAAACTTGTTCGATAATTCCTTGGATGGTCTGTGGCTAGGGAAACAAGCTCACCTCCAAAGAGAGATCCGAAGAGGTTTAGGAAGGGAGGAGAAGAAGGAAGTGAAACAAAAATGCTAGGATAGGTGGCCTCCTTCGAGGGTGACCGTCGGGTCCAATGAGTACCATGTCCTTCAATGGTCATGGAGCTGGCAACGTCGCGGCAGTGAGAGAGATGTGCGATCTCGTGAAAAGGTCTGCCCCAACAATGCTTTGTATTTTGGAGACTCAAATACACAAGACTGAAGCATTGCATTGCATGTTAGGTTTTGATTGTGGTTATGGTGCTAGTAGCAATGGAAGGAGTGGAGGTATGTGTGTGTGTTCTGGAACAATTCAGTTAAGCTTTGAGTTAGACAATTTTCTTTATTATCGTATTGATATGTTAATGGATGAGGCTAGTGATCATTGGTGTTTTACATGTTGGTACATGATACAAGAAGGCAGTTGAGAAATAAAAACTGGGAGAAGATGAAACATATCAAAGTTGGCATGGATCTCACATGGCTTTGTATTGTCGTTTAATTAAGTTTTATGGCTGAGGAATATATTTGTATTTGTGATCAAGTGAGAGTCATATGCATGTGTTCAGATAAACTGTGGATATTTGCGGGCTATGTGATATTTGCGTACTGTGACGGATTCATCTTCTCCACCACTGTCATGTCCATTTGTCTCCGCAAGGGACGACGAAGGGAGCAAGGTGGTGTCAGGCGTAGAGGGGAAGGTGGTGGACACGCCGAGCTAGGCGTTGGGAAGCAACGAGCATAGCGAGGTGCAGGGCGGAGACCTCATTCACGGTGAGGATGATCACAATATGGATGTTGGGCGGAGGATACATACAAATACAATAGAAGGGACCAGAACAGACACCTTATAGACCCACACAAAAGGCAAAGGAACTCGCAACAAAGGAAAATACATTGAAGCCCCTAGAGGTCCCTACATCAGAACCGTCGCCATCTCTGACACCTCCATAGTGCCTGCGAAAAGAAGGGGGAAACCAACGCACCCGATATCTACGCGGCTCCAACACTGCAACTAGCAGTGTGAACCTTGTAAGTGGGTCTTCCAAGAAGAAACCGTTGCCACTAGGCTCAAAAGTGGGGCCTTTCCCTAAGCCATAAATGGATCTTTGGATCATGATCTTCCTATCGACAACGTTGAGGTATAGAACTAGATCCACCAGCCTCGTACCAATCCAACCATAGAAGATTGGGCATCCTCTGGTCCTCTGTCGGTGCCACCAACTTGAACCGTCTATTGTAGACTCCCTAGCTCCACAACAACGCCGGAGCACACATTTCCACGACGACAAAGTTGCAATGCAAAATCCTGAGACGAGGATGTTGTTGCCTCCTCGTCGTACTCGACCATAAGAGCGAGCACCCAGATCAGTCACCGACCACGAAGCATAGTGTCGCACCAGTAGGGAGATGGAGAAAATTTATTGGAGACCAACACTGCCATCAGAAATGAATCAAAGTTAGATGTACAAATCTGTGCGTTAGATCCGGCAGCTTCCCTCTTGACGATGGGTGTGAGGCGCACGGGAAGGAGAAGTCACTGGAGCCACTGGCACAAAATTAGTCGCTACCTTAGTTGCCCTTTCTACACAAAGAGGAGAGTGTAGAGAGAGAAACGTGAATCACGACATCTATCGATGTCCTCAGTGTGCAGGAAAGAAAAATAGTACGCAATTTGTTTCTTATCGTTGTGTATGTTTCAGTAAGTTTCACGTGTCCTAGACATGAGACTCAGATAATAAGCGTATGACATATCATCAATATATAAAATTATAATAGGTAAAGCTCAAAAAAATTATAAATTTGATCGACATCTATAAAATATGGGTGTATATTTGGTTCTTGTACTTTGTATCATGTAAAAATCAACGTTTATTAGCTACCTAACACTTGAATTTTGGTAATATGGTCTAGAGAAACGATAGAGAAGATTTTAGAATGATGAAGAAGTACGTTTTGAGGTTTGTGCATAGCGTTCATTGTGCTAAAGACTATCAACAGAATCTTCTAGATATTAGAATGGAAAAGAAGATCCAATGGTTAAAAATATTGGAATTCGCGTCTTAATCCGACGGTCAATATTTAAAGTTATTCGTACACTATATAGTGGTAAGATACTTAAAAAAATAAAACTTATTAAGCACCAGTGACTACTAGAAGGACCTCACATGTTGTGCTCCATGACTATCGCTACTAGCGAATTTTTCCCTTGGCGTGCGTCATAATGGGAAATAAAATAAAAAGGAGAAAGATCCAAATTTCATTATTACCTTTATCTTAAGAACAACAATGGTTAATAAAACGAGCTTTGAAAAAGGATTGCAATTTGGAAATAATTTGCTTTCTAGTTTCAACAAAATACATAGATGTAGTATCCCAATTGTCTAACAATGGTAATGCTACATGGTTTAATAATATAATGGCTACTTCCTATATACAATTGTTGCATCATAATTATATCATGCTCATGTCATCATGCCACCTTGCATTTGAGCATCATATAAAACCCTTCTTCTTTTGCTTCTTCTCTCATATGCATTATTAACTGTATTTGCCTCTTGATATTGTATTTGGTTATTGATATATTGTTTAAATGTCCAAGTTGAGTTGGGGGCATATCTTTTATTCAACTCCATCACCTTTCTTTGTCACCACCTTATAATTCCACCATCCCATTATCCATGAGCTTGTATTTTATTTTCTTTTGGTATTTAATCTAGCTCATGGGAGATAGGATGGATCTACTTCTATAAATTCTTTTGTTTGGCTTTATTCCACTTCTTGGAAATGCATAAGTATAATGCCATATTATTATTGTTTTCACAAAATCAATCATGGCATTTATTATTTTTGCATGGGTCATGCAACCATCATCACCACCTTTCTCCCACTTGTTTTTCCTTTGTTTTAGTGGTTCTTCTTGGTGGAATCATCTACATCATCTATCCACCATACCCCTTTTCTCATCAACATCTTTCTTTTATTTATCTCCATTCATGATTTATATGAGGGATTCTTCCCATACATCTTTCTTTCTCTTTTCCTTGATTATTCCTCACCCTCTCCTCTCACCAAGCCGAGGTGTCCCCCTCTCCCTGCCGGCAAGCCCCACCTCAGCTAACCCCTACCCCTCTCTCTACCCCATCTAACCCTAGCCCGAGCTACCCCCTCTCCTCTCTCTCTTCTCTCTACCGCCGTGCCGGCCCCACCCAGCTGCTACCCCACACCGTCCCCACCTGCAGCCCTCTCCCATCCTGCACAGCTAACTCGTCGAGTCGGCTGACCACGTGCTCGAGGAGAAAAAGGAAAGGGCCGAAGCCACTTTACCCTGAGCCGCTCCCACACGGCAACCCTCCTCCCTCTCCCTCACTTTTCCTCCTCTCACCCGTCCCCTGGTTTGCCCAGATCCACCCCAGGTCACTGCCTTCCTCTCCTTCCTCTCCCGACGGCCTTGACTCTGCTTGCCGCCACCGTCACCCCTTGCGTCTCCTTGTTCCAGCCAGCAAGCACGACGTGGGAGTGGTCAAGGAGATCGAGGACGTCCCTCTACACCGCCATGTACACGCCGACGCGAAGGAGAAAGCCCCCAGGACCGCCAGCAGCCTCGCCGCTCCGCCGAAACCCTAGTTCCCCGGCCTCTGCGTCCTCGTCGTTGCAGCGTCTCCCAGGCCGATCCGTCCACACCGACCTCTCCTCGACGCTGAGCAGGGGATATATCAGGAATCCCAGGAGCACTACCCAGATCCGTCCCTCGCTTCAACTGAGCTGCCAGGCAAGCACTACCACATGCTTGCATACATATAGTACCTATTGCCTCTCTCTTATTCTTGCATCATTGAGTCGCGATTGCATTAAACTGAATCCCAAGTACTGCATAGCCTTTACTTTTAAACCCCACCGAAGCTTGTTCCTCCATCCCATGAGCCATTACTACAGGAGTTGTTTGAGCCATGCGGGTCGTAGAACAGCATGTGTAGGGTATGTGAGTGTCTGATGGATAACGAGGTACCAAAACAACTTAACCTGAGTAGTAATGGGATAACTAATGAAAGTGGCACCGGTGAGCAATATCTGCTATTTGGTTCTTCATGCTCACTTGTGTCCCGTAGGACCCCGAGTACTTGATTCATGTTCCTTGACTATTCGCACTATCCACATCCGGGAGGCCTTATGGACCCCCCTGAGCCAGAGCTTGATTCATTCTCATTTCTTGGGGCCACAAAGTAGTTTGGGGCTTTATTACTATCATGTACTTATGCCATGTTTTACTACTTTATTTAAGATTGTGCGTGGAGCACCTGTACTGTTTAGGACCATGACACGTTTTCGCTATATCGACAAGCCCAGTCATATTTTCGGGTTCCCAGTCGTTTACCGCCGTCCACACAAACCCTGGGTCCGTTCCGGAGCCGGCCAACTTCGTTGCGGGTAGCTTAGTGGGGTGGCCCCCTGAAACATTTCTGAATCCTGTGATCGCTTTGTCGTGAATGCCTCGTTGGGTTTTGATTTGGTTTTTTCGAGGTTGATCGAGTGTGTGTTGCTATTTGTGCACCCCTGCAGGGTAAATCTTTCTGAAAGCCATGTCCGCGGTTATGGACGACTTGGAGCACAGTTTCTCGATCATAGACAAGTATAACTAAAGTACCGCTTTTAATTTGACTAAGTACCTGACTAGTAAATAGTGCAACACTAATGGAATGATTAATAAAACTGCCAACGGATGGGAGGGGTTGTTCGTTTGCTTCCTCGTTGGTAAGCGAGGAGGAGGATGGATCTGTTAATATTACCGTTATAACTGTTGTTCTTAATTAACGGACATCCGTCTATCTTTGGTTAGGCGGATGGTTAGCGAGTATCTATAGAATTGTTAGGTATTATCTTTTGCTGCAATTGCGTCACCCCAGGTTGTGTCCCCTTTAGAGGCATAAAAACTTCTTGAGTACCCTAGTGTCTCACACGATAAATTGTTTGATTCGGATGAACAGTATACTCGCAAGATGGATACTGGGTGGAGGAGACGGACGATGTTGGCAACGATCACTCGGTGTAGAGATTCCGGGAACGGGGATCCGTGAGATCTGTGGGCAGGATGTGTTTATTTATGGGGCATCTTATGCCGATTTGCTTCTTATCCGTACTCGGATCTTGTTTTCCGCTTCCGCCTGATACTCTAATGTTTGATGTATGAGGAGATATCCTAAACTATTATACCTATCTAGGATATTTGGATCTTGCCGTATGGCGTTGCAATATTTCTATTTCTTTTAGATGGAATGGCTCTGAGGACTGTTGTATGTGGCTTGCATACATACTCATTTGTGTATGTAGTTGATCTCTTCGCCTGCCGATTATGCCGCTCGTTCTTGTCCTGGTGTTTGGAAATGGTTAGGACGGCCGAAAGGTCTACTTGTGAGTGGCATTTGGCCCCACCGTACTATTTTAACCATTTCCGCTCATCCAGGCTTGTAACTAAGAGCGTAATTCACCGAGGTAGTTACAATTGGTATCAGAGCCATCCCGCCCTTCAGGGTCTCAGCCAAATGGTCGTTGTCAGTCTAGCAAATATTTTGGTAGCTATGTATACTAGGGAAAAACAAACATGAGAGTAGGACTGCTTCCATTTTTCTTCTTACCCACCCACCCACCCTTTTTCTGGTAAGGAAGTGTAACGTTTTCAATCCTCTTCTAAAATTCAAACTAGGATTCACGTGTTCTGGGTTCCGTAGTACCATAGGCTGTGTGTGTGTGTGAGTGTGTGCGTGTGTGTGAATTCCTTGTCTATCTGTTGCATCCAACATGTTATCAATATCTGCCTTTTGGTTATCAACTGTTGGTACATTCCATACCGACAGGCTTTTGCAAACCGACGCGATCTGTCTTACTCTTTGTTATCCGATGTTATCTTGTTTGGGATGTTCATTTCCATAGTTACTAATCTTTAGGTTCATCTGAAGAAGAAGGTGTTGGGATATGTGTTTTGCTTATTCATGTGCGGAGTAATGATTTAAGTGCGGGATGGAGTTGTGACCATACCACTACTTTTCTCATTCGCTCTTGTATATTGAATTGGTAGAGTTACTAATCTTGATTCGTTAAGTGGTTTTGCGCATATAGTGGTATTTTAATGCCGAAATTTGCGGAAATTTTTTCTTTGATAGTTTTGTGTACCACACTCCTTGTTCAGTCGTGTGCGATATGCTTAATATCTTCTAGGTGCTTTGAACTTTGTTGATATTTTAATATCATCTTAGTAAATGGTATACTTTAAATCTTGGTTAATTCCATTTTGGTACTATTTTGGATTATTATTATTCTCCATTATGGTACTAACTTGTGTTTTTATCAATCACAGGATGGCACCACCACGCCGTTCTGAGGAGGACATACAACCTGAACTAGGGGTTGCGTTGGCAAGCATCGCCAATGCCTTGGCCGCAATGCAGCAGAACCAACAGCGATTTGAAGAAAGTGTCAGGAGGAATGAGTTTGTTCCGCTACCTCCACCTCCCAAGCGAGGAGACATCAAAAGCTTCCTGAAGTTCAACCCACGCCAATTTGATGTTTCTGATCAACCACTTGATGCTGATGATTGGTTGCGTGAGATGTCAAGGTTACTGGTGACTGATGTTCTGAGCAAGAATGGGTAAAATGTGCCACGACCTTCGAAGGAGATGCAGCTCTGTGGTGGGAGAATTACCTCAAGGCAAACTACACCGGTTTTTTCAGCCTACTTGGGAGTTCACTGGAGCTTTCAAAGAGCAATATCTGTCAGAAATTGTCATGGAGAGGATGAAGGAAGTGTTTCTCAACCTCAAGCAGGGCAATGACAATGTCAATACCTACATCAGAAACTTCATGAACCTTTCTCGTTATGGTGGCGATGAGATCTCTGATGACAAGAAGAAGCAAAAGAGGTTCAGACAAGGGCTCAATGCATCGATTAAATATGCAATCACACATGCAAGGCCGGCGTCTTTTCTGGAACTCCAACATATAACTCTGCAGGAAGAAGCAAGTAGGCAAGTGTTTGAGGACTCAAAGAAACACAACCGTGATGCAGCAAGCTCTTCAGCTATGTCAACTCCTTCTAAGCGTCGTTTTTGGGTTCCTAACACCCCACCGTCGCTCCCGGCTCCACTAAGACCTTCAAGCTACGCAGCAAGGCCACCAAACTTCCTCACTGCTGCTCCCAGGGGCTACAACCACAACTACAGGCGCTGGCGGAGTCCCTGGCTACGTTGCTCCACGTCCACCTGGTGCTTGTTACACTTGTGGAAACACTGGGCATCAACACTGGAATTGTCCAATGAACAACAAAGCTCTTCCTCCACCACCTCCAAGACCTGCAGCAAGCTCTCCTATGGTTCGTGCACCACCACCTCGGGCTCTCAACATCAACACCAAGCCCGGGTCTACTGTTGCTCGTGCCAACTGTGTCAACGCCGCTCAAGCTGAGCATGCACCTAGAGTTGTGATGGGTATGCTTCCCGTTAACTCAGTCCCTGCATGAGTTTTGTTTGATTCTGGTGCTTCGCATTCTTTTGTTTCTCATAAGTTTGCTCATGAGCATGATCTGGATATGGTTCCCTTATTGCATCGTCTGGTGGTACAATCTCCTGGCTCAAACATGAGGGCTGCTCATATCAGCCATGACAATCAAATTGAGATTGGTGGCTCTTCGTTCCCGGCTTCCTTGATTACGGGCAATTCGACATTGATGTTATCTTGGGCATGGATTGGTTGACAGCAAATGCAGTGTGATTGATTGTCTTTGAGCTCGGTTTCTCTGAAAATTCCTAAAGGCCATATAGTCTATTCTCCAAGTCTGACTCCTGCTATTCAGCTTTTCTCTTTGGCGGCTCTGAATGCTGATGCTATGGAAGCTATTCAGAGTGTTCCGATGGTCTGTGAGTTCCCAGATGTCTTTCCTAAAGAGTTGCCAGGTATGCCTCCGGATCGTGAGGTTGAGTTTGTAATTGAGCTTGAACCTAGAACAACTCCTATCTCCAAGCGGCCTTATAAAATGGGTCCTGCTGAGTTGGATGAACTCAAACGTTAGCTTGATGAACAAGAGAAGTTGGGGTTCATTCAGCACAGTACTTCTTTTTGGGGTAGCCCAACCATCTTTGTGAAGAAGCGAGACAAGACTGATAGACTTTGTGTTAACTATCGGGCTCTCAATGCTAAAACCATCAAGAATAAATATCCCCTTCCGCGGATTAATGATCTCTTCGATCAGCTAGCTGGAGCTGTGGTTTTCTCTAAACTTGACTTGAGAAGTGGATATCATCAAATCAAGATTCGCAAGGAAGATGTTCCTAAAACAGCTTTCACCACCCGCTATGGCCTGTATGAGTACACGGTCATGTCTTTCGGTCTCACCAACGCACCTGCCACCTTCTCGAGGCTTATGAACTCGGTTTTCATGGAGTATCTTGATAAGTTCATTGTGGTCTATCTGGATGACATCCTAGTCTATTCTAAGTCAAAGGAAGAACATGAAGAACACCTTTGGTGTGTCCTAAACAAGCTTCATGAGAACCGCCTGTATGCAAAGTTCTCCAAATGTGAGTTTTGGCTCCCTCAAGTCACCTATCTTGGTCACGTCATCTCTACCAAGGGCATTGCCATCAACCCAGAAAATGTAAAGACAATTGTTGACTGGCTTCCTCCTGTAAATGTCAAAGAAGTCCGGAGTTTCCTTGGTTTGGCTAGTTATTGCCGTCGCTTCGTGCAGAACTTCTCGAAGATTGCGAAGCCTCTTACCGATCTCCTCAAGAAAGGCAAGAAATACCTTTGGACTCCTGCATGTCAAGCAAGCTTCGAAACACTCAAAGAGAAGCTCACTTCCACACCAGTCTTGATTCCTCCAGATACATCAAAGCCTTTCCAGATATTCTGTGACGCCTCTTTGCAAGGATTGGGTGCGGTCCTTATGCAAGAAAAACAAGTTGTTGCTTATGCCTCTCGACAGTTGAAGACGCATGAGATCAACTATCCTACACATGACCTCGAGCTCGCAGCAGTTGTCTTTGCTTTGAAAGTATGGAGGCACTACTTGCTTGGCAACCGTTGTGAAATCTTTTCTGATCACAAGAGTCTGAAGTATATCTTCACACAGCCTGATCTCAACCTTCGTCAGAGGAGGTGGATTGAAGTGATCAATGATTTCGATTTGACCATCAACTACACTCCGGGCAAAGCTAATGTCATGGCCGATGCTCTCAGCCGCAAAGCTTATGTCAGCAACCTCATGGTGGAAGAACAACAGCCTCTCTTGTGCGAGGAATTCCGTCAGCTCAACCTTGAAATTGTGGATCAAGGGTATCTTCTGAACCTTCTGGCAACTCCTCTCTTGGAAGAAAAGGTTCGCTCCATTCAACTTGGTGATCCGTACACCAAAAATATCATCTCCAACATTCAGCTTCCGAAGTATGAGTCCTTCCACGTCGATGACCAAGGCAAGCTTTTCTTTGAACACCGGATGTTTGTTCCGAACTACCCGGGTTTGAGAGAGCAAGTTCTCAAGGAGGCGCATGATTATGTTCTTTCTATCCACCCTGGCAGCACAAAGATGTACATGGACTTGAAAACACAATATTGGTGGCCTGGATTGAAACGATATTGTGCCAAGTATGTCTCGGAGTGTGATGTCTACCTTGAGTTAAAGGCATCCATCGAAACCTTCCGGTCTTCTATAGCCATTGAAACCCCCGGAATGGAAATGGGAGAAAGTAGAGATGGACTTCATCACTGGTTTTCCAAGGTCACAGAAGGGCAACAATGCAATCTTTGTTGTCATTGACAGGCTTTCTAAAGTGGCTCACTTCTTTCCAGTCAAGGAAACAATTTCTGCAATTCAGTTGGCTGAGCTATATATCAACAGAGTTGTCTCTCTATATGGGGTTCCTCTTGAGATCAGTTCAGACCGTGGAAGCATCTTCACTTCCAAGTTCTGGGGAAGTTTCCAAAATGCTTTGGGGACAAAATTGAACTTCAGCACAGCTTACCATCCTCAGTCGCAAGGACAAGTTGAAAGGATCAATCAGATTTTAGAAGATATGCTCCGTGCTTGCGTCATCTCTTTCGGCATGAAGTGGGAAGAATGTCTTCCTTATGCTGAATTCTCTTACAACAACAGCTTCCAGAAAAGTCTAAAGATGGCACCATTTGAGGCTCTCTATGGTCGCAAATGCAGAACTCCGATTGGTTGGTCGGGCGCAGGAGAAAGAACATTGTTTGGCCCCGACATTGTAACTCAAGCGGAGGAGAAGGTTCACATCATTCTTGAAAATCTGAAGATTGCTCAAAGTCGCCAGAAGAGCAATTATGATGAGCTTACGGACATGGAATATGTCCCTGGTGATCTCGTTTACCTTCGTGTCACTCCCATGAGAGGCACGCACCATTTTGGTATCAAAGGTAAGCTGGCTCCTAGATACATCGGTCCATTCAAAATTCGTGGAAGAAGAGGAGAAGTTGCTTATGCTCTTGAGCTTCCTGAAAAACTCAAGGTCCATGATGTTTTCCACATCTCTCAACTCAAGAAGTGCTTCAAGGATCCCAGCAGGACCGTGGATCATGAGCTTATCAATCTCCAAGAAGACCTGTCTTATCAAGAACACCCCATAAAAGTTCTAGAAGTCGCAGAAAGAAGGACTCGCAACAAGTCCATCAAGTTCTGCAAGGTGCAGTGGTCGCACCATTCAGTTGATGAAGCCACTTGGGAACGTGAAGATGAGCTCCGTGTCAAATATCCTACCCTCTTTGAGTCTTCTTCTTCTTCCTAGAATCTCGGGGCGAGATTCCTGTTTAGTGGGGGAGAGTTGTAGCATCCCAATTGTCTAACAATGGTAATGCTACATGGTTTAATAATATAATGGCTACTTGCTATATACAATTGTTGCATCATAATTATATCATGCTCATGTCATCATGCCACCTTGCATTTGAGCATCATATAAAACCCTTCTTCTTTTGGTTCTTCTCTCATATGCATTATTAACTGTATTTGCCTCTTGATATTGTATTTGGTTATTGATATATTGTTTAAATGCCCAAGTTGAGTTGGGGGCATATCTTTTATTCAACTCCATCACCTTTCTTTGTCACCACCTTATAATTCCACCATCCCATTATCCATGAGCTTGTATTTTATTTTCTTTTGGTATTTAATCTAGCTCATGGGAGATAGGATGGATCTACTTCTATAAATTCTTTTGTTTGGCTTTATTCCACTTCTTGGAAATGCATAAGTATAATGCCATATTATTATTGTTTTCACAAAATCAATCATGGCATTTATTATTTTTGCATGGGTCATGCAACCATCATCACCACCTTTCTCCCACTTGTTTTTCCTTTGTTTTAGTGGTTCTTCTTGGTGGAATCATCTACATCATCTATCCACCATACCCCTTTTCTCATCAACATCTTTCTTTTATTTATCTCCATTCATGATTTATATGAGGGATTCTTCTCATACATCTTTCTTTCTCTTTTCCTTGATTATTCCTCACCCTCTCCTCTCACCAAGCCGAGGTGTCCCCCTCTCCCTGCCGGCAAGCCCCACCTTAGCTAACCCCTACCCCTCTCTCTACCCCATATAACCCTAGCCCGAGCTACCCCCTCTCATCTCTCTCTTCTCTCTACCGCCGTGCCGGCCCCACCCAGATGCTACCCCACACCGTCCCCACCTGCAGCCCTCTCCCTGCCCTGCCTGGCTAACCAGGTCGAGTCCAAGCTCGACCACATGCTCGAGGAGAAAAAGGAAAGGGCCGAAGCCACTTTACCCTGAGCCGCTCCCACACAGCAACCCTCCTCCCTCTCCCTCACTTTTCCTCCTCTCACCCATCCCCTGGTTCGCCCAGATCCACCCTAGGTCACTGCCTTCCTCTCCCGATGATGCCCAGCTCTGCCGCCAGTCGCCGCCGTCTACCCCGCCGTCTCCTCGTTCCAGCCAGCGAGCACGACGTGGGAGTGGTCAAGGAGATCGAGGACGTCCCTCTACACCGCCCTGTACACGCCGATGCGAAGGAGAAAGCCCCCAGGACCGCCAGCAGCCTCGTCGCTCCGCCGAAACCCTAGTTCCCCGGCCTCTGCGTCCTCGTCGTTGCAGCGTCTCCCAGGCCGATCCGTCCACACCTCTCCTTGAATGAGCGGGGATATATCAGAATCCTGTGAGCACTACCAGTTGTCCTCGCTTCAATGAGCTGCCGCAAGCACTACCACATGCTTGCATACATATAGTACCTATTGCGCTCTCTTATTCTTGCATCATTGAGTCGATTGCATTAAACTGAATCCCAAGTCTTGCACAACCTTTACTTTTAAACCCCAGAAGCTTGTTCCTCCATCCCATGAGCCATTACTATAGGAGTTGTTTGAGCCATGCGGGTCGTAGAAACGACATGTGTAGGGTATGTGAGTGTCGATGGATAACGAGGTACCTAAACAACTTAACCTAAGTAGTAATGGGATAACTAATGAAAGTGGCACCGGTGAGCAATATCGCTATTTGGTTCTTCATGCTCACTTGTGTCCGTGGGACCCGAGTACTTGATTCTGTTCCTTGACTATTCGCACTATCCACATCCGGAGGCCTTATGGACCCCACGAGCGAGCTTGATTCATTCTTATTTCTTGGGGCCACAAAGTAGTTTGGGGATTTATTACTATCTGTACTTATGCCATGTTTCTTGCTTTATTTAAGATTGTCGTGGAGCACCTATCTGTTAGGACCGTGACACGTTTTATTTGTATCGACAAGCCCAGTCATATTTTGGGTTCGATCGTTTAGCCGTCCACACAAACCTGGTCCGTTCGAGCCAAGCCAACTTCGTTGGGGTGGCCCTGAAACATTTCTGAATCCTGTGATCGCTTTGTCGTGAATGCCTCGTTGGGTTTTGATTTGGTTTTTCCGAGGTTGATCGAGTGTGTGTTGCTATTTGTGCACCCCTACAGGGTAAATCTTTCTGAAAGCCGTGTCCGTGGTTATGGACGACTTGGAGCATAGTTTCTCGATCATAGACAAGTATAACTAAAGTACCGCTTTTAATTTTACTAAGTACCTGACTAGTAAATAGTGCAACACTAATGGAATGATTAATAAAACTGCCAACGGATGAGAGGGGTTGTTCGTCCGCTTCCTCGTTGGTAAGCGAGGAGGAGGATGGATCTGTTAATATTACCGTTATAACTGTTGTTCTTAATTAACGGACATCCGTCTATCTTTGGTTAGGCGGATGGTTAACGAGTATCTGTAGAATTGTTAGGTATTATCTTTTACTGCAATTGCGTCACCCCAGGTTGTGTCCCCTTTAGAGGCATAAAGACTTGCTGAGTACCCCTAGGGTCTCACACGATAAATTGTTTGATTCAGATGAACAGGTATACTCGCAAGATGGATACTGGGTGGAGGAGACGAACGATGTTGGCAACGATCACTCGGTGTAGAGATTCCGGGAACGGGGATCCGTGAGATCTATGGGCGGGATGTGTTTATTTATGGGGCATCTTATGCCGATTTGCTTCTTATCCGTACTCGGATCTTGTTTTCCGCTTCCGCCTGATACTTTGATGTTTGATGTATGAGGAGATATCCTAAACTATTATACCTATCTAGTATATTTGGATCTTGCCGTATGTGTTGGGGGGATAACCCCGGGTAGGGTCACTCCGGGGTATAAGGGCCGAGTTAGCCGAGGTTCGGCAAGGTCAAAGCGGATGCTGGCCGAGTCACCTCAAGGCAGGCCGGATCACGGAGTAACCCGGACCAGGGGGGTCGCCTAACATTGTCTCGTCCGACTCAAGGAATAAGTCGGAGACACTTGTCTAGCTTATATGCAGGAACAGGTGTGGCCGGATCAATTGTGATCCGGATCCTCGTTTGGCTTCTAGGAGAAGGAAGGAATATCTCTGGTCAAAAAGAAGGCCCGGTGCGTACTGGATGAGCGAATAAAGCAAGGGCAGGACCACCGGATCGTGGCCGACAAGGGTGACGACGCTCACGTCGGCTGACGCAGGCACCACAGAGGCAACGTCGCTAAAGCAAGAGTGACGTGGGGGAAAAGCACCCCTATCGGGTTACTAATTTGGGAGGAGGCATATTCTTAGTGCCTCCACGTATGCCCTAGGCCAGGACCGAACCACCCCTATAAAAGGGGGGGTTGGGGTTCTGGTAAGGAGGTTGGGTCTTTTCAGATACATAGCAAGGAAAATACTTGTGGGTCTAGAGTTCTTGGGCTAGTTAATAGGCAAGAGTAAGAGAGTTTCTTCTTCCTCCTCTTGTCAATACAGCTCGAGGAGCACTTGTAATCTTGGAGACTGAACATCAATACGAAACTTACGTGTGAGAATCACTCTACTATCCCTCCCTGGATTCCCCTAGCGCATATTAGTCCCCACCTTTAGCCTATCCATGGCATCTGCCGTGACACCACCACGACAGTTGGCGCCCACCGTGGGGCTAGCGGCGCTAGCAGGGGTGAAGATCCGGACGGGAAATTACATCGGGACGTGACGCGCCGTCGTCTCGGGCTCGTCGTAAACTACGCTGGCTGCCGTTCGGCACACAGCGTCTTGACAGCAAGCTCGGCGGCGCCAGACGGTCTATGTTGCCATGGGCGTGTCTTTGCGTTCATCGCGTCGCGTCGTCGATGCGAGGAACCACCCTCACCGTGGCTCCGCAGGCGCGTGTCGCCCGCTCCCGGCCATGCAGAGGTGATGATGACAGCGCCGGCGTGGCGTGAAACAGCGCCGGACCGGAGGCAACACCCAAGGCACCAAGGAAAGCTAGGGGTCCTCCGCTAGAGGCCCGAAAACGTCTTGAGGAAGCTATGGATAGCAGCTAACCCGATGGCAGCGATGGTAGATCCGGCTCGAGCACGGCCGAGCTAGAGGAGACCGGCGAAAGATCTTGGAGGCGCAAAGAAAATAGCGGCTCAGCGATGCGTTGAACATGACGTGAGTATCTGCGAACAAGGTTGATGCAATTGAGGGTAAAGGAGAAACCTCATAGCGAGATGAACAAAGAAGGTGATGATGGACGGAAGGGTCGGAAAACTATCTATCTGTGGGGTTGCGAAGTATAGTACCCGGCGAAGAACCTCGAAGCAGCGGACCATGGCGTCCGAGCTAGAGGGTCTGACGGGTGAAGCCGCCAAAAAGGCAAGACCGGGTTAACGAGCTGGTTCGGATCGCGAACAGGCAGAATGAGGAGCTATTGAGAGGTAAACCGGAGAGAGTTGGAGCTTCTAAGATCGTCCATTCGGTAATAGGTAACCCGGCGAAATCCGCTGGAGCCGCATCATCGCCTCATGGTGGTCCTAGAAGGGAAGAGGTAGTAACCTCGGCCAGACGGAACAAGCAGATCGTTCCGTACGACCCAACGCGTGCGGGAAAGGAAAAGGAGATGCGGAAAAACGACGATCGGCAGAGCATGAGCCGAGGTAACAACGACCAAGGCAATGCCGGTCAAGGGAATGCTGTCAACGGCAATGCCGGACAGCGAAACCCGGCGGAAGCGGGTCAACCGCAACAGCGGAATGCACCAAGGCAAGAGCAAAGTGCCGGCCGTGGTATGAAACAGAGAGGAGCACAACGAGAGCAAGACCGATACAACGATGGAGACTCGGAGATGATGAATGCGGGATATGCTAGACCGGACTATCATGTGATAGGGTCGAGATTGGGAAACAGAGATTTGATGCCGGATGACGCAAGATTGAAACTGGATCGCCTGTATAGGTCGGAACAAATTGAATGTCAAGGTCCTCCGGGTCCAGCATGCTTTGGGCCCCGGATCATGAAGGAACCGCCAGTACCCAATTTCCAGTTATCCAGGGGCACGAAGACGTATGACGGCAGTACGAAGTCGGATGATTGGCTGATAAACTACGCAACAACTGTGAAAATTATGCGCAACTTGAGATGGGTTGCACGTACCCCAAATGTTGGAAGGTCCGGCTAGGTGTGGCTGAACAACTTGCCACCGGAAGCATCAATTGCTGGATAGATTTTGAAGAAATGTTTATCGCAACTTCTCAAGTACATACCAGAGACCGAATAGACCGCAGACCACGGCAATGTGCAAGCGAGATCTATGAAAGCATCGTGAATTCTTGACCGGTGGTGTACCGTGAGAAACTCATGCGAGAGTCATAGAGTCTGAGCTATAGCGTGGTTCGCACAAGGATGTAGGTTTGGCAAGTTATGGATGAAATTGCAAAGGAAAATGCCAGCCACCTTGGCGAGAGATGATCCGGATCGATTCCTATGCTTTGGGAGATCCGACTCAACCCAGGATCGCGTCGAGCGAGTCAAATGAGGAGTACTATCCGAGGGCGGATCCGGGTCATCCGGAGGAACGATTACAGGGAAAAAGGAGATGATAGACGGACCATAGGTATGGTTCGCAACAAGTTGTGGCCGTGAATCAAGATCAGCCGGGCGAGGAGCAATCAACGCCAGAGAACGGGAGGCAATGGACTCCTCGAACGATGGCAAGAAAATGTGGACTCGGGCGGAGGAAGCAATGGCAAGAGAAGAAAGATCGTCCGAGGTATACCTATGAGTCAATGTTGGACCAGCCGTGCAAGTTTCACACGCCAAATCCGAACAGCCCCGCGGGTCACACGACGAGACAATGTGAGTGGATGTGCAAGATAGATCAAGGTGGTCCGGGGAATGCTCAAGCACCCCGGAATGATCAACCTCGGCAGGAGTTACCCCGGCAGCAATCGCTCTCCGGTGCAAACACGCAACAACTGATGTTGCCTCCTCCTCCGCCAAGGTATGACAACAGTGAGAGAAGGGATGCAGTGCATCAGGTAGAAAACCAGCAACAACCGGATCAGAGGTATTCCGGAAATGAGGGAAGGAATGAGTATAGGGAACATCACCAGAGCTATTGCGTGTTCACAACAGAGGAAACAGATAGGAAAAGCTTGCAGCGCCGACATATGGAGGTTAACGCGGTTATGCCAGCGATGACAGGTATATGTCTTGGTCGGACCAGGAAATTACAGGCGTTAAAGATCATCCCAAGCTTATGCTAAGTCCGGGCTCGTATGCACTGGTGTTAGATCCGACGTTCATTGGACCAAATATTAATGTGAGATTCTCCAAGGTACTGATCGACAATGGCAGTAGCATTAGCATCATGTATGCGGATACGATGCGCAAGTTGGGCATCTCGGAGAACATGCTCCGACTACGAGAACAACTTTTCGCGGTATCGTGCGGCATATCCTGCGAACCCATAGGCAAAGTCCGGGTCGACGTGCTATTCGATGCGAGGATAATGCCGAACCGAAAATCTGGAGTTGAAGTGGTAAACACGGAGAGCGTATCATGCATTACTCGGGAGACCAGCGCTGGGCAAATTCATGGCAAGTTGCCATGTTGGTTATCTGAAGATGAAGCTGCCCGGGCCAAGTGGGGCAATTACTATCGCTGGGGATTTCCGACGTTCCATTGAGTGCGCCTCAACCGGGTCTAACCTAGCCGAGTCACTCGTAATTGCCCAAGAGAAAAGAAAAATCCAAGAGGTGGCGGCATTAGCTCAGTCCGCGCAGCAGTATATGCCGGTGTTAAGCAACCCGCGTGGAAGCATTTCATTTCAAGCCGCGAAGGACACCAAGAAGATCCCGGTGGATAACATGTTTCCGGAGCGTACCGTGACGATTGGGCCGGGTTAACTGACAAATAGGAAAGCGAGCTCGTCAACTTCCTCCGTGAGAATCGGGATATTTTTGCTTGGTCCACACAGGACTTGCAAGGTGTTCCGAGGGAGTTGGCCGAGCACTCTTTGAATGTAAGACCCGGAGCAAGGCCGGTGAAGCCTCTCCGACGCTTCGCCGAGGATAAAAGAAAGGTCATTGGTGACGAGATAGCTCGGTTGCTAGCAGCAGGATTTATCATGGAAGTGCTATATCCGGCTTGGCTCTCTAATCCGGTACTGGTAGAAAAGAAGAAGGATGATCCGAACGTGGCAGTGGTTTGGCGTATGTGTATCGATTACACGAACCTGAACTAATCCGCTGCCGAGGATAGATCAGGTCATCGACTCTACCGCGGGATGTGAACTGTTGTCATTTATTGACGCCTATTCTGGTTTCCACCAGATACCCCTGAACCCGGATGATCAAATAAAAACTGCCTTTATTACCCCGTACGGGGCTTATTGCTATCGCACTATGCCGTTTGGTTTACGAAACGCAGGAGCAACGTACCAAAGGTGTATGCAAAAATGTTTGCACGATCAAATAGGTCAAAATGTGCAAGTTTACATGGACGATGTGGTTATCAAGACCAAGGAAAGCGCAACGCTCCTTGACGATATAAGGCAAACATTCGCGAACTTGAGGAGATTCCGAATGAAGCTTAACCCAGAGAAATGTACCTTCGGTGTCCGGCTGGGAAATTACTAGGATTTCGTCTCCGAGGTATCAAGGTCAATCAACTAAGATCCGAGCCATCGAACAAATGGAGCTGCGAAGTGTCTCAATGACGCCCGAAGTTCCTTTGGATGCTGGCGTCGTTGAGTCGGTTTGTATGTCGACTAGGGAAAAGGCCGCCTCTCTACCAACTCATGAAAAAATCGATAAACTCATTTGGACGCCACAGCCGATGAAGCTTTTGCCCACTTAAAAAGATGTTGGCCTTGCACGGTGTTAGCTTCTCCACTGTCGAAGGAGCCAATGTTGCTCTACATAGCCGCAACCAACCGAGTTGTAAGTGAAGTGATTGTAGTGGAACGAGATGAAGAGGGTAAGTCGGTGCAGAGACCAGTGTATTACTTGAGCGAGGTATTACCTCAAAACAGAACTACCGCATTTTCAAAAGGTGGCATCTGGAGTTTATATGGCGGCAAAGAAGTTAAAGCACTACTTTGAGAAGCATCCCATCAAAGTGATATGAAGCCCCATATCCGAGATAATGGGTAACAAAGATGCGAAGCGAATTGCGAAATGGGCAATTGAGCTAGCACCATCTGGCAAGATGACAGAAGAAGCGATCAAGTCGAGGCTATAGCGGACTTTTTTCGTGGATTGGGCGGTACAATCTGAACCACCGCCACCGGATACAAACTATTGGAGGATGCATTTTGACGGATCGAAGACCAAAACCGGATTAGGCGGGGGTTGTGCTTACCTCGCCAAAAAGGATCAGCTCAAATCGTATTGCAGATCCATTTTGCGGCATCGAACAATGTCGCTGAATATGAGGCTCTTGTGCATGGTCTCAAAGTGGCAAAGGAAATTGGCATAAGATGGATAATCTGCTTTGGCGACTCGGACCTAGTAATACAACAAGTGTCCGGAGTGTGGGGCATACGGATCCAAACATGGCACTATCTGATTTCACGTGCGAGAAAATCTCGGGTTACTTTGAGGGATGTGAATTTCATCATGTACCTCGCGTGGAAAACGAAGCTGCCGACATCTTTGTCGAAGCTCGGTTCGACTCGACGAGCAATTCCAGGCGTTGCATTGGAGCACCTCGAAAGCCATCTATCGGCCGTCCCGTGAATCGACTCAATTTATGTTCGGAAAGCGGAATCGAGCTGAACCCATGGACATTGACATGGAGGGTAGTGCGCCAAACCCGGGGACTACCTCGGCAAACTCGAGGACTACCTCGCTAGACCCGGGGACCATTCAACAAGACCCGGTTGAAGTTATCTTTGGTGGATCGGATGGAAATTGATGAGGAGATGTTCCTCGCGAAGCGATACTAGCTTGGGCCTTTGCCTATACAAGTTCTTGAAAGATGGAGCGTTACCCCGAGGAAGTGCTAGCCGGGCAAACTCAGAGAAGGGCCAAAGCTTACACAATCATCAATTCGAGCTGTACAAGCGGAGTGTAACCATGTCCTCCGGTGTGTGTTGGTCCGGAAGAAGGACTTGACATCCTCCGAGATATACACCAAGGAGAATGCGGGCATCACGCCTCATCCCGGGCCTTAGTGGCAAAGGCATTCCGACATGGATTTTACTGGCCAAGCGCCTTGGAGCAGGCCGAAGATCTGGTGAGAAAATGCAATGGTTGCCAAAGATACGCCACCAAGACACATATGCCTATGTCGGAACTCAAAACCATACCAATTACGTGGCCATTTGCTGTGTGGTGCTTGGATATGGTTGGCCCGTTCAAACCAGCAAAAGGGAACATGACGCACATTCTGGTCATGGTGGACAAGTTTACAAAATGGATCGAAGTGAAGCCTATAAGAAAATGTGATGGGGCTACGGCTGTGACATTCCTCAAAGACATCATCTTGAGATACGGTTATCCTCATAGCATCATAACCGATAACAGCACCAATTTTGCTGAAGGAGCATTTGCACGATTCTGTCGAGATAAGAAAATCCGACTCGATATAGCCTCGGTAGCCCACCCCGCATCGAACGGACAAGTGGAAAGATCCAACGGACTAGTGCTATCCGGGATAAAACCCCGGCTCATCGAGCCGCTGCAAAGATCGGAGGTGCTGGATAGAAGAGCTACCGGTATTGTGGAGTTAAGAACAACTCCGAATCGATCAACAGTAACACGCCGTTCTTTACGTATATGGGGCAGAAGATGTATTACCATCCGACATAGATCATGATTCGCCTATAGTCACCCAATACACGAAGCAAGTGCAAGAAGCCCGCAAAATGATGTTGATCTCTGGAAGAAGCGAGAGAAGCGCTTGTCCGGATCCGCCATATATCAGCAAAATCTCCGACGCTATCATAGCTGGAAAGTGTGCCCCAGTCTTAGGAAGCGATCTGGTGCTCGGTTGGTACAACGTACCTTTGGCATGCATAAATTATCCCCCATGGGAAGGACCATTTATTGTGAGCAAAGCATTGCACAATGACTCTTACTATCTCATAGATGCAAAGCCACAGTGAAAAGAACAAAGGCGGACAGGTCCGGGAGGAATCAAGTGACCGTAATGTAGCACTACTTCCCTTCTACACTTAGCTAAAGAGTGTATGTACGGAGTCATCCTCATATGTCGGTATGTATGCGGCAATGAGCCTATCAATGAAATAGCGGACCTCGGCGATAACTCGGGACTGCCTTAATAAATGATTGTTGTTACTTTTTGTCGTTAGCTGGAATGACTCGTTCGCTTAACCTGGATTAGTAATGTGTGAGCACCAAAACCCAACCCTTCAACTCGTGCTGTCCAACAAGAATTGGCTTCATGGCGAGCAAGGGAACAAGTTTGGAATTGCGTAGCATGAAAAACTACTAAGAAACGATCCTATTCCAGCTAACGTTTTTTCGACTAACCCGTATTTACTTTCAAGCTATTATGTTGAATTATTTTGAGCCAAGCCTCAAAGTTTCTCAGTATTGTTAAAACGATTCTTGAAGATCGGGTTCGTAAGTCGTAAAACCGAATCAAGGTAGACACGGATCGAGCTGGAGAATTGGACGAACAAGAAAATGAAACTCGGGGACTACGCCCAAGTTAATCCAGTATACAAGCATAGTAGCAAAATATTAGGTATTCAGCATACAATTGCACCCGGCATGTGAGGATCCGATAAATTTTCAAGTTTTTCAACTAAGGAGGCGGGAGGAGGAAGTTGGCGTCATCATCACTGTCTTCAATATCTGAAGCAGCATCTTCTCCATCATCGCCCGACCCATCCTCCACGTTCTCCATCTGCTCCTCCTTGCCGGAGTCCAGAAAGCTCGGCCCCTCAACCCAGTCATGGACTGGAGAATATTCGATGAGGTCGTAGGCAAGCTGGCGCCGAGCTACCCACTCCGGATCATCGGTCCATTTGGATCTGTGCGCGACGGGTGAGGAGGCTCGGATCGATTTTCTCGTACCATGAAAGGATATGATGGAGAAGGGTATCGCGCATGCACGCCAATGGATTCCCTCGAGGTCAAGTTGAGTCTCAATCTCCATCAGTTTTTACGCAAGGGCGTGATCCTTTCCGGGCGTCCTCGCTTGGCCAGAATGTGTTGAAGATCCGGACCGCAATGTCGAGGAGATCTTTTCCATAGTTCTTGATAGTTTCCACTCGAGCTGACACGCTAACCAACAAGTCCTCCATGTCCAAGGGGATGCTCTCACCATCAGGAGCGATGGGAGTACCCCTCTTGGCGGAATTTGGCAATGGCAGCCTTGGCGATGGCGATACCCTCGGAAAGTTATCTGAAATAAGGAAAGGGAGGATGCTGAAGCAAAGGCATATGAGCTAACCCAGAAAACTAGGTCGGGCAAGGCGAAGAAACTTACGTGAGATATGGCGATGGATCCGGGTCAACTCCTTGATACAACTATCTCGTCTCTGCTGAAGTTGTTCAAGCTCGGCCAGCAAGCCAAGCGGACTTGGATTCCTTGAGCAGATCCACGGTCCTTGGAGATCTGAAGGGTAAAGCGCTCACGCTCTTGGTGAAGTTCGCCAACTTTCTAGAGCTCGGTTTTGTGTTGGGCCTTCATCTTCTCCATCTCGGCCTTGAGTTTGGCTATCTCGCCGTCCTTGGTGGGAGGAGGAAAGCTCATCGTCCTTCTTCTTCAGCTCGGCTTGATGTCCCCCGCTTGTTCGAGAAAATGCAGCATCATATCAGTACGGGCACACTATCCTCAAGCAATGCTGAAATAGTGTGTTGACCCGGCAAAGGAGTGAATGTTTGCCGAGCCAAGAAAAGAAAGAATGGAAAACACAGACGTTGGCGAAAGGGGACATACCTGATTTCCTCCAAGTTTTCCGCATAATCTTGTTTCAGCCTCCACCCGCTGCAAAAACCGAATAAGGAGGTTAGTCCGCGAAGCAAACGAAATGGTGAGGTGTTAAGGGAGAAATTACCTCTCTTTTCATGCTCGCGCCAAGTGCAACGTGTTTTCTGACAAGATCTTATGGGTATCAGGCGCTGAAACTCGGCGCTCCGACGATTGGTGGTTACCTAACAAAGGCACAGGCGTGTAAAGTTAGTTCGGTGCATATTCGAAGTGTACAAGATCCGGGCCAAGCGGAACTTAACCCGGCTCTAGGTGTGTGCATATTCGAAGTATACAAGATCCGCCAGCGGAACTTAACCCGCTCTAGGTGTGCGCATATTAAGTGTACAAGATCCAGGCCAGCGGAACTTAACCGGCTCTAGGTGTGCATATTCGAAGTATACAAGATCCGGGCCAAGCGGAACTTAACCCGGCTCTAGGTGTGTGCATATTCGAAGTGTACAAGATCCGGGCCAAGCGGAACTTAACCCGGCTCTAGGTATGTGCATATTCGAAGTATATGAGATCCGGGCCAAGCGGAACTTAACCCGGCTCTAGGTGTGTGCATATTTGAAGTTTACATGCAGCTACGTTGATCTTCTAAGGAGCATCCGGCCGAATAACAAGTTACTCCGCCGGAGGCTCAGGGACTAATGGTTATTATCTACAGCATGTAAAGAAGAAACAATGTACCTCCATCATACGCCCAGCAAGGTTAATGGCCTTGGCGGCAGTATTCATCTGAGCAGAAAATTTAGCTGGGCCGAACTTTTCCGGGAGATCATCGTTGTAGACGAACTTCGCCTTATTCCAGTTCATGACGAACTCGATGAGGCTCGGAGGGTAACGTTTGCCAGTGGGTATGTGAGGCGCCACCAAACCCTTGGCATGAGCTTCTTTCCTCTCCATCAGGGCAAGAGCTGGGCTAGTGTGAAGAACCATCTGCTGCGAATCAGCTGGCTCGGCAGGAGGATCCGTCGCTGCTGGGGATTTCTTTGGAAGCATCGACGACAAGGTTCGCTGCCCAGCCTCGGCGGAGGTGAATTTGCCTTTGGCCTGATGGGAGGAAGTGACCGCAGTGGATTTGCCCTTGGAAACCGCTGGAGTGGGTCCTCGCCGAGCTTGAGATGACTCGGACGAGGCAGATGAGCTTGGCGCAGGAGCTTTGGTGGCTGGCGTTGGAGCTGCTGTTGGTTTCTTCAGAACCGGGGCAGGCGCTGGTTCGGTGGCTGGTGCTGGAGCTGCTGCTGGGGCTGGAGTTGCGGTAGACTTAATTGTTGCTGGTTGCGGCAATGCCGAAGTGCCGGACGCCATCGCCTCGGCCGATCCGACCCCTCCCGATCCGAGGTCGCGTCCCTCTGAAGGAGGTACTGCAGAACCCAGAGCGGCCGCAGAGCCCTCCGGAATAGGGCTCGTGAGGCGTGACTTCGTCGTCATGAGGAGGGAAGGACTGGACCGAAGAGGAGAGGAGATGCTCGATCCGCTCGAGGGACCTCCACAGAGCCTGCAAGAGAACATAATGTCGAGTGAAATTACCCCAAGCGGGGAGAAGTGTGTTGCGATGAAAAAGAACTTACGCATCCGAGGTCTCGGCCTCCTTAGGTTTCCGGGCCCTCCGTGCGAGGCTTTGCCTGCCCGTTTGGAGGCGATCTTGTCTCCGCCTTCTTTTGCCTTTTGGAAGGCTTGAGAAGGTTCGGAAGAAGAACTCGGCGGATCCGCGCTTCTTCTTTGACGCCACGGACAGGCTCGCCCGTGGCAAGTGGAGAATCCTCGTGGATGTGCCCACGAGTTAGCTGATGCCGGAAGGCAAAGAAAGAGGGACAGCCTCAACGGGTTCAATCACATCGATATCCGAGTCATCCTCATCGTCGGGCCAATCTCTAAGAGAAGAGAATTTACCGCTGGGTCGTTTGGTGGCATCGGGTGTGGGGAGGAACATCTCCTGGTCCGGCTCCTCCTCATCCGGAATTTCTCAGTCCGGGGCCCACTTAAGGGTCGGATCCGGGCCATCCTCGAGGGTTTGCTAGAGAAACAGCTGAGAAAAAAGCATAAGGAGCAAAGTCAAGAATGGGATAAGAGCCGACATGAAATTGATCCGAGATAAGTTTACCCCGCGAAGCTTACCGCGGGAGGGAGCCTGTCACGGCAGTAATGCTCAATTCCTCACATACATTCAGCGGAGAAGTCCTTATGGGTGGTGAAAAGAGCCTTGACCCGGCGGAAGATCTCCGTATTGCTCAACTCGAATGAGGAGGTTCGGTTGGGGTCGCGACTAAAGCTCATATGGCACAACTTGTGAGTGCACCGCTGAAGGGGAGAGATTCGGTTGCACACGAATGTGATCATGGCATCCTCGTTGCGCAATCCGAGCTTCTTCAGCTCCACAAACCTTTTGTTCACTTGGTTGGCCAGGGCTTCTGGCAACCTCCTCCCGAAATCCGTGTCGGGGACCCGGGCGTGGCGACAACGGATCAAATCTTCCGTGCCTTCATTCCGAACGTAGAAGAAGGTCCAGGCCCACCCTTTGCAGGAGTCAAGCCCGATGACCCGGGGAAAGATTGAATACCTCCGGGGCGAGATCGAGGCAGCTCCGAACTGAGTTAGCTGTTTGTCCTCCGACTTGACGTGGATGTTGGGGACCACGTTGCGATGGAGGCCAAAGAACCGGATCCACAGCTCCTTCGTAGGCCATAGCCCGGTGTAGCCCTCGATCGAAGAAACGAAAGCGGACAGAGAGGTGATGGCGTTGCCGGAGATGATGTGGTTGCAAGTGATAGGTCCGGATCCAGTCCGGAAGAAATCACTCCTGGAAGCCCAAATCCTCGTTGGAAATGGGATAAGAAAACAACAAATTCGCCGGATTGGGTGAGGGGCCAGCTCAGGAGGGAGATGAGCGGCGGCGCCGACGGAATGTGTCGGGTCCCGTAGAGCGATGTCGCCCTCGCAGACAGGATTCGCAACGCCCTTGATGCCAAGGCGCCGCCGCCTCCTCCATATCCTATTCAACAACGATGAGCTCTTCCTCCGTCATCTCAATTCCCGTGTCGTCATTTGGAGCTGGCGGCGGGGCTCGCGGTCTAGAGCGAGGACCCGTGGCTGAACAGAGGCACAACGGTGATTGCGGCGGAGAAAGAAGAAAATCTGGCGGCGCTCTTGCGAACCTTGGCAAGCGGCGGTTGCGAGGAAGAAGAAGAGGAAGGCGAGGCGCGAGATGGAAAAGTTCTAAGGAGAGTGCCCTTCCTATTTAACCGCCCTCGATCATCAACGAATGGGATCGTCTTGCTTTGAAAACTACAGGTGTGGCCATGTATCGCCAGCGTTGACCAATCGAGAGAAGCCACCTGGGGCATGAGTAAATGTGATCCAATGACACGGCGTGCGATTCACGGTAAGCGAGAGACAGGCGTGGCGTAACCCCATACGGTAATCGCGACATTTATGCGGCGGTTCTGCGTGAGCCCTTAAAATAAGGCAACGTAATGATTAACCGTTACGTGGGTTGGCGTACGAGACAAGGAAGCAAGGCCCGGATCCGAGCCACGGTGGTAACCCGGCCGACAAGTGAAAACTTGAACCATGCGGAGGGAAAGTAAAACCAAACGATCCGAGCCAAAGTGGTGACCCGGCCGGCAAGTGAAAACTTGGAGCGTGCGAAGGGAACATAAATCCATATAATCCGAGCCAAAAAGTTAACCCGGAAATAAACGTCCGAAGCTTGGATACGAATGAACCTGATGTGGCCTTAGCGACCAAGGCCGCTAAGGCTGCACCACCGAGGACTAATGTTGGGATAACCCCGGGTAGGGTCACTCCGGGGTATAAGGGCAGAGTTAGCCGATGTTCGGCAAGGTCAAAGCGGATGCTGGCCGAGTCACCTCAAGGCAGGCCGGATCACGGAGTAACCTGGACCAGGGGGGTCGCCTAACATTGTCTCGTCCGACTCAAGGAGTAAGTCGGAGACACTTGTCTAGCTTATATGCGAGAACAGGTGTGGCGGATCAAGCTGTGATCCGGATCCTCGTTTGGCTTCTAGGAGAAGGAAGGAATATCTCTGGTCAAAAGAAGGCCGGTGCGTCTTGGATGAGCGAATAAAGCAAGGCGGGACCACCGGATCGTGGCCGACAAGGGTGACGACGCTCACGTCGGGCCGACGCAGCGCCACAGAGGCAACGTCGCTAAAGCAAGAGTGGCGTGGGGAAAAGCACCTGTCGGGTTACTAATTTGGGAGGCATATTCTTAGGAATATGCCTCCACGTATGCCCTAGGCCAGGACCGAACCACCCCTATATAAGGGGGGTTGGGGTTCTGGTAAGGAGGTTGGGTCTTTTCAGATACATAGCAAGGAAAATACTTGTGGGTCTAGGGTTCTTGGGCTAGTTAATAGGCAAGAGTAAGAGAGTTTCTTCTTCCTCCTCTTGTCAATACAGCTCGAGGAGCACTTGTAATCTTGGAGACTGAATATCAATACGAAACTTCTGTATAGAGAATCACTCTACTATCCCTCCCTGGATTTCCCTAGCGCATATTAGTCCCCACCTTTAGCCTATCCATGGCATCTGCCGTGACACCACCACGACAGTATGGCGTTGCAATATTTCTATTTCTTTTAGATGGAATGGCTCTGAGGACTGTTGTATGTGGCTTGCATACATACTCATTTGTGTATGTAGTTGATCCCTTCGCCTGCCGATTACGCCGCTCGTTCTTGTCCCGGTGTTTGGAAATGGTTAGGACGACCGAAAGGTCTACCTGTGAGTGGCATTTGGCCCCACCGTACTATTTTAACCATTTCCGCCCATCCAGGCTTGTAACTAAGAGCGTAATTCACCGAGGTAGTTACAATTGGTATCAGAGCCATCCCGCCCTTCAGGGTCTCAGCCAAATGGTCGTTGTCAGTCTAGCAAATATTTTGGTAGCTATGTATACTAGAGAAAAACAAACGTGAGAGTAGGACTGCTTATAACTAAGAGCGTAATTCACCGAGGTAGTTACAATAGACCGAGCACATGGTGAAGACAATAATGTGAGGCTAATAAAAGAGAAGGAAACAAAAATTATTCAAAAATGTTTGCTCTTTGGCAAAGGATATTACGAAATAGCAGGAAAAATCGTAATACATACACCTCAGACACGTCCATAATCCCACCGTGAAACACAAAACTCAGAGTATGAAGACACGTCCATAATACTTCAAATTTAAACTAAACCCCCAACACTTATTATGGATCGGAGGTAGTAACACATTTGCTGTGAGCAATTTAAATTTACTTATATAATCATTCCCTTGACTAAAAAGGAATCCAAGAGAAACTAGTTCAGAAAAAAATTAGATGGCCGTATATCCACAACAAACGTGTGGAGAAAACAGATACTTCCATATGCAGATCAAGAAAACACAAGTAGTGCCGAACAAAGGTGATGAATACAAAAAGGTTAGGAAGTGAGAGGGACGGTGCAGTGAAAAAAAGGAAATAAAAAGGGACAAAGTGGCAAGAAAGAAACTGCATTCCACTTAGGCAGCTGCGTGGGATCCTGGAAATTGGATCATGAACAAAATTTAATTTACTTCCCTAACCAGCAAAAAATGTGTGAATACCTACTACTACAAGGTGTGCAATATACTGCAAACGTGGTAGGAGAATAAGGAGGGATTTCATGATTAAGAAATTATATATACATAGCTTAGGCATATAAGAAAATCTACTTTATCTAATATCTAATGTTTAGAATAGGCCTGGCAGTTCCAGACTTGTTGCAATACAAGAACGTTTGAAATTTAGACGACTATTCTCCAACGAAATCCACGAACATTGCATCATGGTGAAAATTACTGAACAACCTAAGATAATGTCCATACTAGCAGAATCCTTAGAAAATAAACTGGAAATTAGCATGCAATAAGCATCTAACTCTAGCATACAAGACCTAACAATTAGTTCCTTTAACCCTTTAATCCACTTGTCCAAGATAGTACACTTATAATGCAGAGCTCAGTTTGGAGTTACATAACAATCTAAAATGGATATATTTCAGAAGGCTTTCGTGCCAAAAGAAAATAGTTACAATGAAACTTCTACCGTCTGGGGGGTTATGCTACTAGTTCAGCCCCAAGAATTCACTTACATGGTAGTACAAGCTGATGCCTAGCAATAGAAAAATACAAGATGTCTTGCAAGCCTTATAGTTGTTCTTAAATTCTAAGAACTCACCTACCTTTGAATAAAACAAACAGGATAAATACAACTATAAGTAATAAATGTTGTTAAATCACCAACAAAGTGTGTCAACCTGTAAATAAGTAACTAATAAACTAATACAAAGGCACATTATACTAATGAATGCCCTTGCATGAACATCTCCAAAATCCAAATTCGAAAAAAAAATCCTCACTCTCAGACTCTCTCTCTCTATCCACATGCTTCCAATTAACCCTTAAATTTCACACCAAAAACTGGCCGTGGTAAGTTATATGTGCAGATTTACGTTAAACTGGTCTCAATATCCTATATTTAGGATATGATGGGGATTTTTTCTGAAGCGGCGGAAGGCATCCGAGAGCTTGCGCTCGTCGGTGTGGAACGAGAGGCCGCCCACGAAGATCCGGTTGTCCTCCTTGCCCGCAATTGTCGGCACCTCTGTCTCGGCTCCTCGGTTTGTGGGGGATTAGGGTTTAGGGGGAAATGGAGAACGACGACGATAGGTTGTGGCGGAACCGGTAGCGGCAGGAAGAAGGGGAGAAAGAAAAGAGAAGCAGCAAGCGCTAGGGTTTGGGTTCCGCTCGGTTTGTTTCTCGGATGTCTGGGCCATGGACCACTTGTAGTTCTATAACTGGGCCTGCACCCTTATCGGGCCTCCGTGTAAATTGAGTGTTATTCTCCCAAGTTTTTTCTAAAACCTGGTCTTGCACATTGTATTGTTCTTTTTCCTAGGCGATCTAGGCTTTCCTTCTCCCATCGAGTTCTCATCGGCCGTGATTTTTCTTTCCCTGAATCCTACCATGATTGATCTCCGTTGTGTTTGGATTGATTCAGGGGTGAACTTGTTTCGCTGCCGGCCTCAGCATCTGGCTTTTTCTTTCCTGGTCAGGGTTTAGGGTTTTCTACCACATCAACACATGCTCGACGATTTTGGTGAAAATATCGGATGGAGCGAATTGTTTTGGGATGACTGATGGTGATCTGTCCAGTCTGATGGATCAACTTGGCATATTGGAAGAGGATCTTGATGATGTTAGCTTTGAGGAAGAAGGCCAGACAATGGAAGATGTTCTCAAGTGGCATGCGGTGGCTAGGATTTATACTGATGCTAAGTATGGCCAGAGTTGGATCTTTGCCAACATGAGATCTGCATGGAGTTTATCCTAGGATGTTAAGTTCCATGCGATTGAAAGTAATATGTATGTGTTGTGTTTCTTCTGCTTAGGAGATTGGGAAAATGCAATGGAGGGAGGCCCCTGGAACTTGGGAAACCTCCTTGTTTGTATTGAGTCATACGATGGTTTTACAAAACCAAGTACTATAAAATAGAACTCGATTTTGCTATGGGCACTAATTCATGTTCTCCATGTGGCCTTCGGACCTATGGCTAGTAATCTAGCTAATAGAATTTGTGAGTTTAAGGCAGAGGAGGGAGATTCAATGGACTTCTTTAGCAATTTTTGTAGGGTAACTTGATGTGTGTAATCCTCTTATGAGGGTGGTTTTTGTTACAAGATGTGGTAAAATATATTTATTTAAATTCAAGTATGTAAGAATCCCTAATCATTGTGAGGTGTGTGGAATCTTTGGTCATGCTTACAAGGAGCATGGTAATGATATCCATTTTGATAAGGATCGAAAATATCCTCCCTACTTACTCGCGAATCTAAACCCGCGGGGCCGAGGCCGTGGTCGCGGGTTTTGATCAGGAAGTGAAGGATGTTGGGGTAGATGGAGTCAAACCTACAGATGATGTGATGAATGATATCAAGCAGTCTAAGAGAAGAGGGAACTTCTACTTGTAATGCTCTAATGAATCAAGGTGTTATGAATAGCCTGGTAAACCTGTTCGATAATTCCTTGGATGGTCTGTGGCTAGGGTGTAACACCCTCGAATCGGCCCTATGCAAGTTTCAGCGCTTCCCGCCAAACCCGCATAGAAACGATTCAAGGACGCCCACCAGGCACTTTCGTGCGGGTGGAAAACGAAGTAGTAACATTACACAACAGTCCTCGATGGGACCCACAGAACAGATAAATATACAACAGCGACCCAAAGAGTCAAGAATACAGATACAATGTACAAAGATCCAAATCACCTGGAAATGATAGAGCGTCCGACTACGGACAAGATGCAAATGGGGCTAAGAGCCCTGAAGAATAACCAATGGCGTCCATAACCCTGCCCAGGCCAAGCCGGAAGGGTAACCCTGCTAACGACGTCGATCTCAAACCTGCTTAAACAAAAGGGGTGCCGACAAGGGGCAAAGGAAAAAGAAGGCGGTCGATCGAGGCCGACTGCAGCGAGACTAGAATTCGGCGGCTCTCGCCTACATAGGTATGGTGGACTGAGGCGGCAGCGCGGCATGCACTAAACAACCTATAGAGACTCGAGATAACTGTCGGCTATCAGAGAGGGATAAGAGATACCTATACGGAACCAACCTAATACTATCACCAAGCATACCCATCCTGGTATTTTCCCCTCGAGACCAGACGAGGAAGTCAACCGAGGAACTCACGCCGTTGGCAGTTTTATTCTTTCCGTTATAGTTGCGGCAATTACTAGTCAAATATAGATAGTCATCCTGATATAAAAAAAAAGCAGTGGGCAGTTTTAGTTAACCATTCCGTTGTAGTTGCAACACTTACTAGTCAGATATAATTAGCGTGAGATATCCCAAACCCCGCAGTTGTTGGTACTTTTATTTAGCCCTTCCGTTGTAGTTGAGCTGATTACTAGTCACATCGGATACAAGTCAAATTATAACAGTAAACTTTAGTTATAGTTGTCTATGATCGAGAACTGTGCTCCAAGTCGTCCATAACCGCGGACACGGCTTGAAAAGATTTAACCTAGGGTGCACCAAAGTATCCACCGCGATTAGCATGAGATATCCACACGCTTGACCCTTTTGCGGATCAATTAACATACACCCATCGGTATGTCGGCGGGGCCTAAGTCATGACGTTTCCCGGACCCAAAGCAAGTACATGGGGCCACCCACTAAGTACACCATAGCAAGTCGGCCGGCTCGAGACGGACTCGGGGTTTTGTGGGCCATTACGCATCGGGAACCCGAAACTCTCGGGCTTGTCGATACAGCGAAAACGGGTCACGATCCTAAACAGTACAGTGTGCTATCCATCGCACAATTTAAATAAAGCAGTAAAGCATGGCATAAGTACATGATAGTAAATAAAACCTCAAACTAGTTGTGGCCCCAGTACAATACTTGGAATCAGGTACTAAATCGATGGGGTGCCCACACATCCCACATGTGGTTAGCGCGCTCGATCTCGGAACAGGTGTCAAGAACTCGGGGTCCTACGGGACACCAGTGAGCGGTCGGAAACCAAATATTGTCTATCACCCACCGGTGCCTCTGCATTTACCTACTTCAATTTTAGTTATTAAACAATAATTAAAGTCTTGATCAACTCCAACATTAAACACGGCATCACTCCAACAACTATGGTGCTGGACGAGACTTAGCAGCACTAGAGCAAGCGACTCACGACGCCGCAGGTCCAACTATCTACCAATCAACGGGTAATAGGATGTGTCCAAGGCAATATAAGGCTGCAAGGGATATCACGAATGCGAAAACTAGAGCATCATAACAGATAGCAATAGATCAACAGGAGGGAATAAAGACTATAAAAGTAAGATGGGTAGAAAGGGGAAGGTGCTCGCCTAAAAGCATTGCCGAAGGTTCATCCGAAGGTCGGGTCGACACTCGCATCAACTCATCGGCCTAATCCGCGAAGAAGCAAAACACTAGAAGAAACACCGGATGCAATATTTAATACTACGGCAGAAGATCGGGCATGATGCATGTATGATGTATGACATGGCAAGGATAAGATGCAATTGAGCAATATTAAGCGGAACCGGGGTCCCGACAATTTCTTACATGGTTCATGTTGTTTAGAACCCCGCAATTTAAATGTTGTCTTAACAAGGCACAATTATATCA